>CM073466.1:7135000-8335000 GCA_037074535.1 Gleditsia sinensis
CGAAATGCATTTAGAAATAACGTATTCAAAGCATTTCAAAATCTATTTCAAAAATCATACTCTTCTTGAACTATATATCATTTCTCAATCATTTCAAATATTTCAAACCATTTCAGAAACATATGAACATATAAATAACATATAATCATACTCATTTATCAATGAAAAGTTCAAGAAGAGTAAAAACAAGCTATAGGAAGAATTATCTACTCACAGTGTAAGGGCTACGAATTGGACAGCCCTAAAATGCACTGTTCTAGTCTGAATTTGACCAAATAAGCTTCAAAAACGTGTCTGGAGGATCCAAAAATCTTAAATGAACTCGGTACTATTCACCGCCGGAAATACTATTCACGCCAGAAATCACTATTTATCGCACTATTCATCGCTGGAAAATACTATTCACCGTCACAAATTTTTTTACCAAATCAACGAAACGAATTCATATCCTAATGTTTATCTAGTTTCTGAATCCATCTACGGAGTCAGATTTCTAATTAGAAGTCTCTAAGTAATATTTTTCAGAACTTATCTTTTACCGAGATTTTCTACTTTAGATCTACCGCGATTCAACGGTTGATTTGAAAAACTGATCGGTCAAAACTAAAGTACTCTTCGTCCTGAATCCAATAACACTTTCAGTTTTGAGATCGGAAGCCCATAAGCATTCCAAATCGAAAGAAAAAGTTGGACATTACTATTCACTCACTATTCATTAATATGCATCTTTCCGATTTTTTTTTCGTTCAAGTGATACTCTCCGCTTCCGTTTTATCAGCTTTCTTCTTCTTCTTTTTTAAATATAATAATAATTATTAAAAAAATAAATAATATGATTTTCTTTTATAAAAATAAATATAAATTCCGTTTTTTACCATAAAATATCCCAAAAATTTCTAAAAATTTCCATTCTCATAAATCTTTAGTTAAACTCTTAAATCATGATTTTTCTTAATAAAAATCATAATAAAATTTTTTTGAAACAAATATCTTTATTCATATTTAAAGAAAGAATATTTCTAAAAATACCATAAAAATTCATTAAGGCTGGTATAATTATTTTAAGCAACACAATACTTCTTTTACTTAAAAGTCCACTTACTTTTAACAAATCATAATTATTTCTACATAAATAAAAATATATTTGCTAATAACGCGCAAAAACATAAATTTTCATATTTCTTTTGTAATTCTTTAATCCATGCAATAAATATACATATTTTCACCAGTTCTTATCTCTATTGTCAAAATTCTCTATTTTATTCTAAATTTCCTTTAATTGGAATTTTCGTTAAATTTTACGGTTATTACAAATCCCGTGTGTGTGTGTATATATATATAGGATGCGTAAATAAATTGAAATCAATAAGTAAATGAGCTCAAAGTGTCAAATACATAAAAGCATAAAACAATAACATTATGTCAATAATGCGTACCCAATAATGCATGTTCTTTCAACATATTTATTAAATGTCTTTAACAGTAATCCTTTTGTTAATGGATCTACAATCATAAGGTTAGTGTTAATATGCTTAATTGGCTCTATTTGTTTTTGAACTTCATCTTTAACATCAAAGTATTTCACTTCCATGCGTTTACAACCCTTTGAATACTTGTTTTTCAAAAAGAAGACTACTACATAATTATCACAATAAATTTTCAATAGCTTGGAAATGCTATCAAAAATTCCAAGCCCTAAAATAAAATTCTGAAACTATAAACCATAAAAGGTGGCCTCAAAGCAAGCCACAAACTCAGCTTCCATAGTAAATGCAGTAATGACAAACTGCTTTGCACTCTTCAAAGAGATTGCTCCTCTAGCTAGAAGGAACAAATAGCCAAGAGTGTATTTTCTTGTATTAACATATTCAACATAATCTGAATCTGAATATCCAATCACCTTAAAGATATTAGACTTCCTATAAGTGAGCATGTGATCATTCGTTCCTTGCAATTACCTTAGTACTTGCTTTAAAACTTTCAAATGATCAAATCCAAGATTACTTTGATATGCCTGCCCACCATTCTGATAATAAAACTAATGTCTGGCCTAGTACAAGTCTAGACATACATTGAGCTCCCAACAACAGATGCATAAAAAATTATTTTTTATCTTTATGCAATCCAATTCATTCCTTGGGTATTGCAAAAAGCTGAATTTATCTCTTTTCTAAATTGAAACAACACTTGTAAAAAACTTTTTCATCAGAATCTCTTTAAAATTTTATTAATATATGCTTTTTGAGACAATCCTTGCATTCCTTGTAATCAATCACAGAATATTTCAATTCCTATCATCCAAGACACAATACCCCTATCTTTAATTTCAAAGTTCAAGGAGAGAAATTTCTTGATCACATGTAATAAGCCAAGATCATTTACAGCCAACAAGATATCATTGGCATACAAAATCAAAAATATAAACTTGCTTCCACTAACCTTTATACATATATACACCAATCAATGGTGTTCTCTTTAAATTCAAAAGAATTGACAGTATCATTAAACTAAAGATACCATTGTTGAGAAGCTTATTTAATTTTGTATATTGACTTCTTAAGTTTACACACTATGTGTTCCTTTTCTTTAATTGAAAAATTGTTATGTTGATCCATACAAACCTCTTCCTCCAAATTCTCATTAAGAAAAGTGGTTTTCACATCCATTTGATGGAACTCTAAGTCATAATGAGCTACCATTGCCATAATAGTCCTAAATGAGTCCTTTTTTGAGACAAGAGAAAAGGTCACTTTCTATTAGGAATGGTTCACACCCAGAAGGAATTGGATGTTTCAAAAAAGTTTACACAGAACTATAGAAGAGAGAATGAGTTTGAAATTTTTTTGTAAACTTTAAAACCTTTATGAAAAATCAGAAAATAGAAAGCTTAAGTCAGAAAATAAGTTTTCTTAAGCAAAAGATGAAATTAGAAAGCACTTCAGAAGAAAGGCAAATAAATTAGAAAACTTGAACACAAGCAATCAAGCTAAGAGATGAAGACTAAAAGCATAAATTGCTACCAAACTATGAGATGAGATAGAGTTTAAAAAAGCTAATATGCTAATAGCAAGGGAGTGGGAAGGCACAATGATATTTATACTAAATCAGTTTAACCACTAAGCCTACATTTAGTCCCCAAGCTGCAACTTGAGAGTTCTAGTATTCTACAATTTTAACCAAGCACTTGTGAGCCTCTTTACAGCAACACAACTTAACTGAATTGGAAAAAAAATTGGGTTCTCTCCCCGTACAAACAAATACAACAACAACACTGGGTTTTCACACTCAAATATGTCAAGATTACCTCCACTTGAACCTCTTAAAAGAAACAATGTAGATGGCTCAAAGACTTTCTTACGAAGTGTACGATATATAATTATAAGCCTTTACCACAAAACACTGAGGGATTAAAATAGATGTAAGCATGGTTTTTCTTGTCTTCCAACATTCAAGACATCTGGTATTTCTAGGAAAATGAAGTTTATAGCCATTATGGATTGATCATTTAAGATCAAACTCAATGAAATTCAACCATTATAAAACTATAAATTCCATTCCAAATTACACGTAGGCTCCCACCTCCACTAGTAGTTATAAACACCTGTTATTCTTAGAAATAAAATTCCATATATATATATATATATATATATATATATATATATATATATATATATATATAGGCGTCCAATGATTGTTGTGATCTTTTGTTAGTCATCTTAACTGTTAATTTTAAAAATTCCATAGCCCTATAGGTGTCTATTGCTACCATTAGGTACTTGCTTAGTTTAATAGGCTTCCAAGACACTTAAAAAAACATGTTTTGGACCAAATTTTACAAACTAAATCGCTAACAAACTTCGAAAAACCATAACCATAGATTTCAAAAAATTTAAGAGCTCAAGGTTTCTTAAGTTTTCTAATTTACATAAAACTAAGGCTAAGAAAACCTAAAGAGACAACCAACCTTCAAAGATTGATTCCTTGGCCTTGGTTTCATCCAAACCTTTGATGTATCCTTTGAAATCTTCATGAAATGAAACTTCTCCAAACTTGTTCATTTCCTAAAACACTCTTTTTACTTTGTTTGTTATCATCAAAATCCATTGAACACATCAATGGGGTCAAAACTTTTTAATCAATGCTGTCTTTTGTAGTAAAACCTTTGGCAAAAAACCTAGACTTAAATCTTTTGATGTTGCCATTGAATCGCATTTGGTCTCTAAGAACCATTTATCTTTATCCCTTTTACAACCTTCACCAATTCAACAAGATCCCAGACTTTTATGTGACCCATTAATTTTAAATTTTCTTTCATGGAATCTAATTATCTAGCATCATTAGCACTTTTCATGGCTTGTGAAAATGAAACTGGATCATCATCAATTCCTAATTCAAATTTTGACTCTTGTAGGTAGATCCCACAATCATTAGAAATAGCATTTTTGTTTCAACAATTATCGTACTATGAGTTTAAGAAGTTGTGTGCTTCTTTATAAGTGAGTTTTATAACCATGAATTAAATACTTTCATCTTAGCTGTTTGTCGTATTTAAGCACTTATTTTTTGTATTTATCTTTAGTTTTGTGCATCTTTTACAAATGAAGAAAAAAATAGAAAATTGACTCAATTGGAGGAATTAAAGCTAAATTGTAGTTCTTTGAAAATGATGTCTATAAATCAAGCGGTTAAAATAAATTCATTAAGGATGACTAAGTAAGGAGCATTATCTTTTTGACTCCTGAGACACATCCTAATAGATATATGCATCAATTCAATCTTGATTTATGACCATATTTTCAAAATAACTTAAATATAAAGATTCAAGGAACCTCCAATGTTGAAAATCTGTTTGCTGTTTGTTTTTCTGCCCGACCTTACTATAATATTTTAGCCATAATTTATAAATTACATATTTAATATGTATGAAATTTGGCAAGTAAATAGATGACACAATTTTCTACAACTTTTATGTTCATATGATCAGTTAGATTCGGATATTAGAAGGACAAAAGTTGGGCTAGAAAAAAACTATTTTCTATTGCAGTCCAGCCCAACCTTGCTGTAGTATTTGGGTTGTATCTCATAAAAAACGTAGTCAATATGCACGAAATTTGGTAGGTAAAAAGCTGACACAATTTACTACAACTTTTTTTTCACATGGGTGGCAAATTCGGTGGTTATCAAAGAGCAATATCATGATTACTTTCGATGCACATAATGCAATACAGCCTATCAACTTTAGTGCGACTTGTTTTGTCATATACCCCCTAGTTGTATCTATGAATAGAGAGGTCTTATGAGCTAGGAGGATGTCAAAAATAGCTGGAGAGAGTGTAATTTTGAGAACATAAATTTGGATTTTTAGTATTGTAATGTTCTTATTGCTTTAGGCACTTTGTTATCCTTTCATAATATCATCATGCTTGTTCATCTTCAAGTTTGTTTTCTTACTTTGAATATGGAGAACTAATCTCACTATACTAAGGTAAAGGGTGAAACTCTTGGTATGAGAATAATAATTTATCTAACTCTTAATCTTGATGTTTATCTTTGATATTGTATTTATCTTCTTATTTCTTAATGGCTGGTTTTATCAAACTACCCATCTCTTATTATTTTAATGGCTGGTTTTACCGCCTATTTCTTGTTATATTATGATGGTGTATTTACTTTTTTATCTTTTATCTCTTGTTATCTTAATGGCTAATTTTACCAAACCGCCTATTTCTTATTATTTTTATGGCTAGCTTTGCTGCCTATTTTGTGTTGTTATTGTTTATGGTTGGTCTCTCCACCTATCTCTTGTTATGTTTCTTCTTCGTACTTTTTTTCATTTTAATCTTGTAAAGTGTGAATCTTGATATATTGTAGACAATTTTTGGCACAATAAATTCTTGAATCAATCTTGATTTATTGTAGATAATATAATAATTGGCACAATGTATGCTTGAATCCATTTTACAAGCATGTATTAATGGTGTAAAAGGAGGTAAATATAATTCATGTATAAACAAAAGTGAGCTCAAATTAATTCATTTTTTGATTAGAACCTTATTCCTGTGAGGATTCCAATTGAGTGATAAAAGAGTTAAATTTATTATTACTCATACCAGGAATAGATCCCCTAACCTAACATTCATTTTTACCTTGAATACATTTCAATTTAATTTGAGTTTATCAATTTTCTGCACACTTAATTTAATTTTCTCCTCATAAAATAAATATTTCAACAACTAGGTTAGAGTTATCTATTTTGGGTTCAAATTAGAGTTTCCTTTCAATTGGCAATCCTCGTGGGATCGACTTTGCATACCATTAAATCTGTACTCCAACAGATTTGTGTGCTTACGAGTTTAATTAAAACAACAACACTTCTTGTAACTACTTTCTTAATTATGTGTTTTGTATGTTTTTCTTTAAAACAATCCACATATATTCTAAGATCAGTAAAATCCAAGTCTAAAAGGATTTCATTCTATACCAATCTCATTATTCTTTCTTTGGATATGTGACATAAATGTTTATGCCACAAGTAAGTTAAACCTTTCATTAACTAAACATGTTTAATACCAACATTATGATGCAAGGTTAAAAGAGTCTTAGCAAAAAGGTTATCAAGATTTAATTTGTATAAACCATTGAATAAAATTTTAGAGACAATGAAATGATTATGTTTGAACAAACCAAAACATCCATTCCCAAATTTAAAAGAGTATCTAGCTATATCAAGTTTAGACCAAGAAACTAGATTTCTAGAAATAGAAGAAACATAAAAGCTCTGGAAAAGATATAAATGATGCCTAATATCTAAACTTAAATGATAGATTTCAATGGCTTCAATTAGAGCATTAACTCAATTCGCATGAAGACAAACTTTACATTTGGATTTATTGTTTGGCTTGTAAGGAATTCCTACATTGTATTCAAAACATGAGTGGTGCAACCAAAATCAATCCATCAAGAATTATAATGAATTGCTACCAAATTTGATTCGAAACATAGTAAAACACTAGGCTCACCTTTCTTTTCAAACTATGCCTTAAATTTCTGGCAATCTTTCTCATAGTGCCTATGTTTCTCATAAAAGTGACACTTACATTTTTTTGTTCCTTTTTGTGGATTAAGGCAAATGACTTATTAATCTTATGTAGTCCTTGATTACCATTTCCATTCTTCTTTATTGGATTCTTTTTAGCTCTTTGTTGACCCATGAGATTAATTGAATAATCCCTTGTTTATTTAGCCTCCTAAATGGTATTATAATGAATCCCTTGCAAATCATGCATATTCCACTTATCCTTAGTGGTTTATAACCCATTTGGAATGTGGCATAGTCAAAAGGCAAGGAGTTCAAAATGAACTACACAAGGAAGTTTTCATTCACTTCTATTTCCATTGATTTCAATTTATCTTATATACTTGTCATCTCAGTGACATGCTCATGCATGGTACATGAACCATCAAACTTCAAGGTGCTTAATGGACACATTAGTGACCCAGTGGATGACTTATCAACGACATCAGACTGAGAGTGCTATTCCACAAATTCCATGTATTCCTTTTCACTTTCATTCTTAAGAATTATGGAGCTAATGTTGTTTGCCACTATCAATTACATAAACATAAAGTTCAGTCTATTAAATTTTTTCCAAGCCTTATGGAAAGCCCTCTATTTTGTACTGCTTCAATCAATAAGAGTAGTGAGCTCATCAGCTAGGAGTGCTAAATTGAGATCCATGACACTTAAATGAAATTAGACTTGTTCATGCCACTCAGAGAAGGTAGGCCCATTATATTTTAATATAGACAAAGCTTGCAAATGAAGAGAAATACAAACTAATACTACAAATATATAGAATGTCCATACATTAATGCTTTGAGTCATAACTTAGATGCATAAATTAGATTCAAATATATATTATCATTAACACAAACAAAAAATGTACATTGAAGTTATCCTTTGGCTGATCCAACAATGTACAACAATTAATATGAATGATGCTTAATTTTAATTTCACACAATAGGTAATCATATATACTCTCACTTGACATGTTTGATATCTTTAGATATACTAAACAAATTCAACAAAGTATATTAATTATCCACATTCTTGTTCTTGACTATAAAATTAACTAATCAACATTTGGGTGATTCTCAAATATTTTATGGTCAATGAACTTCAATTTATATACCCATAAACAGATAATCATCGTGTCATTTATGTGTCAAAATTTATGGGTAATTGAAAATAAAACTATTCTGCAATTTTGGATCTAATTTTCTTAATGATTCGACTACTTTGGTAACTGACAAATTATACATAATATAATTTCAAAATTGCAAACAGTATTTTCTAAGAATAATCATAAAAAATATGATTCAAACCATTTTTTACAAAACCAAAAGATTTTAAACAATGAAAAACCGTCATTCAGATTTCTTTCATTGATGTTCCTTAAAAAAGGAAATATTCTTTAACTTTATTCCCAAAAAACTGTAGTTTAATTTTCAACACGATATTAATATTGAAAACAGAATTAGCAAATACCCATAAAAGTAAATATTCCAACAGACATAAATTTATGTGCAATGTCCAATTCATGCTAGGTCGCACGATGACATTCAAATTTTTTTTTTCTTTGACCTTGCATGCAGATGAAAGAAAATTCAGAGTCAGAAATCAAGAATGGAAAATTCAGCCCGAAAATTCTCCTTTTATATGTTTATGTGAATTCGAGAAATTCATAAGGCAACCAATAATGAACAAAAACAAGAGCTGATTTTATTTATGCGGGAAAACATAATTTATGGATCATGCATCTTTCAAAAGAAAAACAATAATCTTGAATGGAGAATCAATCAGGACTCTAATAGCACATGTAAGTTTTTATTAATTTATGTAAATAAAAATCATAATTTTGTGTAACCCATTATGTCCAATGATCTTAGAACTAGATGATTCTCTCAAAGCAATAATTAAATAAAGTTATAGCTTGATCCGTGATGATTTTCTTGAAGAGAAATCCTTTGAGGAATCTTAAAAAAATCAAGTTTTTATCTCTTTACCCCTTTAGGTTTGACATACATTTCTTGATAGAGAAAAAACTATCAGATAACAGATAGAGAGAAGACTAGTTTCTCAGGTCACTTAATACACATGTAACGTAACAAGTGTTATTAATAAAAAAAAATAGCTCCCTTACAAACCAATACAATTTTAGCTTTTAATTATCATTAAATCATAATTATATTTAAATAAATAAATCTAATAAAATATATCTAAGGCACTGTCAACAGACAATGTGTACCTATTTGCTTCACATAAAGTCTTCAACAGATATCGTTTGCTTTTCTGAGTTGCTTACGAAAAGGTTAGCTTTGTGAAAGATCGTCATACGTACGTTATTTGCCGGACTTGGTTAACCAAATAATGCATCTCTTAAAGGTTTTGAACAGAAGGATTTTGATTGAGTAACTAAAGGTCTAATTGTGATATGCATGTGAAGATAATTATATAGGACTTTATGCATTGAATTTACTTCTGGTAAGGTTGGTACGGATCAGTTCTGTTTTTTAGGATGAATTTTGAGGTTGAGTTTAATTTTTAAGTTTGTTTTCACATATAGTTGAACGAGATGTTGTCCCAAAAAAAGGAAACTGTATTTTCACATTTTGTCTTTAATTATAATTTTTTAATTAATTAATTTTCATAATTGACTATTTAATTTATTTACTCCATTGAAATTAGTTCAATATAGTTTTATTAACTTTAATTGTAGTTTAAATAAGATCTTCCAATGAAGAGGAGGATAAAATAGAGTATCAAGTAAAACAAAATGTAGTTTGATAATTTTAGTGTCTATAATTAATATTAAAGTCTAAATAAAATGATAGGGCATGAATTTTTTCAAATTATTATCAATTTTACTATTATACATAACTTTACAATCTATATTATAAAAAATATATACTAATCATAATATTTTGATAGTGAGTCTTAGCCTCATCCCAACGTCTAGGATGATATGAATCCCACAAGTGATATTTTGCGGACTTCACATTGCAAGGACCCTTTAAGTCAAATTTATTTACTACTTAAACCACAAGTTTTGTATATATAATTTTGCATACATTTGACCATGCATAATTGTGAAGAGGTAAGGCAGACGCCTTCATGGTTTTACTTATGTGCTTTTCTTATTAATTTAGTTGATAGAAAAAGAAAGGGACCTTGGCTTCCTCCTCAATAAACCTCAAGTCACTACAAATAATGCTTTCTTTAATTTAATTTAAAGATATTTTTAGTATTCTCTTGAGACACTGTTATATTATTTGAAGCAATAAAAAACAATTAGATCCTCATATGACGCCGTTAAAATATAATGCATTTAGGGATGTCAAAGAGAAGTTTCCTTTTAATTTAACTGGGATTAGTAATAAGAATTCTTAATTGTGAAAAAATAATTTTCTTCATTTATACTAATTATTATTTAATGCTTCAAATAATATAAGAAAAATGTCTCAAGAGAATAACAAAAAAGTCTTTAAATTAAATTAAAGAAAGCATTATTTGTAATGACGTGAAGTTTATTGAAAAGGAAACAAAGTTCCCTTTCTTTTGCTGTCAACTAAATTAATAAGAAAGGAACAGAAGTAAAATCATGAAGGCACCCACCTTACCTAATCATGAAGGCGCCCACCTTACCTCTTCACAATTACACGTGGTCAAATATATGAAAAATTCTAGCACACAAACCTATAATTCAAATGGTAAATAAATTTGAGTTTAGAAGTTGAAGCATCTTATAATATCAGCAGCTCTAACTTGCAAAAGAACACTTATGAAAAAGTATCTTCAGTATTTGGAATAAATTTAATCATATACTTAACGTGCAAAGACACTTATATGAACCAAAACTATATGAAAAATTCTAGTTTAATTCAATGGCCACTGTTACAAGAAGCCACATTTTCATTTACTCAAAAACTTACATAAATTACTCAAAAACTTGCAAAATTCTAAGCTAAAAATAATTAATTTATGAATACAAAATTCACTCATCACCCAACATTTGGGTGTGTCACCATTTTGAAGATGAAATGGAAGAAGCACTGGCAAATATTCAGAACATTTGTACCGACAACTATATAATAAGCCAGAATCATGACCTTCACTCTCTTGCCTTGCTTTTTCGGTTACTTAGGCAACAATGATTTTCCCATTTCATTTGGTATCTGTCTTAGTTAATAATATTAATTTCAAGACAAAACACTATTTTGATTTAAAAAATGATGTGATTATCAATTTCATATTTTAAAGATTTTTTGTATTATATTAGTACTCAAAGTATGATTTTGTTTCAATTTCACATTTTCAGATGAACTAAAATGATACTTTGTGATTTTTCAAATAAAAAGTTATACTTTCATATTATAAAATGTTACAAATTTTTTTAAGAATATATTATACTCCAGGGCTCATAATTAACTTATACTAGCTATTATCATAACAAAGAGGTAGTGGGTTTCGCCTACATAGAATCACTAATCAATAGTTATCGTACACAATTCAGGAATACTATCATATAAATATTATACTCTTTTATAGTTGACTCCCACACTAATTTATTCTGAAAATGACGTAACAAATTGAGTTTATTGAAGAAAAATATCATTATTAAAGGCTCATAATTCATATTTTGAATGAATTAACAAATTCAGGGATGAGAATGGAAACTTCAAAGGAAAATTTGCCAAGAATGTTGAAGGAATGTTGGCCTCGTATATATGAAGCTTCACAATTGAATGTTTATGGAGAGGATATACTTGATGAAGCTCTTCATTTCACTTAGACTCACCTTAAGTGCTTGACCAACCAATTGAGCCCTTGTCTTGCTGTTCATGTCAATAACTGCTTAAGGCAACCTCTTCACAAGGGATTGCCTAGGTTAGAGGCAAGTCATTACATGTCTTTTCTACCAGCAAGATCCTTCCCATAGTAACATTCTCCCAACCTGTGCAAAACTATATTTCAATCTGTTGCAGAAAATTCATCAAAAATAATTTGGCAATATCACCAAGTAAGTACTATATATATTACTCCATCAATGTCCAAGTGTGAGATTCAGTTGAAGAAACAGAGAGTCTGTGGATGAGGTCTGAGTGTATTTGATTCAATGAATTACATGTTTACAAAGAGAAGAATATATAGACGTTGTACAGATCTATAGAACCACTCAGTGAGCTCCACGAGTCCTAACAGAATTTAACAAAAAGGAAATCACACCTAAAGCACCTAAAGGGAGGCTAGGTTAAGATACATGCACCTACAAAATATACAATACATACTATTTATATAATTAATAAAACCCTATCACGGTTATGTCTTAACATCCCCCCTCAAACAAGAGGGTGAGGAACACACTTCGAGTTTGTCTCGTAATGACCAGAAACGAGTATGACTTAGAGCCTTTGTAAGACAGTCTGCAATTTGATCTACTGAAGAGACATAACGTACAAGAAGTTGATTAACTAGAACTCTATCTCGAATAAAATGAACGTCGATCTCAATGTGTTTGGTACGAGCATGCATTATGGGATTAGATGCGAGTGCTTGAGCACTTATGTTGTCACACCATGCAACTGGGATATGTTGTACAGGAAAACCAATTTCTTGTAAAAGTGACTGAAGCCAGGATATTTCAGCTGCTAAATCAGCTAACGATCTGTACTCAGATTCAGTGCTGGACCGGGCAGTGGTTCATTGTTTTCGAAAGGACCAAGTGACTAAGTTGTCTCCAAGAAACACGTAGTATCCACCAACAGACTTACGATCATTAGGGCATGAAGCCCAGTCTGCATCAGAATAGCCAATGAGGTCAAGGGAATCAGAGGGTTTAATACTCAAGCCAAATCGTATGGTTCCTTTTAGATATTGTAGAACTCTTTTAGCTGCTTGCCAATGTACCGAGGTAGGTGCACTCAAAAATTGACTTAGTTTATTAATGATAAAACTAATGTCAGGTCTCATATTTGTGAGGTACTGCAATGCTCCTATAAGTCTGTGATATTGGCTTGGATCTTTCAGTGGATCACCATCAAAGGCTGAGAGTGTTTTCCCAGATGAGACAGCGAAAGGTGCAGTGGAGGCATCAGTCATATTGAATCTTTTTAAGATGTCATGCACGTACTTCTCTTGCTTGATAAATATCCCTATCTTGTCTCGACTAACTTCAAAACCCAGAAAATAATCTATGAGACCGAGATCCTTGAGGGAAAAGATGTTGTTTAGCTTTGTAACGAAGCTGTTGATGGCTGTCATATTATTGCCAGTGACCAAGATATCATCTACATAAATCAAAATGAGGATGACTATATCATTTCTTCGATACATAAACAGGGAAGAGTCTCCCTTTGTATTTAAGAAATCCCATTAGAGTAGTGTGGCTTTGAGTTTTTCAAACCAAGCCCTCAGAGCCTATTTAATCCCATAGATGGCTTTCACCAGCTTGCAGACATGTTGAGGCTTTTTGGAATCGATAAATCCAACAGGTTTTCTCATGAAAACATTTTCTTCCAGCATACCGTTTAGAAAAGCATTATTAATATCAAGTTGCCTAACTTCCCAATTGAATGTAACAGCTAAGGTTAGAATCAACCTGATCGTGGTCACCTTGACAATCGGGCTAAAAGTTTCATAGAAGTCCGTCCCTGGTGTTTGTTGAAACCCTTTGGCCACGAGCCGTGCTTTGTGTCTGGAGATTGAGCCATCGGGGTTGTATTTAACCTTAAAAACCCATCTACAATCAACCAGGTTTTGTTGTTCATTGTAAGGTACTAGCTCCCAGGTTTTGTTCTTAATCAATGCATTATATTCAGCCTGCATTGCATCCTTCCACTTAGGATGTTTTAATGCCTTCTTTACACTTGTTGGTTCCAGATTATCAGAAGTTTGAGCTAAACCAACAAAGAATGGGTTAGGTTTGAGTATACCACTTTTGCTTCAGGTTGTCATTTGATGAGTATTTGATGGCTCAACAGAAGGTAAGTTGGAGTGATTGTTGATGTTTTGAGTAGAAGAGGACTCTGGAGAGCAATTAGCAGCTGCATGGTGCATGACATGTTGGCTAAAGTCGTCTTCTTTTGGGACAGGAGGTAGAACAACTTCAAGAGGAATTGTCTCGGGGTCAGAAACTCTATATGAGGAAGATGAGCATTCTGAGTTCTGAGGATTGGACCTAGACGGACTGCTACCTGAATAAACAACAGGAAAAGGCAAAGAGGAAACAGTTGCAACTGCATCATTAGTAGCTGAACTCGAGTTTAGAAACCCATGCATAAAAGGAAAGTCATGCTCATTAAATACAACATGCCGAGATATCACAATCTTCCCAGAAGGAGTTAGACATTTATAACCCTTGTGATCTCCACTGTAACCTAAAAATACACATTTCTTTGTATGAAATGAGAATTTATGCTCATTGAAGGGGCGAAGGCAGGGATAGCATGCACTGCCAAAAATTATGAGGAACTTGTAATCCGGTTTTGTTTTATGTAACATTTGATATGGTGACAAACCCTGGAGAATCAGTGTAGGCATTCTATTGATTAGATATATTGCAGTTTGAAAAGCTTCCAGCCAAAAATGTAGAGGCATATGTGAGTGTGCTAGAAGGGTCAAGCCACTTTCTACTATATGTCTATGCTTACGTTCTGCTCTCCCATTTTGTGCAGAAGTATGTGGACAAGAATGTCTAAAAACAATTCCAGAATCTTGCAAAAGAGAAACAAAGCTACGATACTCTCCACCCCAGTTACTTTGTACTATTTTAATTTTTCTATCAAACAAATTTTCAACCAATTTCTTGAACTGAATAAATGCACCTAATGCTTCTCCTTTGGATTTTAGTGGATATAGCCATGTGTATCTGGTGAAGTCATCCAAAAAATGTATGTAGTATCTATGCCCACCACTAGATGCAAAGGGAGAAAGCCCCCAAAGATCTGTGTGTATTAACTCTAAGGGTGCAGTGGCTCGTGATTTAGAGATGGCAAAGGGTAGGGAGTGAGACTTTCCTAGTTGACATGCTTTATAGAAAAAGCCACTCTCATTTAGATTAACAGAGACATTACATTCTTTTAAAATTTGAGACAAAACACAATTAGAAGGATGTCCTAATTTTTGGTGCCAAATATGTCTTTCAGTCAGCAAAACAGAGGGGTTATGACTCAGAGAATTTGGAGCTAAGTGATGTGGATGATGAACTTCATATAGTCCATCTTTAAGCTTCCCTTTGAACAACATCTTCCCTGTCAATTTGTCCTTCACAAAACAGCCAGTAGAATCAAACTGGATCAGTACATTATTATCATTGACTAGCCTGGATACGCTCATCAAATTTCGTGTGACTTTTGGGACTTTTGGGGCATAGAGAACATCTTTTAGTTGTAGCATATCAGTGGATTTAGAACACTTAAGAACTGAATTACCAGATTGAAGAATTGAAGTTGTCTCACCATTTCCTACCACCAAACTAGCCTCACCATGATTGTTAGTGGGAATATCAATTTTGTGAGGGTCATTGGTCACATGATTAGTTGCTCCACTGTCCATGAACCATGCAGGGTCATTGTAAGTGTGGGATGATGCAAAATAAGCAGCAGCTGTATTATTCCTCTGATTCTGTTCGAGATAGCCACCTCCTCCTTGATGTGGTCCTTGAAAAGATCCAAAAGAATGGCCCATATAGCTTTTATCAAAACGATAGAAGCAGTGTGAAGCAACATGTCCAATCTTATTACACACTTGGCAGATAGGTTTGTTCCCACGGCTTATTCCCCGATCTCTGAATCCTCTGCCTCCACCACGTCCAAAATTTCTCCAAGAACCTCAATCAGCATGAAAGCTATCTGTCTTAGCAATATTAATAGATGGATTAGCAAGAGTTAAGTGAGAAAAAGTAGTAAGTTACTCTAATCTATTTTCATAAGTCATCAGGCATGCTTGAAGATCAATCCAACTTAGATCATCTTTTTTAGCAAGCTGCACCACAATAGGATTGTATTCTGAATCCAGGCCAGCAAGAGTTTGTGCGATCAGATCACTTGTATTAAGTGGACTTCCAGCCAGAGTGAGATTGTCAGCAATATTCTTCATCTTACTAAGATATTCCTCCATCTTCATACCTCCTTTTCACGTGCGTTGTAGTTCACTACAGAACATAGTAATCCATGACTTGGAATGTGCTCCAAAAAGATCTTTGGTAGCCTTTCAGAGATCTTTCGAACAGCTACAGTGCATAAGTTGAGAAGCGATATCGATGGACATAGTGTTGAGAAGCCATCCAAGCAAAAGCTGATCAGTCGCAATCCACTCTTCATATGCAGGATTGATCTCTGCTCCATCAGAGATAAATTCAGGTGGACAAGGTTTAGTACCGAAAAGAAAACCATCTAATCTATTTCCACGAATCATAGGCAAGACAAGAGACTTCCATAGTAGGTAATTAGTACGATCCAACTTGATCGAACAATTCTGACTAGATGAGTTTAGGATTGAGAGTATTTTGGAGGCTAGGTTCTAAGAATTCTGGAAATCTTCAGAGGACTGATTTGACACGGTTCTGCAAGTGGAGGATCCTTGTGGCATTGCCATTGTAGGCTCTGATACCAAGTTGAAGAAACAGAGAGTTTGTGGATGAGGTCTGAGTGTATTTGATTCAATGAATTACATGTTTACAAAGAGAGGAATATATAGACGTTGTACAGATCAATAGAACCACTCAGTGAGCTCCACGAGTCCTAACAGAATTTAACAAAAAGGAAATCACACCTAAAGCACTTGAAGGGAGGCTAGGTTAAGATACATGCACATGCAAAATATACAATACATACTATTTATATAATTAATAAAACCCTATCACGGTTATGTCTTAACAGATTCATATCTTAATAAAGGCTATCATGTGCTATGAACTGAGATTATTATTAGTTTATAATCAATTGGGTATAATTAGCTTGTCTTTGTATTACAGGTGGTGGAACAAATGAGAGTTTGCGAGAAAGGTCCCTTACAATAGAAATTGGGTGGTGGAGGCCTACTTCTGGCCTTTGGCCATGTCATATGAGCCTCAATATATACATCACTGCAGTTAATATTGAAAATGGGCAAATTGGTTTCTTTGATTTCTCTTCCTGATGATACCTACAACGCCTATAGCACAGTTGAAGCATCCGAACTCTTCCCATATGCCATCCATAAGTTTATTTGAAAATTCGTAGGATCATTCACTAAGATTATGTTGGGATAACTAATTTGAAAAATTCTGTCAATTAAAAATGCAAAAGAATCGAAATATTCATTTCGTCAATGCCCTTCATTTGAAAAATCTCAATCATAATAAGGTATGGGGTTCAAGTTAATTTGTGTCTAGACCAAGGGTCCGGTTCACTTTGAAGCCATGGTCTAGTCTGTTTCAAATCCAGCTAATAGGAGAAAATTAAAAGACATTTTTTTTAAATTTTAACTAAAAGTAAACTATTTGAAATTCTTTATTTTTGATAAAACAATTATATGATTAAATTACTTGAATGTTTAAAAAAATTTTGATTAGCTATCCCAGCAAGCAAATTATTTTGTGTCAAGAGTATTTCAAAACTATCTAAAATTACTTTCTCCCTTTAAATTAATTCTTCCAAACACTCACCATGTGTACTTTAAAATCAGAAGTTCTTTTTTTATAATTTCTTTGGAAAAAAAATTTATTAAATTTTTCGGTGGGATAGTAGTCCCATTAAATCTCTTCCAAAATGTATGAAAGTGGTATTTGAGGCAGGTCTATAATTGTGCATTGAAATGGAGTTGTTAACTCCAGCGGAAGGAAAATCATGCTTTGTGATGCCACATGTTAAACGAGCTGTAGGCCATCCTTAGTTTCAAAGTTCAAAGTTCAAATATTTTTTGAGTTGGTATTTAATTTATTGTTAATGGATAATTTTTTATTTATCAATAATATTCATATCATAATATAAGATAAAAATAATTTTTTTTAAATTTTTTTTATTATATATTACGATTTGAGTACCATTTATGAATTAAAAAGTGTTCATGTGGACTAAATTATTTTTTATATTTTTTAACCTTTTTCTTTTTGTGCTAACTTGTCCCAAGCCTATTTGCTAGAAGCAAAATGGTGCAATGAAAGCTACATCCCAACCTACGATGAGGATATGGACAATGGAACCGCAACTTCTACTTCGCCACTTCAGGTAACTTCGTTTCTTGGCTTCTGGAAGTTTGCAACCAAACAGGTGTTTCTAGATATTTAAAAACCATTAAAGCTGTGCATTGGCAGACTCATAACTGACAGGGCTACTCATGAGGTACGAAGACAATATGGATCAAATCCAACCATTTAAGGAGCCGTTTCATACAATTATCTCATATCCTTTGATATATTTCATACCATGTAAAATATTAAGGTACAAGGTAAGATATCATTTAAGATTCTAATATTTAACATGATAATTAAAAATTATCAGAAAAATAATGCAGTTAATATTTTATAAAAATCAATAAAATAAAAATTGTATTAAAAATAATAAAATTTGAGACTTCTGTGATATACTCAAAATAATATTATCTTAATATCTGAGTATCTTAGATAATATCAAACATCTTAAATAATAACATATGAAATATAAATATTTTAAATGCTATACGACAAAATACTAAAGTTTAGATGTGTGTTTTATGATTATACTGTTTTTGTCTTTGGTAATTTGATTGAACCTGGATTTGGTTTTGATTTTTGTACATTAAAAAATATGTCCAATCAGTGCTTCTAGATCCAATAGCCATTAATTAATGAGCATCACAAGTGAAAGCTACATTAGCCGTCACGTCGTGTGTCTTCAAATAATGTACAACTATTATTTTTCAGTGTGTTTGAAAATGAGATGTTCATGGACGAGATTGATGTACACAGTTTAAAAAATAAAAAATCCCGTAATTAACTATTTTAATTTATCTTATTTTATAAAATGCTTTTCGGCAAGAATTTTTAGGGGGAAAAATTCCAATTCAATGCATGGATTCATATATATATATATATATACACACACATACATATATATATAAAGGAAATTTTTTTTTGACGTCCCCAAATGCATCATGTTTTAACGTTGTCATATGAGGATCTAGTTATTTCTTATTGGTTCAAATAATATAAGAACAATGTCTCAAGAAAATACCCAAAAAAAATCTTCAAATTAAATTAAAGAAAGCATTGTTTGTAATGACGTGAGGTTTAGTCAGGAGGAAGCCAAGTTTCCGTTCTTTTGCTATCAACTAAATTAATAAGAAAAGCACAGAAGTAAAATCATGAAGGCCACCTTACCTCTTCACAATTATGAGCAAATATATGAGGGAAACGGAGGAACACCAGCGGCAGAGGAGGCAGATACCCTCCATCGTAATAAGAAGAAAACCAGAAACGACGATCAGGTCTTTTCGGGAGCTATGTCCATGAAGGAGAGGAGTGAGGACTGGATGAAAGGGATGAATGAAGAGGAGGTAGAAAAAAACCCTAATCTATCTTACAAGGATCTTTTGATGAGGGATTAGGTTTTCTCAGATGAGGAAGTATCAGATAATGAAAGAGATGAATCTGTAAGAAGTATGCAAGATATCGATACTGATTTTAAATCCATCCTCGATACAGATAGCGGGTTCGTGATAGAAAATAAAGGAAGTCCTTGCCCTAATTATGTATTCACAGAGAAGGGGAAGGAAAGGCTGAGTAAACCGTTCAGGAAGACTCTCATCATAAAACTCCTGGGAAAGAATGTGGGCTATAACTACTCATACAAGAAGTTGACACAGCTATGGGCAAGAACGGGGAACCTTAAGTTAATAGACGTGGGAAACTACTATTTTCTTGCCAAGTTTCAAACGCACTCAGATTACGAATTTGCCTTGATGGAAGGTCCGTGGATAATTTTAGATCATTATCTATCAGTCAGCACTTGGTACCCAAACTTTAATCCAAAGATGGCTCAAATTGAAAAAATCTCAACATGGGTTAGACTGCCAGATCTCTCCATTGAGTATTATGATAAGAAATTTCTTTATACTTTGGGAAACCTAATTGGAACAACGCTGAAAGTGGATGTAGCTATGACTACACAGTCCAGAGGTAACTATGCTCGTATATGTGTTGAGTTAGATCTTACAAAACCACTTTTGGCTCAGTATAGTATCCACGGTATTAAGAAAACAATTGAATATGAAGGTATACATCTTGTTTGTTTTACATGTGGGAGTTATGGGCATGATAAAGATAGATGTCCACAAAAAGAGACGGCCAGCAGCAAGCCACTGGGGAAGACAGGAGAAGAAGAAGGATCGAGCCGTTTTAGTGCAGGGAGAGAGACGTTCCAGAGTAATATATCGGGAAGCAGAATGGAGGAAGCTATCGATGAACAAGCTCCGGCAACCGCAGAGTATGGACCATGGATGGTGGTGCAGAGAATCCGTCGACCCAGGAAGAGCAAACCGTACCAGGATAAGGATAGCAAGAATGAATCGCGGAGAGGAGCTACGGAAATCCAACAACTGAAAAATCCAATGAATACAAGATACGGGATTCTAGGAAGTGATATTGACGAGGAACTCGAGGAAGAAATCAGAAGTTTACGTGATATCACCAACTTGGTAGCAGATCAAGACGAAGGATTAGAAGGCAGTAAAGAAAGAACGGAGAAGACGGGCGTTGTGAATTATAGAAGGAAAGGAAAGAGCCACATGCATGAAAAGTCTCCGAACTTGGCCCATAGCACGTTGAGTCAAAAGTTAGTAACAGATGCAAGGAAAAAAGATAAGAATATGGAAGTAAGCTACTCACGCATTTCTAACGATAACCAAGGAGATATAGGGCGTATCTCAAAGCCCATACAAATACATAGTGATAATATTTTCCCTCATGCAGAAGTCACAGTCTACCAGAAACCTAAAACTTTTCCAGGGGAGGTGGGAGACCATAACAAGTTTGAAGACGTTCCCCCGGATATAAGCAGAAGTGTAGATGTAGTTAACTCTGTTATAGAGATAGAAAAAGAGGGAATAGAGGATGGGGATCCATACCTATTGGATCCCATGCAAGAGTCTTGAGTTACTATGTAACGATAGTAGGGTCCTTTCATTACTATAATTTGTTTTATTATGAAGAGCCTTGTCTGGAATTGTAGAGGAGCTGCTGGAAAAGAGTTTGGGAATGGTTTCCGTGAATTAATGCGTCAACATAGACCAGAGATAGTAGCTTTAATGGAACCCAGGATAAGTGGGAGTAAGGCAAGGAGAGCTATTCAAAAGCTAGGTTTTCGGCAGTTTGAGATGGTGGAAGCGAGAGGTTTTGCAGGAGGTATATGGGTCATGTGGAGAGATCACTTAAAGGAAATAGCCTTCATCAATAAAACAGATCAATATATCACGTTTGTAGTGAAAGAGATAGAGGAAAATCCTTGGTACTTTACGGTGGTATATGGATGCCCTCAAGAACAGGGAAGAAGAGAGCTGTGGGAAAACCTTACCAACTTAGCTACGAATATTACTGGGCCATGGCTGTTAGCAGGTGATTTCAATGAGATAGCTAACTCATCGGAACAAAAAGGAGGAGCAGGAGACAGCATTGCGAGATGCAGGAATTTTTCAAGTTGGATACATCAAAATGGACTAATAGACATGGGTGCAGATGGTCATTACTATACTTGGAGGGGTCCTTTATGGGAAGGGAGAGAAAGGGTGTTTAAAAGATTGGATCGGGCATTGTGTAATAATGCATGGAGAATCCAGTTTGCTGACGCTACAGTGAGAGTGCTTTCTAGAGTACACTCAGATCATCATCCTCTTTTAATATCTACGGATAATTCATTAAACGTGAGCAGGTTAAGACCCTTCAGATTTGAGGCAATGTGGCATTCTCATGAGGAGTTCACAAATCTAATAAATTCAGTTTGGGATAATAAGGTCGCAACTCACAAGATGTTAAAAGAGTTACAGGTCCCAATTTTGCAATGGAACAAAACCAGGTTTGGCAATATTCATCATAAGAAAAAAAGGCTTCTCAGCAGGATAGGAGGTATTCAGAAAGCAAGGAGTTATGGTAGAAATCCGTTTTTAGATAATTTGGAAAGGAACCTCAGGTCAGAACTGGATGAAATACTAATGCAGGAAGAAATGTTATGGCATCAAAAATCTAGAAGGGAATGGATTAGGAGTGGTGATAGAAACACTAAATATTATCATACAAAGACAATCATCCGTAGAAGGAAAAATCGAATTGCTATGATTAGAGATGCAAATGGCAGGTGGGTGGAAGATAACACTCAAATAATTCAAATGGTCACCTCCTTTTTCAAAAAAGTATTCTCTGAAGAAATAAACCAAAGGCCATGGCATATTACTCGGTGCAGGTGGGGGCAGTTAGATAGCGACTTGCAGGAAAGACTAGAGAATCCTTTTACCGAAGAAGAGATTAAACAAGCAATTTTTAATATTGGAGGTCTGAAGGCACCAGGAGAGGATGGTTTCCCTGCAGTATTCTATCATAAGAACTGGAGCATTGTTGGGTATAGCGTTTGTAATTTCATCCAAGAAGTTTGGAAGAATCCCAGGCTAGTGCAAGAAGTAAATAATACTCTTTTGGTGTTAATTCCAAAAGTTGAGAAACCAGAATTTATTAATCAGATGAGGCCTATCTCCCTATGTAATGTGTTATATAAAGGAATTACTAAGATTCTGGTTAATAGGCTTAAACCTATTTTAAAGAAGATAATGTCTCCATACCAGGCAAGTTTTGTTCCAGGCAGGAATATACAAGATAATATCATAATTGCTAGAGAGTTAGCTCATTCAATGAATAGAATGAGAGGTAAAAAGGGTTTTATGGCTATTAAGATTGATTTAGAGAAGGCTTATGATAGATTAAGTTGGAGTTTTGTGGAGAGAGTTTTACAAGAAATAGGTTGCGGAAATGGTTTTATAAGAATGGTAATGGAATGCATATCTTCCACTTCTACTATGGTGTTATGGAATGGTGCTCAAAAAGAAACATTTCAACCGTCTAGAGGCCTTAGACAGGGGGATCCTTTATCTCCTTATTTATTTGTGTTATGTATGGATAAACTATCACATATAATAGCTGATGCAGTGAATGATAAGAAGTGGCGTCCAATTAAGGCAGGGAGAAATGGGCCTCTTATTTCACACTTGATGTTTGCAGATGATTTGTTATTATTTGCGGAAGCCAATGAAGAACAGCTGGAATGTATATTGTAATGCTTAAATATCTTTGCTGAAGCATCAGGGCAGAAAATAAGCATAGAAAAAACGTGTATATATTTTTCCAAAAATGTGAGCCTGGGGAAGAAAGAAGAGATTATAACTAGGAGTGGATTTAAAAAAGCAGATAACCTGGGAAGATACCTAGGCTCCTTTATTGAGAATGGTAGGCGACCCACACAAGCTTGCAAACACATTATAGAGAAAATTCAAAAACGGTTGAATGGATGGGAAAAGCAATGTTTGTCATTGGCGGGAAGGATGACGTTAGTGGAGGCAGTGACCTCCACCATGCCTATCTTCCATATGCAGCATAGTAAAATTCCGAAGAAGACATGTCAGGAAATAGAGAGAATGCAACGAGATTTTTTATGGGGTTCATCAGTAAACAGCAGGAAATGGCATCCAGTGGCGTGGAAGGATGTATGTCTACCACGAAAGTTAGGAGGTTTGGGTATAAAAAGGTTGGAGGAAATGAATGATGCACTACTATGTAAAACAGGATGGGGCATCATCACGCAAAAAGATACTCTATGGGCTAAGGTGTTGATTGGAAAATATGGTCGTAGAATGGATCTTGCACGTAGCAGTATTGCAAAATCGTCAGACTCACCTTTATGGAAGAACATGGTGCGGTTGTGGCCTTCATTAACACAAAACTGTAGATGGAACTTAGGAGATGGGAAAACAGTTTTTTTCTGGCATGATACATGGCTTGAAGGTAGAGGAAAGCTCATCGAAGATTGCCCAGAACAGTTACCAGAGACTGAAAGTGGAAAATTTGCTTATGAATATGTAACTGCTAGTGGAGAGTGGGATTTCGAGAAGCTGAGTCAGATTGGGAACCCAAATATTTTCCCTTTGCTACACGCGATATTACCACCTCATGAACAGGATGGTGCGGACTTGATAGCCTGGAAGTTGGACCCGAAAGGGGTTTTCACGGTTAAAAGCATGTACAATCACTTGTGTCATTTTGATATCAACCTTAAAGATGATATATGGGATCTCATATGGAGATGGCAGGGACCACGCCTAATGCAGGTTTTCCTCTGGCAAATCACAAGAAATCGTATCCCTACTAAGGAAAGATTGGGTCGATGGAAACATGCCGAGGAACACTGTCATCGGTGTCTGGTAGCTATAGAAGACTCCATGCATGTCATGAGGGACTGCCAATGGGCTTCAAGAATATGGCAGGCTTACCTAAACCCAGTTCATACTATGACTTTCTACACACTACGTCAGAGGGAGTGGATCAAGCGAAACCTCACGGAAGACTTGGGATTTCAAGGGAAACAGAAATGGAGTATCACGTTTGGAGTAATTTGCTGGTGGTTATGGTTATGGAGGAACCAGTCATTATTTGAAGAAGGTGCTCAATTACCACAACATCCTGAAGCGATTATCAACAGAGAAGTGGAGGAGATTATGAGAGTTCACAACAAAGAGATGATGAAGATTATGAGAATGTCGTCAGTTGAGGTTAGATGGAAGTTTCCACCTGACGGATGGGTGAAACTTAATACAGATGGCGTGGCAAAAGGAAACTCAGGCATGGCTGGTTGTGGTGGTCTCATACGTCATAGTAATGGAGCATGGATTACAGGGTTTACTCAAAAACTTGGTGAGTGTAATTCCATGAACGCAGAGTTATGGGCAGTTCTCACAGGGCTGGAGATTGCATGGGAAAAGGGATGCAGACAAATCATAGTGGAAAGTGACTCGCAAGCACTGGTTTGGCTGGTTAACAATATGAACAACACACTGGATGGCCGCCTGAAACTGCTTCAAAGGATTTTTAAGAAGTTACAGCGAAGTTGGGTAGTAAAATTTCTACACACTTATAGGGAAGGGAATAAATGTGCAGATTGGTTAGCTAACTACAGTCTGAACTTTGACTACGGTGTGCACATTTTGCTGGAGCCTCCTAGAGAATTAAGAGTCTTGCTTCTTGGTGATTTAATCGGGGTTTCTACCCCGAGAGTAGTTTTTTAATTTGCTTAGTTTAGTTTCTTTGGGCGTTCAGCCCCGTTTTTGTACCAAAAAAAAAAAGGTAAATAAATTTAAACTCAGTAGTTGAAGTGCCTTTACAATGTTAAAAATTCAAATTCACAAAACAATATTTGTGAAAAAAGTAATTTCAATATTTTGAATGAAATTAGTCTTATACTCAGCATGTAAGGGTAATCGTATGAACAAAAAATATATAAAAAAAATTCTAATTTAATTCAATAGCCACCTTTAGAATTTATGAGATTTATACCATCCTAGACGTTGGGAGGAGGCTCAGACTCCGTACCAGAATATTATGATTAATATTTTTTTAATTAATAAGATAGTCTACAATTTATGTATAATAAAGAAATTGAAAATAATTTTAAAAAATTCATTCCCTAAAATTTGTAAAATCATTGCAATATTTTTAAATTTTATTAATTTTTTGCAATTGAGTTTTTAAATTTATTTTTTTCATTACATTTAGTTTTCTCTAATTTTAATTAGATGTTAATATTAATGATAATTACGTAAAATTATTAAAATATATTTCATCTTACTTGATAATCTATTTTATCCTCCTCTTCATCAGAAAATACTATTGAGTAATTCTACATAATTAGAATTAAATTTAATTAAACAATATTGAGTTAATACAATGAAATATATAAATTAAATAGTCAGTTATAAAATTAAGAAAGACGGAACTGATCCTCATTGACCTTACCAGAAGTAAATTCAATGCATAAAGTCCTCTATAATTATTGTGACATGCACATTACAATTAGACCTTTAGTGATTCAAAATCAGTTGAAAGTGTGTATCACGATTTTCATAAGCCACCCTTTTCGTAAGCAACTCAGAAAAGCAAACGATGAGTAGCAAGCAAGCCACTTCAGCAAAAGAAAAATAAAAGGATGAAGTGCTCTATAAATATATGGAAATACACCACACATTTTTACAACTAAATTAAACCCTTCAAAGGAAAGAAGCACCTCAGAATAGCAAGCAAGCCATGGCTGCTGTTGCCCCATCTGACTTGACGCGAAGTTGTGGGAATTTTCATCCTTCCATTTGGGGGAATAAGTTTCTCCGATATACTTCAGAATCTATGGTATTATATTATTAATTATATATATGCAACTTAATATCGTGATATCTCTTCTAGTTAAACCTGATTATTAGCTGATCAATTTTTTAAAAAATATAATTTTAAACTTGAAATTTTTTATGGAAAAAAATATATATTTTTGATATATTTATTAAAATATATTAGCTCAATCTATTGCAAAAATATGGAACTTGTGAATTTTACTGCCTTTATAAACATCTAATTTTTTTTTTAATATTTTCAGGAAATCGACCAGAACATGGAGCAGAAAGTTCAACTATTAAAAGAGGAAGTGAAGACAATGTTTGTGTCTACAATGAATGCCAATTTCTCAAAAGAACTAAACTTGATTGACTCAATCCAACGTTTAGGCGTATCTTACCATTTTGAAGTTGAAATTGAAGAAGTACTGGAAAATATTCACAACGTTTGTACCAACAACAATATCATCACCCAGGATCAAGACCTTCACTCTCTTGCTTTGCTCTTTCGGTTGCTCAGGCAACAAGGATATCCCATTTCTTCTGGTATATGTCTTAACTTAGCTAATAATATTAATTTCAACACAAATCCCTATTTTGATTCTACAAAAATGATGTGATTATCAATTTGATATTGAAAAGATTTTTTGTATCATATTAGAGTTCAAAAATATCATTTCATTTCAATTTCACCTTTTCAGATGAACTAAAATGATATACTATGCGTTTTTTCAAAAAAAAAAAAAAGAGTTATACTTTCATATTATAAAATGTTACAAATTTTTTAAAATATATTATACCCCAACACTCATAATTAACTCATACCAGCTATTGTCATAACAGGAAGGCGGTGGGTTTCTTACATAGAATAATGAATCAATATTTATCACACACAATTCAGGAGCTCTATCATATAAATACTATATTATTTTATATAGTTGGCTCCCACATTGATTTATGCAGAAAATGATGTAATAAATTGAGTCTTTTTAAGAAAAATTCCATTATTAAAGGCTCATAATTCATATGTTGAATGAATTAAACAGATGTATTTAACAAACTCAAGAACGGGAGTGGAAACTTCAGAGAAAAAATTGCCGAAGACGTTGAAGGAATGTTGGCCTTGTATGAAGCTGCACAATTGAAGGTTCATGGAGAGGATGTACTCGATGAAGCTCTTCATTTCACTTACACTCATCTTAAGTGCTTGACCAACCAATTAAGCCCTTCTCTTGCAGCTCATGTCAATCACTGCTTAAGGCAATCTCTTCACAAGGGATTGCCTAGGTTAGATGCAAGGCATTACATGTCTTTCTACCAGGAAGATCCTTCCCATAGTGACATCCTCCTAACCTTTGCAAAACTAGATTTCAATTTGTTGCAGAAGCTTCATCAAAAAGAAGTTGGCAATATCACCAAGTAGTGTATATATTACTTTCCTTTAAAAATTTACATCTGTTTCCAAGTATGAAATCCATATCTATAGGCTATTCGATGCTATGAACTTATATTATTGTGATCTTTTAATCAATTGGATATAACTAACTTGTATTTGTATAACAGGTGGTGTAACAAATCAGATTACATGACAAGGGTCCCTTACGCTAGAGAGATAGGGTGGTGGAGGCATACTTCTGGCCTTTGGCCATGTCCTATGTGCCTCAAGACAGCACTAGAAGATTGATAATGGGCAAATTGGTTTATAATATTTGTCTTCTTGATGATACCTACGACGCCTATGGCACTGTTGAGGAACTTGAACTCTTCACAGAGGCCATCCACAGGTTTAATTAAAAGATTAATCGGTCTATTCACGATAGTGTTTGAATAGAAAATTTTAGAAGTATACAATATTTGAGATGCAGAGGAATTAAAATATTACAATCTAACTTTGCTACTCATTTGAAAATTTTCATATTTGGATATTTAATTATTATAAAGAATTTTTTTTTCAAGATATTTTTTTTCATAGTTTTTGGGGTTTTCTTGATTTGGGTCCAAGTTCGGTTTGGCGACTTGGTTAAAGGTTTGAGTTCATGCTAGGATGGGGTCCATGGTTAGGGTTAAGAGCCGGAATCAAGGTCGGATCTGGAGTTTGAGTTCGAGTTTGGATTATCAATCATGGATTTGGTAGCTAAAGTTCAAGTTTGGAGTTGGGAGTGGGTCCGGGTCTATAGTTTGCTGGCCAAAAATTGGACCTAGTCTATGCATGAGCTCAAGTTTGTGTCAGGGCTAGCCTGAGGGCTAGATTCGATCTGGAGCCAAGGGGTTGGATCTAATCTAGTACTATTTTGTGTCCAACTAGGAAGGAATTGAAAGTAGAATTTGAAATTTCGTCATTTAAAGTGTTTGAGATTCTTTATTTTTAACGAAACAATTCCAAGATAGTAAGACACCTTTAAGGAATAACAGCCACAGCACCTTATAAAAAGAACAAAAGAGGGAAGAAACAAGCCCATTAATAATATCTTTACAGGCAGAATAACAGTCCAAAGAAAGGTATTTACCAAAATGCTTACGGGTAAGAATATGGTTTCACACCAGTAGCACCGTCCCCATCTTCAATATTCTTTTTATTTGCTTGTAAATTCTAACGTGGCTTTGATTCAAACACTATATCTTAAAGTTATTTTTTTATAAAGTTATATAACTTAAAGTTAAGTCTTACTTAAATGAAAATAACGCGATTACAAATTACCATGAGTACTACAATGTCTTCCTTCTTTGCACTATTAAAAAAACTGTAGAGCTTATAGAATATTGATGCGACTTGGTAAGTAACAGAAGCACTCCAAGAAAACTAATAAACAGTGCTAGAATATGACAAGACAAGTTAACGCTCAAGCATAAAAATATGACTAGGATTATGGACAATTGTACAATTACTGGTGGTGATAGAGATATGTAAGCGACTGAAAAATACAGTTTCTTATTAGGTTGAACCATCCACACACTCAAACTACAAAAGAAGGCCTCAATCTTCTAAGAAAACTAAATCAACAATTTAGTAACCACATTAACAAAGCATTCCAGCTTGTTGAAAATTCAGACAACATACGACCCAGAATATTCAGAAAGAAGGGTCACAGAGCTTAGGCTATTGTTATAGGGATTTTCTTCAAACTTGTTAAGATCTGTGCATGCATCATTTGAAAATCTACGACACAGTAGCTGAGAAATTTAAAATTGTTGGCAATGAAAGGAGCAATCAGTAAAATAGAAAAACGCCAAACAGTTTATCTCAGGTACGGGTTCCAAATAGTTTAATAATCTCTCCTATTGCTTTTTATCATGACATTATTAGCGAAGTAAATCCCAAGGTGCCTATATCACGGATATTATTTATATAGCTAAAACAATACGGCCTTTGGCATCATTTAAATATAGTTTGTAATTCACTCCTTTGGGCTATTAGCTATATCCAAGAGAAGTTATGAAGCAATCCCAATATAAATCAATATGTGCAGACTTGTATTCATATGACCAACAAAAACTACAACCTAAAGGGCATCCACCTTTGTGATAATCAAATATAGCGTAATATTATTTCCAACTTTTGAGTTAAATGACGAGGCAATAACTATCATAAGAAGTTAATATTTGTTGCTTGGTGTTGATCTCATTCAAGAAATATCATGGGGATACAGAATAAATAGCGAGGAGAATGAGCCAGAAAGCATAACTCTTATTATTACAAGGAAAGCTGCTCGTCATCTTTCTTCTTCTATAAGCTTTACAGCACAAGTTGGTTGTTACCAGAAAACTTGCATATGCCACTCCACACAAAAAACAGAGCACCCCATTTGCAGTTGCATATACCCATGTGAATATCACTGACTACATAATCACATGCACGGGTTAATAATGCCATTTACATTAGACTTAGTTACACAAGCTTCTTGGTGATGTTAAACGCTTCTCTGTATTTTTTGAAATCATCTGCAGGATCTACTCTAAAAGTATTATCTGGCTGCCACACATTATCTGTATCAAGTCAAGCAAGCTTCTCACGAATTGGATAAAACAAATTCAAATTGGGGACTGAAGGATAAATCAAGGAAAACTGGCAGAGAACATCTTTGAATTAATTTAATCTAAAGATTCATTTTCCTTTGAAATCTAGTTTGCTATTCTGAGTTGTGTCTCTCCTGATTTAACTCTTCCCTTTCATTTACCTCGAACAACAGTCATGGCTTGCTTGCTTGCTATTCTGAGGTGTCTCTCTCAGAGGGTTTAATTTAGTTGTATAAATGTGCAAATTATTCTCATGAAAGGTAAAACGTATTTTTCTTCAGTTTGTTATCTGTGTTATTTTTAAAAATATAATTTTTTTGAAAATAAAATATTTCATGAATTAATCAGCACCTGAAAGACTTAATTTTAGGGCGTGATTGTGTGGTATATTTCCAGATATTAAAAGAGCACTTCATCCATTGATTTTTCTTCTGCTGAGGAGGTTAAGGATACGCAGATGACTATAACTTATTTGATTAGAAAAAGGGTACACAATATGACGTCATTATTATTTAACACACAAAACTGTGCCTTTTTTATCAAAAGAAAAATTGATGAGTTAATGTTGATGAAGATTGAAAGGGTTAGATCAATTTTAAAAATTACTTTAAATAACTTATTTTATTAGAAAGATAGTACACAATTTGACAATTATTATTTAACACGCAGAAGACTTTCCTTCTGTTGGAAGAGCTCCCAAATCTAATCGGCCTTGGCCCGCACGCTACTGGAAAGAAGGATATTTTACCAATTTATGTTAAATTGGGAGGTGTTTATTACAAATTTTTTTTTTTTTTTGAAAAACTGAATTTGAAAAATTTTTGATTTTTCAATTTTAAAATATAACTCTAAAAAAATATAGGGTATGTTTGTTTTGTATTTTTAAAAATAATTTTTTATTTGTAGTTATTTTCATAATAAAAAATTCATTTGAAAATTCTAGTGTTATTTTGAAATTAAGATCTGAAAATAAATTATTTTTAAAATAAAAAAATGAAAAAATAAAATAAAGTTATTTTTATTCTGTCACTACAAAAAAAAAATGCAGTATTGCGACTGAAACAATCCGTCGCAAAAAAGGATTATTTCGGTCGCTACCAATTTAGCGACCGAAATGAGACCGATAAATGAAAGCTGCGGATATGTTGGTCGCAACATTTTTAGCGACCGATACTGACGGTGGCAATAATTTGCGACCGAATTTTCTTTCAAATCCGTCGCTATTTCACATGAATAACAATCGCAAAAATGGACTTATATTGCGACCGATGTGGTAGTCGCAAGGTTTGTCACGTGGATAATCGGTCGCAAACGTAAATATTTCGGTTGCAAAAATGAAAAATAAAATCCAAATGTTTCAACTATTTTTTTGTCCTCCCCCTATTTCAATTACAAAAACCAATTAGACCAGAATCAATCAGATTACAATCAACAATCTGGCAAATCAATTCCAATGGTATAAATGCAACAATTCAATTAATAATAAAAGCATGTTATAATAAAAAATAAAGAACACTTAGAATAGTTAAATAAAAAGAACTTAAAAAAATTGATTAGACATTATTCGAATTAAACTTATACAACTCAAGACGTTTATTTTAAGACGGATCATTAGCAGCATCCGCATCATTATGATGTTCAGGAGAAGCTGGCGGGGTCTGATCAAGTTATGGTCCCATTTGGTTCATTGATTTAAAGGGATGGAATGGGAATCTGCATTCCCATTCCATCAGATAATATGTTTGGATGATAGAATGGACACTGGATGGAATGTAGATTACCTGGTGTGAGGGAATAGAGATTGACGCTGAAAATGGATGGAAATAGAGGTAATGGAATGGAATAGAGGTAAAAATACTTTAATGCCCTTCTAAAAATGCCCTTCTATTTATTTTATGAAATCAACCACTCTCTCTCTTCTTTGGTCTCCTACTCTCACCGCCGCCAGGTAAGATATGTATATTTTTGTTTAGAAAAGAATAATATTTAAATTTATATAAATATTATAATAATAAAATTAAAATTTTGTTGGTACCATTTTTAGATTTTATTTAATATTAATAAATAAAATAAATAACGTTTAAATTATTTTTAATAAAAAATTTATATTATTAATTATCTATTTTATTTTTTATTTATAATATTTTTAAATAATTTTATAAGTTAAAATAATATTATTTTAATAATTTTATTCTTTAAGGATATTTTTGTCTTTTTAACCATTTTTATTCCATTCCATTCCATTGTCCTACCAAACACAATTTTAATCACAACATTCCATTCCATTCCATTTAAATCCATTCCTTTTCATTCCATTCTCAATTCTCATTCATATTCCCTCCGTTGCCACGAACCAAACGAGACCTGAAGAATCAGAAGATTGGTGATCTGGCACTGAAGTGGCATTTGGTAGAATAGGAACTCCAAGATGCTGAAATAAAAACTGTGTCACCTTCTCAGTTTTGTGGAGCCGATCGGTGATTTCACTAATAATAGCATCTTTTCCCATGAGCTCCATGGAAAGGGCAGCAACCCTCGCCCTTAACTGGACCAACTCTGCACTATCAAGTGCCTGCGAAGATGATGCAGGACGTGTTGAAGTGAGCAGCATAGGGCCTAGCTCACCCATCCCAAAGACATTGCCCTTACGTCCCAGACCTCCGACAACCTCTAGGTAGAGGGCATTATCAGATGCTAATGATCTCTCTCCCTCACTCTCTGTGGACTGAGCCCGACGCCGGTGATACTCAGTTTGCACATTTAAAAATAATAGTAAAAATGACAATATATATATATATATATATATATATATATATATATATATATATATATTAACCTTACATATTAAAAATTATATACATACATCAACACGTTCAGCCTTCTGACAAGACCAGTGTCCATCCTTTAACTTCTTGGTCCACTCCATAATCTCGAAAGCAGTAGGCTCTTTATGCAGGTCATCTTTCTGCGAAAAACTCATTATTAAATGTTAATACATGTGATACAAAATAACATAAAAAATTGGAATTAAACAAAATTACCATAAAGTCATACCAATCTCTTTCTATGCTTAGCTGTAGAGATCGACCCACCAGTGTATGATGAAGCACCTACATCTACTGACCGGTTCTGGTTGGCTTTGCTACTCTTCTCTTGCCACTGGGGACTCCTCCATTTTTTATTCAACTGCTCCTTAACAGATGGATGCACCCAATTAGTTTTTCCTTTTCCCGCTCTGAGTTTGTTCATAAGGTTTTTGAGGCATTTTTGACCCTTATGGTAAAAGATCCTCCTAACTGTATGGTCATGAGCAAGAAGCCATTTGTATGTTTCCTACAAATAAAAGAGCTAGTTAGTTAACAATTATAAAATACACTTGCATACTAATTAAAAATATGCTTCAAAAAATAAACTTACACGAAATTTTGCAAACCATACAGTCTTCTCCCGCTTAGGGACCTCACTCCAACATGTCCAAGGTCCAGTGAAGTGAGATCTAATGGCATCAGCAATGATATCTGACGGCCCTCTAGTAATGTCAAATCTTATTTCAGAGAAAGAATGTAAGTTAGCATAAATCTCCAAATTAATTATACATACTAACATGCTAATAAACGCAGTTGACTTACTCAAAATGGACATCTCCAGGAGCAATTAAAGTCCTCCCATCATGTGGTTCATCAGGCTGAGTGGATAAAGGTGCCTGAGTGCCCAATGTGACAGGACAAGGCTGTGTGGATGAAGATGGTGCTGATGATCCCTAAATGACTAGGGTGGATTGGGTGGAATCATCCTCAGTGGGAGTTGTAACAACTCCATTTAAGTATCAATTTTTTTTTTAAAAATACCATGAAGTTATTACCTCGTTACAACTTAACTCAATATAACATTTATTTAATTTATACAATACAGAGTTCACATACATGTCATTAATCAAAATATACGTACAACATATCAAACACATAAAAATCTATATCTTATTTATTTTGGTTGACCAATTCCGGAGATACAGGTGCGGATGGTTGCACCTTCACCGAGATCTAAGTCAACTCGACCACAAACATTTTATTTGCTTCTGGGATCTGCCCAACATAAAGTACTCGATCCAACGTGCACTAAAAGTCAGAGCTATAGAAAAATCTGCATAACTAATTTTCTGAACATGATATGGAAATATAGTGAGAATTAAATCCCAGTAAGTTCAACAATAAATCATCATCAATATAGCTCATCACGTCATGTTCAGCTGTATAAACTACAGAAAATATCATTGGTCACATGAATGCATTATATCTATGCACATAAGAATCATACAGTAATGATATGTATGACAGGATTAACTATTTTAAAAATATCATATGACGGCTATCAACTTATTCTCATTTCAAGCTACCCCAGTCAGGGTGAGTATCCTCTACTCTCCGGTACGGGCTTTTCTCGCTCCGTCCGATATGGCACGCTTTCTCTTTCTTTTCTCATAATCATAATCACAACCGTTGGTAGGGCGTCCCCTACTGGTGCACCACACGGATTTCCATGTGACCGTGCTCATTTCTTTTCTTTTCACAATGATAGCCAAAAATATGCTTTTAATAACAAGTATGTTCATCAAAATATAACTATTACCATAAATCATTGGTAATCATGCCATGAATATAACCATTTCAAATATCACTTTATAAATTATTTCTATGTCAGAATTTCACACTTAAGATGGTAAGAAGTTCATACAATGGCAATGGCTATGGCATATACTAATCATTTATAAGATTCGTCTTCTTTTTTAAATATTAATTTTATTTCTTTATTTTCTTGATGCAGGTTTTCATCATATCTAACATTCTCTTACTAATCAGAGCATAACTTCCTCAATTGAACTCCGATGTAGGTGATCTTGATGTCAATTTCAAGATAAAACAATTATCTAAAACTATTATGTTAAACATCGTAGAGAAATATTAAGAAATCCAGGTGATATTACTCCCTAAATGTACAGGTTATTTCTTCTCGGATAGGTTCTAACCTCTACCTACTAATCTGTCCATATCTCCCTCATAAGAATTCCACATTAAGTGATTCCAGTGGGTAAAAATCCATGACACATATATCTATAATTCATATGTTAACCATTTATTTTAATTCCTTATAGAATGTTCCTAGAAATTAAAACACTGAAGCTATCTTAACATATTCTTCCCTGATTAACCATTTTCTGATCATTACTTACTAATCGGACCCTATCTACCTCATATGGACTCCAACTTGAGTGATTCCAGTAGCTAAAAATCCGTGACACACATATCTACCATTCTTATGTTAACCATTTTTTTTAATTCCATACAGATAATTCTCCGAAATTAAAATACAGAAGCTATCCTAACATATTCTTCCCTGATGAACCATTTTTTGACCTTTGACTACTAATCGGACCATATCTACCTCATATGGACTCCAAATTGAATGATTCCAATGGCTGAAAATCCGCGACACATATATCTTCAATTATTATGTTAACCATTTATTTTAATTCCCCACAGATAATTCTCAAAAATTAAAACACAGAAGCTATCCTAACATATTCTTCCCTGATGAACCATTTTTTGACCTTTGCTTACTAATAGAACCATATCTACCTCATATGGACTCCAAATTGAATAATTCCAGTGGCTAAAAATCCGTGACACATATATCTTTAATTCTTATGTTAATAAATTTTTTTTAATTCCCATAGATAATTCTCAGAAATTAAAATACAGAAACTAAAATTTTTGCCACCCATAGCCATACCTATGCAGAACTTTCTATACCAGTCTAAGTATTCAAACATACATCACATGCAAGATCAATATGTAACATGATATAGCAACATCATGACCAATCATCAAAGTTCTAAGATCAAAATCTCATATAAATATTATAAGTTTCAAAAGTTTTCTTCAAAAAGAAATATTGTTAAACTTACCTGGAGCACTTAGTCTCTTAGACTTCTCATTCCTCTTTCTTCCTTTCCTCACTCTACCTTGCTTTTATTTTTCCTCTCCCTCACTTGGACGAAATTATAATGTTGTAAGGGTGGGTTTTCTTATATAGACCACCAAATAATTTACCTTTCATGATCATGGGTCTACCTTATCACAATTAGATTACACTTGGTTGAATTTTTGGAAAACAAACAACTTATGTTCTTGTCTTCCTCTTCCTTAGTCAAGATATGCATAGGAAAAGGAGATTTGTATTTTGAAAATTATGATAATATGTTCTTAAGATATGGGACAAGGTCCCTTTGATTTAGGGATTCATTTCCATTTTCTTTTGTCTTAAACAAGTATGATAGGTTTGCCTTTTTAGGTGGCAAATTTCTAGCCCTTGAATCTCCATTATTTGGTTGATATTATTTGTGTGGGATATGAATGTTTTGTCCTAATGCCATGTATTATCATACCACTTGCTAAAATTATGAGTGTAGGGTGTAGATGTTTTTGTCCTAAAGCCTTGTATTATCATGCTACTTGCCAAAATTATGAATGTAGAATCACACCACTTGCTAAATTTTTGTCTTAATGCCATGTAACATAATCTTTATTATTCTTACATTATTATATCATCACTTAATTTATTTTATTTTATGTTTTTCTCTTGGATTTGGGCTTATTCCTACCCATTATGGGCTTATTCTTACCCATTTTCTTTGCTTTGGATAAAATTCTACATTTCTTGGAGGGCTTGGTCACATTTTCATAATTTTTGGGCTATTGGTCCAATTACTATATCCTAGTCCAAGTCTATGTTTTATTTCTTGCTTAGGTTATCCAATGGGCTTGTTAGAAACTTATGTGAAGTGGAAAAACTATATGAAGTGTCCATAGATAAAAGCCCAATGTATGGGTAAAGATTTTAAACTTAGTAACTCTAGTTCTTGAATTAGGAAAAATTACCCTAGTCCAATGTTCTTGAAATTTTATGACCTTTACTTGTTTTTAAAAATTTATCTTCCTTATCCAAGAATTTTGCATCTCTTTAGTATGTTATTTCTAATTGTTTTTTCCTATTAGGTTTTCCCTCTTTATTTGTTCTCTTAATGTTAGAAACATTTTCTATACATATACATAAGGTGAAGAATTTCTAAGGATTATATTTCCTTAGATATATAAAATATTGTCTAATAAATTTTATTTCCCAAAGATAAAAAAGCCGCAATCATCAGAAAAGAATTTAAAAAAAACCACGTCAAAACCACCACGAGTCTTGACGATCCATTATGCTTCGTCCAAGTCAACAAAACTAATCCAAAAAGAGCCCAAAGTCCTACATCCCACACAGCAAATTTGACAACCGAGAATGCAGAATTCGACTCATTGAATCCAAATGATTGATTACAAAAACACAATTTTCATTCTCCGACAATTAATATAGCAGCGAACTCCAATAAGATCATAAACCAGAATAAAAGGAAAATTAAGATGCAAAGAAGAAAGAAATTTTAATCAAAAGAAAATATCATTTAAATGCTTCAGCTTTAAGTATAAGTGTGATACTAGGATATACAATTTGGATCTTCACTCGACAGACTTTGCAACCAATTTGATTTGAGTTCCAAGGTTTTGAAACTAACCTGGCTGGGAGCTTCGATGGAGTCAAGCACGATGGAATCAACTCAGCCAAGTCCCGCGATAGGCAATGGGGATCCAATATCGGCGTCCGAAGAATGGTCACCGGTGGCTGGAGGCCAGCGGAGGAGGAGAATTCGCACACCACATAGAAGAGACAAAACCCGGCTTGGTAGATGAGACAAGACGAGACTCGGATTTGGGAATTAAGGCAGAAATCCTTGGAAAAGCTGATGCCAGACATCTTAAAATCGATTTAACACACATTCGGGGACAAAAGGTATCCATTCGGTCGCCATTAGCAACCGATTAAATGAGTCGCAATATTTTCGTGGCAAATACTAATCTACCACCACTCTGTGAAGCCTTTGTCACCGAAAATTTTAGCTACCCCATCATCCGTCGCTATATTAGTCGCAGAATATCACAAATTAATTTTTGAAAAATTTACTCGTAATTAGTCGCTGATAAGTCGCAAATGGAAACAGAATTTTTTCGGTTGCTAAATTCGGTGGCTAAACGCAATTTTTTTTGTAGTGTTTACTTTTATTCTCAAAACACCCAAAAATAAAAAATATCATATTTTTTTAAATAGTTTATCAAATGAATTTTATTTACTTTTGTTTTGCAAAAAAAAAAGTTTAAACAAAATTTTTAAAAATAAAAAAACAAAAACAGAATCAAAACCCATAGATTCTAAGAATGATTCTTACCAAAAAAAATTTGGTAAAAATTCTTTCTATGTCATAAACATATATTTTTAAACATAAAAAAAATGATAATAATCTCTATTTTTTTTTCTCTTACTTTCTATCTTATCCTTTCTCTCCTAACTTCTGTCTCACCCCTCTCTATTATTTTGCCTCTCATTTCTCTCTCTGTTGCTTTATCTCTCTTTCTTCAACTTTTTTTTAATTATATCTATTTCTTCCACTTTATTTCTCTTTTCACTTTTTCTCACATTTCTCTTCTCCCTTTCACTTTCAATCTCTCACCTTAACATAAATAAAGACATTTTTAAAAAAATATTAAAATTTTATAAAAATTTTTTTATAAAGACCAAATATATTGATCAAAGATTTTTAGAAATAAAAAATATTAACATATAACAAATGCCCCTTTAAGAGTATATTAAATTATAGGGTAAAATATTTTGAGATGTTGTGACTTTTGTTTTAAATATATTTATTTTTAATATACATACATACATACATACATACATACATATATATATATATATATATATATATATATATATATATATATATATATATATATTCAGATTTACATTAAATACACTTATCCCTCATATTTTAAAAAATATATACAAAATTTTTCTGTATTTTAAAAATATTATAATTTAGCATTTTTCATAATGATAATTATTATATTTGTTTCATAAAACATTAGAAATAGATTTAATCATAAAATAAATAATTAGCCGAACTCAATCAAACTCGATAAAATAAATAAATAAATTTTGACTTTAAATTTGATATCCAAAATAAATTCCATCTTTTTTGTTTGACCCAAATAACTTATTTGGGTTAGCTGGGGGTTTAGCGTTAATGCAAGCCTAAATTTGACTCGATAATTTAATTTATTTTTATTGTAAAAATAAGTAATTTAATAGTTTAAATTTTGGCCCATGCTGAAAAAACATAAATCTAATTTGGGTCTCAAATTTAAAATTCAAATTCATTTTGTGTGTGTCGGGTTTCAGTGTGCGAGTTACTCAGCCTATGATCAAATCTAATTCTAATGTTTTAAATAATAAATATATTAAATATTATTTTAAAAAAGAACTCAATTATAATATTTTTAAAATAAAAAAAAATTCTGCATATATTTGTAAATATAAAAGATAATAAGTATATTTTACTTTAAATTACATATATGAAACATAAAATTATATTATAGATATAATAATTTAAGTAATTAATTAAGAATATATTTAACTTTATAAATCAAGGTAAAAGTATAATTAGACTAGAAATTTAGGAAATGACAAAATACGATTGACTTGCAAGAGTGTGGATAATCCTGCTAAGAAAAAAAAAATGGGATTGAATTTTCTTTTTCTTAGTTAATTGAGTTGACGGAAAAGAGAGAGAACAATCTTATTTATAATCACACAAACACACTGATATGTATAATACACATTCTATTTCCCACAAACACACCAAGCTATATGACATCCTTCTAAAATTAATTGGAGTTATTTTTCAACTGTTTGATAATGATGACTTTTTAAAAGTATTTTACTTTTCATATTGGCACAGGATCCACAAGCAAAGCTGAAATGCAAGTCTTCATGATTCCTCCAGCGTGAGTGTAGTTATCTTCTTCTTTGTAAAGCACATCCATGAAACGAGCAAGGTTCAAAACTCTCATAATAAAAGGCCTTGCCACTTCGGTTGGTCTAAGGCATTCCTCGTTTATATCCTTCCATGCATTCTTAATTACCTTACGAAACTCATCAATGGCTTCTCCCCTTGACCCTCCATGATCAGTCACATAGCAATCAAGCACTGAGGCCACGTGCCCTCGTTTCTGCTCAAACTGTGCATGTAGAAAGGTTTCATGTCAGAAAATAAAATAGAGGAAAACACTGATCAAGAATATATAACTATGAGGGTAAATTATTTTTAATCACTATATATGTAGTTTAGCCCAAAATTAATTAGTTTACTATCTTGTATTATTTTTCGTCTATATTTTAATAAAAATTATCACATAAATATTAATATTAAAATAATGAATAATTCTATTGTTTATTAAAGTTCCTTTTCAATTATATTTTGCACATTTCATATTGTTCTGAAACTACCGTTGGGATTAATTGAACAATTTTAGTTTTCAAATGTCAACAACTCTAAAATACTATCAAAATATAAGTGAAACATTTTTTTTTATAATAAAGCCGTTCATCATTTTAATATTCATCACATATTTTAAAATTAAAATAAAAAAACATGAAAAGATAGTTAAGTGCTAATTAAATGAATAGTGATGGAGGAGTTTAATTACACACATTAAATTACTATAAGATAATCTATTTGGGGCCAAATTATAAGAAAATACCCAAGTTATATTTATTTATACCTCGCCGGAGACGATGTCGTCCATGACCCTGCAAATAAGTGAAGAAGCTTTAACAATTTTTGGACCACTTGTTGCCTATTTGAAGATGTCCTCAGTTGCTATGTCTCCCATGCCAACGTAAGCTGCTGTTGTTAGCAATGAATAACAACATGATATTGTTGATACGCTAAGGTACTCTTCTGTTGTTGGTATATAATTGCTGTCAAACCATCTCGCCTCAGTCATGTAGGCTTGCACCACCTTTTGCACCTGCCAATACCAATGTAAGAATGAAGTTAATTAAGAGAGAAGAAGGTTCAAGCACCTACTAGTGCACTTAAATCTCAAGATGGTAGTAAAGGTTGAATTTTATTTTCTTATAATTTTTTGATGTCGCATTAGTCATAAAGGACTGTATCCATTGTAGCTTTCATGGAAATTAGTAAAGGTACTACTCTTTCTTTCAAGCCTTATTAGACATGAAAAGTTGCACTTATTAAAGACATTATTGGCACGGATGTTAAGACTAAGAATTTTAAAGACGAAGCTCGCTCAATAAGACCAGCCGAAGGCTTTGCACCATTGAGAGAGGAGTGTTGAATATGGAAACGAAATTTTAATGCATCATTTGGAAAAAAATCGAGGGAGGGTGGGGGTTGGGAAGGTTATTTAGTAAACAAATATACCTCTGATTTGGCATAGTTAACACTGTATGCTCTTCCTTCCTGCCTCATGTCTTGCTCTATCTCTTCATAAACATACAACAATGCTTCATAAGGTAACCTCATGTATTCTGGAAGATCATCCAAGCAGCAAATATCCCACCTGAAATCATTTAATAGTTTAGTTATGATCACTCTCACACTTTAAGAAAAGAAAGAATTAAAAATAAATAAAATTTGTAATTTATTACCTCTCAATTGCCTGAGTAAAAATGTCTAGTTCGCCAATGGTTCCATATGCGTCATAAGTATCATCGATGATTGATAATATGGCACTCAGTTTCGTAACTATGCTTCTGGCTCGAGAATACTGAGGCTCAAATTAAACCCCTAGCATCCAAAAGCAAAGTTCCACAATCCTATCTCTTGCATAAGATAGATTTCTTGGGACATCCAAATTTTTCCACCACCTAATTAACCGCCAAAACCAATAGCAATCAAAGGTCAAACTTGACATGACATATAAAACATCATTCCATTATGCAATAAGTCTATGAAAATTTATTAAAATAGTTATTGATTGTGGTGATGTTTACCAACGTGCCTATTTTAACGAGTTTCTGATGACTTTGCACAGTCAACTAGTTAATGTAAAGAGTGTATATAAGTATTTCTTAAATTTGAAATGAATTTTCCAAAACGAGTGTTTCATATGACGAGATCTACTTAATTATATGCCCATTTTAAAGAATTTCTATAGTCTCCTTGAACAAGTGCAAGTAAAATTTTCTCACATTTGACATGGTTTAATTATTGTTTCTATTTAAAAAAAAAGTTTCAAGAGCTTACTTGCAAATGTTTCCAACTTCCTTTGATGTAGTTTTTGCAGCATATTGAAATCTAATTTTGCTAAGGTTAGCAAGACTTCGAGATGGGAAGGATCTTCTTGATAGAAAGAAATGTAGTGTCGTGCCTCTAACCTAGGCAATTCCCTGTGAAGAGATTGTCCTAAGCTATGATGGACTTGTGCTGCAAGAAGAGGGCTGCATTGAGTGATGATAGACTGAAGGTGAGTGGAAGTGAAAGCAAGTGCTTCATCTAAAATGTCTTCTCCATGAACACTCAGATGTGCAGCTTCATACAAGCTTAACATTCCTTCAACATCGTTGGTAAGTGCTTCGCTAAAGTTTCCTTGCGCATCCTTGAACTTGCTAAACACATCTGTTGGTGGTATATTCAGAAGCCACAGAATTCAATGGCAAGTATATCAGCAAATAAGAAATAATAATACAAAAGAAAAGTGAGAGAAAGATTTAAGAGAGCCAATTTTCATAAGATTTATATAATTTAAAGAGATCTATTATATTAAAATTGTAATTTTTTTAGTTTTTTATATTATGTTTTTTTAATGGATTGTTAGTAATGTTTAGTTGAACAGTAAATATTTGTTTCAAACACTTTGGTGTAATTATAATATTTATTTTGAAATATTTATAAAATACTTTCCTCATGGGATGTCTATATTAAAAAAAGATTCCTTCATTAATTTTACTAGACATTTAAAATGAAATTGAACCTAGAATGAGAGCTAAGTTAGAGATAATTGTAGAAATATATGGCTATGCCTTTAGCGATGCTCAAAGTGTTGATAAAGGATAATTTTTAATTTTTTATCCTTACATGGTTATTACCATTGCTAAATTTGGAAAACATCGCTATCCTTAAGTGAAAAATAAAACTATATTTTACCTTAATGATAGTTAAAACCACTGCTAAATTTTGAATTAAGCGTCTTTTAGTGATAGTTGAAACTGACACTAAATGCAACACTAAGCACGGCTTACAACCATCCTTAAGAGACAAAAGCATTTAACACTAAATGTTGTTTTTAACTTATGCTAAGGAAAAAGATTTGGTACACCGTCGGTGGACATTTTATTGTCCACCAGCGGTGTTCAGATCTTGCCATGTGTCCAAAGTAATACTTTTTAAAATTGTCTTGGACACATAACAAGATCTGAATACCGCTGGTGGACAAAAAAATGTCCACTGACGGTGTACTAAATCTTTACTCCTTATGCTAAATACCACTTTTTTCAGGTAACAAAAAAGTAAATCAAATCAATTATGAATGAATATGTGGATATGTTAAAGGTGAGTCCGCTAAAAAAATACATGGCATAAAATATCTTAATTTGCGAATATTAGTTTGATCTAATTATATTTGATAGAACATGATTTACCTTAGAGTTTTTGGTTATTCAACCAAATTAAACAAGGCAATTGAAGTAGATATAATCAAGGGAGTGTGGTGGCTTACCAGGTGAAATGGGATATCCATGTTGCCTCAATAACCTAAAAAGTAGAGCAAGAGAATGGAGGTCTTCGTGATTGTGAGTTATTTTATCATTTTCAACGTAATTCTTGTGAATATGCTCCAACACTTGATCAACTTCACTCTCAAAATGATAGGATACACCCAAACGTTGGATTGTATCAATCAGTTTAACTTTTGTCAAGGACTTCTCACTCGTAGGAACAAGCATGTTCCTCACTTCTTCTTTTAGTGTTTCAATGCGTTTCCGCATGTCATCGTCAACGTCCTGCATAAGAAGTACCTATGGTATTAATGATACAATGTGCAGAAATTTTATAAGACTAAGCTAACCCAGGTAAATGTTTCAAAGGTTCACTATTGGGGTATAAAATATAGTATATTTTACATAAAATTTAAAATTCTTTTTCTTTAAAAACTGATAAAAATTATATCAATGAACTAGAAGAGATATCACAATATTAAGTTGCATATAATTAGTAATATAATACCGTAGATTCTGAAGCATATTGAAGAAACATATTCCCCCAAACGGAAGGATGATAATTCGCACAACTTCGGGTCAAGTTAGATGGCGCAACAACTGCCATGGCTTGCTTGTTATTCTGAGGTGTCTCTCTCCTTTGAAGGATTTAATTTAGTTGTATAAACGTGTGGTATGTTTCCATATATTTATAGGGCACTTCATCCATTGATTTTTCTTCTGCTGAGGTGGCTAAGCATCAGCAGATAAAAGATGGACTGGCCATATTCACGACTCATCCTAATTAATTTGAGACGTGACAAATTAATATTTATGAGTTATAATATGACTTGTGGGAGGCCAGTTTCACAATTTGAAGAAAATTAAATTTATTATTATTGTGGTGCGTACTAGTTAACACGAATTCTGAGTACATTGATTCATATGGACTGGACTTTTCTTCTGTTGAATTTCATAGGATGGACCCTATTTCTTCTTTGATAAAAGAAAATTAATAAAGATGAAATTTAGATGTATGACAATTAAATTTTTTAATAATTTTAACCTAATTTTATGTTTTTTATTAAATAAATTAATAGCAAACATATAAATAATTCTATCTAACTTTTGTAAAACAATAATTAAATAGTTGAGCTGACGAAGATTCAAAGAGTCAAATCAATTTTAAAAATTATTTTTTATAAAAAAAACTATATTTATATGTTGCTGTGAGAATTTGTCATCAATTTGAAAGACAACTGTAATAAAAAATAAATATTAGATTAAGTAATTAATTAAGAATATATTTAAGTTCGTAAGTCAAGGTAGACTAGTAAGCGAAATGACAAAATTCAATTGACTGTTCTAGTCATAGTTAATTTACAAAATTCAATCGACTGTTCTAGTCGTAGGTAATTCAGTTGACGGAAAGAACATAGAACATGCTTAGCTATGTTTGAAAATGATGACTTTTTAAAATTATATTTCTAAGTGTTGTAAAAAAAATTGTGAAAATATATCTAAATGTTTCTTTGCAAAAAAAATATTATTTAGTGAGAGCTATGAGTATTTTCATAAGTATTATTATGAAATTAAATTTTTTCGAATCTTAAAGTAACTATAGTTTTCAAGTCTTTTCACAATAACATTTTTTAAAATTTAAAATAGTAAATACATTAAACTATTTGATAAAAAAATGTATTCAAAAATATGATATTTTACGTAATTAATTAAGAATATGATTACCTTTATAAATTAAGGTACAAAAGTATTAAATAGGCTAGTAAACGAATGACAAAATAAAGTTGACTTTATTTTCTTAGTTAATTTAGTCGACGGAAAGAAGAGGGAACAATCTAATATGTTTAAAAAGGATAACTAAGAATATCTTGAGAAATAAAAAATGATGACTTTTTAAAATTATTTTATTATAAGTGTTGCAAAAAAATTTGTGAAAAGATAACTAAATTTTTTTTAAAAAAAATTATTAAATTGTGTATAGATTAAATTATTCGATAAAATTTATTACTAAACTATTCTGATTATTTTATATTATAAAAATAAAATATAACATTATATATAAAAAATTTATCATTTAATACGGTGAAGTATTTTTAAGTACTTTACATTAATGACAGATATAATAGTTTAAGTAATTAATTAAAAATATGTGTTATAAATCAAGGTAAAAGTATAATTAGACACGAAATGACAAAATATATTTGACTGTTATTTTTCTTAGTCAATTCGGTTGACGGAAAGAGAGAACAATCTTATACCTTGTTTGAATATGATGACTTGACTTCTTCAAAAATGTCGTGAAAATCATGTAAATTTTTGTTTGAAGAATATTATTAAACTTACTGTGAAATTTTTATTAATTAAAACTTTCAATTAAAATTATTCTTCAAGTGTTTTATATTATTAATAGCTATAATGATTTAAAATATATTAAAAAACATGCTCTTAACAAATTCGATCAACAAAATTTTACTAAATATAAATTTATAGTTTTTGTTATAATAAATTGTCGTATAATAAAGAATTACAATATTATATATCCAGAAGTTAACAAAGATAACAGAGTCTAGAAAACAGTGAGATTAATAAAGAATTTTACGGTTTTTCATTGTTTGTTCAATTTTTTTCAGCACGGAGACCAAAAAAGGAACAAAAAACTATGGGCTGGACTAAAAATAAGGGTTAATATATTAATTATTGTGTGGGCATAACAATATGGCATTAAATTCATCAGATCTTAGTCTAAAAAATAAAAATAGATCCAAAATGATATAATCGTTTTAGAGTTTGCTTTAGGCCTCTGAAAGTGTTGGGCCGGCCCTGATCTTTCCATCCATTCTTTATTACCTTACGAAACTCATCAATGATTTCTTCCTTTGACACTTCATGCTCCTTCATATAGCAATCAAGCATTGAGTCACGTGCCCTCTCTTCTGCTCAAACTGTGCATGTAAAAAGGTTTCGTGAAGAAAATATAAAAAACAGAAGTGGCGTGTGTGTGTGTGTGTGTTCTCTTCTGCTTAAATTGTTCATGTGAAAAGGTTTCATATAGCAATCAAGCAGTGAGGCCACGTGCCCTCTTTTCATCTTAAACTGTACCTGCATGTGTGTGTGTGTGTGTGTATCTATATATGAGTCAACATTTTGACTTGAAAGTTTAAGTCATCCTTCAAAATGGAAGATGGTTTTGAGTTATGCTTTTCCGTACATATATTCCGGAGGAGGTGGACGACGCCTGAGATTGGTGGAGAAGAGAGAAAGAGAGCGCAGAGAAAAGAATTAAAAATGAGGGTTCGGTGTTCCGATTGGTGGACGCCAAAGCACCACGGAAGATTGAGGAAAGTTAGAGATATAGGCAGAATTAAAATTAGAATGGAGAAATGAAAGATTAAAAAAATGACAAGGCAAACTTTCTATGAAGGGAATATCCCATGTCCAAATATCATCCCGAAATCTAATACACATTTTTATTCGACGGAATAAAGTAAACAAATAATAAGGATAAGATATTCTCCTAGAAAAAATAATGGCAGAGAATGTTTCAGTTAAAAGGAGATACAAAGCAATGAAGAAAAACGTAAGGCACACTCTGCAACTTCATTTTAATTGATAAAATATAAGCCTATAAAGTCATTACAGCATAAATCCGTCGACCCCATAAAACTGCCAACTCCATAAAACTGCTTGCATTATGAAACTGACCACTAACTCCACTAACTACCAAGAAAACTGACACATAATAATAACTATTCAAAAATATTATCCCCTTCTTTGTATTTTATTTTTATTACAAACCCTTTTTTATTTTTAAAATATACTTTAAAATTAAAAGATGTACTATAAATAAACTCATTCAAAATATTCTGTTAGTTATTTTTTTTACTGTTTACTCTCTTTTTTTACCAAAATATTCTCATACAATATTATATTATTATATTTCTATTTTTTTTATTCCAAATAAAAATGCAAGTGACATTAGATAATAGTTTTGCTTCTTCTTCTTCTTTTCATTTCTACTTAAAACAAAGTTATTACTTGGTTGTTTTTAAATATATTTCAATTAGATAATAGTATAAGCATTACTTTTAATAAATATTAAGGGGTGCACATGTTTGGAACTTTTTAATGTATAAAAATCTGTTTATATGTTTTTTGGATCTACAAATTGAATTTTTGCAACAGTTTTTTGCAAGAAATCCTAGAAACATATGATCTATGTCTTTGCAAAATTTTATAATTTTTGGACAGTAGAAGAATATTTTATGAATTGTTTCTTCCAAAATATTCAAAAAATTAATTTCTCACTGATGGCTCCAAAATTTCTTGAGAGCATTCCTTGCCCCATTAATTGAACTATCAACACATAAAATTGAAAATGGCATGGATTGCTTATACTTTTTAATATTTAGGCACCCCTTAATATTTATTGAAAATAATATTTATACTATTAAACTATTGAAAGTAATTGGAATATATTTAAAAATAACCAAGCAATAACATTATTTTTAATAGAAATGAAAAAGCAAAAAGAAAAGCAAAACCGTTATCTAATATTACTTGTATTTTTTTAAATGAAAATAAATAAAAATATAATAATATATCATTATATGAGGATATTTTAGCAAAAAAAAACAGAGTGAAATAACATATGACTAACAGAATATTCTAAGTGAGTTTAGTTGTAGTGCATTTTTGAATTTGAATTTAAAGTGGGTGTTAATTTCAAGTGAAGGGATTCACTCACAAGCCAAATATAATGATTTTCTATTAATTAACTCTTTGTACAACCAGATGGTGCAAAGAGTATATATAAGAATTTCTCACATTTGACATGGTTTTCTATTTGTTTTTTTTTATATAAAAAAAAAGGTTCAAGAAATTACTTGCAAATGTTTCCAACTTCCTTTCGATGCGGTTCTTGCAGCATATTGAAATATAAGGCTAATTCTGCTGACTAAGGCTAACCAACTATAACTAACTAACACTAACTAATCTAACTTGCTAACAAATACAACCATAATTTAACTATCTACAACTAACCATAGCAGTAGAACTATATTACGATAGTGCAACATAGAAGCAGTGGGTAGCACTTTAGTTGTTCACACTCCAATAATATTACATGATTTTGTGTTCCTACAAATAACATAACTGAGCCAGCTAGCTAGCTAGCTAGCTAGCTAATATATTGAATATTTTACATATCTTATTTCAGTTAAACACCCCAAAATATATTACACATTTTATTTTTCATACATCTAATTAAAGCCTTAGTTATGAGACATATATAAGACATGGAGCAAAGTCAAGTTGTTGGTCATATTGGTACAGGATCCAGAAGCAGAGCTACAATGGAATTCTTCATTAATCCTCCAGCATGAGTGTAGTTATCTGCATCTTTGTAAAACACATCGATAAAACGAGCAAGGTTGAGAACTCGCATAAGAAAAGGCATTGGCACTTTGGTTGGTCTAAGGAATTCCTCATTTATATCCTTCCATGCATTCCTAACAAGCTTACCCAATTCATCAATGGCTTCTTCCCTTGACACTCCATTATCCTTCATATAGCATTCCACGAGTGAGGCTACGTGTCCTCTTTTCTGCTCAAACTGAACAAGAGGCAGGATTTTAAAAACAAAATGAAGAAAAAATACGGAGGAATTTGACATTTAAAAAATTTAGAAGGAAAATAGGTTGTGATTCTATCTTCAAAAAAAGGTGCACTGCAATTAGCAGTAGGAAGATTTTAAACTTTATTTTTATATTTTATCATATTATTTTATTAATATATACAAGCCATACTAATGTGTTTGTACTTGTTTTAATAAACATTTTAAAAGTTTTCAACACAAAGACATTTTTCATGAAAAAAATTTTATATGAAATAGGCTGACCCGATTGCCCGCCTGCATTGGTGGATATATATGAACTTAATTAACAAGTTGGCCTATTTACTAAACAATCCAATCTATTCATGGGTGTCCCATGACAAATTAACCCACTTAACATTGGTAGTTACTTGTCCACAAAAAAACAATGCTAGTTAGGTAATGGATGCATATAAAAAAAAAAAAAGAATTATTAGCCAACATCAAACCCAAAATATATACTTTTTGTACATACCTCGTTGGAGACAATGTCATCCGCGACCCTGCAAATAACTGAGGAAGCTTTAATAATTTTGGGGCTATTTTCTGCCCATTTGAAGATATCCTCAGTTACTATGTCTCCCATGCCAATGAAAGATGTTATTGATAGTAATGGATAACCAGATGATGTTGTTGACATGCTAAAATACTCTTCTGTTGTTGGTATATAGTTTCTGTTCAACCATCTGGCCTCAGTCATGAAGGCTTGCACCACCTTTTTAAACTGCCGTTAATTTTAAAGTTTCTAAGGTCAGTAAGCTATGATCTTGTTTTGTTTTGTTCATATAAGCATAACATTTTGGCTGATGTAAACATTATTTATTAATAGAGTCACAAGTTTTTGAATTTTATTACAAATTCTTGAGTTTGATACATTTAAGAATTTGTTTGATTTTCTTGTTTCTTATTTTATTTTCACTAAATACAAGAAACATGACTAAAAATATGTTTGATAGAGTTTATGATAAAATATTTTTTTCAAATAAAGTAAAAATAGAAACCGTTTAAAACACATTTTCAGCGTTACTAAAAAATGACTAGAGTCATTATTTTTTGTAATTTTAAAAGAGATTATATCATAGATATTATTAAAGAAAATAAAACATTTAAGAGTTTGATTGATTTTCTTGTTTCTTATTTTTATTTTCACTAAAAACAAGAAACATGACTAAAAATGTGTTCGATGGAGTTTAGGACAAATGTTTTTTTCAAAATAAGATAAAAACAGAAAAGATCTAAAATAAATTTTCAATGTTTCTAAAAAATGACTGGTGGCATTATTTTTTTGTAATTTTTAAAAGATTCTAACATAGATATTTTTAAAGAAAATAAAAAATAATCTCATAATTATTGAAGATCAAACTCAAAAATCAAATAATATTTATAGTCATTTAAGTCAATTTGATTCGAAAATAAACATAAACAAATTTTTAAATTCACAAAATAAAAATAATTTCCAAATAATGAAACTTGAAAATAGAAATAAATATAAAGAAGTATAAACTGAAAATATTTTAATAACTACAAAATATTTATCATTTTGAAAAACAACAGAATAAATCAACACTAGCCAAATTTATTTGAGAAATTATGAAATTTATGATTCTTCCAGCAATCAAATTTTGGTATTGATGCAGACAATATAATTGATAGAGAGAGTATTGAATGCATGGGAACATAATCATACTTCTTTTTTCATGTAGTCTACACCGTATGCTCTTCCTTCCTTCCTCATGTCTTTTTCTATTTCCTCAAAAGCATTCAACAGTTCCTTATAAATCAACTTCATGTATTCTGGGAGATTATCCAAGCAGCAAGGATCCCACCTGAAAATCATTGAATAATTTATATTTTTTCCATCATTTCCACACATTGAAAAAAGAATAAAATAGGGACAATTTTAATGTGTTAAATACCTCTCAATTGCCTCGGTGAAAAGTTCCAGTTCATCGAACTTTCCATATGCATCGTATGTATCATCAAGTATTGATATCATGGCTATTACTTTAACCGTTATGCTTCTGGCTAGAGAATAGTGAGGCTCAAAATATACCCCTAGAATCCAAAAGCAACATTCCACAATCCTATCTCTTGCATAAGATAGATTTCTTGGGACATCAAAATCTTTGATCCACCACCTAAACACCAAAACCAATAGCAATTAAAGACAAGAGTTATTTTTGGTAAACTAAAAAATTCCAAATGCAAATAATCTATTCTACCTTCTAGAGAGGGCACACCACGATTAATTAGGGGATACTTTATACCAGGGTTTAGATTGCTTTCTTTGTTTGTTTGTATCTTTATTTATCTTTTATATTTTTTGTAGGAAAGAATATGAGATTCAAGAACTTACTTGGAAATATTGCCAAACTCTTTTTGATGAAGTTTTTGCAGCATATTGAAATCTAATTTCGCTAACTTGAGAAGAACTTCATTATGAGAAGGATCCTGTTGATAGATAGAAATGTAGTATCGTGCCTCTAACCTAGGGAGTCCCCTGTGGAGAGATTGCCTTAAGCTATGATGGACTTGTGATGCAAGAAGAGGGCTGCATTCAGTGGTGATAGACTGAAGGTGATTGGAAGTGAAAGCAAGTGCTTCATCTAAAATGCCTTCTCCATGAACACTCAGATGTGCAGCTTCATACAAGCTTAATATTCCTTCAACATCGCCGGTATGTGCTTCGCTAAAGTTCCCTTGCTCATCCTTGAACTTGCTAAACACATCTGTTGGTAGTATATTCAAAAGCCACAGAATTCAATGGCAAGTATATCAAAAAATAAAAATAAAAATACTACTACAAAATAAGAGGTAAAAAAATATTTAAGAGAGCCAATTTTCATAAGATTTATACTAGAGACACTTGAATATCGGCTAAGTTTATATAGATTCATGAATTAGTGCTTGTTATATATAATTCAAGGAGTTCTATCATATTAAATTTGAAATTTTTTATTTTTTTATTCTCACTTACTCATTTATGGTGGAATATTCCAAGGCTGATGCAGTAAGCTAAACCTATCAAATAAAAAAAAAGATTTATATATGTTTAATTATGTACTTTAGTTGAATGCTTATTTATATATGTTTAATTATGAGAGGTAAGATAAGTAATTTTTTATTTTTTTATTTTTATTTTCTTGACAGATATGTGTAGCAAAAATGAATCGAAGGAGTAACAACACGAAGCATAAAATCTTCAAGAGCTAGTCATGAGACACCTAATTTAGTTAATAAAATTATGTTCTTTTTATGTATTATTATGTTTAGTTCAGCAGGTAAATGTTTGTTCCAAACACTTTGGTGTCATTACAATATTTATTTTGAAATATTTTATAAAATACTTTCCTTATGGGATATCTATATTAAAAAAGAACAGTTCATCATTTTACTAGACACTGCAAATGAATTTGGACCTACAATGAGAGCTAAATTAGAGAAAATTGTTGCGGGTATGCCTTTGGCACTAAAAAACGCTGCTAAAGGATTTTTTTTTTTTAATCCTTAATTTGCTATTACTGCGGCTGAAGTTGGAAAATTATCTTCTATCCTTAGGTGAAAAATAAAACTATATTATACCTTAATGATGGTCAAAACCGATGTTAAAGTCTAACTTTAATGTTAGTTGTGATATTAATGTTAGTTGTGATACTATATACTACTTAACAATGGTCAAAACCAACTCTAAGTGTTGTTTTTAACCAATGCTAAATACTTTTTTTTTGTGTAAAAATAAGTAAATCAAATCCATTATGAAAAAACTTGTTTTTACATGTTGGTAGTGAGTCCCACTAAAAAGCATGCATGACATAGAATATGTTAATTTGTTAATATTGGCTTGATCTGATTATATTTGATAGAATATGATTTATCTAGAGTTTTTGGTGATTCAACCAAATTAAACAAGGCAATTGAAGTATATGTAATTAAGGGAGTGTGGTGGCATACCAGGTGAAATGGGATATCCATGTTGCCTTAATAACCTAAAAAGTAGAGCAAGAGAATGGAGGCCTTCATAAGTGTTTATTATTTTATCATTTTCAATGTAATTCTTGTGAATTTGCTCCAACACTTGATCAATCTCACTCTCAAAATGGTAGGATACACCCAAACGCTGGATTGAATCAATCAGTTTAACTTTTGTCAATGGCTTCTCACTCGCAGGAAGAAGCATCTTCCTCACTTCTTCTTTTAGCGTTTCAATGTGTTTCCTCATGTCATCATCAAGCTCCTACATACGAAGTACTTAAGGTATTAATGATACAATGCGCAAAATTTTTATAAAACTAAGCTAATTCAGTAAATGTTTCAAAGGTTCACTATTAGGTATAAAATATAGAATTTATTGGTGATAGCCCCAAGAATCTGAGACTATCGTCGTGAAAGTCACCTAATTTGAGCATTCAAAAATTAATTAAGAAGAAGCAATTTGAGAAATGACTATATAGTACCCAAAGAGTCTAGAACCATCAGAGTGAAAGTCACATTAGGTGACTATTATACCTAAAATAGTACTTAAATCTTGAGACTCAGGTCATAACTTAGAGTTTATGCTAAGCAAATAAATATAAATTATAGACTAATGACTATAACTACTCTATAGGGGAAGTAATAATATAATATATTTTGCATGGGAGAGTAATTTATTCAACTTAATGATCTTTTTTTTTTGTGTGAAAAGAGTAAGTGTTATTTTTACCCTCTTAAATTTATACAACCTTTACACTCCATTTTACATGCATTATTTTATTATAATTGTAATTTATATAATTTATTATTTAATATTAAATCACTGTTAAATGAATAAGTGTGAAAGAAAGTGTAATTAAAAATGATATTGAAAATTTCTTTAAAGAACTTTGAAGGTTCAACATATCAATACTACTCTTTTGCAATAAATTGAACGATATAGAATATTTTACATAGAATTTAAGATCCTATTTCTTTAAGAACTGATAAAAAAATTATATCAATAAACTAGAAGAGATATGACAATAATAAGTTGCATATAATTAATGATATAATACCATAGATTCTGAAGCATATTGAAGAAACGTATTCCCCCAAACGGAAGGATGAAAATCCGCACAACTTCTCGTCAAGTCAGCTGGCGCAGCAACAGCCATGGCTTGCTTGCTATTTTAAGTTGCTTCTCTCCTTTGAAGGGTTTAATTTAGTTGTATGATGTGTGGTGTATTTCCATATATTTATAGAGCACTCCATCCATTGATTTTTCTTCTACCGAGGTGGCTGAGAATCAGCAGATAAAAGTTGGACTGACGATATTCAAGACTCGTGCCAATTAATCTAAGACGTGACAAATTAATATTTATGACTTATAATATGACTTGTGGGAGGACAATCTCAATATTTGAAGGAGATTAATTCTATATTCAAAATAAAATAAAATTATAATATGTATTTGTAACGTGTCCAATTTAAATTTTCTTTTTATTTCTACTATTTTATTATAAAAAGTAACTTACATTATTTAAAATTTTTTAGTAAATCAATACTAACATATATATTTAAAAAATTGAAAATAATATTTTAAAAATATTATTTCTTCAAATGAATAAATTGTGTCTTTAAAATTTAGATTTTGGCTATAGATATATATATGTTTACTTTAATAAAATTTATAATAGAGAAAACATTAGACATATGAATTATAATTTTGTTGTCAAAATAAAAAAGAGTATTTCTTTTTGTTGATATAAGTATCTTACAATATTTCGTTATAAAATCAATCTTGTTCCGTAGAAAAGTAATATACATAATTAAATGAACATCATAGTTTGAATGACTATTAATGTGGCGCATGCTAATTGATACGCATTGCGAGTACATTGATTCATAAGGACTCGACTTTTCTTCCGGTGAAATTCATAGGATGGACCCTATTTCTTCTTTCATAAAAAAAAAAAAGAAGTAAAATTTAGATGTACTTTTTTATGAGTTTCTTCTCACGTCTTTTTAAAAAAATTATGACACTTGAATTGTGAGTTAAAGCGCCAACAGACATCGTTTACTTTCCGAGGATAGCTATTTGCTTCTCCTAAAGTCTTCAACCGATATCGTTGGCTTTTCTGAGTTCCTTACGAAAAGGGTGGCACGTACCTTATTTGCCAGAGTTGGCTAATTAAATAGCGCCTCTTTTAAAGGTTTTCAACTGAAGGATTTTGAAAGGGGAAATGTAATATTTTTAATTTTTAAATAATAGTGTTTTATTATAAATAAATATATATATTATTTTAAATAATTATTTTTTATTAAAAGTAAATACATTTTTAATTAAAATAATTTTTATTTTGTTTAAAATAATTATATTTGATTTTAAATAATTTTTTATTTTTATAAATTTTTTTTAATATACATAAAGATATTTTATATTGTGATTTTTTTATTAAAATTTTATCAAGAAAAGTTATGATTTGATATTGCAACTAAAGTTTTGCAAGAATATAATTTTTTAGAAATTTTTGAGATATTTTAGGATGAAAAAAATAATATTTATATGTATATAATTAAAGAATAAATTTTAAATATTTAATTATTAAATAATAATAATAATAAATAAATAAATAGAAATAAAAAGGGATGGAGAGACGCAAGCATGAAGAAGAAAGAATTAAAAAAACTTTCATATATGAATAGTGATAAATAGTACTTTCTCTCTCTTCCATTTTTTTTCTCTAAATTTGGAGTGCCTACTAGCCTCTGATCTCAAAATTAAGGGTACCACTGGATTCAAGATAGAGTGTACTATGATTTTAGCCGAACAATTTTTTAAATCAGCCGCAAAGTCACTATAGATCGAAAGTAGAAAATCTTATAAAAATGTAAACTCTGAAATTCTTATTTAAACACTTCAAATTGAAAATCTGACAATGTAAATAGATTCAGGAGATAGATAAAACTTAGGATATGAAATTTTTCATCCATCTGATAACTTTTTATACGTCGTAAACAGTAAATTCGGCTGGTATAAATAGTGATTTTTAGTGATAAATAGTAATTTTAATTGTGAATAATACCTATCAGTTAACCAGTGTTGACCGAACTCCCAGAATCTAAATTTCGCGATTCTGGAGTTATATCTTAAGTTTTTGGGCCTTCTAAACTCGATTTTGAGGTCTATTCGGTCAAATTTAAATTAGAAAAGTGCATTTTAGGGCTATTTAACCTGGAGCCTTACTCTATGAGTAAATAATTTTTTCTATGACTTATCTTATACTCTTCTTAAACTTTAAATGTATAATTGATTATGTTTACAAGTTATTTATACTTTTATATATCTCTGAAATTGATTAAATTATTTAAATTGATTACAATCTGGTATATAGTTCAAGAAGAGTATGATTTTGAAAATAGATTTTTGAACTCATTGAATATGTGATTTTAAATGTATTTCTCATTATATGGTAAAGAAAATATATTGTGCACGTGACATTAATATATAAAGCTATAAGATTGTCTTAGAAAATGGCATGTATATGTGATTACCCTCATTGAAAATTTTTTGACAAAGGAATTATACTAAAACTAAAAAATTTTGTATTATAGTGAAACCTCTATTTTGAACGATATGGCATATGTGCAAATATAATTTTTGTGGAAGAATCCTTTTAGAAACATTGTTTACTAACAGCAAGCGATGTTAGCCCTAGTGCACCTTGATACCTCAGCTAGTAGGGGTGGTGCTAACTTCATGTGATAACACACGGAATATAATATATGAAGGAGAACGGGATGTCTCCTATCTGGACGAGATGCCGACTATATGATATGTGATTTTGCCTCATTTGCTGTATGTTTGAGAAATTGCCCATATTAGAGTCCCTTCATATATCCTCTTGAATGGTGGTAGGCAAACCTTAGCTAAGATGCTAAATAGGCAAATCATACACCACCAAAGTACGAAAAGGCTTAAACACTGACATGGGATTCTCTTAATATTTTCATGTGAAATATTTTGATGCATAACAATATTTGATAAATTATCATACAGTATATTATATGGTTTTAGATATCTGAATATCCTTTGTTTGTGAATATTTGAAATGCAGGTCAAAAATTCTACCGTATAGCTATAAGACCTACTATATTGTATGGTATTAAATATTGGGCGGTCAAAAGACAACATGAAGATAAACTTAATGTTACAGAGATGAGAATATTGTGCTGAATGTGTAGACACACCAGAAGAGATATGATTAGAAATGAGTGTATTAGAGATAAGGTTGGTGTAATAACCGTAAAATTTAACGAAAATTTCAATTAAAGAAAATTTAGAATAAAAGAGAGAATTTTGAAAATATGAGAATTTATGTTTTGGCGCGTACTTTTTATTTTTAAATTATAGTATTTTGCTATAAGCAAATATATTTTTATTTATGTAGAAATTATTATGATTTGTTAAAAGTAAGTGGACTTTTAAGTAAAAAAAGTATTGTGTTGCTTAAAATAATTATATCGGCCTTTAATGAATTTATATAGTATTTTTTAGAAATATTCTTTCTTTTAATATGAATAAAGATATTTGTTTTGAAATTTGTTTTATTATGATTTTTATCAAGAAAAATTTTGATTTAAGAGTTTAACTAAAGATTTACGAGAATGAAAATTTTAAAAAAAATTTGGGATATTTTATGATGAAAAATAAAATTTATATGAATTTTTATAAAAGAAAATCTTATTATTAATTATTTAATAATTATTATTATATTTAAAAAAACCTCAGAAACCATAAAACGAAACCGGGGGCGACTGCGTATCGAATTCGAAGAAAAATCAGAAAAAATGAATAGTAATAAATAGTGTAGGAATAGTAACATCCAACATTTTCTTTGGATTTGGAGTACCGATTGATTTCTGATTTCAAAACTGAAAGTGTTATTGGATTCAGGACGAAAAGTACTTCAGTTTTGACCGATCAGTTTTTCAAATTAATCGTTGAATCGCCGTAGATCTGAAGTAGAAAATCTCGATAAAAGGTAAGTTCTGAAAAACCTTACTTAGAAACTTCTAATTAGAAATCTGACTCCGTAGATGGATTCAGAAACTAGATAAACATTAGGATATGAATTTGTTTTATTCATTTGATAAAAATTTTATGACGGTAAATAGTATTTTCCGACGATAAATAGTGGCGGTGAATTCGTAGTTGGAATGTATGCTAAATTGTTTTACCACTTTGAAAATCAATATGTTCCAACTATGTTAGAAATTATAAATTTCAATCCTAGTTGAACCCTAGGTATGCAGGGCAAGCATCTAGACTGATAACTCTCCATTGAGTTAGATTTATAGAAATGCAAACTTAGTCATAGAAATGAACTAAGTTAGTCATGAAATAATTTGATGCATGCAAACATCTATGCGACGTCTACGGACGATATGTTTAAAGGGAAAGTTTATGATGATAAAGGTCTCCATGGGAATCCATGGATGTGACATATTTTAGAACGGAGTTTTATGCATGAAAAGAGCTAGATGGAGAATTATAGCTTTATTATAATGTTATTGAAATGTTTTACTTTAAACTCTTTGAATAGCATATTTTCAAATGTTTTCTATTGGATGAACCCTTTCAGATCACTGTTAGCTAGCCGCAGGTAGTGCTAGCCCTGGTGCACTATCGTCATGCGGAGGCTTCGGCCTAGGATATTGTGACGGGCTTATGACCGCCTAAGTCACGGAATTTAGGGTGGACTTATGTCTACGCCTACAGTGAATGCCATACCCTTGCTATGTGCTTGGGGAATTTAGGGTGGACTTATGTCTATGCCTACAGTGATTGCCACACCCTTGCTATGTGCTTGGGGAATTTAGGGTGGGCTTATGTCTACACCTACAGTGATTACCCTCCCCTTACTATGTGCTTGGGAAAGATGATAAATCTGTTAAGAAAAACCTCCAATAGACTAGTGCATTCTTTCTTAAAGATTAAATATTTTTAAACAATCTCATTCATCATTGTGATTGCATAAATAATTTCATTTATTACTTACCATGCATAATTGATTTGCTTTACGGTTACTGATTTAAATCTTGTTTTATCTTTTGAACATACATTTGAATTGTTTAACTTTTCTTTCAGTAAATTATGGTTAAATACTTAATGTTTCTATTATTATCTTTACACTTTGATTTCAATTATTAAACTCATTGCGAAACACTCGTGTTTGGTTTGCCCTGTTTCTGTTATAGTGTGATTTACCCATTCACTGAGATGTAATCTCACTCCTCTTCTGTTTCCTCTCCTCAGATAGTCAAAGAGACTTTGATCTAGCTACAGCTCCGTAGGAGGCTGAATATAGCGTTGGTGAGCCCCAGTTTGGGCAATGCTCTTTTGTACTGTTTGTCTAGTTTAATTTATGTCTACTGTACCTCCATGAATTTACAGACAGGATACTCGCTTCTTGCGTATTTTGATGTGTTGTTTAGAAAATGGTTTTATATTTTACAACGATGTTTGTATTATGAGGCCATGGGCTAAGTTGAATCACGGATGTTGGATTGATGAGATATATATATATATATATATATATATATATATATATATATATATATATATACTGTATTTTCTTATACTGGATGTGGCATATGTGGCCAGTTATATTTATTATGTATTCTGGATTGTGTGCTAGATGTTTGTATGTGCTATGCGTTAGGCTTGCGGCTAGGGGGAAACTCTTATGTCGTGCCGGTCATGTGTTCCATTATTTGGGGCCGTGACAGTTGGGGTAGCACCTATTGTGAAAAAGATGGTGGAATCTCGCTTAAGGTGGTTTGATCATGTGTGGAAAAGACCTGTAAAAATCCTAGTGAGAAGAGTAGATCAGATAGAAAATAGTCTGATAGTTAAAGGTAAAGGAAAACCAAAGAAAATAATAAGTAAAACTATTAAGAATGATTTAATAGTTAATAACCTATCTATTGATCTCATTTATGATAGGCTACTGTGGCACCGCTTCATCTATGTAGCCGACCCCACCTAGTAGAAAAAGGCTTAGTTGTTGTTGTTGTTGTCAATCTGATTCTTTATCGCTAAGTTTACCATGACATGATTTAGAAGTCTTCTAAACTTTTATTTGCATGCAGGAATTTTGAGTTTCATCGTAACAACAAAATTAAAAATGGGATTCTCCATTTAAAAAAAGGTGCAAAAAGGGCTATATTCCGAGTTGTTAAGTTTTCCATAAAGGTATAAAGAAGCACCAAAATGAAGGCATCCAGAAAGAAGTGTTAACAGTTAAGATTTTATTGTGTTATGATTATCTATTTCATTTGTAACTAATTACTCTCTTTTTTTCTTTGAAATGTAATTAGTTACTCTACATAGAATATTTGTGTTTAAATTAATTGTAATTAAATATAAATTTAAATAACAACGCTGCTCTTTTTATTATGATTTTAGCAAAATAACTAATTTATACATTGCATTTTTTATTTTTTTTATTATTATGTTTTTAGCGATATCTATAAATTTAAGTAATAAAAAATTTAATACAAAGAAAAAACTTACAAATTAGGCTTTCAATTGCCACTAAAAGTTTATGAATATACTTTTAAAGGCAACTAATGTTGACACTGAAAATAGACATTCAATGGTGACATATTAAAGTCGTCATTGAAAATAACTTTTCAGTGGTAACTTATAGGATTTTCGGTAAAGAAAAAATTCGTCACTGAAAATTGACTTTTAGACTAGCGATTTTAGTAGCAATTCCAAAAGTCATCACCAAAAAATTCAACAAGGTTATTGCCAACAAAATCAAAAGTCTAAACTAGCGATTTTAGACTTTTAGTGATGATTTTAATTGAAAGTTTAGTCTCTCGTAGTCTGCCTTTGAAATTTATGAAATTCTTATCATCTTTGATTCTAGGAGGAGGCTAAGACTTTGTATCAAAATATTATGATTAGTATTTTTTTAATAATATAGATTATAAATTTATCTATAATAAATAAATTGATGCTAATTTAAAAAAATTCATGCCCCAAACTTTACATTTCATTGTAATTTTTTAATTTTTTAATTTTTGCAATTGAAATTTTAAATCTTATATTTTTTTTGTTACATTTAGTTTACTATTATTTTAATTAGACTTTAATATTAACAATTTTTAAGTAAAATTATCAAAATACATTTCATTGTACTTGATGCTATATTTTACCCTCGTTTTCATTGAAAGAGGCCATTTAATAATTTTAGATAACTACAATTAAATTATAATGAGCTAATATAATGAAATAGATAAATTAAAAAGTCAATTATAAAAATAGATTAATTAAACAATTATAATTAAAGATAAAAATGTGAAAATAAAGTTTCCTCTTCTTTTTTTAACGACATCTCGTTCAACCATATATGAAAAAAAAAATTAAAAATTAAACCCTTGCAGTCAACATCAAAATTCATCCTGAAAGACAGAACTGAGCCTTACCGACCCCACAAGAAGTAAATTCAGGGCATTAAGTCCTCTATAATTTTCTCCACAAGCACATTACAATTAGATCCTTACTCATTCAAAATCCATAAGTGGAAAACCTTTAAACGAGGCATTATTCAATTAACCAAGACTGCAAATAAGGTACGTATCACGATCTTTCACCAGCCCCACCCTTTTCGTAAGAAACTCAGAAAAGCAAACGATGTCTATTGAATCAATTCTTCAACCCAAAATTGGGAGATCCATGTTTATCAATAAAAAATCATTTTCAGTATCAAACTCAAAAGTCTTTTAAGTTAGCGCAACTTCACATTTTCAATTAAACCAACTCTTATTAACCCAAAGAAAAAATTCAATTACTAAAAGAGAAAGTGAAGAATATGTTTGTCTCAAATGAATCACAATCTCTTCCAAAATCTAAATTTTATTGACTCGGTCCAACATTCAGGTCTGCCTTACCGTTTTGATGGTGAAATGAAAGAAGTATGATTTTAATTCAAATTCACATTTTCAAAGATACTATGTGATGCTTCAAAAAAGAAATTATACCTTCAGATATTAAATGCTATTAGCTTCACTAATATTAAATTGTTAGGATTAGTGACGGAGATTATGTAAATTATCCAAAAGAGCATTTCTGCATAATATAAAAAGAGGACTAATTGGGGCTTTAAGTTGGTAGATATAATCATGCAGTACTCCCCATAATTCCGATCTAGAGTATGCTCCTATCCACTGATTAAATAAATGACAATCAGAAACCGAAAAATTCTTTAACTTTTTTAAAATCCCCTTTGCACATAAAAAAAAAAAAAAAAAGAATACGAACGAAAGAGTAAGGTGCGTATCACGATCTTTCACCAGCCCCACCCTTTTCGTAAGCAACTCAGAAAAGCAAACGATGTCTATTGAATCAATTCTTCAACCCAAAATTGGGAGATCCATGTTTATCAATAAAACATCATTTTCGGTAAGAAACTCAAAGTCTTTTAAGTTCTCGCAACTTCACCTTTTCAATTAAACCAACTCTTATTAACCCAAAGAAAAAATTCAATTACTAAAAGAGAAAGTGAAGAATATGTTTTTCTCAAATGAATCACAATCTCTTCCAAAATCTAAATTTTATTGACTCGGTCCAACATTCAGGTCTGTCTTACCGTTTTGATGGTGAAATGAAAGAAGTATGATTTTAATTCAAATCCACCTTTTCAAAGATACTATGTGATGCTTCAAAAAAGAAATTATACCTTCAGATATTAAATGTTATTAGCTTCACTAATATTAAATTATTAGGATTAGTGACGGAGATTATGTAAATTATCCAAAAGAGCATTTCTGCCTAATATAAAAAGAATACTAATTGGGGCTTTAAGTTGAAAGAAATAATCATGCAGTACTCCCCACAATTCCAATATAAAGTATGCTCCTATCCACTGATTAAATAAATGACTATAAGAAACCAAAAAATTCTTTAACTTTTTTTAAATCCCCTTTTGCACATAAAATTAAAAAAGAAGAATACGAACGAAATAGTAAGATACGTATCACGATCTTTCACCAGCCCCACCCTTTTCGTAAGCAACTCAGAAAAGCAAACAATGTCTATTGAATCAATTCTTCAACCCAAAATTGGGAGATCCATGTTTATCAATAAAACATCATTTTCGGTAACAAACTCAAAAGTCTTTTAAGTTCTCGCAACTTCTCCTTTTCAATTTAACCAACTCTTATTAACCCAAAGAAAGAGTTCAATTACTAAAAGAGAAAGTGAAGAATATGTTTTTTCCCAAATGAATCACAATCTCTTCCAAAATCTAGATTTTATTAACTCGGTCCAACATTCAGGTCTGTCTTACCGTTTTGATGGTGAAATGAAAGAAGTGTGATTTTAATTCAAATCCACCTTTTCAAAGATACTATGTGATGCTTCAAAAAAGAAATTATACCTTCAGATATTAAATGCTACTAGCTTCCCTAATATTAAATTGTTAGGATTAGTGATGGAGATTATGTAAATTATCCAAAAGAGCATTTCTGCATAATATAAAAAGAATACTAATTGGGGCTTTAAGTTGGTAGAAATAATCATGCAGTGCTCCCCACAATTCCAATGTAAAGTATGCTCCTACTCACTGAATAAATAAATGACTATCCGAAACCAAAAAATTCTTTAACTTTTTTTATATCCCCTTTTGTACATAATATATATATATATATATATATATATATATATATATATATATATATAAAAGAATACTAACGTAAAAAAAAGAAATAATAATACAATTAAAATGAAAAAAAAAGAGGGATCACTTTTGATTCTTTCTTTTATTCACTCATGGAGATAGAATTCATGACATAATTCATACACTAATGTATATTTTTTTTACATAATCGAAAACAATGGGTCATTGATAATACTAAAAGAGTATTTTATTGAAGATTTTAATTATTACTCAACAAATAAAATTTTTTAAGGGATGAGATCAATTATGAAATACCTTTTGTATTTATTATTATAACAAACAGAATTCAATTGCTCTAATGGATTAATCCTATCTATCCTAAGGATATGTCAAGATAAATAAGATGACTGGTCGATAGATTATTTATGGCCTTCGAAGGAGCCATATGAGGATGGAATTTGAATATGATTTTTGGGGATAGAATTTGTGACGTCGACCTATAGGTTTTATCATTTTTCTAATTTCTTACCTAGCAAGATGTGAAAGATGACCTTTTGATTTACCAGAAGCAGAAGAATAATTTGTAGCAGGTTATCAAACTGAATATTCGGGTATAAAATTTGGTTTATTTTACGGTTCTTCCTATTTAAACTTATTAGTTTATTCATTATTTGTAACTTACTTGGGCAGTTGGAATATCCCTATTCTGTACATATTGGTTTCTAAGCTTTTTGAAATAAATTAAACATGTGGAGTTTTTGGAACTGCAGTTGGTATTGTATTTTTTTTTCTTTTTGTGAGTTAAATTAATTAAAAATTAAGTTAATATTATTAATTATTTAATATATTATGAATTTTATAATAAATTATAAAAAATTAACTATTATTTTTTTAATTTATACTAATTTAATTTATTTTTTGTTATTTATTTCATTTAAGATTTAAACTATTTATAAATATCCATTAAATATTAATAATAAAAAATAGAATTAATTACAAATAAAAAAAAAGAATCAAATAAATAAAGTAGATCCCAAAAATATTTCTTTGATTTGAACTTAATTATCCAATTCAAAATCTTTTCATTCTGAAATAAAAAATAGAATAAATCATAATTTCATGCAATATGTTAATTGAATTATATGTAATGATCAATAATTTCAGTTTAATTCTATATCTACACATATCAAAATTCTAGCAAAAATTTATCAATTTATTCTATAGGTGACTCCTTCCCTTAAAACTGTACTTGAGAGTTTCTTGCCACATACGGCATAGCAGTCAATTCTTTTGGTTTGGTGTCCCATTTTTTTTTAATTGACCATATCTAATTGAATGAGATTTCTTATAGATTAGATCTATTCCATCTTTTTTGTCAAGTTAACCAAATGAAAAGAGGGTAATTACATGAGTTTCAAACTTGAATTTTGATTAATAAAAAATTTAATATGTTTTATAGTTTTATCTTTTCTCCTACCTTCAAAAGAATAAAGCATCAGCTTACTTTCATTAGAATTTTCTGAAGGTAACTATCTTGGTTTCATATATCATATACTTTCATATATGATATATAAATTTCTATAAAATCTTTGAAAAATACTTTTCTTCATAAAAAACAAAAGATTTACTATCTTTGAGATCTGATACTACACCGTTGCTCAAAACCTTAGGGGATCAACTCTACTACATGATCGATCCCAAACATTTTTATTATGATGTAAGTAAGCAGTTCTTATTGTATTGGTCAAAAAACTCGCTAATTGATCTTTCCAGTGTGTGTGTGTGCATATAATTTAGGTTTAAATCATAAAAAATAAATAAACTAAGTTTATAAGTAACTTATAATATCGATCCATTATAAGAGAAACTCCATTTAGACTTAGTGAAAAAAAAACAAAAAAAGAATGATATATGAGATTTAGTTTTCTCTAGAGAGATATATAGTTCTCAACTTCTCATATTGTTTGAAGCAATAAAGCATATTAGAGACTGTAGGGACGTCAAAGAAAAGTTTTCTCTTTATTTTAATTGCATTATTAATAAGTAATATTTTTAAGGTGAACTGAGTGCTTGATAACAAACTTCGTATGTTCTCAAAAATGGTAAAACTAGAAATGCATGTGAAACTTTATATCTCTGGAAATCCAATCGAACACCTCTTTGGTAGCAAACTTCCCAAGGCCAAGAAACTGCATCAAATAGCATTTTCATGCATTCTGGAAGAGATTTTATAGGACAAATGTCCCATCTGAAAATGAAATAAAAAAGGAATTATTCAAATTTCAAAATAATTTGTTTGTTTAGATTTATTAATCAAAGAATTCTAGCAAGCTAAAGTAATTTAATCATGAAATTGTTTTATAAAAAATAAAGAACGTGAAAAACTTTAAATGATGAAATTTCAAAGTCTACTTTTTTTGTTGACAGAATCAAATTCTACTTTCAATTCCTTCCTAGTTGAACCCTAAATAGTACTAGACTGGATCCAACACCTTGGCTCCAGATCGAATCCAGCCCTTAGGCTAGACTTGACCCAAAGTTGAGCCTAGACACAAACTAGCCCCAAACCCATAGTTGGTCAGCAGACTGTAGACTTGGGCCCATTCCCAACTCCAAACTTAATTTGGTCACCAGATCCCTGATCAATAATCTAAACCCAAACTCAAATCCCAAACCACGACCTCGACACCAGGCTTTAACACGAACCTTGGGACCCAATTCTAGCATGAACTCAAACTTTGAACCAAGTCCCCTGACCGAACTTGGTACCAAATCATGAGAACTCCAAAAACTATAAAAAAATATATGAAAAAACACTAAAAAAAAGTGTAAAGTCTTTTATAATAATTAAATATCCAAACACGAAAATTTTCAAATGAGTAGCAAGTTAGATTGTAATATTTTAATTTCTTGGCATCTCAAATATTGTATATTTCTAAAATTTTCTGTTCAAACTCTATTGTGAATAGACCAATGAATCTTTAGTTAAACTTGTGGATGGCCTCTATGAAGAGCTCAAGTTTCTTAACTGTGTCATAGGCATCGTAGGTATCATTAAGAAGACAAACATTAGAAACCAACTTGCTCATTACATCTGTCTTAAGGCACATAGGACATGGCCAAAGGCCAGAAGTAGGCCTCCACCACCTTATCTCTAGTGTAAGGGACCTTTGTCAAACCCTCTGATTTGTTCCACCACCTGTAATATAAACACAAGTTAGTAATGCCTAATTGATTATAAACTAATAGTAATCTAAGTTCGAAGCATAGGAAAGCCTTTTATTAAGATATGATTTGCACACTTGGAAACTCATGTAAACTTTTAAAGGAAATTTAAGTAATATCTAGTACTTGCTTGGTGATATTGCCAACTTCTTTTTGATGAAGTTTCTGCGACAAATTGAAATCTAGTTTTGCAAGGGCTAGGAGAATGTCTCTATGGGAAGGATCTTCCTGCTAGAAATACATGTAATGCCTTGCCTCTAACCTAGGCAATCCCTTGTGAAGAGGTCGCCTTAAGCAGTGATTGACATAAGCAACAAGAGAAGGGCTCAATTGGTTGGTCAAGCACTCAAGGTGAGTGCAAGTGAAATGAAGAGCTTCATCAAGTATATCCTCTCCATGAACATTCAATTGTGCAGCTTCATACAAGGCCAACATTCCTTCAACATCCTTGGCAATTTTTTCTTTTAAGTTTCCATTCTTGTTATTAAATTTGTTACATAAATCTGTTTAATTCATTCATCATATGAATTATGAGTCTTTAATAATAAAATTTTTCTCTAAAAAACTCAATTTATTACATTATTTTCAGCATAAATCAGTGTGAGTCATTTTCAACATAAATTAGGGTGGGAGTTAACTATAAAAGATTATAATATTTATATGATAGAGCTCTTGAATTGTTTGCAATAAATACTGATTAATGACTCTACACACAGTCTCTTTGTTATGACAATAGCTAGTATGACTTAATTATGAGTGTTGGAGTATAAAATATTCTAAATTGTTTTTTAACATTTTATAATATGAAATTATAACTCTTTTTGAAAAATCGCAAATTATCATTTTAGTTTATCTAAAAAGGTTGAATTAACTAACACAAGTTGGCACAAATGGTAGATATTTAAATCCCTTAAATATGTTATTCTGAATTCGAGTTCAGACTATGCATATAGAGAAAACTTATTTGGGAGAGGTATACCTATTTTAAAGATCTCAATTCTACGGGATATTAATCTCTTAATTACTAGTGAAAACGATACATTTGGTGCAAACAAACAAAAAAAGGTTAAATTGAAATAGAATCATATGTTTTAGTATTAATATGATACTTTTCAAGTTTAAAATTCTGTTTTTAAAAAAATTGATCAGCTGATAACCGCCTATTTAACTAGAAGAGATATCACAATTAATTTTCATATAATAATACAATATCATAGATTCTGAAGCATATGGAAGAAAAATATTCCCCCCAAATGGAAGGATGAAAATTGGCACAACTTCGCGTCAAGTCAGATGGCGCAACAACAGCCATGGCTTGCTTGCTATTCTCAGATGCCTCTCTTCCTAAAGGGCTTAATTTTGGGGCATAATTGTGTGGTGTATTTCCGGATATTAATGGAGCACATCATCCATTGATTTTTCTTCTGCTGAGGAGGTTAAGGATACGCAGATAACTATAACTTAATTTATTAGAAAAACTGTACACAATATGACGTCATTATTATTTAACACACAAAACTGTACCTTTTTATCAAAAGAAAAATTTAACTATAACTTAATTTATTAGAAAAAGGGTACACAATATGACGTCAGTATTATTTAACACACAAAACTGTACCTTCTTTTATGAAAAGAAAAATTGATGAGTTAATGGTGATGAAGATTGAAAGGGTTAGATCAATTTTAAAAATTACTTTAAATAACTTATTTTATTAGAAAGATAGTACACAGTCTGACAATTATTATTTAACACGCAAAAAACTTGGAAGAGCTACCAAATATAATCGGCCTTAGCGACACGCTACTGGAAAGAAGGATATTTTACCAATTTCTGTTAAACTCGGGGGTGTTTACTACTTTTTTGAAAATTGAATTTTAAAATTTTTTTATTTTTAAAAAATTCGAAATATAATTCTAAAAATAATTTCTATCAAAAGTTTTCTATGTAAAGCTATGAAAATTCTAATTTTTTATGTCATAAATATAAAAAAATATTTCATTATTTCTCTCTCATTTCTCTTCTTTTGTTTTCTCTTTAATTTTTTCTCTCTTACTTTCTTTCTCACCTATTTCTCTTATTTTCTCTCACAACTCTCTTTTATTTATCTCTTTTTTACTCTCACTTTTTCTCAAATCCCTTCTCTTCTTACATTTTCTCTCATTCTTCTTTCTTGTACTTTCTTTTTCATCGGCTCTCTTTCTTCCACTTTAATTCTCTCCTCTTTTCACTTTTTCTTTCTCTCACCTTAATACAAATACTTTAAAAAAAGTACTGAAATTTTTATTAAAAAAAATTATTATAACAAAATATAATAATAAAAAATTATCAAAAATAAAAAATATTACCAAATATATTAAATTATAGGGTAAAATATTTTGAGATATTGTGACTTTTGTATTATATATATCATTTTACATTTTATATCAAATATATTTACCTTCTCCTATTTTCAAAAGTTGAGAGCGAACTCTCTTCAAATTTACATTAAATATACTTATCCTTCTTATTTTAAAAAATATATAGACATTTTTTGTTTTAAAAATATTATAATTTAGCCTTTTTCATAATGATACTTATTATATTTGCTTAATAAAACATTAAACTTATTCATGAGATAAGTAACTAGCTGATATGAACCAAGATATTCAAGAGAACCCACAGGCAGAAGAATCCAACAAAGGTAATACATCATATGCAACGCATACAGAACAATCCAAAACCAACCGCTTACGTGTGGACGTGGCTCACGCAAACAACGTCCCACATACAAAACCCAGACCTACGCGTAACAGAAGGAAACCGACGTAGATGAAGGATTATCAAGTGACCTGATGAGGGATAAGCGTGAGAGTGAGGGAGAGTTAGTTAGAGGAGCTGTAATTCAATGATTGGTTATGAGGGTTTATATATATATATATATATATGAAATGGATGTATGCAAAAGATATTTAGTAAGTAAAAGAATTCTCTTCCTGTCTCAATCTTTCCCTAGGATCTTCATCACCTACCGAGAAACCTGAAGCCACTCTATCCAAATTACTGGAAACCCAGCTCACCTTACAACAAGATATGAAATATATATATGACCTCAAAAATCTCTACCCTTGAAGGTACGATAGCCACTACATCCTTCTCTTCTAATACAACCACCTCTACTTAGTCAACCCACACCGTTCCCCACCCTTTCACACCAACAACCCTAAAACTTGATGTTCCCCAGTTTGATGGATCAGATTCTCTTGGGTGGATTTTTAAGATATCCAAATTCTTTTATTTCCATTCAGAAGAACAACGCATTCAGATTGCTTCTTTCTATATGGAGGACGAAGCTCTTGTCTGGTTCCTATGGATGCACGCCAATAATCAACTCCTCTCATGGCATGGCCTGTTACAAGCCTTGAAAATCCGCTTTGCCCCCTCCCAATACGAAGACCCGAAAGGGGCACTCTTTAAGCTCTGCCAAACCTCCTCAATTTGAAGCTCTTGCCAACCGCATCATTGGCTTGGCACCCCCATTCCTATTGAGCTGTTCCGTTCAGGGACTAAAGCCGGACATCTGACGAGAGGTTCAAGCATTACAGCCAATTTTCTTGTCACAAGCAATGGCACTAGCAAAGCTCCAGCAAGATAAATTGCAAGATTTACCGAGTCAAAATGGGTATGGCTCTTCAATTGTTTTTTTACAATCTTCCTCTTAGCCTGTAGACCACATATTTCCATCCACAACCAACACTACTACTGCTCTTCTACCCACACCCGCCACCATAAATTCACCAAACCAAACGCCTCAACCATCTACTTTTCAACCTCCCATTAAATGTTTATCTCCTACTGAAACGCAAGCTTGTCGAGATAAAAGTCTTTGCTATAACTGTGATGAAAAATTTCACTCAGGACACAAATGCACACATCAATTTATGCTATTGGTAATTGACCACAGATTTTTCGAGCCACCTAAAAATGACCTCACCAAAATGCTCATATATGATCAATGCTCCTAACAGCTCAAATTTGAAGACAACAATGCCATCCACGGAAAATGCTTGGCTTCACCCACCACATGACTTTTTCATTTACAGTTACTTCCTCCGTCTCCTAGGCCACAGGGAAACCAATACATTTCTCGTGTCATGGAAGTTGTCACGACCCTAATTTTAGGGCACGTGAAATCCATATACCATACACATATATTTTTCATAAATGTACATAATGCCATTTTTTATCATATAAACCAATACATATAAGTTCCCATACACATATACAATATACAGTTTACGTCTATAAACACCAGAGTAACAGTAGAAGCAAGGATCCTGCCTGTGACGTTCAGAGCAACTCTAGAATACAAATATTTTACAAATATAAAACATTGAGAGCCTAGAAACAATATAGGTTCACCACTGAAGTACGACCTCTAGTCGATCACGTGGCTATTGGACCAAACTCTATGTCTTTATCTGAAAAATAAATCCATATCGTGTAGTGAGTTTTACAACTCAATAAGCAGATAATACCTTCTATGACCTTTTAGGTCAACATATGGATGTACTCATATGATAAAATTTATGTTATCAAAAATTACATTTCAGAAGTACATCCACATAGGACCCGCATTTTCAAATATTCTCTGTTCAAAAAATCATAATCAGGTCTTTCAAACCGTATGCGGTACTGTATATACAATGCTCATATCAAGTTCAAAATCATATTCAATACTGTAAAATCATTAATCAAATTATGCTATGCATCAAAACATTTTTCATAAAATATTCGGAGGATCCCATTTCAGAACCACCATACCAGAGTTTAACCCCTTCCGTACTTTGGTGGTATAGGATTTGCCTAAACTCAGCATCCCGCTGAGGTTTGCCCTACTACCATTTAAGAGGACACGTAAAGGTACTCTGTATGGGTCTTTCCCAAGCACACAGCAAGGGAAGGCAAAATAATATCTCATATAACTGGCATTTCGCCCATATATAGAAGGCATTCTGCTCTCCTTCACATATAATCTCCCGTGTGTTGGCCCTCACACGAAACTAGCACCACCTCCCCTGCTAGCTGAGGCAATCAAGGTGCGCACCAAGGCTAACATCACCTGCTGTTAGCAGACAGTGTTTCCAATAGGATTTCTCCACAGAAAATACCATATGCACATATGCCATATAATCCAATATAAATTCTCAATATAATACTGACTTTCAGTCTCAAAATACTCATATGTCAAAACTTCTCATTCAAGGGAAACATGTATACATGCCCATATCCGAGGCAAACATATCACTGTAAAATCAATGTCACATGTATAACATATTTTTTTTGCCATGTAATGCGAAATACATGTAAAAATCACATGTTCAATATATTTCAAAATTCATCTGCTATAAATTACCCATTCAGAGTTTATCACATATATATGCCCTTTCTCTAGGCAATCATATATCTTTATAAATCAATGTCACGTGTATAAATATACACTTTATCATTTAATGAAAAATACATGTGAAATCATATACACCATGAGTTCATAAATCCATTTTCAAAACTATACTCTTCTTGAACTGTATTTCAAAATGTAAGCATATCATATCGTTTTAATGCATTTCAAAAACATATCATAGTGTGTATATCTCGTAAACATAATCATATACATATTCAAGTATCAAGAAGAGTATAAGCAAGTCATAGGAAGAATCATCTATTCACAGGTAAGGGCTCCAGATTGGACAGCCCTAAAATCCTCGTTTCTGGTTTGAATTCGGTAAAACAAACTCCAAAATCGAGTCCGGAAGGTCCAAAAACTTAAAAAATGACTTCGGAAGTTTAGTCACTATTCACCGCCGGGAAATACTATTCACGCCGAGGATACTATTTACCGACACTATTCATTGATAGAAAATACTATTCATCTTCACAAAATTTTTTACCAAATCAACAAAACAAATTCATATCCTAATGTTTATCTAGTTTCTGAATCCATCTACGGAGTCAGATTTCTAATTAGAAGTCTCTAAGTAAATTTTTTCAGAACTTACCTTTTACCGAGATTTTCTATTTCAGATCTACGGCGATTCAACGGTTGATTTGAAAAACTGATCGGTCAAAATTGAAGTACTCTTCGTCCTGAATCTAATAACACTTTCAATTTTACTATCGGAATCCCTTAAACACTCCAAATCGAAAGATAAAATTTGAGATCACTATTCACTCACTATGCAACTATCCATTTTTCTTCTCTCTCGATTCCTCTCCCGGCTTCCGTTTTATGATTTCTGTTTTTGTTTTTTTAAAATATAATAATAATTATTAAATAATTAATAATAGGATTTTATTTTATAAAAATTCATATAAATTCCATTTTTTACCATAAAATATCCTAAAAATTTCTAAAAATTTCTATTCTCATAAATCTTTAGTTAAACTCATAAATCATGATTTTTCTTAATAAAAATCATAATAAAACAAATTTCAAACACAAATATCTTTATTCATATTAAAATAAAGAATATTTCTAAAAATACCATAAAAATTCAATGGAGGCCGGTATAATTATTTTAAAAATAAGTCAACTTACTTTTAACAAATCATAATCATTTTTACATAAATAAAAATATATTTGTTAATAGCGCGCTAAAACATAAATTCTCATATTTCTTTTTTTATTCTTTAATCCATGTAATAAATATACATATTTTTACCGGTTCTTATCTCTATTGTCAAAATTCTCTCTTTTATTCAAAATTTCCTTTAAACTCTGATATGGTAGTTCTGATATGGGATCCTCCAAATGTTTTCATAAGAATTATGTTGATACATAACATGATTTTATTACCGTTCTTACAACATTATTTATGAATTGAATATGCATATGAATTTGAACATAGTTTATTTGAAATGCGGGTTCCATATGAATGTACCTCTGAATTGTGATTTTCAATGTGACAAGTTTTAAAACAAAGAGTACATTCATATGTTGACCTAAGAGGTCATAGGAGGTGTTATTTGCTCACTGAATTGTAAAACTCACTACACGTGGTTAACATATTTTTCAGATAAAGACTCAGAGTTTGGTCCTGCGACTTTTTGATCGACTAGGTGTTATACTTCTATAGTGAGCCTAAATTGTTTTTGGGCTCTCAGTGTTTAAATTGTAATATAAATGTACTCTAGAGTTACTCTAAACACAACAGGCAGGACCTTTGCTTCCGTTGTAATTTTTGTTAAGTATGACTTTGGCATGTATAATTAGTTATATTGGAAACTTACTTGCAAACGTATAATATTATCTTGTTATGTCAGAATATGACGTTGATTGCAAATAAATAAAGATAGAGTTATCAGACAGTGGTGTTATTCGCATTCTTAAAATTAAAAGCGTGACAAGTTGGTATCAGAGTGATGAAAATTGTCGTGATCTACCAAAAATATTACCGAATCCCTATAAGGAATGCAATATAGGGTAACTTCGGATCGTCTCTCAAAGAATGCTAATGTTAAATGATAGTTTCAAGATCTAACGGGGGGGTTTGGATTTTATCACAATCAATTAGATTACAAGTGAAAAATTGGACAAAGATTATATTACCGAAAATGCAATCTCACTAGACATTCTTCAAGAATTTATTTGGTTTATCCTAGACTAAATATGATTAATCAAGTTGTTGGTTGATTTTATTCATAATCGAAATCTCTGCATCATAACCTTTATCATTCAAAATTCGATCAACAACATATAGTACAAATCCATGCAATCACATACAACTTGTAATCTGTTATTTATCTGAAAATCAAATATCAACCAATCTATTTCCTTTGTTTCATGCAATAGAATAAAAATTTATCAATCAAGATTCTATCTCATACATCAAACTTGAATGGATAACAGAAATCTCTACATATTTATACAAGATTCGAAATACTTTAGAAAACAAAGAAGATGATATAAACTTGATTACAATACAAACGGAATCTCAAAACCTAACCGAATTCAGGAAGGAGTCTAGCTGGTTACAAGGTTCTCTACTCTGCCATGGATGTCCAAGCTTAGCTCTAGAGGTTGAAGATGAAGATAGATGTGTGTGAGAGAGTGGGAAGTGATCTGAATCCCGAATTCCCCCCAATTAGACCAAACAAAGGGAATCTTAATGATTAAAACCGACCAGGACCACATGTGACAAGTCTGCTTTCGGCTGCATGTTTTCCTCCCGATTGCACCACTAATTATGGGTCCAAGATGCCTCTGGCTGGCAAAGTTGTCTTCATATAAATTATTCCTCTATTTCATAGGGTTCCAATGCCACCGAAATCATGCCAAACAGACATTCCTAACTCAGTTTATGGCCATTTAAACACCCAAAGGTCAGATTCTGTTTGTGCTGTCCATGTATTGGACTCTTGGTCTAATTCGGTCCATTGGACCTCCGAACTGGATCTTGGGCTCTTCTTGAAAGTTATGGAAATTTGTCTTAGCTTTCCTAAAAGACCAAAATCAGAATTTTTTGTGGCTTCAAACTCCATATATAACAGAAATACACAGACAGGTTCAAAAAGACGAAATTGCTAAAAAAAAATCTCAAAGACCAAAATAAAACTCAAATCATAAAGCCTAGCTTAAGTGATAGAAATAAGTGTAGGAGAGGATGAAAACACTATATATGATGATCAAATAATATATAGAAATGATGTTTATCATAGAGCATTAGGTTTCCCTGTGGCTATTAGAGCAAATGATTCTTTAGTATCGATATGAGCCAGACATATTTATACTTCTGGTACTGTTGAGGGATTTTATAGGATATTCATTTTCTTTTTATTCCAAGTGTGCTTAAATTCCTAGTGTAAGGTTTGAATAAATATTATAGTATCTTAAAGAGGTATTTTATTCTGTATAGTAAATGATGCCGCCAAGAATTAGAGCGGTCACTAGAGAAGCTGTAGATCGTGCACCCTCTACTAAAAAGTCTGCACAATCTATAATTCCAGTGTAAAGAGGTCATGGTAGAGGTTGACCTAGAGGAAGAGGTAAAGGTAGAGGGCGTGTATGGGGTATGAGAACCCCAAGACAAGATGAATATGCCCATGTATCTGATAGAGTTCTTGAAGAAAGAGTAGAACCCCCTCAGGAGCCACCTGATAGAACCGCTGATATGATTGCTAGTATACATAGGAGTTTAGAGACATTGGCTGAATTTATAGTGGAACAAGGTAGAAGGGAAGGCCAGCCAGTAGAAAATGCTCCTGAAGCGCAAGAATTAGAAAGAACAGCTGAGCAAGAAGACAAACTTACAGGGATTGAGGTGTCATTACTATAATTCCTTAAGTTGAAACCTCTGACTTTTTTGGGTTTGATGTTCATGAAGACCCACAGATATTTATTGATGCTGTGGAATTAGTCCTAAGAGCTTTGGGGTGCTCTAGTAGAAGATCTGTTGAACTGGTGTCTTTTCAACTATCTGATGTGGTTCAAGTATGGTTTAAGACACATGTACAAGAACATGCAGTTATTTTACCACCAATGGAGTGGGAAGAGTTTAAGGAAGCATTTATGAACTGCTTTCTACTAATAAGTGAAAGAGACAAGAGGGTCAGAGAATTTGAAGAATTAAGACAGACATCAAACATGACAGTTTCTGATTATGACATTCGTTTTATGCGGTTGTCCAGATATGCACCGTATCTGGTCCCTACTGAAAAATATAGAATTAAGAGGTTTGTCTCGGGATTGATACGACTGTTGTTTAAATCGGTGGGCCCTCAGATGATTCATTTTACAACTTATTCAGCAGCTGTGGACTGTGTTAGAATAATGAAAACACAAGAGCAAGCAGATATTGAAGGGTTAAAGAGAAGAAAAAGAGACCAAGATAGTAATGCTCAAACAAGTTATAATCCTAATGTTAGAGGATCAAGATTTTAAAACCCACAGCACTTCACTCAAACAGGAACTGATAGTTCTAATTAGACATTAGTAAATATCAACAAGCAAAGAACGAATCAAAGAGATCTGAGACCTGTTAACCAACAAGATTCAAGATTGATTCCACCATATCCCAATTGTGGCAGGCCTCATACTGGACAGTGTCGCAAAGAAACTGGTGTATGTTTTAAGTGTGGACAAATGGATCATTTGATGAGGAATTACCCACAACTACGAAGTTTTAGTCAAGCATCAGTACAACCAGCTTCACCTCCTACATTTGTGCCAACACGACCAAATAAAGCAGCTTCAGTTCAAGCAAGTAGTGGTGGTATTGGTAGAGGATCAGAAAGTCGAGGTCGAGAACCAGCTCGAGTTTTTGCTTTGACACGACAGGATGCTCAGGCTTCAAATGCAATTATGATAGCTACATTAGCCGTATGTTCTCATAGAGTATATGTCCTATTCGATCTTGGTTCTACTCATTCTTATATATCACCATACTTTGCTAAGAAATTGGATAGAGATTCTGCTAGTTTACATTGTTCTTTCATGGTTGCTACTCCAATGGGAGAATTCCTATTAGTAAATGATGTATATAAATCATGTGAGATTTCAATAGAAGACAAGGAGACTCTTGTAGATTTGATAGTTCTAGATATGGTAAACTTTGATGTGATTCTAGAAATGAATTGGTTGTATCATGTCATGCCATTCTAGACTATCACCATAAGGTGATTAAGTTTAATGTCCTTGGAGAATCTTCCTTCATGATACAAAGAGATCGTAGTAAGGAGTCTAGTAATTTAATTTCAGCTTTAACAGCTCATAAACTATTACAAAAAGGATGTTAGGGGTATTTAGCAGTAGTCAAAGATGTTGATATGAAATATACCAGTGTAGAGCAGGTTCCAATGATTAGAGAATTCCTTGATGTGTTTCCTGAGGAATTGTCAGAATTACCACCAAACCGAGAGATTGAGTTTGGTATTGATATTTTCCCTGAAACACAACTAATATCCATACCTCCTTATAGGATGGCACCTACAGAACTTAAGGAATTAAAGGAGCTACTACAAGATTTACTAGATAAAGGTTTTATTCGACCTAATACATTTCCTTGGGGTGCTCCTGTTCTCTTTGTGAAGAAAAAGAATGGATCCCTATGCCTATGTATTGACTATAAGCAGTTAAACAAAGTGACTATACAAAACAAATATCCTTTACCATAATAGATGATTTGTTTGATCAGTTACAGGGTGCCTAATGTTTTTCAAAAATTGATCTGAGATCTGGGTATCATCAATTGAGGATAAAAAAAGAAGATATTCCGAAAATGCTTTTAGAACTCGGTGTGGGCACTACGAGTTCTTAGTAATGCATTTTGGTTTAACTAATACCCCACCTGCATTTATGGATTTGATGAATAGAGTATTTAAACCTTTCCTAGATCAATTCATCATTGTATTCATAGATGATATCTTGGTATACTCAAGAAGTTCAGAAGAGCATGAGCGGCATTTAAGAATAGCATTACAAACCCTGAGGGAACACCAGCTGTATGCTAAGTTTTCAAAATGTGAATTTTGGCTTAGTAGTGTTACTTTCTTAGGGCATATGGTTACTAAGGATGGTATTCAAGTTGATCCTAAAAAGATAGAAGCGGTATAGAAATGGCCACGTCCTACCACAGTTACAGAGATTCGTAGTTTCCTTGGTTTAACAGGCTGTTACCATAGATTTGTTAAAGATTTTTCAAAGATAGCTGCTCCTTTGACAAGGTTGACAAGAAAGGGAATAAAGTTTGACTAGTTAGATGAATGTGAAAGAAACTTTCAGAAACTTAAAGAATGTTTGACTACAGCGCCAGTATTGATTATTCCTTCAGGTACCGGAGGATACACGGTATACTGTGATGCATCGTGTAACACCTACTTACTAGCGTCATTCTTTAAATATTGCATTCCCAAAAAATATATATAATCCATATCTATATTCAGATGAGTCAACCTTGGAAATCTTGTTGCTCACTTCTTTCTGAAGTACCTGGAATGTGTTTGCATATAAAAAAAATGAGATGACAATATCATTAGCTAGCAAATTTTTAGAAAAACAGTACACATTCCATTCCTTAAAACATCTCAATTTATTTCACTGAAACATAAGCACTGACCATATATACATACATCATCTTGGTCACACTAGGGACCTATAACATGTTGGTCTACTTACCCAATACAGACCCATACATGCAAAGGGTTATGCATCTCCTATTATTGGCCAACACGTGGGGGAATTGAGGCTTACTTGGCACACTTTAGGCACCCCTTAATTCCCGAGAATACATACATAACATATCTTTAGACCATCATTCATCATAGCATAGAAGTTAGGCAACCAATGAAATTGATAAATTCAAATTTATAAACATAAAGAGTATTTTAAGGAAGAGCTAGCTACCTCAATTGCAACACAATCACTTCCTTTCCAAGGCTGCCAAGGTTACAACCAGCTACTCAAACTAAAACATATAAAAGTCTTTGGTTAATGTATGCATATGAGCACCTAAAATCTTAAGTCTCTAGTTTAAGAGTTCATGTTCCCCTAAAAGACTTATAATTTTGTTCAGTTTTGGAATTATTATTAAATATAATAAAAGTTCTTCAAAAATTCTAAAATTTTGTATGGAAATTCCTTTATATGTCTATTTGATTTCGTGGATCTCTCAACCCTTAAATCTTCCATTTACCCTAAGAAGTACCTCCCTATCCCAGAACAGTGCATATTAGTTTTGGTTCCATTTCTATTCTGTTTTCCATTCCTTCAGATGGGTAAAAGTTTCTTAAAATTCGTTATATTTTATATATAGTATCTTAGATATGTTATATAATCACCATAAAAATTTAAAGTAAATTATAATTCATTTTCCCCTCAAATAACCTAATTTTTATAGCTACCCCCAGTCCTGGTCTGTTCTGACTCACTTCCTGTCCCACAGAACTTCTATATTTTATTATATACCTTAAACTACCTATAATTTCCTCAAAATTGGCGGAGACCTTAGTTAGTATACCTTTAACATTTCATAAACTTTTCATACGAAATTTCAACATCTAACCCCTTCAATAGTTTTTATTTCCATCAATAGTCTAAACTGTCCAGCAAATTATTCTCAACAACATTTTAATTGCAAAAGGCCTAGTTGTAGGTTCTAAAAAATCATGAAAATTTCCAAAATTTATTATGAACATCTTAAGACTCTTCTCACCAAAAATTAGAGAATATAAAAGCCATTTACTAAGTTTACTAAGCCAATATTTTCAAGTGCTAAAAGGTTTCTATTTTCTCAACCTAACCCTTCTATGCTCTATGATCTTTACTCACTAATCAGATCCTAACTCACTCATATGGACTCAAACTTGTGTGATTCCAGTGTCTATGTAACCGTGAGAAATATATATACAACTTTTATGTTAACCATGTCTTCATATTCCTTATGGATTAGTTCTAGAAATTTGAAAAGATAAGCTATTCTTCACCAGCTTGAATTCCAGACCCGATTCTGAACTCTCATCACTCTCTGGAGTATAACTCTCTCATTTTACATCCGATTGATGTTATTATAAATTATATGGAAAGATAAGACATAGGACTACAACTTCTATGTTGAACACGTTTTCATATTTTAGACAGAAAGTCGTCCATATAGGGTCAAAATTTAACCTAATAAACTCTAAATCAGATTTTTATAAGAAGCCAGACTTACCATATGTAAACCCACTCATGTGGCTCTCAATTTACAGTTTGCTATCCCTCTTGGTTTCTTTTGCAACTCAGCCACATTTCTTGCACCAAATATGGGGTGAGCATGGCTTCAAATATCAGCACTCACTCTCACTCTCATTGCCTTATGGTGAAGGAAGAAAAATTCTCTCAATTTCCAGGCATTTGAAGAAAATTGAATTGTAATATGTACTTGTGAAGTGTCCGATTTAAATTTTTTTTTTTACATATCCTATTTTATTATAAAAAATAACTTACATGATTTAATATTTTTTAGTAAAGTACTAAAATATATATCAAAAAAGATGAAAAAAATAGTGTACAATTATTATTTCTTTTAATGAATAATTGTGTTTTTAAATTTTAATTTTTTGCAACAGATATATATTCTTACTTTAATACAAATTTATAATAAAGAGCACATTAGATACATGGATTAGAAATTTTTTGTCAAAATAAAAATTAGCATTTTTTATTGTCAGATATATATTCTTACTTTAATAAAATTTATTATTAATGTGGCGCGTACTAATTAACACGACTTCCGAGAACATTGATTCATAAGGACTCGACTTTTCTTCTGTTGAATTTTATAGGATGGACCCTATTTGGCTATTTCTTCTTTCATAAAAGAAAAATGATAAAGATAAAATTTAGATGTAATTTTTTATTTTTTATGTATTTTTCTCCTTTTTTTTAATAAAAATATGACACTTAAATTTTTTAATAGTTCGGCAGATATATTTAACTTAATTTTATGTTTTTATTAAATACGTTAATAGCAAACATATAAATATTTTTACCTAACTTTTGTAAAACAATAATTAAATAGTTGAGCTGACGAATATTCAAAGAGTCAAATCAATTTCAAAAATTATTTTTCATAAAGAAACTATATTTGTATGTTGCTGTGAGAATTTGTCATCAATTTGAAAGGCAATTGTAAGAAAAATAAATATTAGATTAAGTAATTAATTAAGAATATATTTAAGTTTGTAAATCAAGGTAGACTAGTAAGCGAAATGACAAAATTCAATTGACTGTTCTAGTCTTGGTTAATTTACAAAATTCAATTGACCGTTCTAGTCTTAGTTAATTTACAAAATTCAATCGACCGTTCTAGTCTTAGGTAATTTAGTTGACGGAAAAAACAGAGAACAAGCTAGCTTAGCTATGTTTCAAAATTATTTTTATAAGTGTTGTAAAAAGATAACTAAATGTTTATTTAAAAAATAATATTATTTGGTGAGAACTAACTGTGTGATTAATTTTTTGTAGACCTTAAAGTAATTATAGTTTTCAATAAAATTCAAACATTTAATCTTCTCTTGGGATCGTTAACTGCTTTTCCCATTCTGACCAATCATTTATAGGTTGAAAAAAATATTATTAAATTTATGGTAAATTGCAAATAAACTAATTTGTTTGATAAAAATATTATTGAAAATATAATATTTTAAGTAATTAATTAAGAATAGTTTTAGCTTTATAAATTAAGATAAAAGTATTAAATAGAATAGTAAACGAAATGCCAAAATACAGTTGACTTAATTTTCTTAGTTAATTTAGTCGATGGAAAGAAGAGAGAACAATCTAATATGTTTGAAAACGATGACTGTGAGAATATCTTGAGAAATAAAAAAGTGATAATGACTTTTTAAAATTATATTTTTATAAGTGTTGTAAATAAAAATTTGTGAAAAGATAACTAAATTTTTCTGAAAAAAAATTAATAAATTGTATAAAGATAAACTTATTTGATAAAAGTTATTACCAAAATGTTCTGATTATTTAATATTTAAATTTATATGAAAAAATATTAAAATTTAATAAGGGGAAGTATTTTTAAGTATTTTTAAGTATTTTAATTATCGACAGGTATAATAGTTTAAGTAATTAATTTAAAATATGTTTAACTTTATAAATCAAGGTAAAAGCATAATTAGACACGAAATGACAAAATAGATTTGACTTTTACTTTTTTTAGTCAATTCAGTTGACGGAAAGAGAGAACAATCTTACACCTCGTTTGAATATGATGACTTGACTTCTTAAAAATTGTTGTGAAAATCACGTAAAATTTTTGTTTAAAGAATATTATTAAAATTATTGTGAACTGTTTATTAATTAAAATTTTCAATATATTTTTTGTTATAATGATTAAAAACTGTTTGGTTTTAATGATTTAAAATATATTAAAACACATGCTCTTAACAAATTCGATCAACAAAATTTTACCAAATATAAATTTATAGTTTTTGTTATAAAAAATTGTTGAATAAAAAAAAATTACAATATTATCTAGAAGGTAACAAAGATAACAGAGTCTAGAAAACAGTGAGATTACTAAAATTAAAGTCAGAATGTTATTTAAGATATATCTATACCCAAAAAAAATTGAGATATATAATTATTTCAACGACGGGGCAAATTCATATTAATTATATTTAATTTTAATAATTATAAAACAATGAGAAGTTTGGTCTTGTATAATTATGATTTTCATATCTTATTTCAATAGAATACACCAAAATATATTTTAAGAAATGAAAATGTTTTCATAAACCAAATGCACCCTTACATATCTTATTTCAATAGAATACACCAAAATATATTACACATTTTAGTTTTCATGTTTCTAATTAAAGCCATAGTTATGAGACATAGATAAGACATGAAGCAAAACCAAGTTGTTGGTCATATTGTCAGAGGATCCACAAGCAGAGCTAAAATGGAATTCTTCATTAATCCTCCAGCATGAGTGTAGTTATCAGTATCTTTGTAAAACACATCCATAAAACGAGAAAGGTTGAGAACTCGCATAAGAAAAGGCATTGGCACTTTGGTTGGTCTAAGGCATTCCTCATTTATATCCTTCCATGCATTCCTAACAAGCTTACCAAATTCATCAATGGCTTCTTTCCTTGACACTCCATTATCCTTCATATAACATTCCACGAGTGAGGCTACGTGTCCTCTTTTCTGCTCAAACTGAACAAAAAGCAGGATCTTAAAAACAAAATGAAAAACAAAATATGGAGGAATTTGGCATTTAAAAAATTTAGAAGGTAAATAGGTTGTAATTCTATCTTCAAAGAAAGTTGTAAAGGGAAGGTGATTCAGAGGAAAAAGAAAGTTGCAAAGCGGTAGTATTATAGTACTTAAACCTATAGACTAGCTTGTTTAACTCGTCAATTGGATGAGTTTGAACATTTACACCTGTTTGAATACAGACCAATCCATTTAGTCAAAATGAGTTGGTGCGGGTCAAACTCATTAGCTAGTGAAATAATAAATAAATTAAAATGGGTTAGCTAGTAGAGCCACTTGTTTAATAAAAAATTTTAAACTTTATTATATTATTTTATTAATAAATATACACCATATTAACGTGTTTTTTTTAATAAAAAGTTTAAAATATTTCAACTCAGATATTTTTTATGAAAAAATTTTAAAAAAATATATATAAAATATATTGACCCAACCATCTACCTCCATTTGTAGACATATATGGGCTTAAAAATGTTAGTCCGTTTACTAAAAGATCCAGTCTATCTATGAGTGGCCCATGACAAATTAATCCATTTAACAAAGCAAACATCGAACCTCTGTACATACCTCGCTGGAGACAATGTCATCCATGACCCTACAAACAACTGAGGAAGCTTTAAAAATTTTGGGGCTATTTTCTGCCCATTTGAAAATGTCCTCAGTGACTATGTCTCCCATGCCAATGAAAGATATTGTGGAGAGCAATGGGTAAGAACATGATATTGTTGAGACGCTAAGATACTCTTCTGTTGTTGGTATATAGTTGCTGTTGAACCATCTGGCCTCAGTCATGTAGGCTTGCACCACCTTTTTCAACTGCCATTAATTTCGAAGTTTGTAAGGTCATTAGTAAGCTATGATCTAGTTTGGTTTTGTGCATATAAACATAATTTTTTTGCAAATGTAAACCTTCTTTATCAACACAGACACAAGTTTGTCGACACAGAAACTGCCATTAATTTGATTCGCTTGTTTTCTATTTTTATTTTTATTAAATACAAAAAAAATATGATTGAAAATGTGTTCAAAAGAGTTTAGGATATTTTTTTTTTCAAATGAGGTAAAAACAAAAAACGTCTAAAATACATTTGAGGTGTTTTTAAAAAATGACTAGTGGCATTATTTTTTGTAATTTTAAAAGAGATTCTATCATGAATATTAATAAATAAAATAAAAATAAGCTCATAATTATAGAAGACTAAACTAAAAAATCAAGTAATATTTATAGTCATTTATGTCAATTTGATTTGAAAATAAAGGTAAACAAATTTTTAATTTCACAAAAAATTATGAAATTTATGCTTCTGCCATCAATCAAAATTTGGTATTAGTGCAGACAATAGAATTGATAGAGAAAGGATTGCAAGCATGGGAACAGAATCATACTTCTTTTTTCGTATAGTCAACACTGTATGCTCTTCCTTCCTTCTTCATGTCTTTTTCTATTTCTTCAAAAGCATTCAACAATGCCTTATAAGTTAACTTCATGTATTCTGGGAGATCATCCAAACAGCAAGGATCCCACCTGAAAATCATTAAATAATTTATATGTTTTTTTTATCATTTCCACACATTTGGAAAAAATAATAAAATAGGGATAATTTTAATGTACTAAAAACCTCTCAATTGCCACAGTGAAAAGTTCCAATTCATCGATTTTTCCATATGCATCGTATGTATCATCAATTATTGATAATATGGCTATTACTTTAGTCATTATCCTTCTGGCTAGAGAGTAGTGAGGCTCAAAATATACCGCTAGAACCCAAAAGCAACATTCCGCAACCCTATCTCTTGCATATGATAGATTTCTTGGGACATCAAAATCTTTGATCCACCACCTAAACACCAAAACAAATTGCAATTAAAGACATGAATTTTTTCAGTAAACTGAAAATTTTCGAAGGCAGATAAACTGTTCTACGTACCAAGACAGGGCGAGCCATTGTGGATACTTTATACCAAGGTTAAGATTTCTTTGTTTGTATTTTTATATATCTTTTATATTTTTTGTAGGAAAAAGTATGTGATTCAAGAACTTACTTGGAAGTATTGCCAAATTCCTTTTGATGAAGTTTTTGCAGCATATTGAAATCCAATTTTGTTAACTTGAGAAGAACTTCATTATGAGAAGGATCTTGTTGATAGATAGAAATGTAGCATCGTGCCTCTAACCTAGGCAATCCCCTGTGGAGAGATTGCCTTAAGCTATGATGGACTTGCGATGCAAGAAGTGGGCTGCATTGAGTGGTGATAGACTGAAGGTGAGTGGAAGTGAAAGCAAGCGAGTCATCTAAAATGTCTTCTCCATGAACACTCAGATGTGCAGCTTCATACAAGCTTAACATTCCTTCAACATCGCTGATAAGTGCTTCGCTAAAGTTTCCTTGCTCATCCTTGAGCTTGCTAAACACATCTGTTGGCGGTATATTCAAAAGCCACAAGATTCAGATACCAGCACAAAAATTAAAAAAGAAACAATAACGAAAGAAGAAAAGGAGTAAAGGAAATTAAAGATTCGAGAGTCAGTTTTTGTATAATTATATGATAGTATTTTTGTGTAGCCTTAGCCTATAGATTTAGTAAATTATTATTTGTCGCTATACCTGTTTGTCGATTAAGATAAGTTTAGGCCCAAGTCCAATAAGCTTCTAAATGTCCAAAAATGAAATAAAATAAAGGTCAAGTAATAGCCTAAGCCCCTAGGTTTATCCTATATTAATTTATGTATGAATATAATTTTGTTAAAATTTAAGATATGAACTTTTTTGAGTAAAATTGAAAATTTTTATAAATAAATAACTTTTTTTTATTTGAAAATGCTAAAAAATGAATTTATAGTCAATTTTATACTGCTTTCATAAGTAAAGGTGTTTTTATAATTTTTTTAAAATAATCATATTTTTGTCATATTTAATTTATTTGGAGACACAAAATGAATGTATAGAGTGGAGAAAAATGAAAATTAAGATACAATATATATAAAAAATAATAAAATGAGATTGAAATCATATATATAATATAAAATTTTAAAAATTAATTAATTATGTTTTTAGACCATACTAAATTAAGTCCAAGCCTAACCCGCAAGGGTCAAAGATTAATAGATTTAACACTTGGATTTAAATTAAAATTCATTAGGCTCAAATGTTAAGCCCAAACATATTAAGATAGGTCAAGTATACCCACGGGCCGAATTAGTCCACGAACACCTCTATTATTTTTCAATTTTTGTTTTGTAGAAAGGAAAAATTAGATTAGATAAGAGGTGTGCTAGACATGAGTCTCACTAAAAAAGTGTGCTTAACATTTATACATACATGTTCATTCCTAATTAGTTTAATTTACTTATCTTTGATAAAACAAGTTGATTCAACGAAAACGCAAGGCAATGAAATAAATGTGAAGTAGTGTGGTGGCATACCAGGTGAAACAGGATATCCATGTTGCCTTAATAACCTAAAAAGTAGAGCAAGAGAATTTAGGTCTTCATAATTGTGAGTTATTTGATCATTTTTGACATAATTCTTGTAAATCTGCTCCAGCACATGATCAATTTCACTCTCAAAATGGTAGGACACGCCCAAACGTTGGATTGAATCAATCAGTTTAACTTTTGTCAAGGGCTTCTCACTCGCAGGAACAAGCAACTTCCTCATTTCTTCTTTCAGTATTTCAATGTGTTTCCTCATGCCATCATCAACTTCCTACATAAGAAATACTTATGGTATTAATGATACAATGTGCAGAAATTTTATAAAACAAAGGTAAGTCAGGTAAATGTTTCAAAGGTTCAATATTGAGATATAAATATCATAGCATTCGTGATAGAGTTTATGCAAAGCGAGTAAAACTAAATTATGCAAGAAACATTTGAAGTTTTAGCTTATTATAACACTACTTTACATTGTGAGAATATAAAGTATATTATGTAAGATTAAATTGACCTATTATATGAATATTTAGGACACTAACTAGATTTAATAGACTAAAGCGTATCTCTTCAACTTCCTCACAGTATGCTATTATTCAATGGGGGCAAATCAAAAAACGAGTTCTCACAAAAGTTGGAGAAGGGACCTAGTCAATTATATTTTGAACTTTAAAAGCCTCTTATCACCGACCAATAGAGCCAAAAGTTCATCGTACCATTTAACCAACCAACTCAATATAGGTACGTGTAGCCTATACAACAGGGATCACATAAAACAATTGGGCCTCAAACTTATCCATTAAACACGAATCATATTACATCGCATTTTCAGTAAGACATAAAATACAATTAATGAAAATTCACCAATTGAAAAAACTCTAACATTTTAACAAACATTTCTATGTTTAAAAACGTACGAGATCCATATCTAGAGGAGAGGAAAGGGTAAAAGTGATGATCAAACTTAAATATCAAGTTTATCTCAATCTTAAAATGAAGATTTATATCACGGGAGATATTTTATTTCAATGAGTAAACACCCTAGTTTAAATATAAGTTAGCATAAAGAAGCAATATAAATATATACCATGGATTCAGAGGCAAATTGAAGGAAATAGTCACTCCAAAGTGTAGGATGAAAATCTGCACGACGTCGATCCAAATCGGATGTGATATTTTGGGTTGAAGGAGGCACAAGTGTTGAGGCGGCGGTAGACATTGTGGTTATAGAAAGGGTGGGTTTTGAGGAGGAAATGCTTTTATCTATTCCTCTTCTACTTCAATAAGGTTTTTGATGGGGAAGGACGTATTTTTATAGGAAAATTTAATGCATTAAATTTATTCTATTCCAACAATCAAATTGAACGAAATAGTATTGAATTAATTTCTTACAAAGATTTTGTTGATGGGAGCAAGTTATATCCATAATCTTTGCCTCCTCTGACAGTGACTGGATCCATGATAAAATGGCAGTTAGAGCATCAATATCAATTGTTAAAAATTGATGTGAGTTCTCTTCTTTTTTTTGTGAATTTTTGTTTATATTTTTTCAATTTTATTCTTCAAAATTTAACTTTTCTCATTTTAGTTCTCTAAACACTGTCTTGTTTTAAAAAAGTCCTTATGCTAATAGATTTACATATAAATGTAACCAAAAATTAGCTAACCTTGTACTCTATGTTTTATCTAACATCAGGAATTCGCTCCAAAAAATTTCTTGTCACTTTATTTTTTTTCAAACAAAAATTCTAATTTTGGATAAAATGCAATATATTATATGAGACAAAATAAGCACTTAACAACTAGTTAAGCTCTTGATCAATTAGGTCAAGAAAATAAATCTATTAACAGAATTAATGAGAAGATATTTTTGAAAATAGTATGGTTATTGAAGTACTAAAATGTTAAAGTTCAATTTTGATAAACTATATATATATTGACAACAGAAAAAGAGAATAATTCACTTATTTTTTATCATTTCTTTGTTCATATAAAGACCACATTGCTTAAAGATGGAGGGGATATACCTCATATTTCCTTTGTTTATTATCGTTAAAACATATCTTTGAACTCAAGCAGTTACGTTGTTTTGCACTTAATGAATTTTTTTTTTAGGTATAGACATATGTATCTTTATACTTTTTATGTATAGGATTAATTTTGTTTAAAATATTAAGAATACTCTTTTTTTACAAGTAATATGTTAATGAGATTGAACTCAATGTTATAAAAATATTTCAACTATTAAATTCAAACTTATTTGTTACTTAAATTACGAATTTGTGATTAAACTCAAACTTATTTATTATTTAAACTACGAATTTGTGAGTGCAATTAATCAATTCTTAAGTTGCTTACTTATAAAATAAAATAAAAACATTTTTTTAAGGAAAAAAAGATAATGACACTATTATCTCTACAATTGGCCAGATCCTTATCTAAGGATGACGTGAAATTCCTCATGCAGATATCCATGCCGGCACAACGCACGTAGCACAATATGACAAAGCCAAGTGAGCGTTATTGATTAATTAATTCTATAACTCATTTTCTTTAATTAATATATAATTACATATACTCTCACCAAGTGAGCATTATTCAAGTCAAATAAACTAATTTATAACTTATTTAACTAATTTATAAATTTATTTGACCAAATTAAAAGTGTTTGATAAACAAGTTTATTTGAGTAGCTTATAGCTTTTTATCATACACTATTTTAAATAGCGTATAGCTTTAACTGATAATTTTTATAATTTTATTTATTTTTTATCCTTATTTTTTATTCAAATTTCAATACTATCCTATTTACAATATGATATTATTTTTACTATGCTCAAACAATATCCAAATTATATACCCCATAATAAACTTTCAAATATTATTAATAGTGATACAAAGAATGAAAATTTAGAGATATTTACTGAGATGAAAGAGATTCGCAATAATATTGCTAATTTATTGTAGGACTCTAAATGATATGTTTATTTTGTATTTTTTGGGATTATATAATAAAATGTAATTACTAACAAAAAATGATAACTTTTATATAAGTATATCATTTTATGTCTTTTTACATTTATCAGCTAATTCAATAGTTAATTTTACCAAACATTTTTAATTCAATAAATTAACTTAACAGTTTTTAGTTAAAAATTAATTTTTCAGCTTTCAGCTAATTTATCAGTTATTTTTGCCAAACATATATAGCCATATATAGCTTATTTGACTAGCTTATAAGTTTATTTGACTAAATTAGGGGTGTTTGATAAACAAGCTTATTTGAGTAGCTTATAACTTTTTATCATATACTACTTTAAATAGCATATAACTTTTAGCTGATAGTTTTTATAATTTCATTACTTTTTATCCTTATTATTTTATTCAAATTTCAATACTATTCTACTCACAAGATGATATTATTTTTACTATGCTCAAATAACATCTAAATTATATATCCCATGATGAACTTTCAGATATTATTGATATTGACATAAGGAATAAAAATTTAGAGGCATCTACTGAGATGAAAAATATTCGCAATAATATTACTAATTTATTGTTGGACTCTAGATAATATGTTTATTTTTTATTTTTTGAGATTATATAATGAAATATAATTACTAACAAAAAATGATAAAATTTATATAAATATATCATTTTATATTTATCAACTAATTCAATAACTAATTTTACCAAACACTTCTAATTTAATAAGTTAACTTAACAGCTTTTAACTTTCAGTTAAAAATTAACTTTTAAACTTTCAATTAACTTATCAGTTATTTTTTTCTAAACATAGCTTTACTCTCACTAAAATAGAACATTATATGGATGACGTGGAATTCCTCATGCAGATATCCATGCCGGCACAACGCACGTAGCACATTATAACAAAGCCAAGTGAGCGTTATTGATTAATAAATTCTATTACTCTTTTTCTTTAATTAATATATAATTACATATACTCTCACCAAAATGGAACATTATTGTTTGTACTTTGTAATACCATCAATCTTTCTAATCAGAGGTTAATTCTCCAGGTTTGAAAATCACACAATGTATCTTTTGCAATTGGGTATGAAGGAATTCAAAAGTGAGTCATTCTTAAAACCTACGATCGGCAATCTATATCCTCAGCACGAGTTGGCTTAGGAAAGAAATTTAATAAAACTTTCACAGTCACTCATATTATACGGATTCGAATTTTTCTTATGCCTAGAGCTTGTGTTGATAGTCAACTCTCTTCAAATAGATCCCATGTAATTCAACCTTTTAAGTGAATTTTTATTTGTCTGTCGATAGAATTTACTTGTATATTAATCTCTATGTCAAAATACTTGACAAAAGTGTCATGAACTTGACAAATATGAATGTAGGGTTGAAAAATAATTTCAACTGGACATGTTGCTGATGTCTTGAGCTGCAAGATTGAAATAACCTATCCTAATTATCGTCTTGTACAAAAAAGAAAAAAAAAATCTATACCCTCCCATACAAAAGGTTTTATTTTCCTATTACAGCTAACTAAATATTTTGACGTTAATGAATTTGTTATGCTTTGGAGTAGGTAAATGAAGGTGACATTAATTAGAAAAAATTCATAAAAATTAACAAGTTAATCAAATATAAAATGATTAAATTGATATTGAATCAAATATCTTATTAATTATTACTTTTTGTTCATGGATGCTAGCTACGCATAATATATATTTGCCTCATGAAATCAAATTTCTTATTAATTATTAGATTTTGTTAATGGATGCTGGCTATGCATAATATATATTTGCCTCATGACATTCTAAAATTGGCATTTAGTGTGTGTGTGTGTACGCCTCATGAAATCAAATTTCTTATTAATTATTAGATTTTGTTAACTTTTGTGTGTGTCTCTCAGTGATTTGAATCCCATGTTTGTCACATTCTAAAATTGGCATTGTGTGTGCCTCTATGTGTCTCTGTACATGAGATATATATTTGCCTCAGTGATTTGAATCCCATGTTTCTGACATTCTAAATTTGGCTGTGTGTGTCTCTATTTGTGTGTAAGTGTCTATGTGCGAGAATTTTATAAGGGAAAGGGTGGACTGTTTTCCTTATATTCGCTTCCATTCTTAAATTTTAGATTTGTTGAGCTTTTAAATAAGGAGACTATTCCCTTTCCACTCCTTCTTCTGCCTCCATCCTCTTTAATATTTTCCATTTAAACGTACTTTTAAGAGTATTTTGGGCATCGTCAACTATAATTAATCATTTTTTATTTTAAAAAAATTGTGTAATTTGTACGGGTTTATGTTGAAAGGTTTAATTCCCAAATCCCAATGTAGATGGAAGGTGCATGAGATATTACAAACCCTTCTAGTTATGCAATATAAATATCATTTTGCTTAATGTTAACATGTCAAATAATTATCATTTAGAAAAAAGAAATACAGTAATTAATTAATATAAATATAAAAGAAATAGATGAAAAAAAATTACCTAGACTCGTCTAGGTAGTTTGAACCTTGAGTTAATTAATTACTCAGTATCAAATAGAGTGCATATGGATGAAAATTGAGACCTTTTTTTTTGTTACCAGTATACGTGAGATCTTATTGTTTAATTTCATGAAAATTAAAAAATTAAAAAATGTTACTTTTTTTTTTACTTTTAATAGTTTTGTTTTCCCCGTGGTTCACTCGCTAATTCATGCAGGCATTTTTGTCACAAGAATTACCATTAAACTTCAATAATTCTTTTCGTTATAGAATTTAGGAAAAATGTTTTTCTTTTTTACCTTGATGTTTGCTAGTAATTTCAACTTCTCCCTTCAGCTTTAAAACATTGCAATGCACCCATTTTCTTTGTTTTGATTGTAATTTGTTCCTAGTGTCTAATTTCACCGTTAAGTTTGACTTTCAGAATTGTAAAATTAGTAAACTAATCTTCTTTTTTTAAAATCCAGTCGAAAGTTTTTTTCACCCCTTTAGGTTTTCTTTTTAGGTATTGAACAACAGTAAAACGCAAAGCTTCTTCCCCGCCTAGTCTCTTCAAGGCTGCCGGAGTGATAGCGCAGAAGAGAAGAAGAACGCTGTGGATGACCACGGTGAACTAGGGTTGAAGTGAATAGAGGGCCTTGAAGGATAAAAGCTTCTGTCATTTTCTTTTGCAACCTCTTTCTTGCTTGATCATGACGGATCCTATTGGTTTGTTGATCATGGCGAAGGGATGACTGGGTTTTTAAAAAAAATTAAAGGGGGTAATTTAGTAATTTCACAATTCGCAAAATTAGACTTAACTGTGAAATTGGAAAGCAAGAAAGAAATTGCAATCAAAATAAAGAAGAGAAAAGACATTGTTATATTTTAAAAATTAAGAGAGAAGTTGTAACTACAAACAATGGTAGAAGAACGTCATTTCCCTTAAAATATAATTTTATTTATTTTGGTTATAAATTATAAATCGATATTAATGGCAGTTGAAATGTTACCTTCTCACCATCAATGTGCTACCAAATAATCAATATGGTACTCTACACGTGAAAAAGCTCCAAATAATGAAAGATAGTGAGTGGGGCTCAAAAGTCAAAACATCAGAAGATATAATTTTGTTTAAAAGCCCTGGTCCTTCTTCACCTAACATAACAATAAACTCATACGTGCATTTCAAAATAAAAAAATCAAATATAGATGAACAGAAATAGATCAATTTTTTAAAATTGTATAATTTGGAATCTTTCAAAGTCATTAAAGAATATTTGCTTTTAGTATTAACTTGATTTATTAGATACTAATATTATTATAAAAGATATCATTACAGAACTTCTTTCTATAATATAAAAGGCCAATAACAATTGAATTACCAAAAAATGTGATCGAAAATAGTAGCATATCAATTATCAAAACACCAAAAACTTTTAATGGCTAAATTTTTTTTTTTTTTTTAAAAAGAGAAAACTCTCTCATAACTCATTTTTAGAGTAAAAGTAACTTATTAATCCTATAATTAAGATTCACTTTTACATATTTTTTCTTCAAATGGCTACATCTGACTTGGACAGTAAAATTTTTATTAAATTTTTTATTCTAATACAATGATTATTAAGAGTGTATATAATTTAAAAAGACGGTTAAACTCAATAAAAAATTATTTTAAGTAAATAAAATTGAATTAATAAATTTCTAAAAGTAAATTTTTTTTAAAAAATTTGAATTTAAATCAAATGAGTTAATTTTTTTATAAAAAATTAAAATTAAATCTGACGTAATTTAAAATTTTGATTGGATGATTTAGATTTTTTTTTTTTTGAAAATCCTGACATCTCCTCCTATCGCGCGCTGCCACCCCAACACTCATGGAGATCCACACGTATTCAAATCAACGCATTGGCTCTCGTGAAATTGATTCTTCAACTAAATGACTGAAATACCCTTCGACATTTAGGTTTAAAAAAAAACCTATTATATATATTTGTCTATCTTTCTAAAATAAAAATAAAAGTTAAATTTTGAAGGCGACACTGGTGAATTCAAATAGTTTGTGTTATATTATTTAAGTTTAAGTTATTCTCGATACATATTTCATAGAATTAATTGTTGAAAAATATAAAACATTAAATATTAATAAATATTGTGATAACAAAATGAAATTGAGTAACAGTGGATATGGATTCGAATGTAAAGATATGACACATTTAAAAAATAAATATTGCAATTTTTCTTGAGTTTTCGGATATCATTGTAAATAAAATAGGTACAAATTGGTTCAAATATGACCAACCTGCAATAAAAAAATGTCATAATGTAGGGTAAAACTATTTTTTTTTTGTAATAATGCTTTTTTTTGTAATAATTTTCACTAATAACTAATGGACTAATTCTTCGAATAATTGAGACATGAAAGCGAGTATATCTCTTAACAAGTTTATTCTATGCATATATATGCAAGAAAATGTTTTCAGAACAGTTTTTTTATTTTTTCTTTACAAAAATAAAAAAATATGTTTGTCACGTTATTTTTATAAATTATTTTTAAAAAATTTCTTGTAAAAATGTAATTCAAAAAAGAATTTTTAAGAAACATTATTTTATTATTTTTCTTTTTTTTGTACAAAATTATTTTTAAATTTTTAAAAAAAATAAGGAAAAATATTTTATTAATGGAAAAATTATAAATAATATATTAAAATTAATCCATAATCATCACACAGATCACTCCATTATATTCTTAAATACCGTTTTCAAAATTTACATTCAAATAAGTTTTTTGTTCTTTTATTTTAAAAAAATAATTTTAAACATTATTTTAAAAAAACAATAAAACAAAAACACATAAAAACACTTCTAAACAATCCCTAATTCTTCCAAGAATTGAGTGTTTTCAAATAAATTTACTCTATAGTTTGGACTTAGACACAATATTTTACTGTTTACACCAACTTTGTGTTATATAAATTTACAATTTTTAAATAAACATATACTAATCAACCCATTCCGAAAGTGAAAATACAATAGAATATAAGAAAATGACGCGGAGCAGGAGAATCATGCAAAACAATTTGATATTCCGATTTCAGCCTCGTTAGACACATGCGTAGAAGTGGACAAATTAATGAGAAAAGAACAAGATAATGTGGTGGTGGATTGCAAGCAATGCGCCCACATTTAAATAATGCCCCCACAACCAATTTGATAAGAATTTTTTTTGTCTAGAAAGCTTAATAATTCAGTGTCCTATTTAAAGTATGCACTTGATAGGCTGAGGTTGACACATATAAGATAATCAGAGGACTCAGCAACTTACACTGTCATACATAAACTTCATTTTCTTTCAAGGTTCCAATGTGTTACACATTTCACTATCAACTTCCTTTTGTAGAAAAAACTTAAGGGCTATTTGATGGCCCTGTTTTCTATTTCTGTTAAAAATAAAAATAGAAAAAAAAAATTGAAAATATGTTTATTGTTTTTTTTAAATGTTTTTAAAATTTTTGAAATTTTTAAAATTGTTAAAAGATGTTTTAGGAATTTTCAATAATATAATATATTGTAAAAAATAAAAACACAAACTAAACGTATTTTAAAAATGTGAAAAATAAAAAATAAAAAAAAATTCACAAATTAAGTGTACTCTTATTAATTATTGAAGCAATAAATGTGATGATTCTATAATCTGCAAACGAATATGAAGAGAAAAAAAAACAAAAGGAACAAGAAAAAAGTGATGTAAATTAAGATCAAAAGTACTTTTAAGTTTTGCTCAAAATTAAATTTTTTTCATGGGTGATCTTAAAGGTAATAGCTCCTAAATTAATAACTCAATCCAGGTTTATGAAATGAAATGCGTGTTATCCTCTCTTACAATAAAGGAATTGAGAAAGAATAACATGTCAAAATGTGAAGTTACAAGTTTTTTCTCGTACTTGTTTATTTTAGTGAATAAAAATTTAGAGCACATAAAACTATTCATTTTAAGGTTAGTAAAAATTTATAAAACTTAAACTTTATAACTAAAGTGTTTCGATCCTTATTATTGCGTGTGTGTGTGTGTGTGTGTGTGAAAACTTAAACTTCATAAGTAAAATGTTGTGTTGTGTGTGTCTGTGTGTGAAAAGGTAAAATGTTGTGTGTGTGTTGTGTGTTGTGTGTTGTGTGTTTGCGCGCCTTATATTGTGAACAATGTTTGTTGAAAGGCCTTATTTTGTGAACAATGTTGGATGAGTGTGTGTGTGTGTGTGTGTGTTGAAGGAAATAATCCCTCTAATAAGAAAAAAAAAATTTTAAGACCTATGTGGTTAAAATATATTTTTATTGAAAATTAAAAATAGTCTTGAAAACGTATTTAATTATTTTTTTATTTTTAAAAGATATTTTTTTAATTTTTTAAAATTTTAAAAACGTTTTCTAACACTGTAATAAGCTATAAATATAGTATTTTTTTAATTATTTTAAATTATATATACATTTTTTTATTATCTATATAATTATAAAATAATAAAATAAAAATAAAGTAAAAATATAATTATATAACAAAAAATAGTGAAAATATAAATATAAATTAAATTTACTTTAAAAAATATAAATATAAATAAAAAATATTTTTACGTAACAAACGCACCTCAAATATTTTATAGAGAAGAACGTATTGATAGAAATCTTTAACGCATTAAATTTATTCTTCTCCAACAATCAAATTGAACGAAATAGGACTGAATTAATTTCTTACAAAGACTTTGTTGATGGGTGCAAGTTATATCCATATGATCTTTGCCTCCTCTGACAGTGATTGGATCCATGTTTCTCACGTTCTAAATAAAAATGACACTTATAACATCAATCTCAACTTTTGAAATTGATGTGACTTTTTTTTTTGAATTATTGTTTGACCTTTTAAAAGAAACATATTTTTTTAATTTTAATCTTTGAAAAAATTTCTTACCAAGAATATTTTAACCTTAATCATGTTAATAGATATACATATTTAATCTAACCAAAAAATTACATGATTTACTTTTATACTTTTCGTCTAATTTATCTAACTTTAAAAATTTAATCAAAAACTTTATTTTTTCGAACAAAACATTTTATTTTTAAACAAAACTCAATTTCTTATGTCACGTTTAAGTAAGAACTTAACTATTAGTTAAACTTTTGATTCCTTAATAGGATTAATGTAAAGATATTTTTGAAAACATCATAGTTATTAAAAGTGTAAAATAAAAAAGTCAAATTTTGAAATGACTAAATTAAACAAATATGTCTTTAGACAAAAAAAAAAAAAGCCATATTTTAGTCCTTTAGACCTACAATAAAATTTGATTTAGTTCCAATTTTTTTAATCTATTATTAACGTTTCATAAATATCCTTTTTTATTTTTTAGAACCAACTTCATCCAAAAAATATTAACATAGACACACATAATATTTAAATTGTTGGCTATTTGTCTAAATAGCTTATTTAGCACACAAAAAAACTTCGTTGTTACTCCAAAATAACATTAATTTGCCCATTCTATCTTTAACGATAGGTTTTTACTCAATTAGTTTACATGAAATAACTAGATGCCATGGTTTGAAGATGATAAAAAAGATTTTAACTAAATTAATTATTTAAACATATAACTTAATAAATCAAATATTATATGTGTTTTAGTAATATATATTTTTATAAAATTTATCCGATAGATTAAAAATAAATATTTACGAAATGATAAAGATGTAGTTGAACTAAAAAAAATTTAAAAATTAAATTAAATTTTATTACAAATTTAAGATATTAAAATCTGAGTATATCCTAAATATAATAATTTTTTATTTATTTATTCATATAAGGACAACATTGCTCAAAGATGGAAAGGACATACCTCAAATTTCTTAACGAGTATTTTTTTTTATTAAAATTAATTGAAGGTTAGAATTTTCTTTCAATTTAAAATTCAGAAAAGTCGAACATGCGTCATCTCTTCTAGAAACACGCTTAAGTTTACCAATGATCCAGTCAAACACGCAGACTCTTTCAACGCAAGCAGTGACGCTGTTTTGCACCAAATTTCTAAGTTGCTTTTTCTCTATTGCCATTATTCAATTTTGAAATAAAAAACAGTTTCTAATTATGGAGAGAAGATAATGATACTGAAATTTACTATTTTTATTTAGAAAATAAATAAACAAATTTATCTCTACAAAGAAAAATGAATTATTGATTAATTAATTCTGTAATGTTTTTTTCTTTAATTAATAAATAAACACTATTGTTTGCAATGCCACTAATCTGACATCAATTGAAATTCAAATTTTGATTATTATTAAGATAATTTTAATATCATTGGGCTAATTAATTTATTATTTAATACCATCATTCTTTCAAATCAAAGGTTAACTAAGTGTTTTGACTTCAATGAATTTGATGTGCTTTACGGTAAATCCAAAGGTGACATTATAAAAACTTAAATATTATAAAATCTAAAAAATTAACAAATTAACATACGCTATCAAAATTTAAAAGATTAATCTGTTCAATCAAAGAATCTCATGGTTCAAATACTATCATCAAGGCTCGATGGTTATTTAATGTGGGATAAATTATTGTATATCCCTTCAAAAGTAAGATAACACTTATAAGATTTTCTCACACAATAAATTAATCTTTTGAAATGTATTATTTTCATCACTTTATGTTATATTCATTAATACTTATTTTAAAAGTCAGCCAACACGAAGTGAACTACCAAAAAAAGAATAGTATTGTCAAATGAAATGAATCATTTATTAAATAAGTTTGAAATATAAAGACCATCGACTCTTATATAGGCCTAAAAGTTAAACAGGTCAATTCGTTTATGGTCTATTTTATTTTTTTAAAATTTTTGTATTAAAAAATTATTTATAAGTTGAATAAATTAAATTTATTAAAAATTGAAATTGAAATCTTGTATTCACCTCCATAGTGTTATGTACCAAAGCAATCCTAGTGCAATTACATAATTTTTCCAGCAAAAAAAAAACTCATACATGATTATATTCCATTATTTTTTTGAGGAAGATTTTATCGATATTATTCAAGACAGTGAGTGGTACGTTCATTAATTTCTTGTAATTTTAAAAAACACAATTCAATAAGGCATATTGAAAATAATATATCTTAGGCAAAATGATTTGTTTCAGGTCAACAAAGTTACTACGTTAATTCGAGTAAGCAGCCATAACTTGCTCTTTCATCTCTGTAATCCACAGCAGACCGTTTGATCAAACCTGTCAGGTTTGAAGCTTTTTTTTTTTTTTTACGGCCTGAAGCCTATTTCAGCCTAACTTTGAAAGAATTTTTTTAAAAACTGTTTTAAGTTTTCATACGATTTTAGTTGAGACATAAAAATACTTCTTCTTTTACAATTTTTTCAGGTTTTCATGTGTTCATCTTCGCCATGAGGGCCAATAATCGTGGATCTAACAGGGCAGAAAAGATCTATAAATGGCTGAGAATGAAGTTCTTTCTCTCCAAAAACCCAAACATCATTTGCAGATTTTGGGCCTCATATGCGGTAAAAATGAATAAGAGGCTAGCTAGCTTTGAGTAATTAAAATTAACAAACCCAATGACCTAACAAAAAAAAAAAGCATATCCGACCCAACAGCGTTAACATCTTTTAAACTTGAATTCAATTTCGAAGAGTATTTTATAAATAAAATGTTGAATTTAATTTACATGGATTAGCATTAATTAATTAATTAGTCTAAATATATAATTAATTAATTAATTAGTATTTACCTAACACTAAACCCATAATAAATTAGAACATGGTAAAATGTAAATAATCTGTGATGGACCAGATTAATTACAAGTCTGTTGGGTAGAGGACCTAACTTGCAACCTGATATGTAATCAGTTAATTTTTTATCACAATACTAACTAAAAAGAAAGAAAATTAATTAATATTCTAATTATATAAAAACCCTAATTTTTTTAAATATAAATAGGCATAACACTTTTTTCTCCATATAGTGTGAAAATACTCTCTCTCTCTTCTTCTTTTTTTAGTTTCCCACAGGTATCCTCCACTAGAGGCAGTCCTGTTCGAGCTGTCGATCGAGGTCCCATACGGGGGCTATCGCTCTCCTAGCAACAGTTTCCTCCATCCACAAGGCTCGAACCTGAGACCTTTGCTTAAGGGACATCGAGTACTTGCCACTCATGCCAACCGTTGTTGGTCTCTCTCACTCTTTTCTTGAGTTGTATGGGCTAAGGTATTGCAAGTTGTTGATCCTCTTTATTATATTTTCTTCTACATATATCATTTTCTGACTTTATTTGAAGCTGATCTTATTATTGGAGCCATATTAATCTCATTTTTTTTGGGTATTCTATTGGCATATCATCATCACTAATAGATTTTTTGAGATTATCTAGAGGTACGTATTTTAATTATTTTGATAATCTCTCACATAATTTTGCTATTAAAAGCTATCAAATGGTATCAAAACCAGGTTAGATTAATTCTTTTCATGCAATTAATCAAATGGAAGAAACCCTATTTTTTTCCTAGAAACCCTAATTTTGTGTTGGCTATGATTTTAGCATATATTGAACAAATTGGTTTAGGTTTTTGGCTTATTTGATATTAGATTAACGATCTTTATCATCAATTGTGAAAGAAACTCTAGAAAATTGCATGAAATTGAATATATTTTTCGTAGATCTAACTTCTATTTTGGATATATGATTTTCTCCTATAAAAAAACCAAAATTGATAGAGGGCTTATAATAAACATGACCTTGTGAATGTAATATGTGAGAATCATGCTTTAAATATGCACAAAACCTAATGAAATACAAGATCTATGGGACGTTTTTTCTTCGAATTTCCGTGGCTCTAGATCTCGGTTATGGATAGATTAAATGACAATTTTGTTTAGGGTTATGATTCCTTGAAGTAATCCGCTCAATGTTCATGAAAATCACGAGGATTAGTTGAGTAAAATGGGAGAAAAAGAAATCGGGTCATCATGGGTCCAAGTCACCCGATTTGCAGTCTTCCGAGTAAGGAAGATGACCCCAAACAATGTGGTCCATATAGGGGATTGAGTGCGTGTGCCAGTGAAAGAAGTGTGGGCATGAAATTTTTTTATTTTTCTGCCAATTTTTTTTATTTAATAATTTTCTATATAATTTATAGAATTTTTTATTTTCATTATATATTTTATTTGAATTATTCATAAAATAATTCAGTATTTTAGATATTGTACTCTCAATTTTTGGACACGAATTTTTTAAATATGTTATTTTGTATTTTTGTGATATATATATATATATATATATATATATATTAGGCACTCTCCCTAGTACTGTGTTTTAGTCACAGAATAAATTTTGAGTCTTAATCTAAGGTTAAAACAATATATTTTGCATTAAATTAATGTATTTTGTAGATTATTTAATAATGTATTGTTATATACTAGTAGTTATGATGTTATTTTGTATAATTATGAACTTGCTTATCGTAAGCATAATTATGCAAATTTTTGTGGATTAAATATATTTTACATTAAATTGATGTGTTTTGTAAATTATGCAATAATGGACTGTTTGTATGGCAACAAATATAATATAGTTTTGTATAATTATGAACTTGCCTATCGTGAGTATAATTATGCAAAAATTTTATGGGATCAAATAATTTAAATTATTTTAGAATTTAAATGAATATATAATTTTGATGATAGACATGCCCTATCTGTGTGACATTGTCAAAATATAATTTTGTATTGATCTATTTTATCATGAGTCTGATAGCAGTAAATGTATAATGTTTCAATGTCTGTTATACCCTATCAGTATGGAGGTATTGAGTACATTCTTGTGTTAGTCCTTTTATAAGCCAATTTTGTGGTGTGCAATGAGTTTTCTTGGTTTATTATAATTCGGGACCCTTCAGCGGGATTATAATAAACAATCTTGTGAATATAGTTGCATAAGCTGAGTTTTGGAGGAAACCTTGTTTTATAATTATGATGGACACACATAATTAATTTTTTCCTAATTTTATTCCCTCAGCTTTTGTACCTATGCAACTATCGGCAATGAAAACTCTTAATGAGACTACTTATTATGATTGGAAAGAGTCTCTTGACATATATTTGGCTTTAGCCAAAGAGAATTTTGCTCTTAGGAAGGCAAGATTGGTAGATCTTGCTATTAATTCTATTGATGCTGAGAAAGCTTACCATGAAAAATGGTATAACTCTAACATAGTATGTCTAATGGTAATAAAGTACACTATGGATAAGACCATCAGACAAAGCATTCTAGATAATAATATAGCTGTTGACTTCTTGAAAGCAGTTGGAGAAAAATTCCAAAAATTTGATAAGACCAAAAATACATATTACTTGTCTCTGCTAGACACTACTTACTATGATGGAGTATCAGGTGCTCATGAATACATCATGAAACTTGTGAACTATTTCAACAAGCTGAAATCCTATAATATTGACTTGGGAGAGAGTTAATTAGTCTGGCGCATTCTGGAATCTCTCTCATCTCAATACAGAATTCTGAGTACTACTTACAATTCTCAGGAAGGAAAGTGGTCAGTAGACTAACTGATTTCCATTGTCATTAAGGAAGAGGAGTCACTGAAGAAGGGAAATATTCTCACACCATCTGTTAATTACTTCTCTCATGGGTCTTTAAGACCAAACGAGGGGCTGTTGGTGAAATTGAAAGATACAAGGCCAGACTCGTAACTAAGAGCTATGATCAAAGAGAAGTCATTGATTACATAGAAACCTTCTCACCAGTATTTACAAAGGATGCTTTTAGAGTAGCCATGGCCCTTGTTGCCCAGTTTGATCTTAAACTACATCATATGGATGTGACAACTAAATTTTTGAATGGAAGCTTGTTTGAAGAAGTTTATATGATTCAGCCATATGGCTTTGTTGAATTAGAGAAAGATCATTTAGTGTACAAATTGAATCGATCCATTTATGGGCTCAAACAAGTTTCTAGGCAATGGTATCTAAAGTTTTATAAGGTTATCACCTCATTTGGATTCATTGAAAAATGCTTCAGATCAATGCATTTATCATAAATTTGATGGGAGTAATTTTATCATTTTTGTGCTCTATGTTGATGACATCCTTCTAGCCAGCAATTTTGTGAGTTTTCTGAATGAGGCAAAACATATGCTCTCATACCACTTTGATATGAAAGACCTTGGTGAGGCCTCCTTTGTTCTTAGGATTCAAATCCATCATGATAGGTCTCGTGGCATTCTTGATTTTTCTCAGACAACCTATATTGATCGAGGACTGAAGAGATTTAATATGCATTCTTGTACTCTTTATACTGCACCTGTTTAGAAAGGTGAAAGGTTGTCCAAATCACAGTGTCCTTAAAATGATATTGAGAGGACTGAGATAAGCAATATTTCATATGCTTCCACTATTGGTAGCTTAATGTATGCTCAAATATGCACTAGTCCAGATATAACATTTGCTATTAGTATGCTTGGTAGATACTTGAGTGATCTTGGCAAGGATCATTGGAGAGCTACAAAGAAGGTCATAAGATACCTACAAGGTATAAAACACCATATGTTGACCTTTAGAATGTCTGATCCATTTAAAATTGTGGGGTACACAGATTTAGACTATGCATCATATGTGGATGATCGTAAATCTACTTCTGGATACATCTTTATGATGTCTGGAGGAGTTATTTTGTAGAAAAGCCTCAAACAAACACTCACAGCTACTTTAATTATGAAAGCAGAGTATATCGCTTATTGTGAGGCCTGTCAGGCTATATGGTTGAGGAAATTGATTTATGGCATGCATCTTATTGATTCTATATCATGACCTCTAACCATTTATCGCAATAGTTCATCTACAATGTACTTCTCTTAAAATCACAGGAATTCGAGTCGTATGAAACACTTTGATGTTAAGCTCTTGTTTGGTAGAGAGAAGATTGTTGAATCTCAGACTTTTGTGGTTCACATTTTTTGGTAAACATATGCTTGTGGATCTGTTGACTAATGGCTTACCCATAGAAGTATTCTATTTACTATTTATGATTGAATATATCATTTGTTTCTCTATCGAATTCAATGATCTTGTATCTATCATTTGTTTTCCTATCGGATTCAATGATCTTGTGTTAATATTTCACTTCTGAATTTTGTTTATGTTTAGTGTACTGATTACTTAATATTTACTGAAATTTTGTTATTTTGTTATTTGTTTTAATAATTGATTAAAGCTATCCAAGTAGGAGATGTTGAATTTAATTTATGTGATTAAAGCATTAATATTTGTTTTAATCATATCCGCGTTTGGTCTTAAAGACCCATTTACACCCGACTCTTTTTCAACCTTGAGGTAATTCAAAAAGATCCTAGACTTCATTATGATCCATTGATTTTAACTCTTCTTTCATAGCATCTAACAATTTATTATTATTGGCATTTTTCAGAGCTTGTGAAAATGAAATTAGATCATCATCAACTCCTAAGTCAAATTATAACTCATGTAGATAGACCACATAATCATTAGAAATAGCATATTACTTTTGTCTTTGAGATCTTCTTAATGCTATTATTTCATGTGGTTTATCTGTTATAGGTTCAATAGTGACAACTTCACTATGGGGTGTTTCATCAATCATTTGTTTTTCTTCTAAGTTCTCAAACTGTTCTACAACTATGGGAACAACAATTTCCTAAGAAGTTTTAGGTAAAGGAACTTATACCTTAACTTCTTGGATTTTCACTTTTCGTGGTTCTACACTCCCATTAACTTCACCATTTTCAATGAACCTAGCATTTTCAGTTTCAACAATTCTTGTACTACGGTTAGGACAATAAAATCTATACCCTTTCGATTTTTCTAGATAACTAATTAAGAAACCACTTATTATTCTAGAATCCAATTTCTTTTCATGTGGATAATAAATTCTTACTTCTGCCGGACAACCCAAAACATGCAGGTGGTTTAACTGGGCTTTCTTCCTGTCCATAGTTCAAAAGGAGTCTTTGAAACTATCTTACTAGAAACCCTGTTTAACAAGTACATGGCAATTTTTAAAGAATGCATCCACAACAATAAGGGTAAAGAAGAAAAACTCAACATACTCCTAACCATATCCATTAGAGTAAGATTACCCTTTCTGCAACACCGTTTTGTTGTGGTGTTCTTGGCATTGTGTATTGGGCATATATGCCATGCTTTTCAAGGAATTTATCAAATAGACCAGGACATTATCCACTTTCATTATATTTTTCATAATATTTACCACTTCTGTCAAACTTAATAACTTTCAACTTTCTGTCTAATTGTCTTTCTACCTCAGTGACAAATACCTCTAAGGCATCTGCTGACTAAGATTTTTCGTGCAACAAATAAATATAGCCATAACATGAAAAGTCACCAATGAAGGTGATAAAATAATTTTCTCCACCAAAGGATGAAACATGAAAAGGCCCACATATATAGTTGTATATAAGTTCAAGGAGCTGTGTGCTTCTTGTGGCTGCTTTCTTAATTGTGTGTTTTATATATTTTCATTTAATACAATCCACACATATGTCAAGATCATTAAAATCCAAATCTGGAAGGATTTCATTATTTACCAATCTCATTATTCTTTCTTTGGATATGTCACCCAAATGTTTATGCCACAAGTAAGTTGAACTTTCATTAATTAACCCACGTTTAGTACCAACATTATGATGCAAGGTTAGAAGAGTCTCAGCAAAAAGGTTATCAAGCTTTAATTTGTACAAACCATTAGATAAAATACCAAAACCAATTAGATGATTATGTTTGAATAAAATAAAACATCCATTCCCAAATTTAAAAGAGTATCCAGTTGTATCAAGTTTATATAAAGAGACTAAATTTCTAGAAACAGAAAGAACATAAAAAGTGCAAAAAAGATCTAAATGATGTTCAGTATTTAAAATCAAATGATAGGTCCCAATGGTCTCAACTGGAGCTTTGACTTGATTCCCCATGAAGACAAACTTTTCATTTGGATTTATGGTTTGGGTTGTAAGGAATTCCTACATCGTATTAGAAATATAAGTGGTACAACCAAAATTAATCCACCAAATATTATAAGGAACTTCAGTTAGATTTGATTCGAAACATACTAAAGCACTAGGCTTACCTTTCTTTTCAAACCATGCCTTGCTTTCAATCTTTTTTATAGTGTTCAAATTGTTTACAGAAATCACACTTACCATTCTTTTGTTCCTTCTTGTGGATTGGAGTAGATGACTCATTAACTTTATGTAGTCTTTGCTGGCCCTTTTCATTCTTCTTTACGTGTTTCTTACCAACTCCTTGTTGACCCATGAGATTAATTGAATAAATTTCTTATTTCTTTAGCATGCCTTCCTCTTGAATGAGCATGTTATGCAATTCATGCACATTCTATTTATCCTTAATGGTGTTGTAATTCATTTGGAACGTGGCATACTCAGAGGCAAAGAGTTCAAAATAAACTGCACAAGAAAGTTTTCATTCACCTCCATTCCCATGGACTTCAATTTGGCTACTATACTTGTCATCTCAGGGACATGCTCATAACCATCAAACTTCATGGTGGTTAATGTACTCATTAATGACCCAGCCGATGACTTATCAACAATATCAGACTGGAAGCGCTCTTCCACAAACTTTATGTATTCCTTTTCACTTTTATTTTTGGGAATTGTGAACTTAATGTTGTTTGCTACTGTCATTTGCATAAACAGTAGACTCAATCTATTATATCTTTCCCAAACTTTATCGAGATCTCTCTATTCTGTGCTGCTTGAATCAGTAAGAGCAGCAGCTTATTAGTTAAGAGTGTTAAATCAAGATCTAAAACACCTAAGTAAAATTGGACCTGTTCACCCCACTCAGAGAAATTAAGCCCATTGTACTTTAATATAGACTGAGCTTGTGAATGAAGAGAAACAAGTGCTGAGACTGCAAACAGATAAAATGCTCATACATTAATGCTTTGAGTCATAATTTAAATGCAAAACTCAGATTCGGATAATATCACCAATAAATTTACATTAAAGTCCACCTTTGGGTGATCCAATAATGCACAACAATAGACATAATCGATGCTTAATTTAATCTCACATAATTGGTAATTATATATACTCTAATTTGACGTGTTTGTTATCTTTGGATATACTAAACAAATCAAATAAAGTATATTAATTATCCACATTCATGTTATTGACTATAAAACTAACTAATCAACCTCTCCCCGATTCTTAAATATTTTATAGCCAATAACCTTCAATACACCCATAAACAAACCATCATTATGTCATTTATAAGTATTGAAATTTATGGGTAATTGAAAATAAAACCATTATACAATTTGGAACTAATTTTCTTAACGATTCAACCACTTTGGTGATTAACAAATCCTACATAATATAATTCCAAAATTGCAAACATACTTTCAAATAATGATCATATAATACAATTCTAAAATATAGAGTAAAGAACTTGATTATCTATAATTTTATCATACAGCCTTGATTTTATCGAGGCGGTAGTTTTATTTTTATTTTTTTGGAAACAAAACTTCTTGTTACAATTTCAAAAAATATAATTGCAACAAATCATATAGAATTCCATAAGCCAAATTGTGAAGTTGCATAATGTATTATTGTAAATTCTTAGCCATCAAATCAAGTGGAAAACTCACCAACTCAAGTGACGTAGGATAACAATATAATTCAAGATAAAACCAATTCATCAATTGAGTTTAATCAATTCACGGCTTGCTATTCAAAACTTTTTTGGTTTTGCATAATAACACTATTTTGGAAAAGGCTGCCAAGCACTACAAAAAAAATGTTTTATTGCCACCGAAACAATCGGTCGCAAAAAAGACATTATCGGTCGCAAAAAAAATGGCGACTGACTTGCGACCGATTAGTTTGGGTTGCGGGAATGCTGGTCGCAACTTTTTTGGCGACCGACAATGAGAGTGGCCACATTTTGCGACCGAATATGTGCCACAAATCCGTCGCCATATCAATTAAATATCATTTAAATTTTTTCCTGAAACTCGCATATATTGCGACCGATTTTGCTGTCGCAAACTTTGTCGCTGCAAAAATCGGTCTCAAATCGGTCTCGAGTTCATAGAAATCTCCTTTTCAATCTTTTCTGAAACACGCATATATTGCGACCGATTATGCGGTCGCAAATTTTGTCATTGCTCAAATCGGTCGCAAATTTAAGTTAAAATCTTGATATAATTCATTTATTTTTTGTATTTCCCTAATTTCAATTGCAAAAACAATTGAGAACAAAATCACCAATTCAGAGCAGAGTCAACAATCCAACAAATCAGTTCCAATGCTATAAATGCAAGAATTCAATTAATAATCAAAACAGGTTATAAAATAAAAATGAAAGAACATTTAGAATTGTTAATTAAAAATAACTTAAACAAATTGATTAGACATTGTTCAAATTAAATATATACAACTCAAGTTTATTTTAAGACGGATCATTAGCAACATCCGCATTATTATGATGTTCAGGAGGAGCTGGTTGGGTCTCATGTGATGGGTCACACTGCTGGTTATGAACTGAAGGATCAGAAGGCTGGTGATCTGGCACTGAAGTGGCACTTGGAAGAGTCGGAACTCCAAGGTGCTGAAATAAAAACCGTGTCGCCCTCTCAGTTTCGTGGAGGCAATCGGTGATTTCACTAATAACAGCATCTTTTCCCATGAGCTCCATAGAAAGGGCAGCAACTTTGGCCTTAACTGGACCAACTCTGCACTATCAGGTGCCTGCGACGATGATGCAGGACGTGTTGAAGTGAGCAATATAGGGCCTAGCTCGCCCATCCCAAAGACGTTGCCCTTACGTCCCGGACCTCCGACAACGTCTAGGTAGAGAGCATTATTAGATGCTAATGAACTCTCTCCCACACTCTCTGTGGGCTGAACCCGACGCTGGTTATACTCAGTATGCACATTTAAAATTAATGGTATAAATAACAAGTTGAAAATAAAAAAATATATGTTTAACCTTACATATTAAAAATTATGTACATATAGCAATACGTTCAGCCTTCTGACAAGACCACTGTCCATCCTTTAACTTCTTAGTCCGCTCCATAATCTCGAAAGCAGTAGGCTCTCTATGCAGGTCATCTTTCTGTGACAAATTCATTATTAAAATGTTAGTACATGTGAAACAAAATAACACAAAAAATTAAAATTAAATAAAATTGCTATAAAATTATACCAATCTCTTTCTATGCTCAGCTGTAGAGATCGACCCACCAGTATACGATGAAGCACCTGCATCCACTGATCGATTGTGCTTGGCTTTGCTACTCTTCTCTAACCACTGGGGACTCCTCCATTTTTGATTCAACTGCTCCCTGACAGATGGATGCACCCAATTGGTTTTTCCCTTTCCCGCTCTGAGTTTGTTCATAAGGTTTTTGAGGCATTTTTGACCCTTATGGTCAAAAATCCTCCTAACTGTATGATCATGAGCAGGAAGCCATCTATATGTTTCCTACAAATAAAAGAACTAGTTAGTTAACAATTATAAATTGCACTTGCATACTAGTTAGTTAAAATATGCTTAAAAAAATAAACTTACCCGAAATTTTGCAAACCATACAGTCTTCTCACGCTCAGGGACCTCACTCCAACATGTCCAAGGTCCAGTGAAGTGAGATCTAATTGCATCAGCAATAATATCTGATGGTCCTCTAGTAATGTTAAATCTTATTTCAAAGAAAAAATATAAGTTAGTATAAATTCCCAAATTAATTATACAAACTAACATGCTAATAAACGCAGTTGACTTACTCAAAATGGACATCTCCAGGAGCAATCAAAGCCCTCCCATCATGTGGTTCATCAGGCTGAGCGGATAAAGGTGCCTGAGTACCTAATGTGGCAGTAGAAGGCTGTGTGGATGAAGATGGTGCTGATGATCCCTGAATGACTGGGGTGGATTTGGTGGAATCATCTTCAGTGGGAGTGGAATAAGTCACTCTACCACGTCCTCTCCCACGAGCCCTAGTGGCTCGACCACGTCCTCGAGCTGTGTCAGACATCTGTAAATTTAAAAAAAAAATTCATAATTAATACAAATTATGAAAATAATAGTACTGAAAACTCCATTTATTATTGTAATAAGGTCATTACAATATATTATAATCTAACCTAAACTAGTCAACGGATGATTCTGAATCACTAAATTCACCCTCGCTATCTGAAGAAGCATAAACATCTTCACTTGACATATCTACTTCTACTTGGTTAATCATGTCCTCACCCATTTCCTCTACATCACCATCTCCATCTACAAGTGAATCTTCATATACATCTGTGTCAACTTGTATCATTGGAAGATCTTGAACTTCATGTTGATATGGAACATCTCTTTCAGTTTGTTGAGCAGTAGGAGCATTTATTGTACTACGTGCCTTTATTTTAATAACACCCAACCAACCATTATGACCCTCTGGATACAGTGTATAATACACTTGTTCAGCTTGTTGTGCAAGTATAAAAGGATCGTATGCCCGATTGTATCTTCTCGATTGCTTTACTTCAACAAGTCCATAATGGTGATGTACCTTTGTACCTTGATTTAGAGTATTGTCAAACCACTGACACTTAAAAAGAACTACTCTTTTGATAGGCCAACCAATGAAACTTACTTCAAAAATATCAGTCAATATCCCATAGAAGTCATCTTCTATTTGTCCATTAGTGCCTCGTACACATACACCATAATTTAAATCTTGCTTGCCTTCGCTATGATTAAGGGTATGAAACCTATATCCATTGATTATATATATTGGCCATGATTCAACCTTTGTAAGTGGACCCCAAGCTAAACCTTGTAAAATATGATCTTGAATATTATTTGTTGGGTTTTCCACCTAATTCAAAAAAGATGTTATCTTATATAACATATGAGCCAAGAAAAAATTCATAGTTAAGTAAAATACTTACATATTCTCTAAACCACATAGGAAAATTGGAAGCAATCTCAGAGTCAATTTGAGATTCTGATATATTAGGAATTAACTCCTTCAGAAATTCAGCATACATCCTACAAAATATAATATGAATGAATTGTGAAGTTGACTTTGAATATGACAGTACGTGCTCAATGAGCAGGAATGTATATTTGCACTTACTCTAAGTAAGGCTGAACCTCTTCGCAATTATTAAGAATATACAAAATGGTAGCTCTCATGTCACGATCATCAAGGAACACAGATTGAGATTTCCCACTGCCATGTCCAGGATAGTTGAAAATTGACATAGGTGTGTGAGAGGAAGAACTTTCACCTCCATCATTACGTGACATTCTAGTCCTTCTTGAACATACATCCGAGGGATAATAATAAGAAGCAAATGTTGACATTTCCTCTACTAAATACGCTTCACATATAGACCTTTCCACCCGAGCTTTATTTTTGACTTTTTCTTTTAAAGTTCGCAAAAACCTAAACAATAATCAATAAATTCATTAGGTAGTGTAAATCATATATCAATTACATAAAGTAAATTACTTAGGCAAATAGACACACACCTTTCAAAAGGGTACATCCATCGATATTGAACTGGACCTCCAATTCGAGCTTCATAAGGCAAATGGATAGGAAGATGCTCCATTGAATCAAAGAAGCTTGGAGGAAATATCTGTTCAAGTTTGCACAATATAATAGGAATATTTTCCTCCATACTCCTCAAGTGATCTACCTTTAACATTGTAGAGGTCAAATCCCTAAAAAATAAGCTAAGCTCAACAAGTGGATTCCAAATAGGCCTCGGTAATGCGTCAAACGAAATGGGCAACAAGCGTTGCATGAACACATGACAATCATGACTTTTCATACCATGCAACTTTGCCTCCTTCATATCCACACACCTAGCCAAATTGGATGCATATCCATCTGGCAACTTCAAATCTTTTACCCACTCACATATTGCTAACTGTTGTGATTTACTCAAAGTATATTTTGCTTTGGGCTTTATGTACTTAGCATGGCCAATTTTTTGCATCTCAAGTTGCTTACGTCTGCAAATGTGAGTGGGTAGTTCTAACCAGCCATCAGTTAATATTAACAAGCAGAGAATGTTCCAAAGAGATATGAGACCCCCGAGTCAGCAAGACTCAAGATCAATTCCACTATGTCCACATTGTGGTAGGTCCCATACTGGACAATGTCGCAGAGAAACTGGTGCATGTTTTAAGTGTGGACAAATGGGTCATCTGATGAGGAATTGTCCACAACTGCGAAGTTTTAGTCAAGCAACAGTGCAACCAGCTTTACCCCCTACATCTGTGCCAGCACGACCTATTCGAGCAGCCTCGGTCCAAGCAAGTAGTGTGGGTCCTGGTAGAGGATCAGGAAATCGAGGGCGAGAACCAGCTCGAGTTTTTGCCTTGACACGACAGGATGCTCAGGCCTCAAATGCAGTTATGACAGGTACATTATCAGTAGGTTCCCATAAAGCATATGTTCTGTTCGATCCTGGTTCTACTCATTCTTATATATCACCATGCTTTGCTAAGAACTTGGATAGAGATCCTGCTAGTTTGCATTGTTCTTTCATGGTTGCTACTCCAATGGGAGAACTTCTAGTAGTAAATGATGTGTATAAATCCTGTGAGATTTCGATAGAAGGCAGGGAGACTCTTATAGATTTGATAGTTCTAAATATGATAGACTTTGACGTGATTTTGGGAATGGATTGGTTGGCATCATGCCATGCCATTCTAGACTGTCATAATAAGGTGATTAAGTTTAATGTACCTGGAGAATCCTCCTTTATGATACAAGGAGATTGTAGTAAGAAGTCTAGTAATTTAATTTCAGCCTTAACAGCTCATAAACTGTTACGAAGAGGGTGTCAGGGATATCTGGCAATAGTCAAAGATGTTGATATGAAATATACAAGTTTAGAGCAAGTTCCAGTAGTTAAAGAATTTCCTGATGTGTTTCCTGAAGAGTTGCCAGGTTTACCACCAGACCGAGAGATTGAGTTTAGTATTGACCTTCTCCCTGAAACACAACCAATATCCATACCTCCTTATCGGATGGCACCTGCAGAACTCAAGGAATTAAAGGAACAATTACAAGATTTATTAGATAAAGGTTTTATTCGACCCAGTACATCTCCCTGGGGTGCTCCTGTTCTCTTTGTGAAGAAAAAGGATGGATCTTTACGTCTATGTATTGACTATAGGCAGTTGAACAAAGTGACTATACGAAATAAATATCCTTTACCCAGAATAGATGATCTGTTTGACCAGTTACAAGGTGCTCAATGTTTTTCAAAAATTGATCTGAGATCCCGGTATCATCAATTGAAAATAAAGAAGGAAGATATTTCAAAAACTGCCTTTAGGACTCGGTATGGGCACTACGAGTTTTTAGTAATGCCATTTGGTTTAACGAACGCCCCAGCTGCATTTATGGACTTAATGAATAGGGTATTTAAACCTTTTCTGGACCAGTTTATTATTGTGTTTATCGATGATATTCTGGTGTATTCAAAGAGTTCAGAGGAGCATGAGCGACATTTAAGGATAGCTTTGCAAACCCTAAGAGAACATCAATTGTATGCTAAGTTTTCAAAGTGTGAATTTTGGCTTAGTAATGTTACGTTCCTAGGGCATGTGGTTACCAAAGATGGTATTCATGTTGATCCCAAAAAGATAGAAGCAGTACAGCAATGGTCACGCCCCACAACAGTTACAGAGATTCGTAGCTTTCTTGGGTTAGCAGGCTATTATCGTAGATTTGTTAAAGATTTTTCAAAGATAGCTGCTCCTTTGACTAGGTTGACTAGGAAAGGAATAAAATTTGAGTGGTCTGATGCTTGTGAAAAGAGTTTTCAGAAATTAAAGGAGTGCTTAACTACAGCCCCAATCCTTACCATTCCTACGGATACAGGAGATTACGTAGTATACTGTGATGCATCTAGAGTGGGCTTAGGCTGTGTGTTAATGCAAAATGGAAGAGTAGTTGCTTATGCATCTAGACAGTTGAAGACGCATGAACAGAATTATCCCACCCATGATTTAGAGATGGCAGCTGTAGTATTTGCTCTAAAGATTTGGAGACATTACCTGTATGGAAGAACTTGTGAGATTTATACAGATCACAAGAGCCTCAAGTATATTTTTCAACAGAAGGATCTTAATTTGAGGCAAAGAAGATGGATGGAGCTACTGAAAGACTATGACTGTACGATTTTGTATCATCCAGGTAAAGCAAATGTAGTAGCTGATGCTCTAAGCAGAAAGTCAATGGGAAGTTTGGCTCATATAGCAGAGGTGCGACGACCATTGTTAGAAGACATCCATAAGTTAGAAAGTAAGGGAATAAGGTTTGAAATAAAAGAACCAGGAATATTATTGGCTCATGTGCAGCTCCAATCTTCCTTAGTTGAGCAAATCAAAGCCGATCAAGACAAGGATGCTAATTTGCTCAAGATTAAGAGTGAAATGAAGGATAGTAAGGATTCTGAATTCTCAGTGGATACTGAAGGGATATTAAGATACGGTAGACGATTGTGTGTTCCAAATGTTCATGATTTGAGAAAACAAGTTTTGGAGGAAGCACATCGATCTACATATACCATACACCCGGGAATGACAAAGATGTACCAAGACATAAAGGAATTGTATTGGTGGGATGGTATGAAGAGGGATATTGCGGAATATGTTTCCCATTGTTTGACGTGCCAGCAGGTAAAAGCTGAACATCAACGACCTGCAGGTTTACATCAGCGAATAGAGATACCAGAATGGAAGTGGGAGAGAATTACTATGGATTTTATCACGGGATTACCAAGAACTTCCAAGGGAAATGATTCTATCTGGGTCATTATAGACCGCATGACGAAGTCAGCACACTTTCTGCCTGTGAAAACAACCTACAATGTAGCTCAGTATGCCAGGCTCTATTTAAATGAAATAGTTAGGCTACATGGAGTTCCAATATCAATTATATCTGATCGAGGGCCGCAGTTCACGGCACGATTTTGGAAAGCTTTTCAAGAAGCATTAGGAACGAGATTGGACTTGAGCACAGCTTTTCATCCGCAAACTGATGGTCAGTCTGAGCGTACGATTCAGATTTTAGAAGACATGCTTCGAGCCTGTATTTTTGATTTTGGTGGAAGTTGGGATATGTATTTGCCTTTGGCTGAATTTGCATATAATAATAGCTACCAGACTAGTATACAGATGGCCCCATTTGAAGCTTTGTATGGTAGACGGTGCAGATCTCCCATTGGATGGTTCGAAGTGGGCGAGGCTAAACTTATAGGGCCAGATCTTGTACAAGAAGCATTGAACAAGGTAAAGTTGATAAGAGAAAGGCTGCAGGCAGCTCAGAGCAGACAAAAGGCATATGTTGACAATAGACGAAGGAAGTTAGAATTTTCAGTGGGTGAACAAGTATTCCTGAAAGTCTCACCCATGAAAGGAGTGATGAGATTTGGAAAGAAAGGGAAGTTAAGCCCTCGGTATATAGGCCCTTTTGAAATATTGGACAGAATAGGTGCAGTGGCATATCGCATAGCTCTGCCACCAGAACTGAATGTTCATCCAGTATTTCATGTGTCTATGTTACGGAAATACTTACCGGATCCTACTCATGTCATTCAACCCCAGGAAATTCAATTAGATAAGAATTTAACCTATGAGGAAAAGCCGATGTCTATTGCTGATCGACAAGTGAAAAAGTTGCGGTCACGAGATATTCCAATGGTTAAGGTGATATGGCAAAATCACTCATTTGAGGAAGCTACGTGGGAAAAAGAAGATGACATCCGCGCCCGATATCCGCATTTGTTTGAACAATGAGGTTAGTATCTATCTGCTACTATGGTGATGAAATTCGGGGACCGAATTTCTTTAAGGGGGGAAGAATGTAATAGCCGTAAAGTTAACGAGAAAGTTCAACTAAAGGAATTTAGAATAAAAGAGATAATTTTGGAAAATGGAGATTTTTAATTAAGGAAAATTTGGAATTTAAAATAGAGGATTTCAAAAATGGAATTAGGACTCGGTGAAAATAAGTTATTATTTACATGGATTAAAGAATTATAAAAGAAATGTTAAGAATTTACGTTTCGGGGCAAAAATGCAATTTCTTAAAAGTTTCGGGGTTAAAATATAAATAAGAAAAATTTGCAAGGACCTTCCGCTAAAAGTGAAATTTTGCAGAAAGGTCCCCCGAGATATTTTAAGGGCCTCAATCACTCCGGAAGCAATCATTCGCAGATTTTTCCATCTCTCTTCAGAAAACTCTCCCCGAAAACCCTCTAACTTCTCTCTAAGATTTCTTCGCCTACGGACCTCGGATTTCGACACCACCACCACCAACGGACTCAGGACGAAGAGTTCTTCGAATCCATCCGATTGGTTTCTGGAGAATTGGCCGGAAATTGGTCGGAAAATTGAAGGGAAAAACGGCCAAAAAGGTAACCTCCGAAACTCCTACTTTTAGTTCTCAAACGCCAAAACTAACACCGTAGATCGATCCAGAAGGCACCGAAACCTTTGGATCTCAAATTTCAGGCCGATCCACCACCGCACGCGCCCCCACGCGCCGAATATCCCTCGGAGAGTGACGCCCACGCGCAGCTCCTCGGGCGGCGCGTGTAGCGCGTGGCAGCCGGACCTCCTCGCGTTGACCTGCGTTGACCGAGCTCTCGGAGGCCAAATTTCGCAAATCCGGAGTCGTTTTCAAGGTTTTCGGACGTTCCGGACTCGATTTTGGGGTTTATTTCACTGAATTCGGATCAGAAAATAGGATTTTAAGGGTGTCCAACTTTGTGCTTCAAAGAGGTGAGTAGATGATTCTTTCTATGGCTTGTTTTTACTCTTCTTGAACTTTACATTGATAAATGAGTATGATTACATGTTATTTATACTTCCATATGTTCTTGAAATGGTTTGGAAATGTCTGAAATATTTAATATATGATATGTAGTTCAAGAAGAGTTTGATTTTGCAATAAGTTTTGAAACACATTAAGCATGTGATTTTTACACGTATTTCGCATGACATGGCAAAGAAAATATGTTATACATGTGACATTGATTTTATAGTGATATGTTTGCCTTGGATATGGGCATGTATACATGTTTCCCCTGAATGGGAAGTTTTGACATATGAGTATTTTGATACTGAAAGTCTGTATTATAATGAGAATTTATACTGAATTATATGGCATATGTGCATATGTTATTTTTCTGTGGAGGAATCCTATTGGAAACACTGTCTGCTAACAGCAGGTGATGTTAGCCTTGGTGCGGCACCTTGATTGCCTCAGCTAGCAGGGGGGTGGTGCTAGCCTCGTGTGAGGGCCAACACACGGGAGATTATATGTGAAGGAGAGCGGAATGCCTCCTATATATGGGCGAGATGCCAGTTATGAGATGTTATTTTGCCTTCCCTTGCTGTGTGCTTGGGAAAGACCCATACAGAGTCCCTTTGCGTGTCCTCTTGAATGGTAGTAGGGCAAACCTCAGCGGGATGCTGAGTTTAGGCAAATCCTATACCACCAAAGTACGGAAGGGGTCAAACTCTGATGTGGTGGTTCTGATATGGGATCCTCCGAATATTTTAACAGAAATGTTTTGATGCATAGCATAATTTGATTAATAATTTTACAGTATTGAATATGATTTTGAACTTGATATGAGCATTGTTTATACAGTATCGCATACAGTTTGAAAGACTTGATTATGATTTTTGAACAGAGAATATTTGAAAATGCGGGTCCCATAAGAATGTACTTCTGAACGGTATATTTTGATATGATAAGTTTTACAATATGAGTACATCCTTATGTTGACCTGAGAAGTCATAGGAGGTGTTATCTGCTCACTGAGTTGTAAAACTCACTACACGTGGTTGACATATTTTTCAGATAAAGACCCAGAATTTGGTCCCGCAGCTACTTGACCGACTAGGTGTCGTGCCTCAGTGGTGAGCCTAACTTGTTTCTAGGCTCTCAGTGTATGATATTGTAATATATTTGTACTCTAGTGTTGCTCTGAAAGTCACAGGCAGGATCCTTGTTTCCGCTGTAAACTTGATGTATATAGATTTGGCATGTATAATTATTGGTTTTTTGTAAACTTGTGAACGTTGAATAATATTTGAATATGTGTTATCGTGAGATCATTTGTACATGTGTAATGAAAAGATTTTCGGATAGTAACGGTATTCGCGTTCGTAAAGTACGGACATGACATCGTTCTTCCTCACAAAATTTGCAACGTGTCAGCTGCTCATCATTTTTGTAAAATAACATGCAACCTTTTGGACAACAGTCAATTTTAACACATCCCATCCCAAGCTGTGAGACATTCTTCTTTGCATAATAAAGGTTATCCAGCATACGATTTTCATTTGGTAATGCACTGCCAATACCCTTAACCATTCGGTTAAAACAACCTTGGGACATATTATAATCTGACTTCAAACTCATAGCCCACAGTGACATTGACAACTCCGACTGAGTCTCGCATCCCTCCCACAATGGTGCTTGTGAAGAAGCCAACATGTCATAAAATCTCTGAGCGACTGGATTTGGATCCTCCTCCACATTTTCAATTACGGCTTCACCAAATTCTAATTGAGCACCAATTTCAGGTCCGGCTGCATCCATAATCATTTGCTGATAGACATTGTATTCTTCCCTCTGTCCATCTTCACCGTAGTACGAATTTTCACCAATAATTGACATCATTTGTGGTGATACTTCTCCATGGGCTGTCCACCAATAATAATTTGGCATGAATCCCTTGCTAAACAAATGAACTTTAACATCATCCACTGTCTTGTACGACTGACACTTGCATTTTATACAAGGGCACCTAATGAAATCGGTTGTTTCATTTCTGCTTTGACTAGTAGCAAAACGAATGAACTCAACAACTCCATCCACAAACTCATCCAATATTCCTGACTTCTTCTCATTTAACCTATTATACATCCACCTTCGATTTTCTGGAATTTCCATACTGATAACCAACCGTAAGACAAGTTATTAGTAGATATGTTATGATATTATTTCATACATCCACATATTGTAATGAAAAACAAGATGTAAAGAGTAAGATAATGACGCAGGAATTATTGCATGACCCTCCATATGGTTGAAGCTAGTTAAACATATATTTAGCCATCAAGTCCATTGGAACAGAGCTGGCTTAGCTAGCCAAAATACAAGAAACTGGTTTTTACCGTTATGGCATATGCCATATCATATCAGTCTACCTAAGAAAACAAATGGTATAGACAAGGGCAAAATTCGGTTAACAGGCTCTGCAATATCAATAAGTGAACCCGTATATAGATAATTTATGATTGACAGTATTCAAATCTAGGTTGAATATCTATTGGCTGCTATTTTGAGAAAATTTCAGGTAAGGTATTCCTATAGAGTAACATTAGGTTCCCCAGCTTATATATTTACAATGGCAGTAGTATCTGGTAACTAGTGTTGTTAACTCACATTGGCATTCTAATTTTGTTTTATAACTATATCTATGCTTAGATTTGATAGTCTTACACAGATCTTAGATATGTTTTTAGAGAACTCCTTAAATGATAGGATGCATATAACTTTATCCATCATTTATAGCCTCTTACACAACATAAATGGGAATGTGTGGGACAAAATTTAAAAACACAGATGGAAAACAAAATTTAAGAAAAGCTTCATTCATTTCCCAATCTGAATGCACATTGAATACCACCCACAAAATGTATGAGCAAAACACCTAAATGTATGAGCACATCAACAAGCAAAAGTCCATAGACAAGCTCTTAAGAGGCATTGATCAGAATGCTCAAACAGAAAGAAAACACGACATGAATATCCATTGCTCTCTTGCAAACTACATGGATGAAATATGGACTCACACATATATTGGGTTAGTGACAACTAAAGCATTTGATGCACCCATCCTACTAAGTGAAGTTAACCCGTGTATGTATTTGTGCGTGTGACTCAGTGTGTAATATCATGTTATATCAATAATAATAAAATGTAGCATTTACTGCTTGCAAGATTTATGTTCAGTGTATTTAATATTTATTGAGCAACATTACTAAATAATACCTATTTAGTAATGTGCAATGAGACCTATATAATACCTATTGGTGAAACCAGGGGAAAATAAGAAGCTAATGAAACATATAGAGAAAGTATTTTACAGACTCACCGTTAATATGCAATAAATAGCATGAAAGGACATTAGACAGTACGTACAAACCAAATGCAGTCTAGATTTATGTGTTAAGAATTAGATGAAAGGTTCTTGTTTCTTTAGATCATTGAGTATTTATGTTTTTTTGGGACACATATATTAAATTTGGAGCTGCTGTTATGTATGATACTCTCTCCTTTGTGTGTGTTGTTCCTTCAGGAAGATGGTGGAAAGAAGATAGAGCTTAAGCCAGGATTTTTTATGGAGCATGATAAGGATGTAATATCTTCCAAACTTTCTTGAATATCTGATAGAAACCTTTTTTGATAAAACTACCGATAGCAAAAACAATTAGCTAAATAAGAATAGAGAAATACCTGAGTCAAGTATTGACCAGTGTACTGCTCAATCCTCCAGAATGATAGAATGCACCAATAAGAGACACAGCTATTACCTTTTGATTGAAGAAAAAGGTTGTCATGGGTGGCATCAGCCTCATTTTATAATTCCTTTTCCATATAAAGGACTGAAGTAAATGGATTCAGGTTCCATACATAAAGTCCTTTTCCAAGCTGATTAAATTACAATATAAAAATAATTCTGCCAGCAAAAGGGTGGAGCAAATTCCCTCATTTGGTTAATAATCACACAAGCAAACACTTAAAGTTCTTTCTGGAAAAGTAAGATAGCTAAATCAATTGCTCAGTTTTCCAACTTTGAACAGAGTACATGAATAAATCCATAAGTAGAATGACACACAACTTCAAAAGAAAAGGGGAAAGCAGACAAGTTTTGACTAGCTAAAAGGTGCCACATATAGTCATTCTACATGACTGGACAAATCCATGTTAACTGTGCAATGAAAAAAATTAAACAAAACAGAGACAACCATTTGGTATATTAGATTAATATCTTACACTGCGTGGGTGATTTTGAACTATATCAACTGCATCCTGATTGCTAAGGTGCTCCCACAGACCATCAGAAGCAAATATGAGAAATTGATCTTGCTGCTGAAGTTCATGAACAGAAATCGATGGCTCAGAGCTCAAAATTGGTCTTTTAAAAGGTTCACGGAGACGAAACTTAGCATACAAAGGTTCCTTGTTAAATTCTGCCTTTTTAAGGTATAAATCACCAATGGATCTAGAAACCTGCAATACAAGATTTTCATAATTAAGAAAGGGGGGAAGACCCATATACCACTAAGTCGTATTGTACATGATAAATCTAGGCAATTTACAATCATGTTATATTTAGAATAAATCCTTTGTCAAATGAAAAATATACAGAATAGTTAATAAAGCAATTAAACAAAGAGATTTTCTTTCTTTTGCTCTGCCAGAAGTCTTCAAATCGACATCTCAATGAAACCTACAATTAAAGCATGGTGTCTAAACCATTTTGTAAGTCAACCATACACATAAATCTTTCTTCAATAATAACCCAAGAAGATATGGCTGGACCTCAATGTAATCTCAACCTCCATCCTCCTGAAAGTTGTCAACTGCCATGAGATAATAGATCATCCTGGCTTACTTCAACATGTACACGATTTAAAATAAAGTGGCTTTAAAAACTGTAAAGTTTCTCTAAAATTTTCATTTGTAATGGGGAGAATTAATAATAATTACTTTACTGTCTGTTCCAATGATTCCTGTCCTACCTCTTGGTCTTTAAAGTAGCAAAATACGGGACATTTAAATTGACAGTTGAACATTGTTTATGCCCCTTTTCTAATGAAAAAACCGGGTTTCCTTTTTTTAGCAGAGGTCTATCATTTAGTTTTATTCCCATTTTAATACTTGAATTAAAGGAAGGCAGCAAATGTAACCCAGAATAACAAATGTTAGAAACAAGAAGTAACTTATTATAAGTTATGCACTCTCTATGATACTGAGCATTTAATTACTTAATGTTATCTTTAACTGTGAACCCATAACTGGATTTCCTATGAGTCATTAGTAGTATTGAAAAGATAAGATATAAGCTATGTATTAACTGGTGAAACATTATAGTGCCCTATATCTTATTATGAACAGTATACTGATTTAATTTTTTCTTACATCCAAGTCGCTGATATCAAGGTTGGCAGTAATGCTTAAACATGCCGTTTGAATTCTTTCCACATAGCCATCATTCATGTAATTAAACCAGTCAGCATATAAATTGTTCCTGGAAAATGCACAGTAAAACAAAATAGACACTGATCTCCAATTAAAATACAACATGGCTGAAATTCACTTTCAATACTACAAATATTGCTCGAGGAAAGCCAGCCATATTACTCTATACTGCATTATTCCACACCATCAGGAAAAGTGTCCACAGTCTCAAATTCTCAATAATGTTTCTGAACACCCATTTCCACCCAGAGATTTACGGGTTGAACGTTGATGTACGAAGATGTCCATCCCTTCTCATCTCTGAGGCAACTAGTGATGGGAAAACGGAAGGTCAGGCCACTAAACTAGGTTCAACTGTAAAAATCTTTTCCTTCAGCTGACCTGCAGGTTTGATAATCAACAAACATCCAGCAGCTCTACAAGTCCATAACTTCATCCAAAACCGTTATGTAACTAACTTTCCCCACTGATGCCTGCTCCATCAGCCACATGTCCCAGTCTGTTACCCCCTTAGTCACACCATCCTTTCCTTCCATTCCTTTTATTCCTCTGTCTTCACCTTTGCATCTCTTTTGATGCACTTTATTCATCTTTATTCTAACATTATCAAAGCTTGGTTTTATAATTTTTGTGTTCATTGTCTTAGTTTCTATCTAAGCAGTTTCTTCTTTATTAGGTTGGAGCAGTTGTTGTTGGATTTGATCGCTACTTCAACTACTATAAAATCCAGTAAGATATCAAACAGTGACACAGACACATAGCAAGTAGATTTATGCACTCAGGTTAGAGACACGGCTATTACCTTTTGATTGAAGAAAAAGGTTGTCATGGGTGGCATCAGCCTCATTTTATAATTCCTTTTCCATATAAAGGACTGAAGTAAATGGATTCAGGTTCCATACATAAAGTCATTTTCCAAACTGATTAAATTACAATATAAAAATAATTCTGCCAGCAAAAGGGTGGAGCAAATTCCCTCATTTGGTTAATAATCACACAAGCAAACACTTAAAGTTCTTTCTGGGCCAGCACTAGTTTGTATCGAAGTCTTACTGTGGTATTTTTAGTTATATCGATTATTTTAGGTTGTTCTTTTTTATCTCAAATGGCCACTCACATAGCTAAGTCCAACCAAGATTGGCATCATAGCCATTAGGGGGCCTAGCACCTCGAGACACCTTATGCATCAGACCACAATTATAAGGGCCTAGCACCTCGAGACACCTTATGCATCTGACCTTATGCATCTGAAATGGCCACTCACATAGCCAGGTTGGCGGCGATGATGAAGGAAGAAAGAGAGTTAGGGCTCAGGAGACAGCTTTCTCCAAGTCCCAACCAGCTTTCTCCATCACAAAAACCACTCACGGAAAAAGGAAACAGACCAAGACGAGAACATACCTGGCTGGGAGAACGGTTACCGGTGGCTCACTCAACTAAGCTACCGGCGACTAAAGAATGGGTACCAGCGGCAACAGGCAAGCGGAGGACGACACCACCCACGGCAGAGAAGAGAGCAGCCCAGCTTGATGGAGGGGACGCAAAATTGGGAATTTGGGAATTAGGGCCTGAGAAGCTGATGCCAGGAAACTTTAAATTGATTTAAAGTATATTCGGTGACAAAAAGAAGCAATTCAGTCTCTATTAGAGACCGACTATTTCCGTCTCAATATTCGGTCGCCCTTTATCAATCTGCCACTACTCTGCAGCTCTTTTGCAACCGTCATTATTTGTCACCACACTATCAGTCTCTATTTCGGTCGCAAAACATGCGTAATTAATATTTGAACAATTCAGTCGCAAAGAGTGGCATATCAGTCGCTTTGGGAGACCGAATAAATTCGGTCGCTAAAATCGGTCGCTAATTACAATTTTTTTTGTAGTGAAGGTTTCCAAAGTTTCAAGAAATCATGCATCATGCTTGTAAACTTTACAAGGAAAAAAAATATAAATTGCCGAAGAAATTGATTTTCACATCAAATATAATTTTCTGATCATTTATCTATCAAAAGGAGAAACAATAATCTTAAATGGAAAATCATAAGTTCCAAAACTAGAGGCTCTGATACCACATATAAGTTGTTCAATAATTTATTCAAAACAAAACCCTAATTTTGAATAACTCATTATGCCCTATAATATTATAACTTTATAATTCTCACAAAACAGTAATTGAATGGAGACGTACTTTGATCCATGATATTTATCTTACAAATAAACCTACTGTAGATGAGAGATCTTAAAGGAACTGTGTTTCTCTCTCTTCAGGCTTTTAGGTTTGACGCACGTTTTTTAATGGAGAGAAAACTGTTATATATTAGGCAGAGAGAGGACCAGTTTCTTATATAGAATCTTTAATACACATGTATCATCAACATGTATATCCAATAGATAATATCTCTCTTATTGACCAATAAGATTTTAACACTTAAACATTATTAGATCATAATTATCATTAAGTAATAATTATCACTAAGTCATTATTATCATTAATTTATGCTTATATTTAAATGAATAAATATAATAAAATACATATCTAAACTACAAGGGCCACTAATTAAAATATCTAGCACTGCTGAGGTGACTGAGCATCAACACATAAAAGATGGACTGACGATATTTACTACTCGTGCTAATTAATTTGAGACGTAACAAATTAATATTCATGAATTAGAATATGACTTGTGGGAGGACAGTTTCAGTATTTGAAGAAAATTGAATTATAATATGTACCTGTAAAGTGTCTGATTTAATTTTTTTTATATGTCCTATTTTATTATAAAAAATAACTTACATGATTTAATATTTTTTAGTAAAGTACTAAAATATATATCAAAAAAGATGAAAACAATAGTGTACAAATATTATTTCTTTTAATGAATAATTTTGTTTTAAAATTTTAAATTTTTGCAACAGATATATATTCTTACTTTAATACAAATTTTATAATATAGAAAACATTAGATACATGGATTAGAAACTTTCTGTCAAAATAAAGATTAGTATTTTTTTTTATTGTCAGATATGTATTCTTACTTTGATAAAATTTATTATTAATGTGGCGCGTACTAATTAACAAGACTTTTGAGAACATTGATTCATATGGACTCGACTTTTCTTCTGTTGAATTTCATAGGATGGACCCTATTTGGCTATTTCTGTAACATTTTTATCTTTAATTCATAATCAAATTCCATTATTTAGATTAATGGTCCAACGTTTTCTTGATTAAATAAGGGATTAAATGGCCATGAAAAGCCATTATTGCAATGGTAACTCCTCCATAAATGTTCTTGATGGTAGAATATCTATATAAAGGGTTTTTGGTCCCCGAGTCTTTTTATCTTGACATTCCTACGAACCTACACCATCTAGAGAAAGGAAAATTAGACTTGGAAGAGCTAAAAACATTAAAAGATTAAGAAGAAAAGCAATGGCGGGAGGTTGGTTTTATTTTATTTTTATTCCTCATTTGATTGGTTTATACATGTTACTTTGAGTTTAGAAACATGTTTAGAACATATTGATTATTTAACATTTGATATCAAAGCATGAAATGACCTCTGCTTTGCTTTTGCATTATGGGTTACTGTTTATAAATTTTATGGAGTGTTTTTGGCCTTTTTTGATGCAAAATGAGATTATGAATCATTAGGATATTGTTTTCTGATCATTTCGGTATATTATATGTATTTTTTGGTGGTCAAAATCGCCAGAAAACATTGGGTTTTCTCATTGGTTTGAACCAGGTCGAAACCGGGTCACTTTGACCCGTCTGGAGGTTGAAGACAATGAACAGTAAATTTATAATTAAAAAAATCCAGCGACTGTAGGTTCCGCATCTTGAACCTGCGCCCCTTGCAGGGGTGTTATACATTTTGGCCACTAGTCCAGTAAACCATCTTCGGTCTTATATGTGCTGATTTTATTTTTAAAGTATTGTGAGAAAATACATATGAAAAATGCATCTGTAGGAATTGAACCCACGGCCCTCGTGTTAGAAGCATGGTGTCTAGTCACTGGTCTAAGATGCATCTTTAGTCATAACTGGACATGTTTTAATATTTAAAGTATCTTTTGAAAATACACATGAAAAAATTGCATCCGCGGGAATTGAATCCGTGCACCCTTGGCTGAACAAGATGCAGCTTGCCGCTAGAACAGTGTTATTTCTTTGGTAATGCATGTGCTTGCTTTATATTTAAACTCTGGTTGTAAAAATGCACATAAAAACCTGTACACAGCAGGAATTGAACCCGTGGCCTTCTGGTGAAGAAACATGACATTCTGCCATTGGGTCGTGGGTGCCTGTTGGTTTGAGGTTAGCAGGAAAATATTGTTAATGCATTTTAATGTACATAATATTTTTCTCCATATTTGGTTGCAATTATTTATAATTATTTGAATTATTTTATGTGTATGTATATATGTTATTATGTTATTTTATATACATGCAATTTGGATTAATACTCTTATGATGCATGAATAATTTTTATGTTTTATTTTCATGCTATTAAGAATGAGTATTTTTGTGCATAATATTTTAGTTTAATTATGCAATTTTGTTTTATTTATGAGATGTTAATTTATATACTCTAATATATCATTAAGTTTTGATATTATTAGAATATATATAATTTAGGACTATTCTCATAAAACTAATTATATGTTTAATGATCCTTATAATCTTAATTAATTAGGGATTAGCCACAACATCTTTAATTAATTAAAATTATATATTAAATTTTTTTAGGATCACATAAGAAATTAGACATAATATTGTGATTAATTATATTTAATATAATAAATTTTATCCCATAGAAATTTTTATTATATTTATATAATTAATTAGGATAAAATGTCATATTATTTTCATAATTTACCCACAGGAGTTATGAATTGGTATATAGTTTGATAGTTTTATCATAAAGATATTTAGATATAAAATCAAATTATTTTCATAATGTATCCATAATATATGAAATTAAGTACATAATTTAATAATTTTGTCATAAAGTACATATGAATCTACTTGAATTAAAAATTTAGCCCACAACAATTTTTATGTCACTAGATTCATACATGTTTACATTGGTAATACATGAAATTTAGATCAATGAGCCTCAAAATTTTGACATAAGCTTTTAGATTTTATTCAGTTTCTCAATCTGTTAGTTTCTCTGATATCCGCTGTGATATTCCCAAACTTAGAGAAGATAACTATAAGATATGGAAGGAGAGAATACTCCTCCATTTAGGATAGATGGACATAAATTATGCTATTAGAAAAGACAAACCAACTACAATAACTGATGAAAGCACATTGGCTGAAATTTTGCTACCGGTATATGTGGTTCGTCTCAGCGTGATGTTTATTAAGAAAAAAAAATCACTACCAGTATATATGGTTCTGTCGATCAGTATGAGAACGTCTGAGATTTGCTAAAAGCCATTGATGAACAGTTCATCACTTCTGAAAAGGCCTTAACAAAAACCATGATCATCAAGTTCTCTTATCTCCGACTCACCAATGTAAGAGGTGTGCGCGTGTAATATTCCGTAATTTTTATATTTTTAAATAATATTTTACTATAAACAAGTATTATTTTTTTTAAAAAAATGGTTATGCATGTTTTGCTAAAAGCAAGTATACTTTTAATTAAAATAATTATTGTTTTGCTTTAAAATAATTATATTAGCCTCGAATAAATTTTTATTTTATTTTTAGAAATATTTTCTTTTATTATGCATAAAGATATTTATTTTGTGATTTGTTTTATTAAAATTTTATCAAGGAAAGTCATGATTTGATATTGCAACTAAATTTTTGCAATAATATAAATTTTTAGAAATTTTTGGGATGATTTAGGATTAAAAACGATATTTATATGAATATATATGAAATAAAATAAAAATAATCCTAAATATTTAATTATTAAATAATAATAAGTAAAAAATAAAAGAAATAAAAAGGGGGAGGGGAGATGCGGAAGAAGATAAGCCTCGTAAACCGAATAAATAGTATGAATAGTAATCTCTATGTTTTCTCTCTAGATCTGGAGTATCTACATGTCTCAAATTTCAAAACTGAAGGTACCACTGGATTCAAGATGGAGAATAATATGATTTTGACCAAACAATTTTTCAAATCAACCGCAAAATCGCCGTAAATCGGAAGTAGAAAATCTCAGAAAAAGATAAACTCCAAAACTCTTATTTAGAGACCTTAAATTAAAAATATGACACCACAGATGGATTCAAGAGCTAGATAAACCTTAGGATATGAAATTTTTCAACTATCTGACAACTTTTTGTTCTTGGTTAATAGTATTTTCCGACAGTGAATAGTGGTTTCACCGTCGTGAACAGTATTTGTTGGCTATGAACAATGACCAAGTGCCCGTTTGGTACGCTAGAATAGGAAAGGAATGAGAAATGGAATGTTAAATTCCATCGTTTGGTTAAGTGTAATGAAGGCGGGAAAGCATTCTATGGAATGCCTCATTCCACTATATGGTGGAATACTGATTCCATCCAAAAATGGCTGGAATCCGGTATTCCCTCCGCGACTGAAAAAAAAAAGACACCTTCTGCCCTCATTCTTTGTTCTCAACACCCAACCCATGACAGCACCCCTCTTCATCGTTTCTCTCTGTGGAAGACTGGGGGGAGGAAAAACGGGAAGCATGCAAGGGAGGAGATTTCAGCGAGAACATATGGGCGAAGCAGAGTCTCTGGGCGAAGAAACCCATTTCGCGAAGCAGAGCCATCTGTTATGCTTCGCGTCCTTCTTCTTTTGTGTTCCATAGCGTTCCGCTGCTTCTGCTTATGCGTACCACTGCGCCATCCACGCCTTCTTCTACTGCGCATCTAGTTTTTTTGCTTCGTCTCGCATTTGGTTGCCGTATCAAAGCAAAGCCCCTTTTCCATATCCACCCATTACCGGTGATTCCTTGGAGTTGCAAAGAAAGCTTGATTACCGGTAAAAGTTTGATTCCCTTTCTACTTCGTTTACAAATTTCAGGTTCTTACTTGGATAGAGAAAACTTGATTTCACATTCTGTGTTTGGGCATACATTGTTGTTTGAAAAACGATTGAATTAGCTTGATTTTTCAAACCCAGATTTCACATTGTTTTTTGAATTAACTTGATTAAGCTGTGACTGTATTTGGGCATAGTTGATCAGTTGCACATTCTGTGTTTGGACATCTTGGTTCTGATTTATTGTATGATGAGAACCTAGAAATGTATGGAGGTTAAATTTCCATCCCCCTTACCCTGGAACAGTTGTTGACTAGGCAAATATAGAAGATGTGATAATCGCTACAAGTTACTAGCCAGATGAAAAAGTAAGATTATGAGTACCTAACCTACTCTTTTTATGATTTTTTTGAGGCTTTTTACTCTATACTGATATGGAAACTTGCGTCTATGAGACTGATGAGCCTTTATCTACTGCACGCCGAGGTTTGTAGTTGGTTTTATTGCTGGTATGTACTTGTGGTTTACTATCATAAATTCCCTTATAAAAGAAAAATATGAAGAAAAATGAGTGTCTAAATTGAATTTCTAATGGTTTAGGCAAACATTTGCAGCTTGAGGAAGAGATATGGGTTCATGGAAAGAAGAAAACATCTGGCAACAAGATTACCGACATTCAGGTGTTAATTTATAAATTCTTGAATCTTTAATACTAGTGTTATGATCTGTACTTCATTGATTAGCATTAGACTACCCATTTTTCGTTGCAATTTTCCAGAAAAAAAAACACGAGTTATGATTTTTTCACCGGGTTACTGATATTTATTTGATATTTCCTTAGCTGATCTGAGATCATATACTGCCTAGTTATAGCTTTGTCTAATTTTTAATTGTTGGTTTTAGCGTTTCGCAATTGTAGATGATGAATATGATCTCCAACACCATCATTTCTGGCTGTGTCATGACATAGGGACTATCTCTAGTGGCAGCTGGTTTAGATGGAACTCTCAAGACATCCACAACTTTGGATTGCCCGTCAGGCTATAGGACAATGTCATATAGCATAGTTGGTGCTGGAGGATATTTTCTTGTGTTCCATCTAAAACTCACTTAAATATTTGAGTTTGAGGCTCATACTAAATATATGTTGGATGTCAAGCCTCCTAAAATGCATACTTCAGGAATTTGTACATTTACGCATTTGGGTTGCTATTTATTTAAGGTGTTTTTGTTGATGGAGTAGGTCACAAGAATATTAATATTTTTTTTTTGGTGAATATTACTTTTAACTTGTACTTGACCATAGATAAAAGAAATGCAATTTGGGTTACTAGGCAGCTTTTGCAATCCTTGTAATTCCGATTGTTTTCTATTATATTTGCAATGACCTTTTAATATTTTAATTTTTGGTTTCTTGTACCTAAACTATATATTTTAGTATCTTAATTTTTTATGATCTTTTAAATTAATTGAATAAAAAATAATTATATTTTATCGTAAAAATGGATAAAGCAAAGAATTTTAGTAAAAACAATTGTTTGTCTTTTTTAAAAAAATTAATTTAATTTATGTTAAAATGAGAATTTTTATAATTTAAAGTTTAAAGGTAATTGATTTTTTTTTTAAATTTTTGCTTCTTATTTTTAAATAAAAAAATTGTGTTAAAATTAAAAATATAAGATAATAAATTCTTTTTTTTTATATTATATTATTTTAAAAAATTTTATTTTAAAGTAAATATTTTAATCATTTTATACTAAGGGTATTTTAGTCATTTTACTTACACTGTCTTTCCATTCCTTCGTTTTATTCTCATACCAAACAATGGAATATCACATTACCTCAATTTTTTCCATTACATACCAAACAAGGTAATAGGTTTCCATTCCTTTTTCCATTCCCACTTCCTTTCCTCTTTCCATTCCTACTAAAATTTATTCCATCCAACCAAACGGGCCCCAAGTTCTTGGAGTCATTTCCTTGATTTTTGGACCATCCGGACACGTTTTTGAAGTCTGTTTAGTCAAATATTGATTGAAAAAGTGCATTTTAGGGCTATCCAATCTGAAGCTCTTACCCTGTGAGTAGATGATTCTTTCTATGAATTGCCCTATACTCTTCTTGATCTTTAAATGTGAAATTGATTATGTTTATAAGTTATTTACACTTTTATATGTTTCTAAAATGCATTAAATTATTTGAATTGCTCACAATTTGGTATATAGTTCAAGAAGAGTATAGTTTTAAAAACGAATTTCTGAACTCATACTACTTCAAATTTCACATGTATTTCTCATTAAATGATAAAGTGAATATTTATGCATGTGGCATTATTTATTAAGCTATATGATTGCCTCGAGAAAGGGCATGTACATGTGATAAACCCTGATTGAGAAATTTATGACAGATGAATCTATACTGAGACTGAAAGTCTGTATTATATTGAGAATTTTATACTAGATTATATGGCATATGTGCATATGGTATTTTCTGTGGAGGAATCCTATTAGAAATATTGTTTACTAATAGCAGATGATGTTAGCCTTGGTGCACCTTGATAACCCAGATAGCAGAGGGTGGTACTAGCCTCGTGTGTCGGCCAACACACGGAATATGATATGTGAAGGAGATCGGGATGCCTCTTATATGGGCGAGATACCAACTATATGATTTGTGACTTGCCTCCCTTGCTGTGTGCTTGGGAAATACCTATATTAGAGTCTCTTCCTGTGTCCTCTTGAATGGTGGTAGGGCAAACATCAGCAGGATGTTTAGGCAAATCTTACACCAACAAAGTACGGAAGGGCCTGAACTCTGATATGGTGGTTCTGATATGAGATCCTCCTAATATTTTTATGTGAAAGGTTTTGATACATTACAATATTTGAATAATGATCATACCATATTGCATATGATTTTGAATATCTGAATGTGATATGAATTGAGAATATTTGAAATGCGAGTCTCATATGGATGTACTTCTGAACTGTATTTTCTGCGACAAATTTTAAAATATGAGTACATCCACATGTTGACCTAAGAGGTCATAGGAGGTATTATCTGCTCACTGAGTTGTCAACTCACTACACGATACTTACATTTTTTTAGATAAGGATACATAGTTTGGCCTTGTAGCTATGTGATCAACTAGGTGTTATACTTTCTGGGTGAGCCTACATTGCTTCCATGGCTCACAGTGTTTAAATTATTTTGTACTTGTATTCTAGAGTATGCTCTGAACACCACATGCAGGATCCCTACTTCTGTTGTTACTCTGATGTTTATGGATTCGGTCTGTATACGGTATATGTATGGGAGAACCTATATGTATATGTTTCCATGATAAATGATTGGAATATTCATGTTTATGGAAAATATATGTTCACGGTATATATGTTTCACGTGCTCTAAAGTTAGGGGCGTGACAAGTTGGAATCAGAGCATTAGGTTTTTCTGTGGCTATCAGAGCAAAGGATTCTTTAGTAAGACCTTTAGTATGGGTATGAGCTAGACATATTTATACTTCTGGTGCTCCTGAGGGATTCTATAGGGTCTCAATTTCCTTTCTATTCCAAGTTTGTTAAATTTCTTGGTGATGTCATTTAGTTTGACAAATACTCCAGTTGCATTCATAGATTTAATGAATAGTGATGAGTGAGTTTTATACTCATAAATTAAATATTTTCATCTTATCTTTTGCCATAATTAAGCATAAATCTCCCTTACTTGTCTTTAGTTTTGTGTCTTTCTTACAGATGGAGAGAAGAGTAGAAAATGGACTTAATTGGAAGAATCAGAGTTAAATTGTGGTTCTTTGGGAATGATGTCTATAAATCAAGCAGATAAAACAAATTCATTAAGGATGGCTGAGTAAGGAGCATTATCATATTGTCTCTTGAGACGCATCCTAATGGATATATGCACAAATTTATTCTTTATTTATGATCACATTTCCAAAAGAACTAAAACAAAAAGATTCAAGGCAAAACACCCAATGTTGAGAATATGTTTGCTGGTTGCAGTCCAGCCCAACCTTGCTGTAGTACTTGGCCATATCTCTGAAAATACATATCCAATATGTATGCAATTTGGTAGGAGTGTAGCTGACACAATTGGGTACAACTGTCATGTTTAAGTGGTCAGAAAATATGGACATTAAAAGGGCCAAAAGTGGGCTAGAAGAGAATCTGACTACTGCTGCAGTCCAGCCCAACTTTTCTCTAGTATTTTGACCATTACTCACACATTATGTATCCAATTTGTCCACAATTTGTCTTGACGGAAAGCTAATGAAATTGTCTACAACTTTCGTGTTGATGAAGTCAGAAAATTCGACGGTTTTCAAGATGATATTCAAGGGTCAATTTCGGTGCACATGATGGAATTCAAATTGTCAACTTTGTACAACTTCCTACCTAACAATTTTGACAATTACCACACCAACCACACTTAATTGTATCTATAAATAGAGGGCTTGAAGGGTGAGTTAAGTAGTTTTTTGGAGAGCTTTGGAGAGAGCTTGGGAAAGCTTTGTTGGAATTCTACGAACCTGTAATGTTATTCTCTCTTTAGACATCTTGTATTTTTCATTTTCTTTCGTAATATTATCATGTTTCTTCATCTTTCATTTCACTTTCTTGCCTTGATTATGGAGAACTAATCTCCTAATGCTAAGGTGAAAGGGTGAAACTCTTGGTATGAGAACAATAATTTATCTAACTCTTAATCTTAATGTTTATCTTTGATATTGTATTTACCTTCCTATTTCTTTTCTCATAATTATTTCTTAATGGCTGGTTTTATCATACCGCCGATTTCTTGTTATGTTATTGGCTGGTTTTATTAGAACGCCTATCTCTTATTATTTTCATGGTTGGCTTTTCCACCTACTTTATTTTATTTTACTATTGGATGACTTTGCCACCGATTCTATTTCATTTTATTTTTTTTATGTTAATTAATTTTCTACCTTTCATTTTTTGCATAAGTTAATCTTGTAAAATGTGAATTTTGATATATTGTAGACAATCTTTGGCACAATAAATGCTTGAATCAATCTTGATTTATTGTAGACTATATAATGATTGGCACAATTTATGCTTGAATCCATTTACAAGTTATCTTTTGCATCTTTGTATTTTTAATCTTGTAAAGTGTGAACCTTGATACATTGTAGACAATTTTCGGCACAATAAATACTTGAATCACTCTTGATTTATTGTAGACAATATGGTGATTGGCACAATGTACGCTTGAATCCATTTTACAAGAATGTTTTAATTATTAGAAAGGAGGTAAATATAAGTCATGTATAAACAAAGTTGAGCTTAAATTAACATATCATCCGATTAGAACTTTATTCGTGTAAAGATTCTAATTGAGTACTAAAAGAGTTAAATTTATTTTTATTCGATATACCAAGAGTGGATCCCCTAACCTTAGCATGCTTCTTTACCTTGAATACATCTTTATTTAATTTCAGTATATTAGTTCTTTGCATATTTTGTTCAATATTCCTCTCACAAAACAAGACATCGGGAACTAGGTTAGAAGTATTTATTTCGGATCTATATTAGAATTTTCTCTCAATTGGCAATCTCTGTGGGATCGACCTTGCATACCACTAAATCTATACTCCAATAGATTCGTGCACTTGCGAGTTTTAATTAAAACAACAACAAATAGTAATTAAGTCATCACTGGAACAATTTGTTATTATATTTATTGATGATGTACTAGAATATTCCAAGAGTTCAGAGGATCATAAGCAATATTTAAAGATATTTTTACCAACTCTAAGGGAGTATGGTTGGTAAGGATGGTATCCAAGTAGACCCTAAGATAGTAGAAGTGGTACAACAATGGCATGTTTTACTACAGTTACAGATGAAGATCCAAATTAACTTGTGCTTTCCACAGTTGTCTGTCTTCCAATCTATTTGAGTCATAGTTGGATCAGGTACATGAACATATGCTTGTAAAGTATCAATCAATTCCTCAGCATTTGAAGCTGAGATGAGAATTCGTCGTGCTGAGTGTGAGATGAACCTTTGTTCCACAGCTTGATCAAAAAAAGACAACAGATCATCAAAGAAGTGGTTAACATTTAACAAACCTATTAGTTTGTGATGTATATTTAGTTGTGCCCAAGAGACTATTTGAAAAATTTCCTCTAAAGTACCAAAATCCCCTAGTAAGGCAATGAATGCATCAATATTGGTCATCATTCTAGCTATGCACTCATGCATGGAAGCTACCCTAAATTCTTTCCCAACTATTTTTCCTAGGATATTTAATACAGCTAGAACTGTGAGAATAATACCTAGAACTTGACATCCTCCTATATGTGCAGCTGTAGATATACACCCCATTAATCCACGGTTACCTCCACCATAGACTAAATGAAGTTTTCTCCTAGCCAGCACCATATCCAGATTTTGTGCTGCTTTCACATACTCTCCATCTTTTCCAGGACTGGAACCACAAAAGACAAATAATTCAAAACTGACGGAATGCAATTCTCTCCATAGCTGCATACACCCTAACTTTGAGTATAAAGGTGAAGATACTGACGTGAGCATTTATAGAACTCAGTGAAGGACATACTTATAATAGCTATGCGAATAAACCGAGCAATATTAGAACAGCTATGTGAGTTATTGGTGGATATCAGCTAAATTGAAGGTAAAATTTTCAAAAATGACAGCACACATGCATATGTATAGTAGTTGTGATTGTGTCTAATATTAAGCACATAGAGAGAATAAGGTTAAGATATCACTAGAAATTTGCTTTTTACTTATTGTCCTTCATGAAGCATTGATGGCTTGATTCTTGTAGGAAAGTTGTAAGTGGTAGGTGTAATTGAAAAAAAAAGAGTGAAAATGTAAACAAGGTAAATGTTGAAGAGGGACAATCAAATGGTTTATTTTGTTTTCTCAATGTTCTTGCCAGTCGACTATCGGTAGTATTAAGTCGACTAGCTATTCTGAGAATTTTTAAATTGGACTAGTTTATTTTACAATTGATTGATTACATCTATTTTGAAGCAATCAATTGCATCCTACCAGTTAACTACGTATTCTTTGATTTTCACAAATTTTTATAAGCTCAAATGTTTTTTTTTCATGTGCTATTTTTCCACCGAATACCAACAGCTTTAAAGTAGATTTTGGCACATATATTCAAACCTTGCGGCCACTGATTTTTGTCGAAATAACATCTAGATTTTGTTTACAGATTTTCAAGAATTACGGCCACCGATTGTAACTCTCTCCAATGCTTTGTTGAAACTTCTTACTTTCAATTTTGGCACCATGCTTATTTAAGTATTCCTCTTTTCTGCTACATCATCCTTGATTAATGATTGTCATTAAATGCAAGGTTCTTTTCCTTATTACATGGAGGGTTAATTTCTTTTATTTGAAACTTAGTTATTATGGTATCCAAGTGGTTAGTAGGTTAAAGTAATGAAAAGTTTGACGGATGATGGCCTTATGGTGTTTTGATGAATGTAATCAAGAGAATTAGTGGTGTTGAAGTTCTTGAGGAATAAAATATGGGAATTAGGATTTAAATTAATCTTTGAACTCTTAATTTGGAAATATAGAGAATATTCTTAGAATCATGTCCAAAAATAATGTAAGTGATCAAGATATTTGTGTTAAAGGTTTATACTATGCTAAATTGAGTCTGGTATCTAAGATGTGAATTATGTTGAATTGAAAATTCATGCATGAATAATTGTTGAGAAAAGTCTTAGAACAAACGGGCTAGTTAAATGAAATTGATAGGAACTAGAATGATATGCTTTTAGATATGATAGAAGAAAGGCTTGAAATTTTTGATAATGAATTTATTTGTGTTAATAAGAGGGTATAGAGTTACTGTGATGAGGTAAGTTGAAATTGTTAGACATGTGCCAATGGTACATAAACGTTATAAAAGGTTTGGTGGATTTATTGCTACGTATGTTTAACATATTGATTAATAGATTTTAGGATAAAAATAGATGATAGATTAAGATGATGATATTCATGGGATGATATTGATATGTGAGAATCAAAGATGACTTGATAGAAGTCTAGAATAAGAAAAGATAGTTACCCAAAATGGATGTGAATATATTCTTTTATGTGTGTGGTTCCTAATATCGACTTATAGATATGTGCATGCAAGCTTGAGGATATAAAGGAATGAGATACACAATGATTTAAGAGTTCCTTATATGTATATATATAATCTGTTGATTATTTTGCATAAAGTGAAATTGATTAGAAAAGAAATACAAGCAACTCAATACTAGTCAAAAATCTATAAGGGACCATAAATGTTGAGCACTAGAAATTATCAGTTGGTGACCACATATTTTTGAAGGACTCACCAATGAAAGAGGTAATGAGGTTTGGAAAGTAGAAAAAAGTTAAGCTCTAGTATATAGACTCTTTGGAAAACTTGAACAAAGTATGCATACTAGTACATTGCCTAGCCTTGCCATCAGGATTAAGTAATGTGGATACAATCTTTCTTGCATCAATGCTAAAGAAGTACCTATTAGATTCTTCTTATATTACCTAATTTTAAGGAATTCAATTGGACAAGCATTTGACTTAACTATAAGTAAAATCGATGTCTATTGTTGATCGACAAGTGAAAAACATATGGATGAAAGAAATTCCTATGGTTAAGTTATATGATAAAACACTCAAGCGAAGAGACATATTAAAAAGTAAAGATGATATACAGAAAAGATATCCCTAATTATTTGAGTAATAAGGTTGATAACTCCGAATTAAGCCTTGATTTCATTCCCTACAAGTGGTAGGATGGGTTGAAATTCGGGGACCGAATTTTTTAAGGGGGGAAGAATGTTATATCCTGTAATTTTTATTTTTAAAAAAATAATATTTTACTATAAACAAGTATTATTATTATTTTTAAAATGATTATGCATGTTTTGCTAAAAGCAAGTATACTTTTAATTAAAATAATTATTGTTTTGCTTTAAAATAATTATATTGACATCTAATAATTTTTTGTTTTATTTTTAAAAATATTTATTCTTTTATTATGCATAAAGATATTTATTTTGTAATTTTTTTTTATTAAAAGTTTATCGAGGAAAGTCATGATTTAATATTGCAACTAAAGTTTTGCAATAATATAAATTTTTAGAAATTTTTGAGATGATTTAGGATGAAAAATGATATTTATATGAATATATATGAAATAAAATAAAAATAATCCTAAATATTTAATTATTAAATAATAATAAGTAAAAAATAAAAGAAATAAAAAGGGAGAGGGGGAGATACAGAAGAAGAGAAGTCTCGTAAACCGAATGAATAGTATAAATAGTAATTTCTATGTTTTCTCTCTAGATCTGGAGTGTCTACAGGCCTCTGATCTCAAAACTGAGGGTACCACTGGATTCAGGATGGAGAATACTACGATTTTGACCAAACAATTTTTAAAATCAACCGCATAATCGTTGTAGATCGGAAGTAGAAAAGCTCAGAAAAAGAAAAACTCTGAAACTCTTATTTAGATACCTTAAATTGAAAATCTGATACCGTTGATGGATTCAGGAGTTAGATAAACCTTAGGATATGAAAATTTTCAACTATTTGACAACTTTTTATTCTTGGTAAATAGTATTTTTCCGGCGGTGAATAGTGATTTCGCCTGAGTGAACAGTATTTTTCGGCTATGAACAGTGATTAAATTTTTGGAGTCATTTCCTTGATTTTTGAACCCTCCGGACACGTTTTTGAAGTCTGTTTAGTCAAATGTGGATTGAAAAAGTGCATTTTAAGGCTGTCCAATCTAGAGCCCTTATCCTGTGAGTAGATAATTCTGTCTATAACTTTCCCTATACTCCTCTTGATCTTTAAATGTGAAATTGATTATGTTTATAAGTTATTTACACTTTTACATGTTTCTAAAATGCACTAAAATTACTTGAATTGCTCACAATTTGGTATAAAGTTCAAGAAGAGTATAGTTTTAAAAACGGATTTCTTAACTCATGCTATATCTGATTTCACATGTATTTCTTATTAAATGATAAAGTAAATATTTCTGCATGTGGCATTATTTATTAAGCTATATGATTGCCCTGAGAAAGGCCATGTACATGTGATAAACTCTGATTGAGAAATTTATGACAGATGAATGTATACTGAGACTGAAAGTCTGTATTATATTGAGAATTTTATACTGGATTATATGGAATATGTGCATATGATATTTTATATGGAGGAATCATATTGGAAACACTGTTTGCTAACAGCAGGTGATGTTAACCCTGGTGGACCTTGATAACCCAGGTAGCAGAGGGTGGTGTTAGCCTCGTGTGTCGGTCAACACACGAGATATGATATGTGAAGGAGAACGAGATGCCTCTTATATGGGCGAGATACCGACTATATGATTTATGACTTGCCTCCCTTACTGTGTGCTTGAGAAATATCCATATTAGAGTCCTTTCGCATGTCCTTTTGAATGGTGGTAGGGAAAATCTTAGCGAGATGCTGAGTTTAGACAAATCCTACACCAACAAAGTACAGAAAGGCCTGAACTCTGATATGGTGGTTCTGATATGGGATCCTCCTAATGTTTTTATGTGAAAGGTTTTGATACATTACAATATTTGACTAATGATCATATTGTATTGCATATGACTTTGAATATTTGAATGTGATATGAATTGAGAATATTTGAAATGCGGGTCCTATATAAATGTACTTCTGAATTGTATTTTCTGTGACAAATTTTAAAATATAAGTACATCCATATGTTGACCTAAGAGGTCATATGAGGTATTATCTGCTCACTGAGTTGTCAAACTCACTACACGATACTTACATTTTTTTTCAGATAAGGATACAGAGTTTGGTCCTACAGCTACGTGATCAACTAGGTGTTATACTTCTGGGAGAGCCTACGTTGCTTTTATAGCTCACAGTGTTTAAATTATTTTGTACTTGTATTCTAGAGTATGCTCTAAACGCCACAGGCAAGATCCTTGCTTCTGCTGTTACTCTGATGTTTATGGATTCAGTCTGTATACGGTATATGTATGGGAGAACCTATATGTATCTGTTTCCATGATAAAAGATTGAAATATTCATGTTTATGGAAAATATATGTTCATGGTATATGTGTTTCACGTGCCCTAAAATTAGGGGCATGACAGCGCGAGCATATAACGCAAATGCGTGACATTTCAACTCAACTTAAAAAACTCGAGATTGATATGTCAGAATCCTTCCTAGTGCACTACATTCTGAACACCCTTCCACAGGAATACGGGCCTTTTAAGATTTTTTATAACACTCATAAAGAAAAATGGTCAGTTAATGAATTAATGACCATATGTGTGCAAGAAGAAAGGCTATTAATGGAAGTGGGTGAGAGTACATTGCTGGCAACAGTTCATGGGAAGAACAAACCTGATAAGTCTCAAGCTAATCAGAAGGGAAAAGGTAAAATACCACCTCAAGCTAATATTAAGAAAGAAGTAAAGTGTTTCTTCTGTAAAAAGAAGGGATACATGAAGAAAGGATATACCAAATTCCAAAAATGGCTTGAGAAGAAAGGTAAATCAATCTCGTTTGTCTGTTATAAATCTAATACGACTAATGTTAATATTAACACCTGGTAGATTGACTCTGGATCAACAATTCATATTGCAAACTCCTTGCAGGGTATGCAAAATTTAAAGAAACCAGTGGAAAATGAGCAGAGCATCTTATTAGGCAACAAGATGGGCTCACATGTGGAAGCAATAGGAACTTGCATTTTAACTTTAAGTAGTGGCTATGTTTTAAAGTTAGAAAGGACTTTTTATGTACCAAGTTTCTCACGAAACTTAATTTTAGTTTCCAGACTTGTATCTTCTGGATATTCCTTTAATTTTAAAGACACATCATTCAGTTTATTATATAATTTAGATTGTGTCAAGAATGGTATTTTGTCTTATGGTCTTTATCATCTTAATTTACAAAGCGATACTACTTATTGTTCAATACAAGTTCAAATTGGTTTTAAATGGTGTAATATTAATGAGGATTCCTCTATGTTATGGCACCGGAGATTAGGACATATCTCCATAAAGAGAATTAAGAGATTAGTAAAAGATAGAGTACTTAGTACTCTAGATTTTACTGATTTTGAGACTTGTGTGGATTGCATTAAGGGAAAGCAGACTAACATGTCTAAAAAATGTGCTAATAGAAGTTCGAACATATTAAAGATCATTCATACTGATATATGCTGTCCAGACATGGATGCGCATGGTTAGAAATATTTTATCACCTTTGTAGATGATTATTCACGATATATGTATATCTATTTGCTCCATAATAAAAAGGAAGCATTGGATGCCTTCAAAGTCTTTAAGGCTAAAGTTGAGAACCAATGCATAAAGCAAATAAAGATAGTGAGATAAGATAGAGGTGGAGAATATTATGGTAGATACACGGAGAATGGACAAGCACCTGGTCCCTTTGCAAAGTTTCTTCAAGAGCATAGGATTATTACCCAATATACTATACCTGGTTCTCTAGACCAGAATGGTATTGTAGAAAGAAGAAATTGAACATTATTGGATATGGTGCAGAGCATGCTTAGCAACTCCAATCTTCCTAGATCCTTGTGGACTGAAGCACTAAAGATAGCTGTGTATATATTAAATCGAGTTCCAACTAAGGCTGTCCAAAAGACACCTTTTGAATTATGAAAATGTTGGAAATCGAGTTTGCGACATATGCACGTTTGGAGATGTCCATATAAGGTGAGGATATATAATCCATAAGAGAATAAACTAGACCCGAGGACCGTTAGCGAGTATTTCATTGGATATACCGAAAGGTCTAAAGGTTACATGTTTCATTGTCCATCTCACACAACTAGGATAATGGAATCAAGAAATGCTAAGTTTCTTGAGAATGACTTTATCAATGGGAGTGATCAGTTCAGGAACTTAGTTTCTGTACATAATCATATATAGTCTCATCCTTCCACTTCAAGTGACAGATTGGTTATTATTCATAGCACCCCTCAAGTACAAACGGGTACTGAACAACTAGTCATTGAGTTTCCACAAGCTGATCAGTTTGATCAAAATGTTCAGGATTTACAAGTAGTTCCTGAACAAGTTGATCCACAAACTCTTCAAGAGGGTGATGCTACAATATTAAGAAGATCTACTAGAGAGAAAAAATCAGCTATTCTTAGTGATTTTATAATGTATCTACAAGAGTCTGACTATAATATAGGAGATGAAAATGATCCTGAAACATTTTCACAAGCCATGAGTTGCAAAGAGTCAAATTTATGGTATGATGCCATGAAAGATAAGATGAATTCCATGAAGAGTAATAGAATCTAGGAACTTGTAGAGTTGCCTAATGGGACGAAGGCCATTGGTTGTAAATGGGTCTTTAAGACCAAGAAGGATTCATTAGGTAACATTGAGAGATACAAGGTGAGACTCGTTGTTAAGGGATTTACTAAAAAGAAGGAATTGATTACACAGAGACTTTTTCTCCTATATCTAAGAAAGATTCTCTTCGCATTATTTTGGCATTAGTTGCTCATTTTGACCTTGAGTTGCAACAAATGGATGTGAAAATCACATTTCTTAATGGTGATATAGATGATGAGGTTTATATGAAGCAACCTGAAGGTTTCTCCTCTAGTAATGGTGAGCACTTGGTTTGTTAGCTTAAGAAATCCATATACGGTTTACAACAAGCCTCCCGTCAGTGGTATTTTAAATTCCATGGAGTAATTTCTTCATTCAGATTTGTTGAAAATTCTATGTATCAATGTATATACCAAAAGGTCAGTGAGAGTAAAATATGTTTTCTTGTTTTATACGTAGATGATATTTTGCTTGCAACCAATGATACGGGTTTGCTGCATGAGGTGAAACAATTCCTCTCTAAAAATTTTGACATGAAAGATATGGATGAGACATCTTATGCCATTGGCATTAAGATCCATAGAGATATACCTCGAGGGTGTTTTAGGTCTGTCACAAGAAACCTATATCAATAAAGTTTTAGAGAAATTTCGGATGCAGGATTGTTCACCAAGTGTTGCTCCCATTGTGAAGGATAATAGATTCAATTTGAATCAATGCTCAAAGAACAATCTTGAGAGGTAATCTATAAAGAACATTCCATATGCTTCTGCCGTCGAAAGCCTTATGTATGTTCAGGTTTGTACCAGACCTGACATTGCATTTACTGTGGGGATACTCGGGTGATATTAGAGTAACCCAGGAATGGACCACTGGAGAGCTGCAAAGAAAGTCATGAGGTACCAACAAGGGACCAAAGACTACATGGTTATGTATAAACAGACGGACAATTTGGATGTGATTGGCTATTCAAATTCAGACTTTGCTAGCTGTGTTGATTCTCTCAAGTCAACATCAGGATACATTTTCATGCTGGCCAGTGGAGCTGTTTCTTGGAGAAGTGTCACACAGACCTTGACTGCTACTTCTACTATGGAAATTGAGTTCGTCTCCTATTTTGAGGCCACTTCTCATGGTGTATGGCTTAAGAATTTCATTTCGGGACTTAGAGTTATGGATTCAATTTCTAGGCCTTTAAGAATTTTTTGAAATAATTCAGCTGCTGTCTTTATGGATAAGAATAATAAAAGTCGAAGTCGAAGTAAACACATCGACATTAAGTAATTAGCCATTAGAGAACGTGTAAAAGAAAAGAAAGTGGACATTGAGCACATTAGTACTGAATTAATGATCGCCGATCCTTTGACTAAGGGCATGTCACCACTAAAATTCAAGGATCATGTAGAGAAAATAGGACTTTGTTCCACTTTATGATTGTATACATACAGGTAATTAATGAAATTCTTATATATTGTGATGTTTTCTCATATTAATGTGCACTTTAATTCATTTGAGAAAAACATATTTTATTTTTGGACCAAGAATAAACGTAGGGTTTATTCATTAAGTTTTTGTTACCACATTAAATATAACACTTGAGAAACTAAGTGCATTGTAATACATGGTTGATATTACTAGATTTTAGAGTACTTATCACTATGATTCATGTATTTATTTCTTAAGAAAGTTGTTTAATAACTCATTTAAGTCATTAAATTAAATGTATGGACCAAGTGGGAGAATGTAACAGTTTTATCTTTAATTCATAATCAAATCTCATTATTCAGATTAATGGTCCAACATTTTCTTGATTAAATGAGGGATTAAATGGCTATGAAAAGCCATTATTCAGATGGTAACTCCTCCATAAATGTTCTTGATAGTAGAACTTCTATATAAAGGGATTTTAGTCCCTGAGTTTTTTCCTCTTGACATTCCTACGAACCTACACCATCTAGAGAGAGAAAAATTAGACTTGAAAGAGTCAAAAACATTAAAAGGTTGAGAAGAAAAGCAATGGCGGGAAGTTGGTGTAATCTTATTTTATTCCACATTTGATTGGTTTATACATGTTACTTTGAGTTTAGAAACATGTTTAGATCATATTGATTATCTAACAATTTCTTCTTTCATAAAAGAAAAATGATAAAGATAAAATTTAGATGTAATTTTTTATGTGTCTCTTCTTCTTTTTTAATAAAAATATGACACTTAAATTTTTTAATAGTTCAGCAGATATATTTAAGTTAATTTTATGTTTTTATTAAATACGTTAATAGCAAATATATAAATAATTTTACCTAACTTTTGTAAAACAATAATTAAATAGTTGAGCTGACGAATATTCAAAGAGTCAAATCAATTTCAAAAATTATTTTTCATAAAGAAACTATATTTGTATGTTGCTGTCAGAATTATTTGTCATCAATTTGAAAGGAAATTGTAAGAAAAATAAATATTAGATTAAGTAATTAATTAAGAATATATTTAAGTTTGTAAATCAAGGTAGACTAGTAAGCGAAATGACAAAATTCAATTGACTGTTCTAGTCTTAGTTAATTTACAAAATTCAATCGACTGTTCTAGTCGTAGGTAATTTAGTTGACGGAAAAACAGAGAACAAGCTATCTTAGCTATGTTTGAAAATTATGACTTTCTAAAATTATTGTTATAAGTGTTGTAAAAAAAATTTGTGAAAGGATAACTAAATGTTTCTTTGAAAAAAAAAATATTATTTGGTGAGAACTAAGAGTAACTGTGTGATTAATTTTTTGCAGACCTTAAAGTAATTATAGTTTTCAATAAAATTCAAACATTTAATCTTCTCTTGGGATCGTTAGCCGCTTTTACCATTCTGACCAATCATTTATAGGTTGAAAAAAAATATTATTAAATTTATGGTAAATTGCAAATACATTAATTTGTTTGATAAAAATATTATTGAAAATATAATATTTTTATTAATTAATTAAGAATAGGTTTAGCTTTATAAATTAAGATAAAAGTATTAAACAGAATAGTAAACGAAATGCCAAAATATAGTTGACTTAATTGTCGTAGTTAATTTGGTCAACAGAAAGAAGAGAGAACAATCTATTATGGCTTATCAACAATATCAGATTGGGAGCGTTCTTCCACAAACTTTATGTATTCTTTTGCACTTTTAGTTTTGAAAATTATGGATTTAATGTTGTTTGCTATTGTCATTCGCATAAACATTAGGCTCAATCTATTAGATCTTTCCCAAATTTTATGGAGAGATCTCTGTTCTGTGTTGCTTGAATCAGTAAGAGCAGCAAGTTTATCAATTAAGAGTGCTAAATCAAGATCTAAAACACCTAAGTGAAATTGGACCTATTCATGCCACTTAGAGAAATTAAGCCCATTGTACTTTAATATAGACCAAGCTTGAGAATGAAGAGAAACATGAACTGATACTGCAAACAAATAAAATGTTCATACATTAATGCTGAGTCATAATTTAAATGCATAACTCAGATTCAGATAATATCATCCATAAATGTACACTAAAATCCACCTTTGGGTGATCCAACAATGCACAACAATAAACATAATGTATGCTTAATTTAATCTCACATAATTGATAATTATATATACTCTAATTTGGTGTGTTTGTTATCTTTGGATATACTAAACAAATCAAATAAAGTATATTAATTATCCACATTCATGTTATTGACTATAAAATTAATTAATCAACCTTTGGGCGATCCTTAAATATTTTATAGCCAATAACCTTCAATACACCTATAAACAAACCATCATTATGTCATTTATAAGCATCAAAATTTATGGGTGATTGAAAATAAAATCATTATACAACTCAAAACTAATTTTCTTAATGATTCAACCAATTTGGTGATTAACAAATCCTACATAATATAATTTTAAAATTGCAAACATACTTTCAAATAATGATCATATAATACAATTCTAAAATATAGAGTGAAGAACTTCATTATCTATAATTTTATCATACAGCCTTGATTTTCTCGAGGCTGTAGTTTTTTTTTTTTTGAAACAAAACTTCTTGTTACAATTTCACAAAATATAATTGCAAAAAATCATATAGAATTCCATCAGCCAAATCGTGAAATTGCATAATGTATTATTGTAAATCAAAAGCCATCAAATCAAATGGAAAACCCACCAACTCAAGTGACGTAGGATAACAATAAAATTCAAGATACAGCCAATTCATCAATTGAGTTTAATCAATTCACGGCTTTCTATTCAAAATGTTTTCGGTTTTGCATGATAAAATTATTTCGGAAAAGGCTGCCAAGGTTTCCAAATTTTCAAGAAATAATACCTCATGCTTGAAAACTTTATGAGGAAAAAAAATATAAATTGCCGAAGAAATTGATTTTCACATCAAATATAATTTTGTGATCATTTATCTTTCAAAAGGAGAGACAATAATCTTAAATGGAAAATCATAAGTTCCAAAACCAGAAGATCGGATACCACATATAAGTTGTTCAATAATTTATTTAAATCAAAACTCTAATTTTGAATAACTCATTATGCCCTATAATATTAGAACTTTATAATTCTCACAAAACAATAATTGAATGGAGACGTACTTTGATCCATGATATTTATCTTACAAATAAACCTACTGTAGATGAGAGATTTTAAAGAAATTGTGTTTCTCTCTCTTCCGCCTTTAGGTTTGACGCACATTTCTTGATTGAGAGAAAACTGTCACATACTGGACAAAGAGAAGACCAATTTCTTATATAAAGTTTTTAATATACATGTATCATCAACATGTATATCCAATAGATAATATCTCTCTTATTGACCAATAGAATTTTAGCACTTAAACATTATTAGATCAATTTGAAAGGAAATTATAAGAAAAATAAATATTAGATTAATTAATTAATTAAGAATATATTTAAGTTTGTAAATCAAGGTAGACTAGTAAGCGAAATGACAAAATTCAAATGACTGTTCTAGTCTTAGTTAATTTACAAAATTCAATCGACTGTTCTAGTCGTAGGTAATTTAGTTGACGGAAAAACAGAGAACAAGCTATCTTAGCTATGTTTGAAAATTATGACTTATTGTTATAAGTGTTGTAAAAAAAAATTGTGAAAAGATAACTAAATGTTTCTTTGAAAAAAAATATTATTTGGTGAGAACTAAGAGTAACTGTGTGATTAATTTTTTGCAGACCTCAAAGTAATTATAGTTTTCAATAAAATTCAAACATTTAATCTTCTCTTGGGATCGTTAGCTGCTTTTACCATCTGACCAATCATTTATAGGTTGAAAAAAAATATTATTAAATTTATGGTAAATTGCAAATACATTAATTTGTTTGATAAAAATATTATTGAAAATATAATATTTTAAGTAATTAATTAAGAATATGTTTAGCTTTATAAATTAAGATAAAAGTATTAAATAGAATGTAAACGAAATGCCAAAATACAGTTGACTTAATTGTCTTAGTTAATTTAGTCGACGGAAAGAAGAGAGAACAATCTAATATGTTTGAAAACGATGACTATGAGAATATCTTGAGAAATAAAAAAATGATGACTTTTTAAAATTATTTTTTTATAAGTGTTGTAAATAAAAATTTGTGAAAAGATAACTAAATTTTTTTTTGAAAAAAAATTACTAAATTGTATATAGATAAAATTATTTGATAAAATTTATTACTAAAATGTTCTGATTATTTTATATATAAATTTATATAAAAAAATATTAACATTTAATAAGGGGAAGTATTTTTAAGTATTTTAATTATCCACAGGTATAATAGTTTAAGTAATTAATTAAAAATATGCTTAACTTTATAAATCAAGGTAAAAGCATAATTAGACACGAAATGACAAAATAGATTTGACTTTTATTTTTCTTAGTCAATTTAGTTGACGGAAAGAGAGAACAATCTTACACCTCGTTTGAATATGATGATTGACTTCTTAAAAATTGTTGTGAAAACCATGTAAATTTTTGTTTGAAGAATATTATTTAAATTATTGTGAACTGTTTATTAATTAAAATTTTCAATATAGTTTTTTTATAATGATTAAAAACTGTTTATATTACCAATAATTTTAATGATTTAAAATATAATAAAACACATGCTCTTAACAAATTCGATCAACAAAATTTTGCCAAATATAAATTTATAGTTTTTGTTATGATAAATTGTCATATAATAAAAAATTACAATATTATCCAGAAGTTAACAAAGATAACAGAGTCTAGAAAACAGTAAGATTAATAAAATTAAAGTCGGAATGTTATGGTTTATGACTTGTAAGGTCATTTAGAAGACAAAAAATTAAATATACCCGACCGACTTTTCTCGTATCATTCTTTCAGCGCTGCCAAAAGTAGACCACAAAGTCTGAATTAAAAATTATTTATTTAAGAATTAAAATAACTTTTCTTATTAATTTCAATTCTATTTTAAAACAACTACAGGACATTGCCTACTATTCTCTATGCAAAGTTTGGTAGAATATCACCATATGGGAAGGATCTTAGTTCTCACAGTTCATTTTTAAAAAATGGTTTTCACTGGACAGTCTCTATTTTTCTCTGAAATACACATTAATGGAATCTATCATCTTATTAAACCGTTGCTAACACCATCGGATGTTTTAGAGATAATTAATTTGAGATATATCTGTACCCAAAAATTTGAGATATATAATTATTTCAACGACAGGGAAAATTAATATTAATTATATTTAATTTTAATAATTATAAAACATCGAGAAGTTTGGCAATTTCATATATAAATATAAGTACAAACACATGAATATATTACACATTTTATTTCCCACAAACACATATATTGCATGTTATATTTTTTTGGGTCTAGAATAGGCGATATTTGAGTTAATATGCATGCATTTTAAGTAATTTATCTCTCTAGTCCGGTCAATAGTAGGCCAACCATGTTGTAATAAGAGAATTTATAAAAAGAGTTCTTGTAAGTTAGTCTCAAAAAATTGACATAATTAATATTTAAACATATAATTGTGCACCTAACCTTAAACTATATGCTCACCTTGGCCACTAGATTAATCCTTTGGAAGTTATATTACACATGATTTTGTGTTTTCCACGAAGAATATAACCAACTAACCTAGCTAGCTTATATATATATTTTGAATATTTTAAGGTCTATTTGATTTATCTGTTTTCTCTTTTTATTTTTATTGAAAATAAAAAATATAACTAAAAATGTATTTTATAGATTTTAAAAGAAAATATTTTCTAAAAGAGGGTGAAAACAAGAAACATCTAAAAGAAATTTTCAATGTTTTCAAAAAAAAAAAATAACCGATAATATTTTTGTAATTTTAAAAAATAAAATAAAATCATAATTATACAAGATCAAACTTAAAAATTAAGAAAAATAATGAAAACTTGCAAGTGAAAATATATTTTAAGAAATAAAAATATTTTTATAAACCAAACGCACCTTTACATATCTTATTAATTCAATATAATACACATTTTATTTTTCGAGTTTCTAATTAAAGCCACAGTTATGAGACATAGATAAGATATGAAGCAAAACCAAGTTGTTGGTCATATTGGCAGAGGATCCACAAGCAGAGCTACAATGGAATCCTTCATCAATCCTCCAGCGTTAGTGTAGTTATCTGCATCTTTGTAAAACACATTCATAAAACGAGCTAGGTTGAGAACTCGCATAAGAAAAGGCATTGGCACGTCGGTTGGTCTAAGGCATTCCTCATTTATATCCTTCCATGCATTCCTAACAAGCTTACCCAATTCATTAATGGCTTCTTCCCTTGACACTCCATTATCCTTCATATAGCATTCCACGTGTGAGCCTACGTGTCCTCTTTTCTGCTCAAACTGAACAAGAAGCAAGATATTAAAAAAATGAAAAATAAAATAGGGAGGAATTTGACATTTAAAAAATTTATAAGGTAAATAGGTTGTAAATCTACCTTCAAAGAAAGTTATACTGTAATTAGCGATAGTAATATTGTTTATTTAAATACAGACCAATCCATTTAGTCCATGAAGCAAAATGAGTTGGTGCGGATCAAACATGAGTTAGCTTGTGAAGTAATAAATAAATTAAAATGAGTTAGTTAGGGCCACTTTCAACTCAGGGATATTTTTTATGAAATTTTATATATATATATATATATATATATATATCGACCCAACCATCTACCTCCATTGGTGGATATATATGGGCTTAAAAATGTTATCCCGTTTACTAAACGATCCAGTCTATCAATGAGTGGCCCATGATAAGTAAACCCATCTAACAAAGCAAACATCGAACCCAAGATATTTCTCTACATACCTCGCTGGAGACAATGTCATCCATGACCCTGGCAATAACTGCGGAAGCTTTAAAAATTTTGGGGCTATTTTCTGCCCATTTGAAGATGTCCTCAGTGACTATGTCACCCATGCCAATGAAAGATGTTGTTGAGAGCAATGGGTAACCACATGATATTGTTGATATGCTAAGATACTCTTTTGTTGTTGGTTTATATTTGCTGTTGAACCATCTGGCCTCAGTCATGTAGGCTTGCACCATCTTTTTCAACTGCCATTAATTTCAAAGTTTCTAAGGTCAGTAAACTATGATTTAGTTTGGTTTTGTGCAAATGTAAACATTGTTTATCAGCACAGACACAAGTTTATCAACACAGAAACTGCCATTAATTTTATTCGCTTGTTTCCTATTTTTATTTTTATTAAATACAAAAAAAATATGATTGAAAATGTGTTCAACAGAGTTTAGGATAATTTTTTTTTTCAAACGAGGTAAAAACAAAAAACGTCTAAAATACATTTTAGGTGTTTTTAAAAAATGACTAGTGGTGTTATTTTTTGTAATTTTAAAAGAGATTCTATCATGAATATTAATAAATAAAATAAAAAAAAATCTCATAATTATAGAAGACTAAACTCAAAAATCAAGTAATATTTATAGTCATTTATGTCAATTTGATTTGAAAATAAAGGTAAACAAATTTTTAAATTCACAAAAAATTATGAAATTTATGCTTCTGCGATCAATCAAAATTTGGTATTAATGCAGACAATATAATTGATAGAGAAAGGATTGCAAGCATGGGAACAGAATCATACTTCTTTTTTCGTATAGTCAACACTGTATGCTCTTCCTTCCTTCGTCATGTCTTTTTCTATTTCTTCAAAAGCATTCAACAATGCCTTATAAGTTAACTTCATGTATTCTGGGAGATCATCCAAACAGCAAGGATTCCACCTGAAAATCATTAAATAATTTATATGTTTTTTTTTATCATTTTCACACATTTGAAAAAAAAAATAGGGATAATTTGAATGTACTAAAAACCTCTCAATTGCCACAGTGAAAAGTTCCAATTCATCGAATTTTCCATATGCATCGTATGTATCATCAATTATTGATAATATGGCTATTACTTTAGTCATTATCCTTCTGGCTAGAGAATAGTGAGGCTCAAAATATACCGCTAGAACCCAAAAGCAACATTCCGCAACCCTATCTCTTGCATAAGATAGATTTCTTGGGACATCAAAATCTTTGATCCACCACCTAAACACAAAAACAAATTGCAATTAAAGACATGAATTTTTTCAGTAAACTGAAAAATTTTGAAGGCAGATAAACTGTTCTACCTTCAAGACAGGGCGAGCCATTGTGGATACTTTATACCAAGGTTTAGATTTCTTTGTTTGTTTGTTTGTATTTTTATATATCTTTTATATTTTTTGTAGGAAAGAGTATGTGATTCAAGAACTTACTTGGAAATATTGCCAAATTCCTTTTGATGAAGTTTTTTCAGCATATTGAAATCCAATTTTGCTAGCTTGAGCAGAACTTCATTATGAGAAGGATCTTGTTGATAGATAGAAATGTAGTATCGTGCCTCTAACCTAGGCAATCCCCTGTGGAGAGATTGCCTTAAGCTATGATGGACTTGTGCTGCAAGAAGAGGGCTGCAATGAGTGGTGATAGACTGAAGGTGAGTAGAAGTGAAAGCAAGAGCTTCATCTAAAATGTCTTCTCCATGAAAACTCAGATGTGCAGCTTCATACAAACTTAGCATTCCTTCAAGGTCGCTAGTAAGTGTTTCCCTAAAGTTTCCTAGCGTATCCTTGAACTTTTTAAACACATCTGGTGGTGGTTACATTCAAAAACCACAAGATTCAGATATCAGTACAAAAATTAAAAAGAAGAAAAAAAAGAAAAAAGAAACAATAAATAAAGAACAAAAGGAGTAAAGGAAAAGATTCGAGAGTCAGTTTTTGTATAATTGATAGTATTTTTGTGTGGCCTTAGCTTATAGATTTACTAATTATTATTTGTCGCTATACCTGCTGTTGGCTAAGCTAAGTTTAAGCCCAAGTCCAATAGCTTTTAAATTTCCCAAAAAAAAGGTCAAGTAGTAGCCTATGCCCCTAAGCTTAGCCTATATTAATTTATGTATGAATATAAATTTGTTAGAATTTAAGATAGGAACTTTTTTGAGTAAAATTAAAAATTTTTATAAATAAATAACATTTTTCTATTTAAAAATACTAAAAAATAATAATTTATAATCAATTTTATATCACTTTCATAAGTAAAAGTATTTTTTTTCAAATAATCATATTTTTTTCATATTTAATTTATTAGGAGACACAAAATGAATATATAAAGTGGAGAAAAATGAAAATTAAGATATAATATATAAAAGAAAATATAATCAAATGAGATCAAAATAATATATATAATATAAAATTTTAAAAATGAATAAATTAATTAATTATGTTGTTAGACCGTACTAAACTAATTCCAAGCCTAACCCACTAGGGCCAATTAAATTGATAGATTTAGCACTCGGATTTAAATTAAAATTCATTAGACTCAAATGTTAAGCCCAAACATATTAAGATAAGTAGAGTATACTCACAAGTCGAATTAGTCTCAATAAAAAAGTGTGCTTAACATATATACATACATGTTCATTCCTAATTGGTTTGATTTGCTTATATATCATAAAACAAGTTGATTCAGCCAAAACAAGGCAATGAAATAAATGTGACGTAGTGTGGTGGCATACCAGGTGAAACAGGATATCCATGTTGCCTCAATAACCTAAAAACTGGAGCAAGAGAATTGAGGTCTTCATAATTGTGAGTTATTTTATCATTTTTTACATAATTCTTGTGAATCTGCTCCAACACTTGATCAATTTCACTCTCAAAATGATAGAACACACCCAAACGTTGGATTGAATCAATCAGTTTAACTTTTGTCAAGGGCTTCTCACTTGCAGAAACAAACGTCTTCCTCACTTCTTCTTTCAGTATTTCAATGTCTTTACTCGTGCCATCATCAACTTCCTAAGTACATAAGAAATACTTGTCACGGCTCCAAATGATGGAACACATGACCGGCACGGCATAAGGGTTTCCCCCTAGCCGTAAGCCTAACACATAGCATGCACAACTATTCAGCACACAATCCAGTACATAATAATATAACTGGCCACATACGCCACATCCAATATCAGAAAATACTGTATATATATATATATTTCATGAATCCAACATCCTTGATTCAACTTGGCCCATGGCCTCATAGTACAAACATTATTGTAAACGTAAAACCATTTTTCAAACAACACAAGAAGCGAGGATCCTGCCTGTATGTTCATGGAGATATACTAGACATAACTAAACTAAACAACCAGTACAACAAAGCCTTGCCCAAACTGGGGCTCACCAATGCTAACTCAGCCTCCTATGGAGCTGTAGCTGGATCAGTGTTTCTTTGACTATCTGTGGGGAGAAAACAGAAGAGGGGTGAGATTACCACATCTCAGTGAATGGATAAATCATACTATAACAGAAACAGGGCAAACTAAGCACGAGTGTTTCGCAATGAATTAAATAATTGAAATCAAGGTATAGAAAACATTAAACATCTAATCATAATTTATTGAAAGAATGCTAAACAGTTCACATGATAAAACGGAATTAAATCAATAACTGTAAGCAAATCAATTATGCATGGTAAATAATAAATGAAGATATTTATGCAATAACAATGATGAATGTGGTATTTTAAAAATATTTAATCTTTAAGAAAAATGCACTAGTTTATTGGAGGTCTTTCCTAACAGATCTATCATCTCCCCCAAGCACACAGCAAGGGTAGGGTAATCACTGTAGGCGTAGACATAAGTCCACCCTAAATTTTATGTCTTAGGCAGTCATATGCCCGTCACAATATCCTAGGCCGAAGCCGTAACATGATCAAGGTGCACCAGGACTAGCACTACCTGCGGCTAGCTAACAGTGATCTAAAAGGGTCCCTCCAATAGAAAACATGTGAAATATGCTATTCAAAGAGTTTAAAGTAAAACATTTCAATAACTTTACAATACAGCTATAATTCTCCATCTAGCTCTTTTCATGCATAAAATCTCGTTCTAAAACATATTTCATCCATGAATTCCCATGGAGACCTTTACAATCATAAATTTTCTCTTTTAAACATAGATCGTCCGTAGACGTCACATAGATGCTCATCATGCATTAAATCCTTTCATGGCTAACTTAGTTCATTTTTATGACTAAGTTCGCATTTCTATAAATCTAGCTCAAATGGAGAATTAATAGTCTAGATGCTTGCCCTGCATACCTAGGGTTCAACTAGGATTGAAATTTACAATTTCTAACATGGTTGAAACATATTGGTTTTCAAAGCAGTAAAACAATTTAACATACATTCCAACTAGTTAAAATCATACGAGAGAGTTATAAATCAAATTCCTAAAACATGCGCTATAGTATGAAAAACCCACTCACCGTACTAGAAGTCCAACAACGAGAATTTCACCTCGTAGTGGCTCAATAACCTAGAAAATATAGACATAGCATGAAAATTAGAAAATTCTAAAATCACTATTCACGCCGGAAAACACTATTCACTCGCCGGAAAATACTATTCATGCTGAAACCTAAAAACCCCATATTCGATTCTAAAGCTATCTACGGGAAGAATTTCGGTAAAAACGAAGCCTAAAACGCAATGCGACGAAATTTTACCTTTGGAGGTACTATTCACGCAATTTTCCGGCGACCTTCCGGCGACTTCCCGGTGAAATTGATCGGTGGGTTTTGAAGTACTCGTTGCCACGAGTCCAACGGTCTAGACGGTTCGTCAATCGGAGGTCCGTAGCTCCAGATATGAGGGTTTGAAATTCGAAGGGGAAAAGGAAAAAAAATGGGGGAGGGGGCTGCGGGTTTTCTGCTCTCTGCCTGGCATCCGTATGCACATATATTGATGCTACAGTAACTTTTTTTTTTAAAAAAAAATAATAATTAAATAATTAATAATAAGATTTTCTTTATAAAATTCATTTAAATTCCGTTTTTCATCATAAAATATCCTAAAAATTTCTAAAAATTTCCTTTCTCATAAATCTTTAGTTAAACTCTCACATCATAATTTTTCTTGATAAAAATAGTAATAAAACAAATTTCTAAACAAATATCTTTATTTATATTAAAAGAAAGAGTATTTCTAAAAATACCATAAAAATTCAATAGAAGCCGGTATAATTATTTTAAGCAACACAATACTTCTTTTACTTAAAAATCCAATTACTTTTAACAAATCATAATTATGTCTACATAATAAAAATATATTTTCTTATAGCGCGCCAAAATATAACTTCTAATATATTTTTTTCTATGTAATAAATATACATATTTTCTACGGTTCTTATCTCTATTGTCAAAATTCTCTCTTTTATTTTAAATTTCCTTTTCATTAAATTTTACGGTTATTACATTCTTCCCCCCTTAAAGAAATTCGGTCCCCGAATTTTACAAAAACTACCAACATGAAAACCTTTGACTACTCTTGAAACAGCTGATGATACTTCTCTCTCATGACATCCTCTACTTCCCACGTAGCTTCCTCCTTGGAATGATTCTGCCAAATCACCTTCACTGTAGGGATATCCTTAGATCTCAACTTTTTCACTTGTCTATCAACAATGGCCACGGGTTTCTCTTCGTAGGCCAACTTGTCATCCAAAAGGATTTCTTGCGGTTGAATCACATGAGATGGGTCGGGTAGATACTTCCTCAACATCGAGACATGAAAGACTGGATGCACTTCACTCAACCCAGGTGGTAGGGCTAGGCGGTATGCCACTGCTCCTACCCTATCCAGAATTTCAAAAGGTCCAATATACCTCGGGCTTAACTTCCCTTTCCTACCAAACCGCATGATTCCCTTCATAGGTGAAACTCTGAGGAACACATGATTGCCTAAAGAAAACTCTAACTCCCGACGCCTATGGTCCACATAAGACTTCTGACGACTTTGTGCAGTTAAAAGCCGTTCCCTTATCAGCTTAACCTTCTCTATGGCATCTTGCACCAAGTCTGGCCCTAGCAGCTTGACTTCTCCAACTTCAAACCATCCAACGGGAGATCGGCATCTTCTCCCATAAAGAGCTTCAAAAGGTGCCATCTGAATACTGGCTTGATAACTGTTGTTGTATGCAAACTCAGCTAATGGCAGGTATCCTTCCCAACTGCCACCAAAATCCAATATACATGCTCTAAGCATATCCTCCAGAATTTGAATCGTGCGTTCTGACTGGCCATCTGTTTGGGGATGAAAAGCGGTGCTTAGATCCAACCTCGTTCCCAAAGCTCCTTGAAAAGCTTTCCAAAACCTTGCCGTAAACTGTGGACCTCGATCAGATATGATGGATACAGGGACTCCATGTAATCTGACGATCTCATTCAGATACAGGTTTGCATACTGAGCCGCATTAAAGGTAGTCTTCACTGGTAAGAAGTGGGATGACTTGGTCATTCGATCCACTATCACCCATACTGAGTCATAACCCTTAGGGGTCCTCGGTAACCCTGTAACAAAGTCCATAGTAATCCTTTCCCACTTCCACTCTGGTATCTCAATCTGCTGGTGCAAACCGGCAGGCTTCTGGTGTTCAGCTTTCACCTGTTGACAAACCAAGCATTGAGCCACAAAGTTTGCTACATCTTTTTTCATCCCTGTCACGGCCCCAAATGATGGAACACATGACCGGCACGGCATAAGGGTTTCCCCCTAGCCGTAAGCCTAACACACAGCATGCACAACCATTCAGCACACAATCCAGTACATAATAAATATAACTGGCCACATACGCCACATCCAATATCAGAAAATATTGTATATATATATATATATCTTATGAATCCAACATTCTTGATTCAACTTGGCCCATGGCCTCATAGTACAAACATTGTTGCAAAACTTAAAATCATTTTTCAAACAACACAAGAAGCGAGGATCCTGCCTGTATGTTCATGGAGATACTCTAGACATAACTAAACTAAACAAACAGTACAAAAGAGCCTTGCCCAAACTGGGGCTCACCAACACTATCTTCAGCCTCCTACGAAGCTGTAGCTGGATCAAAGTCTCTTTGACTATCTGTGGGGAGGAAACAAAAGAGGGGTGAGATTACCACATCTCAGTGAATGAGTAAATCATACTATAACTGAAACAGGGCAAACCAAGCACGAGTGTTTCGCAATGGGTTTAATAATTGAAATCCAAATATAAAGATAACAATAGAAACATTAAGCATTTAACCATAATTTATTGAAAGAATGCTAAACAGTTCAAATGTATGTTCAAAAGATAAAACAGGATTAAATCAATAACCGTAAGCAAATCAATTATGCATGGTAAGTAATAAATGAAGATATTTATGCAATAACAATGATGAATGAGCTTGTTTAGAAATATTTAATCTTTAAGAAAAATGCATCAGTTTATTGGAGGTCTTTCCTAACAGATCTATCATCTTCCCCAAGCACACAGCAAGGGTAGGGTAATCACTGTAGGCGTAGACATAAGTCCACCCTAAATTTTATGTCTTAGGCAGTCATATGCCCGTCACAATATCCTAGGCCGAAGCCGTAACATGATCAAGGTGCACCAGGACTAGCACTACCTGCGGCTAGCTAACAGTGATCTAAAAGGGTCCCTCCAATAGAAAACATTTGAAATATGCTATTCAGAGAGTTTAAAGTAAAACATTTCAATAACTTTACAATAAAGCTATAATTCTCCATCTAGCTCTTTTCATGCATAAAACTCTATTCTAAAATATATCTCATCCATGAATTCCCATGGAGACCTTTACAATCATAAATTTTCCCTTTTAAACATAGATCGTCCATAGACGTCACATAGATGCTCATCATGCATTAAATCATTTCATGGCTAACTTAGTTCATTTCTATGACTAAGTTCGCATTTCTATAAATCTAGCTCAAATGGAGAATTAATAGTCTAGATGCTTGCCCTGCATACCTAGGGTTCAACTAGGATTGAAATTTACAATTTCTAACATGGTTGGAACATATTGGTTTTCAAAGCGGTAAAACAATTTAACATACATTCCAACTAGTTAAAATCATACGAGAGAATTATAAATCAAATTCCTAAAACATTCGCTATAGTATGGAAAACCCACTCACCTTACTAGGAGTCCAACAACGAGAATTTCACCTCGTGATGGCTCAACAACCTAGAAAACATAGACATAGCATAAAAATTAAAAAACTCTAAAAGTCATTATTCACACCGGAAAACACTATTCACTCGCCGGAAAACACTATTCATGCCGAAACCTAAAAACCCTATATTCTAGTATAGAAACTAATTCTAAGACTATCTATGGAAAGAAATTCGGTAAAACGGAGCCTAAAACGCAATTAAATGGAGTTTTACCTTGGAGGTTACTATTCATGCGATTTTCTGGCGACAATCCGGCGACTTTCCGGCAAAATTGATCGGTGGGATTTGTAGCTCTTCTTCCCACGAGTCCAACGGTACCTTACTTGCTCAAATCGGACGTCTGGATGATGAGATATCTTAGAGAGAAGTTTGAGAAAAATTTTAGAGAGAGAGAGAAAGCTTCAGCAATGGAGAAAATGAAGGAAAAAGGAGGGAGACCGCCAAAAATAACTACCAGACGAATCTCGCCGCCGGCGAGCTCATTATCGCCGCGGCGAGCCGCGATTTTCGCCGCCGGCGAACTTATTTTCGCCGCGGCGAGATTCGAAACCAGAAACTCAGCTCTCGGGAAAAAATACCGCATCACTCTCGCCGCGGCGAACTTATTCTCGCCGCGGCGAACTCCCTTTCGCTGAATTTGACAAAATGTCTAACATGAAAGTTGTAGCCCTTTCTCTTAGCTTTCCATAGCCACTTGAATCACCTAATTTGGAGTTCATATGAAGGAGTTATGCTTAAAATAGTGAGCAAAGGTCCAGACCACACTACACTTCGGTTTTTGCCTCGTCTCACTATGATATTCATGGAATTTGAAAAAGTTCCCAACATCAAAGTTGTAGATATATGTATTATCTTTCATTAGAAATTGGAATTACTTAATTTAGATTTCATATGAGAGAGTTATGATTATATGAGTGACAAAAGGTCAGAAGAAAAGGTCGAAAACGCTCTAAAATTTTACATTGTTCTCAACTTTCTTTATTTCCAATGATTTATACTTAACCTTCAAATGTTTTATTAGTTGTGGCTTCAAATGTTTTATTAGTTGTGGGTTATTACATTCTCCCCTCCTTATAAAAATTCGGTCCCCGAATTTTACAAGAACCAACAACATAAAAACATAAAACTACTCTTGGAACAGCTGTGTATACTTCTCTCTCATGACGTCCTCTACTTCCCACGTAGCTTCCTCTTTGGAATGATTCTGCCAGATCACCTTCACTGTAGGGATGTCCTTAGACCTCAACTTTTTCACTTGTCTATCAACAATGGCCACGGGTTTCTCTTCGTAGGCCAACTTGTCATCCAAAAGGATTTCCTGTGGTTGAATCACATGAGATGGGTCGGGTAGATACTTCCTCAACATCGAGACATGAAAGACTGGATGCACTTCGCTCAATCCAGGTGGTAGGGCTAGGCGGTATGCCACTGCTCCTACCCTATCCAGAACTTCAAAAGGTCCAATATACCTCGGGCTTAACTTCCCTTTCTTACCAAACCGCATTATTCCTTTCATGGGTGAAACTCTGAGGAACACGTGATCGCCTAGAGAAAACTCCAACTCCCGACGCCTATGGTCCACATAAGACTTCTGACGACTTTGTACAGTTAAAAGCCGTTCCCTTATCAGCTTAACCTTCTCTATGGCATCTTGCACCAAGTCTGGCCCTAGCAGCTTGGCTTCTCCAACTTCAAACCATCCAACGGGAGATTGGCATCTTCTCCCATAAAGAGTTTCAAAAGGTGCCATCTGAATACTGGCTTGATAACTGTTGTTGTATGCAAACTCAGCTAATGGCAGGTATCCTTCCCAACTGCCACCAAAATCCAATATACATGCTCTAAGCATATCCTCCAGAATCTGAATCGTGCGTTCTGACTGGCCATCTATTTGGGGATGAAAAGCGGTGCTTAGATCCAACCTCGTTCCCAAAGCTTCTTGAAAAGCTTTCCAAAACCTTGCCGTAAACTATGGACCTCGGTCAGATATGATGGATACAGGGACTCCATGCAATCTGACGATCTCACGCAGATACAGGCTTGCATACTGAGCCACACTAGAGGTAGTCTTCACTGATAAGAAGTGGGATGACTTGGTCATTCGATCCACTATCACCCATACTGAGTCATAACCCTTAGGGGTCCTCGGTAACCCTGTAACGAAGTCCATAGTAATGCTTTCCCACTTCCACTCCGGTATCTTAATCTGCTGGTGCAGACCGGCAGGCTTCTGGTGTTCAGCTTTCACCTGCTGACAAACCAAGCATTGAGCCACAAAATCTGCTACATCCTTCTTCATCTCATTCCACCAATACAATTCCTTGAGGTCACTGTACATCTTATTTGTTCCTGGGTGGATAGTATAGGCTGATTGATGTGCCTCCTCCAAAATCTGTTTCCTCAAAAGAGTGATTTTTTTCCATATCACTTTTACTGTAAATATATATATTTTTTTAACTGTAACGTCTTTACTTGTCTGTCCATACTGGTTGTTCCTCTTAGGTTAAATCTTTCTGTAACTGAATCTATGGACACTGTATAACAAGTGTAGAATTAGGTAACTATTTCCGTAGTATAGACACATGAAAAACTGGATAAACATTATCCAATGCAGGTGGTAAAACCAAACAATAAGCCACTGAACAGATCCTATCAATAATTCAAATAATTCTATATACCGAGAGGGTAACTTCCCTTTTTATTTTCAAAACCTCATTACCTCTTCTATGGGTGAGTTCCTCAAGAATATATATAGTTACCAACTCATACTTTCTCGTGCTCAACATTCATAATCCTTATAAAATTTTGACTTGTATTGAGTTTCCCGTATATTCTTTTTAACCAAATTCACTTAATCAATAACATCTTATAATAAATCTAACTCCACTGAGTCATTTAACAGAACATTTTTAACACCTCTTACATAAGGCTTACTTCTTCTAATATCCTTTTATTATAAACAAATTCTGTTAAGAAATCTCTTACCTATCTCAAAAACATATGCTTGAAGCATGCTCTCCAAACTAGCATCATCAATTTAGATAATTCATATGCTATTTATTGCATGTTATTCCAAATTAGATTTCCAAAGTTTAACTTTTCTCAATTCACTCACATATTAAGAAACCTATGATGTTCATGTAAAACTTCAAATGATGCCATTGTATAGTGGCATGATAATTACTACTATGAGCAAGTTCAACTAAGGACAATTAATTTCTCCAAACTTTCACCACAATAATATAAAGATACTTAAAGCATAGCTTCTAATGTATAAACACATTATTTAAATTTAGTATCAGTCATACTATAATCTAATAAAGATCCTTAGACTTCCTGAATAACTTTCTTGAGATAATATATTCAATTCGTACTTGTCAACATACCCGCCAATGAAAAATTTCACTTGTATCTTCTTTTTACCATTATACTAGTACCATTTTTTATATCTCAGTATATCCTTATTACCTCGGGTAATCCATATTTACAATCTATGACTTCTTCTGAAATCTCTTTTCTCAATAATTATTCATACGTGAATTTCCAATCTCAACATAATTCACATCTTAAATACTAAATTCGATTTAGCATAGTCTAAACCTTTAACACAAATATCTTGATTACTTACATTATTTTCAGACATGATTCTCAGAATATTCTCCATATTTCCGAATTAATAATTCAAAGATCAATTTAAATCATACTTTCTATATTTTATCCCTCAAGAACTTCAGTACCACTAATTCACTTTATTACATTCCTCAAACCACCATAAGGCCATCATTTTTTTTCTATTCCTTTCATCTGAAAATCGTTATATAGTTCGGTGTCTAAACTCACTATTTTAAGTTATATTCTTCCAATATTTCATTCATTAGTCACTTCTAACCAATTGAAATCACAAATTTCCTACTTTTGTCTTATCTATCTTCCAGTAAACCCAATATGTTCACATCCTTCTCTTATAACATTTTTCCATCACTATCCAATCCTTAAGCAATCCTAACATATCTTACTTTCACTATTCATATCATGTCTGCCACTTATCCATTTCAATTCACTTTTCACACATTCATATACTTTCATGACATACTATCCAAATATCAAACATCACCCAAGTCACAATCTTGACAAACGAAATAGTCATTTACTCACTCACCTATTAGAAAACTTACGGTATTTTATGTAAAACTTCTGCCCAAAACTTCTTAAAATGCTCTCTAAAAATAATCTGTGAACTATAGTTCTCGATCAGATATGATCGATATCAATACCTTATGAAGTTTTACTATCTTATTCAAAAACAAATTTGAACCTATCAATAATCACCCATTTTTATTCAGGTATCTCCATATGATATTGTAATCCTGCAAGTCTTTGATGTTCTACTTTTACCTGTTAACAAGTTAATCATCGAGATACAAAATCAACTATATCTTTCCTCATACTGTCACACCAATGAATTTCTTTTAGATCTTTATACATTTTAGTTACCTCAGGATGAATTGTATATATGGATCTATGGGCTTCCTCTAAAATTTCTTCCTTAAGTTCTTCTTTATTACATACACACAATCGCTTGCCCAATCTCAGAATTCCTTCAGAGTCTACATTAAATTCAATATCACTGCCATTCTTGACCTCTTAAATTTTTCTTACATAAATAGGCATCATCGTCCTGTGCCTTTTTCACCTACTCAACTAAAGATGATTGAAACTGTATGAATTTTACATGTATCACCATACAGATAATGTTTTCGAGCTTTGAGAATAAAACTACTGCTGTTATTTCCAAATCATAAGTCTGACAATTTTTTGCTCATGTGACTTAAGCTGTCTAGATACATATGCAATGACTCGACCATATTGCATCAACATATACCTTAATCCCATTCTCTATGTATCACAAGATACCGTATATCCTTCAGTGCTTAAAGAAGTAGACAGTACTGGCACCGTAATCTAACATTTCTTAGTTTCTAACAATTTCTTTCACATTCACCTTACTAGTCAAATTTTATTGCTTACTTTATCAACCTCGTCAAAGGAGAAACAATTTTTTTTTTTAAAATGTTGAGCACCTTGTAGCTAGTCAAACATATCATCTATATGAGGTAATGAGTATTTATTCCGCATTATCACTTTATTCAACTATTTATTATCTATGTATAGTCATAGTGATCCATCTTTCTTTTTCACAGATAGAACTGGAGCACTCCAAGTAAAAATACTAGGGCTTTTAAATCTCTTGTCTAACATGTCTTGTAACTATTTATTTTTCAGTTCTTTAAGTTCAGTGGTTGCCATTCTATATGAAAATATAGACGCTGGCTAGGAAATAAATCAATACCAAACTCTATTTATTATTTCGGGGTAATCCTGGCAATTCCTTAGGAATTATATCAGAAAATTCTCTAATCACTGGAACTTGATTTACAGGGGTATACTTTATATCATCATCTCTCACCACTGCCAACTATCCTTGGCACATTTTTGTATTCACTTATGGACTGCTAAAGCAGAGATTAGGTTACTAGGTATCTCACTAAGATTTCTTTATATCAAGAGAGAAAATTCTCCAAGAATATTAAATTTAATCACCTTCTAGTGACATTTCAAAATGACATGACATAATGCCAACTAATTCATTCTCAATATCACATCACACTCTACCATATCTAGACAACCGAGTACAACAGATGTCACATTCAGAAACCATCATACCAGAGTTTGACCTCTTCCGTACCTTGGTGGTATAGGATTTGCCTAAACTTAGTATTCCGCTGAGGTTTGCCCTACTACCATTCAAGAGGACACGCGAAGAGACTTTGTATAGGTCTTTTCCCAAACACATAGCAAGGGAAAGCAAATAACATCTCATATAACTGGCATCTCGCTATAAAACAGAGATAGCCCAACCGTTACTTAACCATGCCAACATAGCATACTATAAATTGACTTACTTAAACAAAAAGACAATATCCTATCGAACCCCTTTAGCAGCACCGTGAGTATAAGCATGTCCGGATTCATACCCATACTCAAAGTCCTACCTAAAGGTCCGTTACTCCATGAACACAAGGAAACTTAATGCTCTGATACCAACTTTGTCACGGCCCCAAATGATGGAACACATGACCGGCACGGCATAAGGGTTTTCCCCTAGCCGTAAGCCTAACACACAGCATGCACAACCATTCAGCACACAATCCAGTACATAATAAATATAACTGGCCACATACGCCACATCCAATATCAGAAAATATTGTATATATATATATATATATCTTATGAATCCAACATTCTTGATTCAACTTGGCCCATGGCCTCATAGTACAAACATTGTTGCAAAACTTAAAATCATTTTTCAAACAACACAAGAAGCGAGGATCCTGCCTGTATGTTCATGGAGATACTCTAGACATAACTAAACTAAACAAACAGTACAAAAGAGCCTTGCCCAAACTGGGGCTCACCAACACTATCTTCAGCCTCCTACGAAGCTGTAGCTGGATCAAAGTCTCTTTGACTATCTGTGGGGAGGAAACAAAAGAGGGGTGAGATTACCACATCTCAGTGAATGAGTAAATCATACTATAACTGAAACAGGGCAAACCAAGCACGAGTGTTTCGCAATGGGTTTAATAATTGAAATCCAAATATAAAGATAACAATAGAAACATTAAGCATTTAACCATAATTTATTGAAAGAATGCTAAACAGTTCAAATGTATGTTCAAAAGATAAAACAGGATTAAATCAATAACCGTAAGCAAATCAATTATGCATGGTAAGTAATAAATGAAGATATTTATGCAATAACAATGATGAATGAGCTTGTTTAGAAATATTTAATCTTTAAGAAAAATGCATCAGTTTATTGGAGGTCTTTCCTAACAGATCTATCATCTTCCCCAAGCACACAGCAAGGGTAGGGTAATCACTGTAGGCGTAGACATAAGTCCACCCTAAATTTTATGTCTTAGGCAGTCATATGCCCGTCACAATATCCTAGGCCGAAGCCGTAACATGATCAAGGTGCACCAGGACTAGCACTACCTGCGGCTAGCTAACAGTGATCTAAAAGGGTCCCTCCAATAGAAAACATTTGAAATATGCTATTCAGAGAGTTTAAAGTAAAACATTTCAATAACTTTACAATAAAGCTATAATTCTCCATCTAGCTCTTTTCATGCATAAAACTCTATTCTAAAATATATCTCATCCATGAATTCCCATGGAGACCTTTACAATCATAAATTTTCCCTTTTAAACATAGATCGTCCATAGACGTCACATAGATGCTCATCATGCATTAAATCATTTCATGGCTAACTTAGTTCATTTCTATGACTAAGTTCGCATTTCTATAAATCTAGCTCAAATGGAGAATTAATAGTCTAGATGCTTGCCCTGCATACCTAGGGTTCAACTAGGATTGAAATTTACAATTTCTAACATGGTTGGAACATATTGGTTTTCAAAGCGGTAAAACAATTTAACATACATTCCAACTAGTTAAAATCATACGAGAGAATTATAAATCAAATTCCTAAAACATTCGCTATAGTATGGAAAACCCACTCACCTTACTAGGAGTCCAACAACGAGAATTTCACCTCGTGATGGCTCAACAACCTAGAAAACATAGACATAGCATAAAAATTAAAAAACTCTAAAAGTCATTATTCACACCGGAAAACACTATTCACTCGCCGGAAAACACTATTCATGCCGAAACCTAAAAACCCTATATTCTAGTATAGAAACTAATTCTAAGACTATCTATGGAAAGAAATTCGGTAAAACGGAGCCTAAAACGCAATTAAATTGATCGGTGGGATTTGTAGCTCTTCTTCCCACGAGTCCAACGGTACCTTACTTGCTCAAATCGGACGTCTGGATGATGAGATATCTTAGAGAGAAGTTTGAGAAAAATTTTAGAGAGAGAGAGAAAGCTTCAGCAATGGAGAAAATGAAGGAAAAAGGAGGGGGGACCGCCAAAAATAACTACCAGACGAATCTCGCCGCCGGCGAGCTCATTATCGCCGCGGCGAGCCGCGATTTTCGCCGCCGGCGAACTTATTTTCGCCGCGGCGAGATTCGAAACCAGAAACTCAGCTCTCGGGAAAAAATACCGCATCACTCTCGCCGCGGCGAACTTATTCTCGCCGCGGCGAACTCCCTTTCGCTGAATTTGACAAAATGTCTAACATGAAAGTTGTAGCCCTTTCTCTTAGCTTTCCATAGCCACTTGAATCACCTAATTTGGAGTTCATATGAAGGAGTTATGCTTAAAATAGTGAGCAAAGGTCCAGACCACACTACACTTCGGTTTTTGCCTCGTCTCACTATGATATTCATGGAATTTGAAAAAGTTCCCAACATCAAAGTTGTAGATATATGTATTATCTTTCATTAGAAATTGGAATTACTTGATTTAGATTTCATATGAGAGAGTTATGATTATATGAGTGACGAAAGGTCAGAAGAAAAGGTCGAAAACGCTCTAAAATTTTACATTGTTCTCAACTTTCTTTATTTCCAATGATTTATACTTAACCTTCAAATGTTTTATTAGTTGTGGCTTCAAATGTTTTATTAGTTGTGGGTTATTACAATCCCATTCCACCAATACAAGTCCTTGAGGTCACTGTACATCTTATTTGTTCCTGGGTGGATAGTATAGGCTGATTGATGTGCCTCCTCCAAAATCTGCTTCCTCAAGCCATCCACATCGGGTACACACAAGCGCTTCCCATATCTTAACACTCCTTCAGCATCCACGCTGAATTCAGAAGTCTGATTATTCCTGGATTCATCCTTGAGCTTGCACAGCTTGGCATCCTTGTCCTGATCTGCCTTAATCTGCTCAACCAGTGGAGAGTGTAGTTGCATGTGGGCTAACAACACCCCTGGCTCCTTCACTTCAAAGCGCATCCCCTCACCTTCTAGCCGATGAATATCCCTTACCAACGGCCTCCGGAGTAGGGTAATATGGGCTAGACTCCCCATTGACTTCCTGCTCAAAGCATCTGCTACCACATTGGCCTTGCCTGGGTGGTACATAATAGTGCAGTCATAGTCCTTCACCAACTCCATCCACCTTCTCTGTCTCAAGTTAAGATCTCTTTGTTGAAAGATGTACTTGAGACTCTTGTGGTCCGTGTAAATCTCACAGGGTTCACCATAGAGATAGTGCCTCCAAATCTTCAAGGCAAAGACCACTGCCGCCATCTCCAGATCGTGTGTAGGATAGTTCTGTTCGTGCTTCCTGAGCTGCCTAGATGCGTAGGCTACAACATGACCATTCTGCATTAACACACAACCCAAGCCCACCCTTGAGGCGTCACAGTATACTGAGTATCCTCCAGTGCCCGTTGGGATAGTTAGAACTGGGGCTGTGGTTAGACACTTCTTCAAGGTCTGGAAACTTTCTTCGCATACATCCGACCACTCAAACTTAACTCCCTTCCTGGTTAATCTGGTCAAAGGAGCAGCAATTCTGGAGAAATCCTTGATGAACCTCTGGTAATACCCTGCTAGACCCAAGAAACTTCGGATCTCCGTCACACTAGCTGGGCGAGGCCACTGCTGTACTGACTCTACCTTCTCGGGGTCTACTTGAATGCCGTCCTTCGTGACTACATGCCCCAGAAACATAACACTGTCCAACCAGAACTCACACTTAGAGAGCTTGGCATACAACTGCTGATCCCTCAAAATCTGTAGAATGACCCGTAGGTGCTGTTCATGCTCCTCATGGTCTTTAGAATAAACCAAGATGTCATCAATGAACACAATGACAAACTGATCTAAGAATGGCTTGAACACCCTATTCATCAAGTCCATAAAAGCAGCTGGTGCATTAGTTAGTCCAAAAGACATAACTAAAAATTCATAATGACCATAACGGGTCCTAAAAGCCGTTTTGGAAATATCTTCCTTCTTGATCCTCAACTGATGATACCCTGACCTCAGATCAATCTTGGAGAAACATTTCGCTCCTTGAAGTTGATCGAACAGATCATCAATCCTGGGTAAAGGGTAGTTGTTGCGCACTGTTAGCTTATTCAGTTGCCGATAGTCAATGCAAAGACGCAAAGACCCATCTTTCTTCTTCACAAAAAGAACTGGAGCACCCCATGGAGAGGTACTCGGCCTGATGAAACCCTTATCTAACAAATCCTGCAACTGACTTTTTAACTCTTTAAGCTCTGTGGGTGCCATCCTGTAAGGCGGTATAGAAATTGGTCGAGCCTCTGGAATAAGGTCGATACCAAACTCTATCTCCCGTTCAGGAGGTAATCCTGGCAACTCTTCTGGGAAGACATCCAGGAAGTCTCTTACCACTGCCATCTTGTCTACATCCGGTACCTTCCCATTCACATCTCTAACATATGCCAAATATCCTTGGCATCCCTTCTTCAACATCTTCTGAGCACCCAAGACTGATATCAGGTTACTGGGAGCTTTACTTCTATCACACTGGAACCGGAAAGGAACTTCACTTGGAGGGTTGAACTTGATTGCCTTCTCATAGCAATCCAAGGTAGCATAGCATGCTGCCAACCAATCCATTCCTAGGATTACATCAAAGTCGACCATGTCTAGGATGATCAAATCAGCAGATGTCTCCCTATCACCCACTGACACTTTACATAATTTGCATACATACTCTACTGGCAAATAATCACCGACTGGGGTGGTTACAAAGAAAGGGGCATCCATCCTAATCGGATCTTTACCCAAACTCTTAGCAAAACTAGGAGAAACATAGGAATATGTAGACCCGGGGTCAAACAAAACATATGCTTCATGTAGGCAAACTGAAAGAGTACCTGTCATGACCGCATTTGAAGCTTGTGCATCCTGTCTGGTAAGAGCAAAAATCCTCGGTTCACCTCGGCCTGCTTGGCTTTGACCGCGGCCCACCATCCCTCTACCAGTACCTCTGCTACTTGCTTGGCCCGGTATAGTCCTTATAGGCTGAGCTGCCACTGGGGCTGGTAGTAAAGCTGGTCGAGTTGGCCCTTGGCTTGAGCCATACAACTGAGGACATTCCCTCTTCATGTGTCCAGGTTGGTGGCAATGATAGCAAACAATCATCTCCCTGCGGCACTGACCAAAATGATGGTTGCCACAAATAGGGCATTGTGGCCTGTTCTGCTGAATGGCTCTTGGTCCCGGTTGTCCTGGATACCTGGTGTTTCCCTGGCTAAGACCTAGCCTACCACTTGCATCTGGTCTCTGGTTGGGGTTTCCAACATTCTGTGGTGCTGGGCGCTGCTGGCTCTGGAATCGGGGTCCTTGGGAATGAGAACTTTGCCCTCCTTTGGAGCTCCCGTCTCTATCTCTCTTCCTCAGCTTGGCACTCTCAACATCGGCCAAATGCCTAGTCTCCATCATTCTTGCTTCATCTGGGGTGCCACTGATTTAAACAATGCTGGCACCAACCCCTGGATAAATTTCCTGATCATGTCCCTTTCAGTAGGGACCATGTGCGGTGCATACGGCATCAGCTGTGTGAAGCGGTAGTCATACTCCGTGACTGACATACCAGGAGTCTGCTTCAACTCCACAAACTCTTGACACTTTGCATACCGGATACTCTGAGGCACAAACCTCTCCATGAAGACTTCCTTGAACTCTGGCCATCTCAAAGGTGGCGCTGTAGCTCCCCTTCCGCGCATCATGGTCTTGAACCATACCTACGCTACGCCAGACAACTGGAAGGCTGCCAATTCTACTGAGCGAATCTCTGGACACTTAAGAACCTCGCAGATCTTCTCAGTAGCCTCTATAAACTCCTGAGGATCTTCACTGGCCAACAACCCCTTAAAGGTTGGCAGTTTCAGCTTCAGGAACTCAGATAGTTCCACTTCCCTCTCAGCGGGTCTCACCTGCCGCTCCACGGACCTAACTGGTTCTGGAACGGAGGTAGTTGTTTTGGATTGTTGCGGGTCCCTTCTATCTTGCCCATCCCTTCTCTCAGCTAGATTTTCTATTGCCCGCTGCATACCCTGCATGGTTACCAGCATCTGGGCTATCACATCATCCCGGGGGTGAGAAGACATTTCCCCCGTCCTGGGAGTTTCAGCTTGCTCACTTCTTAACTCAGCTTGTTCGGCTGCTTCAGCAGCCCTTACACCTCTGCCACTGCCTCTAGGTCGGCCTCTGCCACGACCTCTACCTCGGCCTCTGCCACGACCTCTACCTCGGCCTCTAGGCACAGGTACTGCGGACTGAGCAGACTCTTCAGCCATCTGCTCTTGAACCGCGGGTTGCCTAACCTTTGATCTGGTTCTTGGTGGCATTTCGCTATAAAACAGAAATAGCTCAACCATCACTTAACCATACCAATATAGCATACTATAAACTGACTCACTTAAACAAAAAGACAACATCCTATCGAACCCCTTGAGCAGCACCGTGAGTATAAGCATGTCCGGATTCATACCCATACTCAAAGTCCTACCTAAAGGTCCGTTACTCCATGAACACAGGGAAACCTAACGCTCTGATACCATATTTGTCACGGCTCCAAATGATGGAACACATGACCGGCACGGCATAAGGGTTTCCCCCTAGCCGTAAGCCTAACACATAGCATGCACAACTATTCAGCACACAATCCAGTACATAATAATATAACTGGCCACATACGCCACATCCAATATCAGAAAATACTGTATATATATATATATATATATATATATATATATATATATATATATATATATATATATATATATATATATATATATATATATTTCATGAATCCAACATCCTTGATTCAACTTGGCCCATGGCCTCATAGTACAAACATTATTGTAAAAGTAAAACCATTTTTCAAACAACACAAGAAGCGAGGATCCTGCCTGTATGTTCATGGAGATATACTAGACATAACTAAACTAAACAACCAGTACAACAAAGCCTTGCCCAAACTGGGGCTCACCAATGCTAACTCAGCCTCCTATGGAGCTGTAGCTGGATCAGTGTTTCTTTGACTATCTGTGGGGAGAAAACAGAAGAGGGGTGAGATTACCACATCTCAGTGAATGGATAAATCATACTATAACAGAAACAGGGCAAACTAAGCACGAGTGTTTCGCAATGAATTAAATAATTGAAATCAAGGTATAGAAAACATTAAACATCTAATCATAATTTATTGAAAGAATGCTAAACAGTTCACATGATAAAACGGAATTAAATCAATAACTGTAAGCAAATCAATTATGCATGGTAAATAATAAATGAAGATATTTATGCAATAACAATGATGAATGTGGTATTTTAAAAATATTTAATCTTTAAGAAAAATGCACTAGTTTATTGGAGGTCTTTCCTAACAGATCTATCATCTCCCCCAAGCACACAGCAAGGGTAGGGTAATCACTGTAGGCGTAGACATAAGTCCACCCTAAATTTTATGTCTTAGGCAGTCATATGCCCGTCACAATATCCTAGGCCGAAGCCGTAACATGATCAAGGTGCACCAGGACTAGCACTACCTGCGGCTAGCTAACAGTGATCTAAAAGGGTCCCTCCAATAGAAAACATGTGAAATATGCTATTCAAAGAGTTTAAAGTAAAACATTTCAATAACTTTACAATACAGCTATAATTCTCCATCTAGCTCTTTTCATGCATAAAATCTCGTTCTAAAACATATCTCATCCATGAATTCCCATGGAGACCTTTACAATCATAAATTTTCCCTTTTAAACATAGATCGTCCGTAGACGTCACATAGATGCTCATCATGCATTAAATCCTTTCATGGCTAACTTAGTTCATTTTTATGACTAAGTTCGAATTTCTATAAATCTAGCTCAAATGGAGAATTAATAGTGTAGATGCTTGCCCTGCATACCTAGGGTTCAACTAGGATTGAAATTTACAATTTCTAACATGGTTGAAACATATTGGTTTTCAAAGCAGTAAAACAATTTAACATACATTCCAACTAGTTAAAATCATACGAGAGAGTTATAAATCAAATTCCTAAAACATGCGCTATAGTATGAAAAACCCACTCACCGTACTAGAAGTCCAACAACGAGAATTTCACCTCGTAGTGGCTCAATAACCTAGAAAATATAGACATAGCATGAAAATTAGAAAATTCTAAAATCACTATTCACGCCGGAAAATACTATTCATGCTGAAACCTAAAAACCCCATATTCGATTCTAAAGCTATCTACGGGAAGAATTTCGGTAAAAACGAAGCCTAAAACGCAATGGGACGAAATTTTACCTTTGGAGGTACTATTCACGCAATTTTCCGGCGACCTTCCGGCGACTTCCCGGTGAAATTGATCGGTGGGTTTTGAAGTACTCGTTGCCACGAGTCCAACGGTCTAGACGGTTCGTCAATCGGAGGTCCGTAGCTCCAGATATGAGGGTTTGAAATTCGAAGGGGAAAAGGAAAAAAAATGGGGGAGGGGGCTGCGGGTTTTCTGCTCTCTGCCTGGCATCCGTATGCACATATATTGATACTACAGTAACTTTTTTTTTTTTAAATAATAATTAAATAATTAATAATAAGATTTTCTTTATAAAATTCATTTAAATTCCGTTTTTCATCATAAAATATCCTAAAAATTTCTAAAAATTTCCTTTCTCATAAATCTTTAGTTAAACTCTCACATCATAATTTTTCTTGATAAAAATAGTAATAAAACAAATGTCTAAACAAATATCTTTATTTATATTAAAAGAAAGAGTATTTCTAAAAATACCATAAAAATTCAATAGAAGCCGGTATAATTATTTTAAGCAACACAATACTTCTTTTACTTAAAAATCCAATTACTTTTAACAAATCATAATTATGTCTACATAATAAAAATATATTTTCTTATAGCGCGCCAAAATATAACTTCTAATATATTTTTTTCTATGTAATAAATATACATATTTTCTACGGTTCTTATCTCTATTGTCAAAATTCTCTCTTTTATTTTAAATTTCCTTTTCATTAAATTTTACGGTTATTACAATACTCATGGCATTAATGATACAATGTGCAGAAATTTTATAAAACAAAGTTAAGTCAGGTAAACGTTTCAAAGGTTCAATATTGAGATATAAATATCATAGCTAGCATTGGTGATAGAGTTTATGCAAAGCGAGTAAAAATAAATTATGCAAGAAACATTTGAAGTTTTTGCTTATTATAACACTACTCTACATTGTAAGAATATAAAGTATATTATGTAAGATTAAATTGAACTATTATATGAATATTTAGGACACTAACTAGATTTAATAGATTAAAGCGTACCTCTTCAACTTCCTCACAGTATGCCATTATTCAATGGCGGCAGATCAAAAAACGAGTTCTCACAAAAGTTGGACTTTAAAAGCCCTCTTATCACCGACCAATAGAGCCAAAAGTTTATTGTACCATTTAACCAACCAACTCAATATAGGTACGTGTAGCCTATACAATAGGGATCACATAAAACAATTGGGCCTCAAACTTATCCATTAAACTCGGATCATATTACATCGCATTTTCAGAAAGACATAAAATACAATTAATGAAAATTCACCAATTAAAAAAACTCTTAAATTTTAACAGACATTTCTATGTTTAAAAACGAGTTTATCTCAATCTTAAAATGAAGATTAATATCACGGGAGCTATTTTATTTCAATGAGTAAACACCCTAGTTTAAATATTAGTTAGCATAAAGAAGTAAGATAAATATATATACCACGGATTCAGAAGCAAATTGAAGGAAATAATCAGTCCAAAGTGTAGGATGATCATCTGCACGATGTCGATCCAAAGGAGGAACAAGTTTTGAGGCAGCGGTAGACATTGTGGTTATAGAAATGGTGGGTTTTGAGGAGGAAATGCTTTTATCTATTCCTCTTCTACTTCAATAAGGTTTTTGATGGGGAAGAACGTATTTTTATAGGAAACTTTAATGCATTAAATTTATTCTTCTCCAACAATCAAATTGAACGAAATAGTATTGAATTAATTTCTTACAAAGACTTTGTTGATGGGTGCAAGTTATATCCATAATATTTGCCTCCTCAGACAGTGACTGGATCCATGATAAAATGGAAGTTAGAGCATCAATATGAAATTTTAAAAATGGATGTGAGTTCTCTTTTTTTTTTTGTGAACTTTTGTTTATATTTTTGAAAAATATATATTTTTTCAATTTTATTTTTCAAAATTTAACTTTTCTCATTTTAGTTCTCTAAACACTGTCTTCTTTTAAAAAAAGTCCTTTTGCTAATAGATTTACTTATAAATTTAAACAAAAATTTATTTAGCTAACCTTGTACTCTATGTTTTATCTAACATTAGGAATTCACTCCAAAAAATTTCTTGTTTCTTTATTTTTTTTTCAAACAAAAATCTCTAATTTTGGATAAAATGCAATATATTATATGAGACCAAATAAGCACTTAACAACTAGTTAAGCTCTTGATTAATTAGGTCAAGAAATTAAATCTATTAACAGAATTAATGATAAGATATTTTTGAAAATAGTATGGTTATTGAAGTACATGAAATGATAAAGTTAAATTTTGATAAACTAAATTTTAAAAAAAAATGTATCTTCTCACAACAAAAAAAGAGAATAATTTACTTGTTTTTTATCATTTCTTTATTCATATAAAGACAACATTGCTTAAAGATGGAGGGGATATACCTCATATTTCCTTTGTTTATTATCGTTAAAACATATCTTTGACCACAAGTAGTTACGTACGTTGTTTTGCACTCAATGATTTTTTTTTCTTTTTCAGGTATTGACATATGTATTTTTATATTTTTTGGATTAATTTTATTTAAAATATTAAGAATACTATTTTTTTACAAATAATTTTTTAATGAGATTGAACTCAACATTATAAAAATACTTTAACTACTAAACTCAAACTTGTTTGTCACTTAAATTAAAAATTTGTGACTAAATTCAAATTTATTTATCACTTAAACTACAAATTTGTGAGTGTAATTAATCAATTTTTAAGTTGCTTAATTATAAAATAAATAAATAAACCATTTTTTAAGGAGAAAAAGATAATGACACAATTATCTCTACAATTGACTAGATCCTTATCGAAGGATGACGTGGAATTAATTCCTCATGCAAATATCCATGCCGGCACAACGCACGTAGCACATTATAACAAAGCCAAGTGGGCGTTATTGATTAATTAATTTTATAACTCTTTTTCTTTAATTAATATATAATTACATATTCTATCACCAAAATGGAACATTATTGTTTGTACTTTGTAATTCCATCAATCTTTCTAATGAGAGCTTAATTCTCAAGGTTTGAAAATCACACAATGTATCTTTTGTAATTGTGTATGAAGGAAAAGTGAGTCATTATTCTTAAAACCCATGATCGGCAATCTATATATCCTCAGCACGAGTTGGCTTAGAAAAGAAATTTAATAAAGCTTTTACAGTGACTCATTATACGGATTCTAATTTTTCTTATGCCTAAAGCTTGTATTAGTAGTCAACTCTCTTCAAACAAATCTCCTGCCATTCAGCCTTTTAGGTGGATTTTTATTTGCCTTTCAATAGACTTCATGACTTGTACATTAATTTTTATGTCAAAATACTAGACGACATAAGTGCCGTGAATTTGACAAATATGTATGTAAAGTTGGAAAATAATTTCAACTGGGCATGTTACTGATGTCTTGACCAGCAAGATTGAAATAACCTATCCTAATTATCATCTTGTACTAAAAAAAAAAAAAGATATATACCCTCCCATACCAAAGGTTTTATTTTGTTAACTTTCGTGTGTATGTCTCTCTCTCTCAATGATTTGAATCCCATGTTTGTCACATTCTAAAATTGGCATTGTGTGTGTCTCTCTCTATGTGTCTCTGTGTGTGAGATATACATTTTCGTGTGTGTGTGATATATATTTGCCTCAGTGATTTGAATCCCACGTTTCTGACATTCTAAAATTGGCTTTGTGTGTGTCTCTATTTGTGTGTGAGTGTGTCTGTGTGCGAGAATTTTATAAGGGAAAGGGTGGATTGTTTTCCTTGTATTCGCTTCCATTCTTAAATTTTAGATTTGTTAACTTTTAAATTACGAGGCTATTCCCTTTTCACTCCTTCTTCTGCCTCCATCCTCTTTCATCTTTTCCATTTAAACGAACTTGTAAGAGTATTGTGGGCATGGTCAACTATAATTAATCATTTTTATTTCAAAAAAGTTGTGTAATTTGTACGGGTTTATGTTGAAAGGTTTAATTCCCAAATCCCAATGTAGATGTAAGGTGCATGAGATATTACAAACCCTTCTAGTTATGCAATATAAAAGTATTTAGACAAATAAATATATTAATTAGAGTGAAAAAGTCGGATAGAAAGAATATAATATTTTTTTTCTTAATATTAACATGTCAAATAATTATCATTTAGAAAATATACAGTAATTAATTAATATAAATATAAAACAAATAGATGAAAGAAAAATTACCTATACTTCGTTTAGGTAGTTTAAATTAATTACTCAGTATAAAATAGAGTGCATATGGATGAAAATTGAGACCTTTTTTTATTTGTTGTTAACACTACGTGAGATCTTATTGTTTAATTTCTTGAAAATTAACAAATTAATAAATGTTACTTCTTCTTTTTTACTTTTAATAGTTTTGTTTTTCCCGGGGTTCACTCGCTAATTCATGCAGGCATTTTTGTCACAAGAATTACCATTAAACTTCAGTAATTCTTTTCGTTATAGAATTTAGGGAAAACGGTTTTTTTTTTTACGTTGATCTTTGCTTGTAATTGCAATGCCCCCATTTTCTTTGTTTTGATTGTAATTTTTTCCTAGTGTCTAATTTCACCCTTAAGTTTGACTTTGAGAGTTGTAAAATTAGCAAATGAATCTCTCTCTTTTTAAACCCAGTCGAAAGTTTTTTTCACCCCACGGTGTGGATGACCACGGTGAACTAGGGTTGAAGTGAATAGAGAGCCTTGAGGATCAAAGCTTCTGTGATTTTCTTTTGCAACCTCTTTCTTGCTTGATCATGACGGATCCTATTGGTTTGTTGATCATTATAAAAGGTATCGTTTTATAAAATAAAAAGCCAACAACAATTGCATTATCAAGAAATGTGATCGAAAATAGTAGCAAAATGATTGTCAAAATACCAAAAAAATTTAATGGCTAAAAAAATTTCAAAAAGAAAAGAAAGAGAAAACTCTCACATGACTCATTTTTAGAGTAAAAGTAACTTATTAATCCTATAATTAAGACTCATTTTTACATATTTTTCCTTCAAATGGCTATATCTGACTTAAACAGTAAAAATTTTAATAATTTTTTTTATTTTAATACAATAATTATTAAGGGTGTGTATAATTCAAACATGAGATCAAACTCAATAACAAAATTATTTTAAACAAGTAAAATTGAAATAACAAATTTTTAAAAGTAAATTTTTAAAAACATTTTGAATTTAAATCAAATGAGTTAGATTTTTTTTTAATTTTTCTTAAATCAAATCTGACGTAATTTAAAATTTTGATTAATGAGTTAAATTGTTTTTTGAAAATCCTGACATCTCCTCCAATAGTGCACTACCACCCCAGCACTAAGGGAGATCCACACGTGTTCAAATCAACGCATTGGCTCTCGTGAAATTGATTCTTCCTCTAAATGACTGAAATACCCTTCGACATTTAGGTTTAAAAATATAAAAATAAAATAAAACCTATTATATTTGTCTATCTTTCCTAAAATAAAAAATAAAAGTTAAATTTTAAAGGCGACACTTGATGCTTAAACTCAACGCTTAACCTGTTATATTATTTAAGTTTAATTTATTCTCTATACATATTTCATTAATATAATTGTTTGAAAATATAAAATATCAAATATTAATAAATTATTAGTTACCGAATAAATATTATGATAACAAAATGAAATTGAATACTAGTGGATATGGATTCGAATGTAAAGATATGACACATTTAAAAAATAAATATTGCGATTTTTCTTGAGTTTTCTGATATCATTGTAAATAAAATAGGTATAAATTGGTTCAAATATGACCAATCTTAAATTAAAAAAAATACCATAATGTAGGGTAAAACAATCTTTTTTGTAATAATGATTTTTTTTTTGTAATAATGCTCACTGATAATTAAGAAACTAATTTTTTAAATAATTGAGACGTTAAAACAAGTATATCTCTTTTAAATAAATTTATTTTATATATATGATTTAGACTCAAACAAGACAGTATGCAAAAAACTAATTTTTTGAAGAACTGAGTGCTTTCAAATAAATTTACTCCATAGTTTGAACTCAAACACAAGATAACATATTTAATAGATCTAAGTATTTATTATTTATATCAACTTGTGCAATTTTTAAATAAACATATACTAATCTTAGAATATAAGATAATGACGCGGAGCAGAGAATCATGCAAAACAATTTGATATTCCGATTTCGGCCTCGTTAGACACGCGTAGAAGAGGACAAATGAGGAAAGAACAAGATAATGCGGTGGTGGATTGCAAGCAATGCGCCACATTTAAATAATACCCCCACAACCAATTTGATAAGAATTTATTTTGTCAGGTTAAGATATGTTTGATTTATTTGTTTTTAATTTTTATTTTTAAAAAATATTTTTTTAATTTTTAAAAATATAAAAAAGATATTTTCAAAAGTTTTAATATTATAACGCATTATAACAACAATAATATTTTTATAATTATTTTAAATTATATATATAATATATTACTGATAATATAATTAAAAAATAGTAAAAATAAAAATATAATTATATAATTAAAAAATAATAAAAATAAATATATTTTTATAAATATAAAAATTTAAAAATAAAAATAAAAAATATTATCGTAAACTAAACGCAACTTTAATAATTCAATATCCTATTTAAATTATGCACTTGATAGGCTCAGCCTGACACATAAAAGATCATCAGAGGACTCCGCAACATACGCTGTCATATACATAAACTTCATTTTCTTTCAAGGTTCAACGTGTTACCCCATGTCACTCTCAACTTCCAAAAAACTTATGGGCCATTTGATGGCCCTGTTTTCTATTTTCGTTAAAAATAAAAATAGAAAATAAATTTAAAAACGTGTTTATTATTTTTTTCTAAAAAAAATTAAAATTTTTGAAAATTTAAAAATTGTTAAAAGATGTTTTTAAAATTTTTAATAATATAATACATTATAAAAAATAAAAATATAAACTAAACGTATTTTTAAAATTATAAAAAGTAAAAAATAAAAAAAATCACAAATTAAGTGTACTCTTATTAATTATTGAAGCAATAAATATGGTGATTCTATAATCTGTAAACGAATATGAAGAAAAAAACAAAAGGAACAAGAAGAAAGTGATGTAAATTAAGATCAAGAGTACTTTTAAGTTTATCTCAAAATTTAAAAAATTTCATGGGTGATCTTAAAGGTAATAGCTCCTAAATTAATAACTCAATCCAGGTTGATCAAAGAAATGCATGTTATCCTCTCTTACGATAAAGGAATTGAGAAAGATTAACATGTCACAAGGTTAAGTAATAAATTGTGAAGCTACAATTTTTTTCTCGTATTTATTTATTTTAGTAAATAAAAATTTAGAGCGCAAGAAAACTATTCATTTTAAGGTCACTGAAAATGTATACTGATAATTACATATTATCTATCAAAAAATACTGTTGAGTGAAAGTCCAACTTAAATTTTATAAATAAAGTGTTTCGATCCTTATTAATTGAACCAATTTTTGATATATATTTTTCATACTATTATTATTTTCAAATGAAAAAAAGCAAAAAATTGTGTAAAGCATAAATTGTGTGTGTGTGCGTGTGTGTGTAGTATACCTTATATTCTGAACAATGTTGAAGGAAATAATCCCTCCAAATGGTAGGATGAAAATTTGCACTTTGTGGACCCAAATCAGATGTGGCATTTTTGTGTTGAAGCAGCAATAGACATTGTTATAATGCCTTGTATTTTTATATTAGTAAATTTAGGAAAAGTTTTAGGGTTTGTAGGTTTGGCTCTCTCTCGGGTTTAGCTCACTTGTCTTAGGGATAGAACTTGGTGAGATGGAAATAGAAATCTCCATGGATGGTATGCTTCTTAACCCTTTCTATCTGTTTTCTTGAATCGAAAAAAAAAAATTAGGACCTATTTAGTTAAGATGTTTTTAATTTTTATTTTAATTGAAAATAAAAATAATGAAAATTTCTTTAATTATTGTTTTTTGTTTTGATTTTCATGAAATATTTTTTGAATTTTCAGCACTATAGCAAACTATAAAAATAATTTTTTTTAATTATTTTAAATTATATATACAATATTTTATTATTTATATAATTATAAAGTGATAAAAATAAAAATAAAGTAAAAACATAATTATATAATAAGAAAATAATAAAAATATAAATATAAATTAAACATATTTTCAAAAATATAAAAATTGAAAATTATTTTTAAAAATTAAAAATTAAAAATATTTTCACAAACACACCCTTGAATTTTTTGCGGGGAAGAACGTATTGATAGAAATCTTTAAGGCATTAAATTTATTTTTCTCCAACAATTAAATTAAACTAAAAATGACTGAATTAATTTCTTATAAGCTTTTGTTAATGGGTACAAGCTATGTCCATATAATATTTGTCACGACCTCAATTTAGAATACATGACTGGCACGACATAAAGAATTAATTTTTAAATTGTAAACCACAAAATAGACAATCAGAAACTAGCACACAATATCACTTCACACCATATCAAAAATGAACATTTCATCTATATACATAATCATCTTATTACAAATTCATGCTATACAGTTCTTGTATATTGATAATCTTAACCAACATACATAGAGTACACAACAGAAGCAGGATCCTACCTGTGATCACTGAACCATAATTTAGATTAAAAAAATAGACAAGCTTATAAAAAAATATTAAGGAGCTCTAGGAACAACTGGGTCCACCACTAAAACTGCTACCCTATTCAAGTTCAGATGAATGCGGATTGAACTCTTTAATGCTATTTGAAAACAAAATATAAGGGGGTGAGTTTACACAACTCAGTGAGCAAATATAGTTTATTATAACTGAAACAGAACAGACCATACGTACAAGTTTTTTATAAATAGAAATTATGTCATAATATAACATTATCTAAATCAATGTAAATAACAACAAATTAAAGTTTTAAAGGGGCTAAATTTGGTTAAGAGATGTTCTAAAATCTTGATATTTAATATAATAAATAATAATTTTAAAATTAAATAAAAAAATTGGAAAATAACTCTTTATGAAAAAAAAATAATGTTTAGAGAAGGATTCAAAGTAAAACTATTATTATAATATTTTATACCCAAACACAAAACCTGGTAGAGGTAATCACCACATACATATATTATCCCAAACACATAGCAATGAGATGGATAAATAACTATATTCTCATAATTCATATCATAAGGTTGAGAGGTGCTCTCTTCAACTCCCTAACATTTTCATATGATGACTGTTCCAAGCACACAGTAATAAGACGGGTAAATCAGGACATTTTTATCATAAGTAATCAGATTAAATGCTACTAGTTATTGGAAGAGACATACCTCAGCTCCATACTTATTCACAATTCAATCCTCATATGCCCTTTCGCACAAGGGTTAGCAACTCTCTTGCTAACTAGGGTTACATAGTACACCAAGGCTAACTATATCTACTGTTCACTAACAGTGTTTCTATCAATGATTTTTCTAGAATAAACAAGTTTTATAGATCAAAAATGTAAACTAAAAAGAAAATTAGAAAATATGAGGTTAAAATTATTTTTAAGACAAAATATATCTCTCCCTTTCAAAACATTCTTCAGACAGAGTTTTGATATAGAAATTCATTCTCCAAAATTAGAAATACAACATTTTCATTACAATCTAGACAAACCATGACATTCAGTTCCAAAGACACATTCCAAACATCTAATTTCACCATATTCATAAATTAATGAGGTATCATTTATAATATAAATCGTATGAAACAATTTGAAAAATCATACAATTATAAGATTCAATAAAGTGTAACATAACACCACATTTTTATCATAAACTCATGAGGGATTATTAGAGGCCTGTTTTGCATATCCTATAGCTTGTAAGAATATAAATCAATGCAAGAGAATTAAGTTTATGTAAAACTATGAAGAAAAAAAAGTATAAATCATTCTTGTATGATCTAGTAATACAAATCAAGTAAAAATGAAATTCAATTTATACTATTCACAATTAAAACTTTTTTTTAAAATATATGGGCATGAGAGGGATTTGAAAAGGCGTTATAGTAAATTATATTTATTCACTCTTTAAGGATTCATGGAAGGCAACAATTTTCCTTTCACTTCTAAAGTCCAAGCTTCTAAGCAATCTTTCAATTTGGTTAAGACTTTCTTCGAAACATATGATACAATATCACATAATCATCATTTCTAAGTGGCACATAATTACCACGAGTTTAATATTTCATCACATACAAATCTATAATTCTTTCAAGACCAAGCTTTTTAGTTCCTACATCAATTTGGCTAAGGATCTATATTTCTCAATCTAACACCAACTTATAAATTTACATGCATTTTCAATTCCTTTAGTAGCTAATTTATAATCTAAAATTTAAAAATTTTCCTTATCCTTACAAAATTCCTATCACATTCATATATCAACTTCAAGCTTCTAAACTAACAGCTTCTAAAATGCATTTGCTTAATCTAATCCAATTACTTAACCATTCCATGCATAGCTTTAACTTAGAACAAAATACATATGGAATCATTTTCGCAGGTACTGTTCATAGTATTGTTCACTAAAGCAAAAATTCATGATCTAAGTACCCAAATGGTGTTATTTGCTTGAAAAAATTAGCATGGAAGTAATACAACATGTCCTTAATATGATTCTATGCTCAGAAATTTCATAAACCAACAAAAGAATTGAAATTTTCAAACTTTTACCTTCATGCTACAGTATTTTTACAATCATCTGACAACTTTTGGTGTCATTAACTATAAATTTGACGGCGTAAATAGTGATTATGGTAAGTGTGAATAGTAATTCATGCCGGTGTGAATAGTATTTTTTACCATAAACAGTGCCCATCGTTGACCAGAGTTAACCAATCACTCGGGATCATTTTTTAGATTTTTGGACCTTCTAGACTTATTTTTGAGGTCTATTTAATCAAATTTAGATTGAAAAAGTATATTTTAAAATTGTCTATCTTGTAGCCTTACCCTGTGAGTAAATAATTCTTTATATGACTTACCATATGCTCTTCTTGAACTTTAAATATATATTTGATTCTATTTACAAATTATTTATACTTTTATATGTCTCTGAAATGAATTAAATTACTTAATTTGTTTACTATCTAGCATATAGTTCAAAAAGAGTATGGATTTTGAAACTCATTGAATATGTGATTCTAAATGTATTTCTCATTATATGGTAAAAAAAATATGTTGTGCACGTAGCGTTGATCTGTAAAGCTATAAAGTTGCCAAATATGATTGAATGACAAGTATAAAACTCATGACGAGTTGTTTGATAATTATACATTGTATTTGATGGATATACATATATATATATATATATATATATATATATACACACACACATACACACACACATACACACACACACACACACACACATACATGTGTGTGTGTGTGTGTATTGATGAATATCGACGGGTTGTATGACTTGAGACGGCACTGAGTAGGGAACGCTCTATTAACCTGAATAAGCCAAAGGGAGGGCTACTCCAACCGGGTGATAGTGATAATGTGAGGAGACAAAAGGGTGATGAACTCACATTCTCTGATTACCTATTGTGACTGTGACTGTAGTAATATGAGGAGGCAGAAGGGTGATGAACTCACATTCTCTTATTACCTATTGAGACTGTAGTCAATAGTAATGTGAGGAGATGGAAGGGTGATAAACTCACATTCCCTGATTACCTATTGTGACTGTAGTCGATTGATCACTATGCATATAGCAAATGAGTGAATTGAGTATATTGAAAGGTGTGACATGCTTGAGCATTATGTAAAAATAGTAGATTTTCAGTGCATATGTAGTATGTTAATTATGCATCAACAAAATTATGATTTTATCTCAAAAATTTTGATATTTTTTTATAACTTATACAGTTAAACATAACTCCATCCCTTACTGTGTGCTTGAGATTATTTGATGGTTCTGATATGAGATCCTCCTAATATTTCATGTGAAATGTTTTGATGCATAACAATATTTGATTAATGATTATACCATATTACATATGATTTTGATATCTAAATATGATTTGAATTGAGAATATTTAAAATGTGAATCCCACATGGACCTACTTCCGAACTGTAATTTTTTATGTGATAAATTTTAAAATATGAGTACATCTAGATGCTGACCTAAGAGGTCATAGAAAATATTATCTACTCACTAAATTGTGAAACTCACTGCACGATATTTGTACAATTTTCATATAAATATAAAATTTAGTCATTTCTCTTCAAATAGATGGCCAACTAGACGACATAATCTCTAGGTGAACCTACTTTATTTTCAAAACTCATAGATTTTAATTTATATTGTAATTGTATTCTAGAGTATGCTCTGAATGTCACAAGCAGAATTTTTGTTTTTACTGTTACTTTAATATTTATAAATTTAGTTTATTTATTGTGTATGCATAAGAGAATATATCTGTATCTATTTTCATAATAAATGATTATATTATACATATTATAATAAAGATATATTCATAAAGTATGTTTTTCAAATACCCTTAAATTGAGGACATGACAGTATTTGCTTCCTCTCACAGTGATTGGATCCATGTTTCTCACGTTCTAAATAAAAATGACACTTATAACATCAATCTCATGATGTAACCTTTTTTGTGTGAATTATTGTTTGATTTTTTAAAAGAAATATATTTTTTTTAATTTTAATCCTTCAAAAATTGTATGACCTAGAATATTCTAACGTTAATCATGTTAATAGAAATACATATTTAAATCTAACCAAAAGTTTACATGATTTAATTTTTACGTTTGGTTTATCTAACTTCAAAAATTTAATCAAAAAAATTTCTTGTTACTTTATTATTTTGAACAAAACATTTTATTGTTAAGCAAAACTCAATTTCTTATGCCACGTTTAAGTAAGAACTTAACTATTAGTTAAACTTTTGATTCTTTAATAGGATTAATGTAAAGATATTTTTGAAAACATCATAGTTATTAAAAGTGCAAAATAAAAAAGTCAAATTTTAAAAAACTAAATTAAAAAAAATATGTTTCTAGACAAAAAAAAAAATAAAGCCATATTTTAGTCCTTTAAATCTATAATAAAATTAGTTTTAATCCAAAATTTTCTTTTTGTTTGAATGTATTATTTACATCCTTTTTTATTTCTTAAAACCAACTTCATCAAAAAAAATTAACAAAAAAATATTAATAAATATACACATAACATTTAAGTTGTTAACTATTTGTCTAAATAGCTTATTCAACAACAAAAATTCTTTATTAATTTGCCCATTCTATCTTTAATGGTAGGATTTTACTCAATTAGTTTACATGAAATGGCTAGATGACATTATTTGAAGATGACAAATTTTTTTTTAACTAAATTAATTATTTGAATAAATAATTTAATAAATCAAATAACATATGTGTTTAAATAATTATTTTTATAAAATGAATCCTACAGATTAAAACTAAATATTTACAAAATGATAAAGCTAGCTGTACTTGAATTACAAAAAATTAAAGATTAAATTTAATTTTATTACAAATTTAAGATATTAAAATATGACTACATTCAAAAACTAATAATTTTTTATTTCTTTATTCATATAAGGACAACATTGCTCAAAGATAGAAATGACATACCTCAAATTTCCGTTGTTTATCGTTGAAACGAGTTTTTTTTTTATTAAAAATAATTGAAGGTTAGAATTTTCTTTCAATTTAAAATTCAGAAAAGCCATCTCTTCTAGAAACACGCTTAAGTTTCCCAATGATCGAGTCAAACACGCAAACTCGTTTGACGCAGACGCGGTTTTGCACCAAATTTTAAGTATTTATTTGGTTTACGTGTTTTTAATTTTTATTGTTATTAAAAATTAAAAATAATTATAAAAAAATTATTATTATTTTTTATTTTTATTTTTAAAAAATATTTTTTAATTTCTAAAATTTTTAATACTCTAATAAATTGTAATAGTAATATTTTTTTAATTATTTTAAATTATATCTATAATATTTTATTATTTATATAATTTAAAAATAAAAAAAAATAATTATATAAAAAAATAGTAAAAATGAGAAGACAAATTAAACATATTTTTAAAAATAAAAATTATTTTAAAAAAATAAAAATAAAAAACGTTTTTACAAATCCAACCCACTCTAAATTGCTTTTTCATTATTGCCACGTACGTTCCTTTTACCACACAAACTATTGCCATTATTCAATTAGGAAATAAAAAACAGTTTCTAATTATGGAGAGAAGATAATGGCCCTGACATTACTATTTTTATTTAGAAAATAAATAAATAAATTTATCTCTACAAAGAAAAATGAATTATTTATTAATTAATTCTGTAACGCTTTTTTCTTTAATTAATATATCAACATTATTGTTTGTAATGCTACTAATTTACATCAATTGAAATTCAAATTTTGATTATTATTTAAGATAATTTTAATATTAATTTATTAGTTAATACTATCAATCTTTCAAATCAAAGGTTAACTAAGTATTTTGACTTCAATGAATTTGGTGTGCTTTAAAATAAATCCGAAGGTGACATTATAAAATCTCAAAAATTAACAGACGCTATCAAAATTTAAAAGATTAATTTTTTGAATGAAAGAATCTCATGACTTAAATATTATCTTTAAGGCTTGATAGTTATTTGATGTGGCATAAATTATTCTATATCCCTTCAAAAATCAACATCACGATGGCATAAATTATTATCTTCATAATTTTATGTTATATCAATTAGTACTTTTTTTTTAAAGTGAACTAACACGGAGAGAACCATAAAAAAGAGAGTAGCATTGTCAAATGAACGGAGTCATTTATTAAATAAGATTGAAACATAAAGATTATAGACTCGTTTGATAACATAACTTATAATTTATTATAATTTTTTATTAATATAAATATTTTTATATTAAAAAACAGTATTTAAATAAATTTAAATAAATAATTTATTAATTTTTAATAAATTAATTTTAATCTATTTATAAATTAATTTTTTAAATTTATTAAAAATCATTTCTGTAAAAATTCAAATTCACGTAATTAAAAAATTATTTTACATTTTTATAAGTTAAAATTTCATCAAAATTATATATTTCACTTCTCTCTTTTCATCAAAATTATATATCTAAAAATTTTAAAAATAATTTATAAATTTTTTTAAATATATATTCAAATATTAAATAATTTAATTTAAAAAGAGTTTATAATATAAATTTTTTTTATATAAAATTTTATTTTATAAAATTTTAAATAATTTGTTTACTCAAATTAAATTTATAAGCACTGATAGGCCTAAAAGTTAAACAGGTCAATTTGTTTATCTTTTATTTTATTTTTAAAAAAATTATTAAAAATTATTTATAAATTGAAAAAATTAAATTTATTAAAAATTGAAATTGAAATCTTGTATTCATCTGGATAGTGTTATGTACCAATCAAAGCAATCCTAGTACAATTACATAATTTTTCCAGCATGTAATATATATATAGATCAGTGCCAAAAAAAAAAAAAATTACTCGTACATGATTATATTCTGTTATTTTTTTGGGAAAGATTTTATCGATAATATTCAAGACAGTGAGTGGTTCATTAATTTCTTGTAATTTTGAAAAAATACAATTCAATAAAGCATACTGAAAATAGTATATCTTAACTCACTTGTTAAAAGAAAATGATATTGCTCGTTTATCTATTTGAATTTAATTTGTTTAGAAGTATATCAATATCAATATATATTTTTTTGGGGGGTGGAGGGGTCTATGCACCTTCAGTTAGAATCACTCAGAGAGAAAATTTAATTTCAAAAAAAATGAAAAGGCAAAATGATTTGTTTCAGGTCAACAAAATTACTAAGTTAATTCGAGTAAGCAGCCATAACTTTGAAGTTTTTTTTTTTTTTTTAACGGCCTGAAGCCTATTTCAGTCTAACTTTGAAAGAGAAAAAAATAAAAATGAGAAGATAAATTAAACGTATTTTTAAAAATATAAAAAAATAAAACAAAAAATATTTTTACAAATTAAACATACCCTAAATTATCTTTTCTCTATTGTCACGTATGCTATTGGGAAAGTGAGAAATGAGAAACTGAGAATTTTTATTATTGTCTGGAAAAAACGTACAGCAGGTTTTTTATACAGAGAACCAGAAAAAGAAACAAATATCAACCTACTGTAACCTTCTTGCTTAGCTGGACTATTTCTAACTAAACCATCTAACAGTAACTAACCACACTCTAACCAATCAGAAAAATACAAAACAGAAAATACAATAGTCAGAATAAAACTATTCCTAATAGCCCCCCTCAAGCTGGAGCATATAGATTCTGTATGCCCAGCTTGGAGATGGACTGATGGAACAAGGCAGAAGCAAGAGGCTTGGTGAAACAATCAGCCAACTGGTTAGATGATGCAATTGGTAAGAGATGGATAAGCCCAGACTGAATCTTTTCTCGTGACAATATGGCAGTCAATTTCAATATGTTTTGTTCTCTCATGGTAAACGGGATTCTTGGCAATATGCATAGCAGATTGATTATCACAGTATATAGTAGCTGGAAGGGTAGAAGAGTTACCCAAATCTTTGAACAAAAAATGAAGCCATTGTAACTCACAGGTGACTGATGCAAGAGCCCTATATTCAGCTTCAGATGAAGATCTAGAAACAGTATGTTGTTTCTTAGATTTCCAAGACAGCAAACTGCTGCCGAGAAATATGCAAAAGCCAGTTACTGATCTTCTGGTGACAGCACATGAAGCCCAATCTGAATCAGAAAAGGCTGTAAGTTGCAGAGAAGCAGAAGCTGAGAAAAATAATCCTTGGCCTGGACTACCCTTGAGGTATCTAAGGATACGATGAACAGCTTGTAAATGGAGAGTAGTGGGGCAATCTAAAAATTGTGACAAGTGCTGAACTGCAAAGCTAAGATCAGGCCGCGTATTGCACAAATATAAGAGCTTCCCAATTAGTCGTCTGTATGAAGTAACATCAGTAAGTGCAGTAGCTGTAGAGGTGGTAGTTTTAGAGGGAACCACCATAGGAGTAGGAGCTGTTCTGCAGTCTAAGAAACCAGTTTCATCAAGAAGATCTAACGTGTACTTACGTTGGCACATATTGATGCCTGAAATGGACCGAGCAATTTCAAAACCAAGGAAATATTTCAAAGTACCCAGATCCTTGATTTTAAAAGAGTCATGTAAAAAAGTTTTGACTGCAGAAATTAATGATAAATCATCACTTGCCAAGATAAGATCATCAACATAGACCAATAATGCAATAAAGGATGTGCCATGCTGCTTAGTGAAAAGAGAAGAATCAGAGTGAGCTTGAGAGAACCCTTGGGAGAGTAAAGCTGAGGTTAGTTTAGCATTCCACTGCCTGCTGGCTTGCTTCAAACCATATAAAGATTTAGTTAACTTGCAAACTTGAGTGGAATTGGGGCTGAGAAAACCAGGTGGAGGAATCATGTAGACTTCCTCATGTAAATCACCATGCAAAAAAGCATTGTTAATATCAAGTTGGTGAAGGTGCCAATTATGGATGGCAGCAAGAGCTAAAAGGGTTCTGATAGTTGTTAACTTAGCCACAGGAGAAAAAGTATTAAGGTAATCAACCCCATGTTGTTGAGTGTACCCTTTGGCAACTAACCTGGCTTTGTATCTTTCAACACTCCCATCAGCATGATACTTAATTTTAAAAACCCATTTGCATCCAATAGGTTTCTTATTAGGAGGAAGATCAGTGAGGATCCATGTATTGTTCTGTTGAAGGGCTGTAATTTCAAGTTGCATTGCATCTTTCCAGCATTGATATTTAATGGCCTCATTATATGTCCTAGGTTCCTTGAGCTGATCAATTTTAGTGACAAAGGCTTTGTGATCAGAATTAAGATTGTGATAAGAGTGATAAGTAGAGATAGGATGAGGTGTAGATGTGGAAGTAACAGAATTGGAATGTAAAGTGGGTAATGTGTACTGATAATCCTTTAAATAGGCAGGAGGGTGAAGCTGTCGTGAGGATCTTCTGAGAGATGGGTCTGTATGTAAAATAGAAGGTGGAGAATGGGTGGAAGTAGGTAAAACAGAATTAGGAATAAAAGAAGGCAAATGAGAATCAGATAAAGGAACTTGAAAGGGTGCTGGAAGGACAAAGTCTGATGATGCAGAAGAAGGGAGAGAGTGAGAAAAAAAAGGAAATTGAGTTTCATAAAAGTACACATCTCGTGAGACAAAAACCTTAGATGAATGAAGATCAAGGACTCGAAATCCCTTGGTTGAGGAAGGATAGCCCAGAAAAACACACTTTGTGGCTCGAGAGTCAAATTTTGTTCTAGTATGGGGTAAAGTAGATGCATAACATAAGCAACCAAAAACTTTGAGATGTGAATAGATTGGGGGATGGCCATATAGAACTTGATAAGGAGTATTATTAGAGATAACAGGGGATGGAATGCGGTTAATTAGATACACAGCATGGGAAACACAATCTGACCAAAAAATGGTAGGCAAATTGGCTTGGAATTTAAGGGATCTTGCTACATTGAGGATGTGTTGGTGCTTCCTCTCAACAATGGAATTTTGTTGAGGGGTGTAGATGCATGTAGTTTGATGTATGATACCCCTAGAAGCATAAAAGTCTGGGATGTTAAATTCTTGACCATTGTCAGATCGAATGCATTTGATTTTTGTAGAAAATTGAGTTTCTATGAGAAAACAGAAGTTCTGGAGAATGGATCGGGCTTCAGACTTGGTTTTCATGAGGAAAAGCCATGTGAAACGACTCTTATCATCCACTATGGTAAAAAAATATTTATGGCCATAAAAAGAGACCACATGTGATGGACCCCATATGTCAACATGTACCAAATCAAAACATGCATTTGAAACTGAAGAACTAATTGGAAAGGATAATTTTCTTTGTTTAGCAAAATGACAAATATGACAATGACTTGACATAGGGATTGTAATAGAGCTATCAAGCAATTTCAACAATTTTAACCTAGGAGCAGATAAATGGCCTAGTCTAAAGTGCCAAATGTCAGCAGTAGTAGATGATGAAACAGTACAAGTCAAAGAAGGTGAATATTCAGAAGGATGTGACCTGATGAGTTGATATAACCCATTCAGCTTCTTAGCTAATCCAATCATCTTCCAGGAGTGAAGATCCTGGATGAAACAAGAATCTTTATGAAATATTAGACAATAAGGATAAAAAGTTGTAAGCTTGCTGGCAGATATTAAGTTAAAAGAGAAAAAAGGCACATAAAGGACATTGTGCAAGACAAGGTTAGAGGAAAGAATTACAGTGCCTCTATGAGTGGCAGGTACCTTTTGAGTATTAGGTAATGTCACAAAGATATTAACAATAGGTTGATAGTTTGAAAAAACCGCCAAGGAGCATGCAATATGATCAGTTGCACCAGTGTCTAAAATCCAGTACATATTATGAGGCAAGTTTTTATCAGTGCAAGAAAGAGAGATGCTACCTTGATCAACAGCCATGGGACTAAAATGGGAAGTGAGCTGATTCACATATGCAGAGGAACTGTTATTAGTCTGTGGATGTTGTTGCAACAAGGTCAGTAGATGATGATATTGATCTTGTGTAATAGGAAGTTTCCCATCATTCTCAGTATGTGTGATTGCTTCTGTAGCACTACCATTAACATCAGCAGGGGCCAACTGACTCATTGTTGCACTAGAATTACTTGGACTCGTATCATAACTATTTCCATTGACAACTGCCTGATCAACAAAACTCACTTGATTAGCATGTGAGTTATTAAACTTTCCTCTGCTTCTGTATCCTATTGGATAACCATGCTTTTTGTAGCAAGTCTCCACTGTGTGTCCCAGATTGTTGCAGAATGTACAGAGAGGCCTAGAGTTTTGATTGTTGTAGAACTTTCTTTGAGTAAAATTGGAGTTTCCAGAACCAGAATTATTATACCTTCTGGTTTGAGAGCTTGAATTTGGTCCTTGACTGATAAAGACTGCTGTATCCTCCACTTTTTCAATTGTATCCGTGAACTGCCTCTCATGTTGTAAAACCAGAGAAAAGAGCTTGTTAATTGTTGGAAGTGGATCCATCAGAAAAATCTGAGACCGGATTGTAGAAAAATTTTCGTTCAATCCTTTCAGAAACCGAATAGAGTAATCATTCTCTAAAAATTTCTTGACATCCTTAAGTGCATTACAGCTACATCTCGGATTGCATGTACATACAGGAACTGGACGTAGATTCACATATTCATCCCAAAGTATCTTTAGTTGAGTGAAATACTCAGTCACTGACAACGAAGTTTGTTTGAAACCATAAATCTCCTCTTGTAATTCAGAAATTCGAATGTTGTCTCCTTGCGAAAAGCGATCATGAAGGTCTTTCCATACCTCTGCAGCACTATCAATCCATAAGATGCTCTTTGCTATCGAAGGCGAAAGAGATCGAACAAGCCACGAATAAACCATAGTATTGCACCTCTCCCAAGCCGAGTATATAGGATCGGTCTTTTCTGGAACACTAATGCTTTGATCCACAAATTTCAACTTGTTTTTAGACAATAGAGCCATCCTCATCGATCGGCACCAGGAATGATAGTTAGGTCCAGAAAGAACAGGAGTAACAAGAACTAAGGACGGATTTTCATTAGGATGCAAATAATAGGGACTTGATGGACTATCTTCCGGCCTTGTCGTCGCCGGAACTACATACCTTTGATTGTTCACAGCTTCGGAGTATGACATCACGAAGAGGAAGGATAAAGAAACCACAGATCTAAACGATACTCATCACGAAGACGGAAAAAAAAAAAATCACAGATCTAAGTGATACTCAAAAAATGATGTTCTACTTTACCAGAGAAGCAAAGTTGAGAGCCTGTGAATATCTGCTTGGATTTCGACTGGAAAAACAAAAGCGTTTGGCTTCTGAGAAAGTGGAGGAAAAAGTGGCTCTGATACCATATTGGGAAAGTGAGAAATGAGAAACTGAGAATTTTTATTATTGTCTGGAAAAAACGTACAGCAGGTTTTTTATACAGAGAACCAGAAAAAGAAACAAATATCAACCTACTGTAACCTTCTTGCTTAGCTGGACTATTTCTAACTAAACCATCTAACAGTAACTAACCACACTCTAACCAATCAGAAAAATACAAAACAGAAAATACAATAGTCAGAATAAAACTATTCCTAATATATGCTCCCAAATAAACTATTGCCATTATTCAATTATGAAATAAAAAACAGTTTCTAATTGTGGAGACAAGAAAATGATACTGACATTACTATTTTTATTTAGAAAATAAATAAAGAAATTTATCTCTACAAAGCAAAATAAATTATTGATTAATTAATTTCTTTAATTAATATATAAACATTATTGTTTGTAATGCCACTAATCTGACATCAATTGAAATTCAAATTTTGATTATTATTTAAAATAATTTTAATATCATTGGACTAATTAATTTATTAGTTAATACCATCAATCTTTCAAATCAAAAGTTAACCAAGTGTTTTGACTTCAATGAATTTGTTGTGCTTTACGATAAATCCAAAGGTGATATTATAAAATCTAAAAAATTAACAAATTAACACGCTATCAAAATTTAAAAGATCTATTGAATAAAAGAATTTAATAACTTAAATATTATTTTTAAGGCTAGATGGTTATTTAATGTAGGATAAATTATTGTATATCCCTTCAAAAGTTAACACCACGATGGTTCATATAGATCTTAAGATAATATTTCAATTATAATATTTTTTCACACTATAAATTAATCCTTTAAAATATATTATCTTTATAATTTTACGTTATATTAATTAATACTTTTTTTAAAAGTTAGCTAACAGGAAGAGAACGACCGAAAAAAGAGTAGTATTATCAAATGAATTGAATCATTTATTAAATAAAATTTAAAATATAAATACCATAGGCACTCATATAGGCTAAAAGGTTAAACGGGTCAATTTATTTATGATTTATTTTATTTTTAAAAAACTTTTTTTATTAAAAAATTATTTATAAGTTGAATAAATTAAATTTATTAAAAATTAAAATTGAAATCTTGTATTCACCTCCGTAGTGTTATGTACCAAAAAAATCATAAAGTATATTTGGTAAGATAAATAAGTTAATTTATTGCGTATTTGACTAATTTATAAGTTTGTTTGACCAAATTAGAGGTATTTAATAAACAAATTAATTTAAATAATTTAAACTAACTGAAAGTTTATAAACTATACGCTATTTGAAGTAACGTATAGCTTATAAATTTTCAACTAACTTATAAATTTTAAATTAATTTATAAACTAATTTTACTGGCATGTATTATATATATGAGTACCAAAAAAAAAACTCATACATGATTGTATTCCATTTTTTTTTTGGGAAAGATTTTATTGATAATATTCAAGGTAGTGAGTGGTTCATTAATTTCTTGTAATTTTTAAAAAATTCAATAAAGAATATTGAAAATAATATATCTTAACTCACTTGTTAAAAGAAAATGATATTGCTCGTTTATCTTTTTGATTTTTTTTTTTTTGGTGGAGGGGTCTATGCACCTTCAGTTAGGTCCCGTTTGATAGATAAAAATAAAGGCATGAGAATAGAATAGAATAGAATAGACATTCAATTCTTTAGTTTGATAGATGGAAGTGGTAGAAATTGTAGGTTCCACGGAATGCTGATTATCTCCTACAAAGTAATCAGTATTACTTTTAAAAACAGGTGGAAAGTGAACAGTGTGATTGAATGGAAAGTAAAAAGACTGAAATATCCTTCATTATTTTATTTATTTATCAAATTTTCTATAATTAAAAATATATATATTTAAACTAAAATTTTTAATATTGTTTAACAAAATTTAATTTAAACTTTTAGATTAATAATATTTTATTTTATTTTTTATTTAAAATAATTTTTTAAGTTAAAATAATATTACTATAATAATTTTATTTTTTAAGAGTATTTTTATTTTTTTAATAATTTTTATTTCATTCTATTCCATTAACCTGCCAAATATAATTTTAATCATAACATTCTATTCCATTCCATTTGAATTCATTCTTTTTTATTCCATTCTCAATTCTTATTTTTATTTTCTATGTTGCCATCTATCAAATGGGACCTTAGAATTACTCGGAGAGAAAATTTAATTTCAAGCAAAAATGAAAAGCCAAAATGATTTGTTTCATGTCAACAAAGTTACTACGTTAATTCGAGTAAGCAGCCATAACTTGCTCTTTCATCTCTCTAATCCACAGCAGGCCGTTTGATCAAACCTGTCAGGCTTGAAGCTTTTTTTTTTTTTTTTACGGCCTGAAGCCTATTTCAATCTAACTTTGAAAGAGAAAAAAATATTTTTTTAATAAAAAAATTTTTTTTCAAAAATAATTTTTTTTAAAAAAAAAACTGTTTTAAGTTTTCATACGCTTTTGGTTAAGACATAAAAATACTTCTTCTTTGACAATTTTTTCCGGTTTTCATATGTGTTCATCTTCGCCGTGAGGGCCAATAATCATGGATCTGACAGAGGAGCAAAGACCTACAACTGATTGAGAATGAGGTTATTTCTATCCAAAAACCCAAACATTATTTGCAGATTTTGGGCCTCATCTACAGTAAAAATGAATAAGAGGCTAGCTAACTTTGTGTAATTAAAATCAACAAACCCAATGACCCAACCAAACAAAAACAAAAAACAAAAAGTCAGCATACCCAACCCAACGGAGCCAGTCTATTGGAAAAAGTGATAACATCTTTTAAACATGAGTCCAATTTCGAAGGGTATTTTATGAATAAAATCCTAAATGTATCATAGTGATATGAGAAAATTTATTTTTAAAATGATTTTAATCCCAAAGTCCAAGAACACCTCCCACCATAGTTGAAAAGAAAAACACCACCATATCCATGATCTTTTTATTCTTTTTAATTATGTTGCTGCTTGGCACAATAGGGAGATAAATGAATATAATAGTACGAGAAGAATATGCTCAAAAAACTCCAATATTAGTATGGAAAATTCAAAATTTTAGTCCTTAAATTACTAATAGACATAATTTCTATAAGGGAAGCAAGCAATCTGTGTCAGACAGAGCTATGGACCAAAATTGTGCACATGCCTAAACATCATCTTATTTAGGTTCACTAAACAAGCCATCATGAACACCAGCACATGCAAGTAATCTTATTAGACAGAATAAGAATGCAACAAAGTGTATCCCACAAGAATGTAGTAAAGCCATTCAGTTCAAATTTTTCAGAATTTTAGATTATTTATACAGGATGCAGAGCACCAGATCCAGATACAATTACGTATAATCTAGATTGAAAACATTGGACCTACCTAAATGTTTTATAAAAGAATCAGCATAGTGCACTACAAGTTCATAAGACTATTTATGAGCATATTTAAGAAAAAAGAACTATAAAACAATGACTAAAGATACATGGTATTGGAAATCAGCATAAACCTCGGTCACCGAAATGTTTGACCCTCCCAGAGCTACTGCCTCCTGCACCCACTGGGACTTCCACCATCATGATATTCTTAATAGCTCATTATTTTTCTATCTTAGTTGATCAATGCCACGCTGAGGCTGATATCAAGTTTCTGCTCTTCCACCCCAACAACATGGCCCTATCTTTCTCCACTAGTGTATAATGCTCTGAATAGTATTGCAGCAGCCTTCTTATAACAGAATTTACGTAGGAGCTCATTGGATATTGATGAAAGCCAGCCATTGTCAACCTAGACTTCCACTTGCCAAAAAGTTCATGTCGCTCTACCCTATCCTTCCCTTCACAAGCAATAACATTCACGATATCCCTGGCCAAACAATGTTGCTCCACATTAATCCGGTCCTTGCTATTTCTTGGGAGGGTGACATCAATAGACTCAAAAATTGCCATGTAGTAATCTAGGGTTTCTATAAACCTGTTGAAGAAAGGAGTTGTGTTTGTGTTTGATTCCTGCTCCACCAATGTGGTTATCTTGGGAGAAAGTGACTTTACCAATCTCAAAAGTCCATCCCTTGGGTTATTCACATCAACACTCTCATCAGCTGTATGATGGAGCTGCAGGGGAAAGTTCACAGCCAAAGCCTCACCTGGCCTAACATCAAGCATGTCCCTCGTCACATCCTGAGCAAAGACTGGCACTCCATGAAACTCAACCGAGATGCCAAACTTCTCAGAGATTATGGCCAACTGATTCCCAACTGCCTCCAACCCATCACCACGAGCATATTTAGAAATAGCATCATCAATCCCCGTGATCCGCACATGGGGAGCCCCACCAGGTCTTGCTGCAAGGGCTTGAAGGAGAGTCACCCATTGGCTTCCCTGAGCAATCTGAAAGTCTATGATGTGGATACGATCCTCATTTCTGCATGCTTCTGCAATGGCTCCATTAGCAGCCATGTAACCAAATTTCAAGTATGGGCAGATTTCGTACAGCATATGCATGTATGAGAGCAGGTCTTTGCCTTCAGGCTCTCTGCACCTAAGAGCACGATAGATGTTGTTCCCTGATGCCTCCTTCCTTGCAACAAGCCCTTCTACAAAATAAGCACCAATTCGTTGGATTGGCTCCCCAATAATAGACACAGAATTTCTAGCCTTTGAAATCAACTGATCGAAATCTTTTGTGTTGTTTTCCGAGAGAGCCTTTGCACAGGCAATCAGCAATTGTCTCAAATTGCTTGATGGGAAGCCCTGTAGCAATGCTTCCTCCATTGATCTGCGACGTTTCTCTACATGTGCAACTTCACTTGACTGCCTACTGCTATTAACAAAAGATGGCTGACTCTGAATATATTGCAAGCCCTGGTGGTCATGGCTCCAGGATCTATTTCTATTGCCAGAAGTCATTGACCCTCTTCTCTCAGTCTCACCCAAAGAACTATTTGATGTGGTAGTTTCATTACCATTGTCAGGAGCCATCAGAGCCGTCTCTAATTCTAGCAGTGTGTGCCTGACGTTCTGGCTACAACTTGCATCCTCTAGAAGAGAGCTCCTAGCAGAATATAGATGCAGACCGTCTTGGAGACAGTCCACGGATGAGGCTGGCCTGTGCAAATAATTATTAGTTTCCAGCAAAGAGTTACAAGAAGGGCTCACACCAGAAAGGATCTCCCCAGAACTGTGCTTATCCTGGCTGTCACTCAATGTAGAAAGAGAATCAGAATCAAAATGAGTAGAAAAGGGCGAACTAGGTGAGTTCCCTATGTCAACTTTCAAGGATCCAAGCAGCCTGCTGGGTAGTGATGAAAAAGTAGGATGAGATGATGTGGAAGCTAGTCCAGTACCAATCACACTGTAACTGAAAAGCTGCTGTGAGTCCATACTATGAGGATGGCATCAGCTGCACTATACGAGAATGGAACTTGAACCCAAGCACGTTTATGTGACAGAAGATAAGCCTGCAATAAAAATACAGAAAGATTCTTTGTAAATATCTTCAAATATATTGCACCAACGCAACAATATTGATCCAACATAACCAATGAAGAATTGTATAAGTGGAATAACTAATATAAACACAAAATACACGCACATATACACAAAAAATAGACGAAATGGGCAGAAAGTAAAGCATCCAATCTGATATTCAAGGTCATACTGTAATTGTAGAGCATTAGTCTGTTGATGACTTGTTTAGTTTGCAGAAGAAGGCAGTTATTGCCTCATAGCAGGCAAATGAAACAACTGATTAAAACATTAAATTCCTTTAAACAATCCTCTTTACCATGTTATTTGAAAAATAAACAGCATAAGAAAATATTCTCTTGTTTTTACTATTCTTGCCTAACAATTACTAATTTACTATTTTGCTTGAGTACAAAAACAGGGGCACCAACCACATACAATAACAGATTTGCAGAGTAAAGAAGGTAGCAAAGTAAATTAGGGGGAATAAATGACATCAAGCAACTTATAATACCCCATTGCATCCGCAAGTCTTCTGTTTGTAATTGGATGGCTGAGAATGAGACAAGCCACACTATCACAATCACTATTTTGTTCAAAATTTACATATAAACTATCAAATTAGAATATTTGTTCGAAACCCGTCAATCCTCCTCCTAATTCAAAACTCACAAATCGTCATATATACACGAAACCACCAAAAGAGAAAAATATAAGACACTTTCAGCTTTTGCAAAGAGGCTATATAAGAGAAGCAGAAATAGATGCTACTGTAATATAATCAAGCAGTTCTAGTGCTGAACGGAGAAGGGAGGGGGGGGGGGAATAATACTTCACAACCATGTGGAAATAGATGCTACTGTAATATAATCAAACAGTTCTAGTGCTGAACGCAAAAGGGGAAAAATAATAATATTTCACAGCCACACCAACCTTGCACGGCTTTCTATAATGGAGGATGTCATGAAAGGGAAAAAGGGAAACAGAAACAAGCAGCCATAGCTTTTCAATTCCAATCAAAGCCAAAGGAAATGAAATTAATCTTTCAGAAGCGAACACAGAAAAAAGGGGGAAATCACAAGTAAAAGTAAACGAGATTACCTCAGAAATTATTGTAATTTCAAGGCCCAGAAGTTGAAAGCTTGAGTCTTGGCGGAGACTAATACTTTAGGTGGGCGGAGCTGAATTTCTTTGCTTTTGATTTGTTTTCCCTTTTGAATGTAACATAAGATTGCGGGCGTTTTGTGGAGATTGTTCTGCAAATAAATATAACGTATGTTCAATTTGTATTATATGGAGAGAGGAGAAGGTAAGAGGGAGGGGGGGTTGACGGAAGTCTGTTTTGACGGTCGAGACCGCCGACCAACCCACACGTTCGTATAGAACATTCTACGCTTCCTATTTTTTATTCGCTTCCAAGATTCCTATGGCTGATCAATGCGGACCGCATTCCACTCTCTGTTTTGGAGCGTGAATATAATTTCTTACATAATATACTGAACAGGTTAACGTTACGTTTGGTCTCAACATTTTTAATTTTTATTTTTATTAAAAATTTAAAATAATTATGAAAATATATTTATTTATTGTTTTTATTTTAAAAAAATATTTTAAAATTTTCTAAAAATATCAAAAAAAAAATTATTATTTTTATCACTATAATAAACTGTAACGATAATATTTTTTAATTATTTTAAATTATATAAATAATATTTTATTATTTATATAATTAGAATGTAATAAATAAAATAAAAATATAATCACATAATTAAAAAATTATAAATATATAAATATAAATTAAATGTATTTTTATAAATGTGAAAAATTAAAAAAAATTATAAACAACATGCACCCTAAATTTTTAAAAAAAAATAAATATTGATTTTATATTTTATATTTGGGCTGAAACTCAATTCAAATACAATTATGTAAGTGCAAAGTTCAACTCAAATTTGATTAAAATATTTTAAAAAAAATTAATTTAATAAATATAAAAAATAATACTTTTTAAAAATTTGCTTTTATATATCAATCTTTTAAAAAAATAATTTGGACCAGAATTAATATAAATGTCTATATAAATAATACTTTCAGGTAATAAAACTGAGATTTATCAATGCGCCTTTCTGATATTAACCTTTTGTACCAGTTAACTTGACAATATATGCAGCAGGTGAGAACTACTACTAGTTGCTTTATTAAAAAAAAAAAAGTAAATTTTATTTTTCGGTACAAATTTTTTTTTTTATTTCTGGTATTCAAATCAAGTTGTATGTAACTCAATTGAATAAAAAAATATTTAATTATTTAATCATATATTATATGCTCCACTTCACTATTCAACTTATCCCTTAAAGTTGAAAATTTGAAAATGTTGAATATTCAAATATTGAAAACAAATTCAACCCTTAAGTTGTTTAGTAGAAGATTTTATTTTAAATTTTTGGGTATGTTAATTTAGAAATATAAGATTTTTATGTTTAGTGTCAAAATTTAAAATATTATTTACAGAAAATTTCAATTTATGAGAAAAATTTAAATATAACTAAACATAAAAATAAATTATTCTCAAAAAAAATTTAAAAAAAAAATTCTTAACAATTATTAACCAACACATTTTATATAAATTTAATAATTATTATTTTTATCAACTATATTTTTAAAAAAAATATGATTCCTCGAAACAACAAATTTTATTCACTAAATGTCACTTCAATATATTTATATTTTATATATAATATTTAATCTATAATTTTGAAATAAAATTCAGTTTAATGTCAAAAAAATTTGTTAATTTAAAAATGTCTCGAACGTTTCAAAGCTGTCACTTTGTAGTTCTCAACAATAATTCTGTAAATTTTTTAAATAAAAAATATTATGATTACTGAGCTTTCCTCCTTAAGTCCATAAACTAAGTAATTTCGGATCAAGATAACTTTTTGTGTCACAATCAATATATTAAAAGTCCAGGTCAATTAATCAACTGCGACTTAGCATTGCGTCAACATTTTTTGTCAAAAAAATTGACAATTAATACTAAAAACCAAAAAGTGATACTTTTAAAATATTTAAGATATTTTTAAATAAAAAAATAAAACAAATCAAATTTCACTTTAGACATCAGAGATTAATTAATTATCATTTCATTATTATTAATTTTTAATTATCACAATCAAATATTATAAATCTTAATTATTATTTTTAGTTTCCAAATGACTTTAATTAGACAATAATATTTTGAGTATTAGATAAAAAGGTTTAATATAATTTACAAAAAAATCTTTAATATTTCATGGTCGTGAATTGAAAGTAAACGTGGAGAAGAAGATCAATCCAATTTGGAATTCGCAAACTATTTTGTCTTTTTCTTTTTTTAATTTTTTATTTCTTCGCGTGAGACGTGAGGAGCGGAACATGGCATTTGGAAAGCGGTGGGCAGAGTGGGAACGGATATGGATTGGTTTAATCCACAGCAGGGCGTGCCGTGGTTTAAAATGTAATTTTTGAGCTGTTTTGAATTTTTTTTTATTTTTTTATTTTTAATTGTTTTAAAAAAATGAAAATAAAAGATAAAATTTTTTAATGTATTTTTTTATTTAATTTTTTTAAATAATTTGTTAAAAAATTAAAATTTAAAAATATATTAAAAATAAAAAATCCAAATTATTTAAAATTGAATTTTGAAAATAAATTTAAAAATAAATAAAAAATGAGAAAATAAACTTAAAAATATAAAAATTTGTTGAAATTTTGCATTTTTTATTTTTTAATATATTTTAATATATTTCTAAATTTTAAATTTTTTTAACAAATTATTTAAAAAAATTTAAATAAAATAAATAAATTTTAAAAATTTTCAACAAAAAATTATTTTTAATTATTTTATTTTTTATATTTTAGTTCCATTTTGTTTTTTTAAAGGAAAATAATTTTTTGAAAAAAATTAAAATAAAAAAATAAATTTAAAAAAAAAAAAATCAAAACGCCAGCTCAAAGACTCCGTTTTGAACCAACGCACGTCCTGCTATGGTTCTGAGGATCCATATCCGGTGGGAACGCAGCTCAGGAAAAGCCATTAATGAGTCAACGCGGTCCACGCGCTTCACGAGGAGAATGATTTGACATTCTAATTGTAGTTCTTAGGAAAATCCAGTAGGGCTACGAATGTAATAAAAATAATATGACAAGTAGATTTTATTTATAATTTGAGAAGGATTAATTTTTTTATATTTTATATTTTTATTGAGAAATTTTGTGTTTACTTAAAAAAAATTTCTTATTATAAATTGAGTTTTGCTTACTTTTTGTATTTTCGTAAGAACTAATCAGATCTTTAAAGCAATGGTTATAGTGCATTAATTTTATAATTTAAAATAGTAACAAATTTATATTTATTTATACATTATCTTTTAAGATAAATGTGGTTCATCATGAAAATAATATATTTCATTAGAATAAAATATATAATTTTTTTTCCCAAAATTCTTATATGTGAGACATTTATTATATTGAATTTGTAAAAAAATTATTAATATTTCATCAGGTATGTGTTTATATATAAAAATAATAATTTAAAATCATATTCTATAGTTTTAATAATTCAAAAGTTTAATATAATTTTTTTATCATCAAATACATTTCAAAATAAAATAAAATAAAAACATACACACACACACACACAAAATCTAATTGATAAAGATGGATCAATTGCAAATATACTCCATGCTTAGTAGTTAGAGTCAACCCACATTTATTGCAAGTTAGAATTTGACCGGAGAGTGAACTAGAAAGAGATAAAAAACTCAGAGTTCTTACAGTATTATAGCATCACCAATAGTGAACTTTTTAAAAGTTGTTTAAATAGATTTCACTTTTTAAAAATTATTTAAATAGATTTTATGTTATTATATTATTTTTTATTTTATTTTAAATAACTTTATATTATTTTAAATAACTCTACACTTTAATGATGTACTCTCTAAAATTGTTTAAATAAATCTTATAAATTACTTTATATTTTTATATTTTATTTATATTTATTTATATTTTAATTTAAAATATAACTAATTTATATTTTAATTTTAAAATAATAAACACATAAAAAAAGTTAAATATTATTTTAATATAAAATTTTAAATAAAATAAATTTTTTAATATAAATTTTAAAATAATAAATACATAAATAAAATTTTTAAAATAATATAAATTTATTTTTAATAATATTAATTAAAAATAATAAAAATATATAATAAAAAATAATTTTTTATTTTAAGAAACAAGTAACGGTTCTTAAATTAAGCAATTATCTTCGTATTATATCATATCAAGGTGGATTATGACCCACTATAAGTAATTTTTAATGGGGGTTAAGAATTTTTATTAGAGATGCTCTTAATTCAATTATTTATAATTAATAAGTATTATATATTTAAAAATTATTAATACATATAATTTATTTTATTTTAATAAATAATATATGAATATAAATTTACATGACAAAAATATTATCAAATTCTTAAAAAATTAATTTTATAAAAAATAAAATTCGCTTCAATTATTTGATATACTAATTTATTATTGGCTAATTCAACTGTCAAATTTATATAAGATAATATGATTCAATTATAAAAATAATTTAATTTTAAAATAGATTAATTTGACAGTGGAGTGAATTATTGAATTGATCAAATTAATTTAAATTTTAAAATTATGATTATAATCTATCAATAAATTTTAAATTTATTTTATTTAATTGGATAAGTTCAATATGTTTGGTCCAAATATATTTATTTAATAAATAAATAAATAACACTGAAATTTAAATTTTACATTAATTGAATCCAGATAATTAATAAACAGAAGATTCAAAATTATTAGTGGTTAGGCAAAGGGAATAGGAGGGATCAGGATCTCTCCGGTGCACAGCAATAAAAAAAAAAAAAAAAACTTTCTTTTTGCGGTGCACTGCACGGTACTGTGCACCGCAGAGGATTCTGGTCCGAGTAGGAGAAATGACAAATGAGGATCACGTGACTGGACGAATGGGGACGACGGTACGAGGTGGGGTTGTCCCTATCGTTTCGAGGACTACGGAAATCCCTTTCTTAGACAGAAAGGAAACTGGAAAAGGCTGGCGCCGCAGCGCGTGATAAATAGCAGTGACATCGATCTTTTGTGTTGCCGACACGTACCCAGCATATAAGGTTTTCTTTTGACACCTTTGAGTTGACGTGGCAAACCCTCGGATGTTGATCCTTTCTTCTAACATCACAATCACACCTCATACTTTAGGAGTTGTCTTGATACGGCAAAATAATGTCGTTTTATATAAAATTTTATATTTTATATTTTACTGTAAAAATTTGGTAATACTTTTAAAATTTTTTGAATTGTTCGCTTCATTAATTTCCTTAATCGATACTGTTCTTTAATAATGGTCATTTGTGTTTGTTTGCAAGATTCATTTTTCCAAGCCAAGAATCTCGAGTTTAAATAAAAAAAATTCAATTTTTTTAATATTTTAAGTCTAATAAATTATTATTTATTTATTTTAAACAAGATTAAAAATTATTTTTAAAAAATATATACTTTTAAATGAAAAATAAATTAATTTAATATATAATTAATTTTTTTAAAAAAAATATCATTTGTACTTCTTAGGCTTAAGCTTGTTTTAACATTAAAGTTGGAATCTAATTTGAACTTTATTTATGCTTGAGCTTTAAATTTATGGTTTAAATTCTTTCTCTGTTTTTTTTTTTGGCTAAGCTTAATCAAATTGAGTGCTGCTCGTGATTAAGTCTAACAATGGGTAGGCTCCACTTGTATAAATTGAATAATTATTATTTGTCACAATAATTTAAATTATATTAAAATTGTAATTTTTTATTGTTACACATAATTATTATTTTTCACACATATTTTGAATTATTTTGAAATAATTACATATTTATTCATAATTTAGTTCATCTTATTTATCTTGAATTAATTAAATCTTTTATAAATTTATAAATGTTGAAAATTTAATTTTATCTTGTATATTAATTTTTAAAAAGTATAATACTAATAATAATTTATCTTCATAGTCACATCAAAAGAAAGTTTCCAAACGGCCTAACCTACGATGCAAATTAAGCCATTGTTCTACAGTTTTTTTTAATTATTATTATTATTGATCAAAATATAAATATATAATCATTAAGCTAACAAAGAAACATTAATCATTATCAAATTAAGAAAAAGAAAAGATTTGGAGATCGTGCATGAATTCTGAAGCCATCAAGAATATACGCATCTCCAAAGATGGAAAATTCAAAGCAAATTGAAACTGAAATTTGTGTCTATCTTTACGTTCACCTGCATTTCTGATAAGCATGATTTATAACGTTTAAATTAAATGGATTTGTCTAAATCCAGTGCTTCTATTGGCTGGTTTCAAGTACAACAAGAAGAAAAAAAACCAAATGTTGCATTTTTTTTTTCTTACTAAATAATTTCAAAAACTTTCACATTTCTACTGCCGCCATTAGATTCATTCAAGCTTCATAATTTCAACAAGTTGTCAGTGTTTGATTTAAATACGTTCTATTTATTAACTTCAATTTGATTTTTTTAAAATAAAATTTTAAATATATAATTATAATATATATATATATATATATATATATATATATATATATATTATTGGAAACTAAATCAAGTTTAAATAGAAGTATTAAACAAGTTGATAAAAATTAAAGTCATGTTTAATAAAAATAATTTATAAATTATATATTATTTTAAATAATGTATAATTTATACTTTTTTAATTTAAATTATTTAAATAAATTTATTTATCAAATACTTCTATTTTGATCAAATAAATTTATAAATTTATCAAATAAATTCTAAATTAATTTATTTAACTTACTAAATTCACTTTAAATTAATTAATTATCATTAAGATTAATACAAAATTAATGCCACTGTTTTGTATTTTTTATATGAATTTATTTTTTTATTTTAAATTTATTAAATTTGACCCTTTTAATTTTACTAACCGCATAAAAACGATTTCTTTGTTAGTAATCCGTCCACTTTTCAAATAAATCTCTATGTAATCACCATATGGTAGTCACGTGATTTTTATTAAAATAAATGCGGTACTTTATTTGATAATTAAGCGTATTTCAAATACTCTACTTAAACTGTTAACATATAAGCTAAATAAAAAATTATATTTAAAATGAAGGGATCATTTTTACAAAATTAATAAAAATAGCGAGAGCAAATTTAAGAAATTTAAAATAGGGAGAGTAAATTCTTTCAAGGCACCGTACATTAATGAATGTTTACTAACAAAGAAGCAGAAATCAAACTGAAATTTTTTTACCAATTAAGTTAACTTTTCTTGAATAGAGGTGAAGATTAAGTTTATTAGGAAATTTGAAAAATATTTTTTTTAATTATTCACTATTTTTGTAAAATATCTTATTAATTGAATTTTACGGATACCTCATTAATTTACAAAAATAAAAAGGTCTAATTATTTTAGCCAACTAATTTTTTAAAATTTAATTTTATTAATAAATGTAAAATAAAAAAGGTTCATAAAATTGACCTGACTCAATCCTATTTTATCTATCACTTTGGTAAATTTAAAAAGTTGAACCATTATTTTGGAGAGATTGAGTCAAGTTTGTATAAATTATTATTTTTCAAAAATTGTATGTTTAAACTTCTTAAATTTGATTTAATTGAATTTGACCAACTCAATTAGATATAACTTGAATTTTTTCAATATTAATTTTTTAATTTAACTTTTGTCAAATATAATTCAATGCATTCAATTGCTGAGGAAGGAAGTTTTAATTTTGCAAAACTCAACCCACCATTTTGGCACGTCGAGTTAAAATTAAATATTTAATTTATTATTATTTTCTGCTCAAATTCAATTAACTCGTGGATAATGAGACTGAATTCATGTACATTCTAGATGCGATTACATGTTTATGACCCAAATCCAACAAGTCGCATCGTCACTCTCCGGATTTTTATTCCTCTATCGCATTGATCCAATTAAATCGAAAGATATAGTCATAGCTAAAGTGTGCTAAACTTCATAGTATTAGCCTAAAAATTGAAGTGTGCTATTTATTTTTACTTTTTGAGTTAAAATTGAACATCAACACTTAAAAGATTTTATTATTTTAAATATACTACTATGTTTATGTGGAATGTGTGCCTTTAAAATTATATATAAAAATAATAATCTTGATTGGTACATAAACCAACATGAAAATATTCTTATAATAATAATAAAAAATTAGAGCACTCATACTTTACAATTATTTTGATTATCTAATTTCTTTAACTATTTTATGGAGATGTTTTTACAATTTTGTCCCTATAAAGATTATACAAAAAAAAATTATTATTTTATTTTATTTTTTAAAATATCTCCATATACTATTAGAATTATATAATTAATTTCTTTTACATTTTATTAAGATAAAAAAACTCCCTCGACAAATATTTTCTTAAAGAATCAAATTTTTATCTATTCAAAAGAACACGGATTTAGAAAATTATACATTTAAAAAAAAAATATTTTCTTATTCCATTTTCAACTCTAGCAGATTTTTTCATTATTTAGTTGATTCATACAAACTACCTTCTTTGTTTTTGGACTAACTCTGCTCCTCCTATGTTTAATTTTGGATATATTGGTAAAGATATTAACGTAAAATATTAATAAATATCAAATAAAATTAGTTTATTTTTTCTTTTAAATAATAATAATATCTTTTTCGGATGATATTTTACGAAATTATCACATGGGAAATTGAGAATTTGGGATTAATAAGACTGCGACTATGAGATCGACGACGCTGTGTTCCCATTGACCATTTTTCGGCTGGAGGCACTATTACAAAAATACGCTGGAGTTGTCTACCCGCCACGTGACATGATGTACGGCGGTGATTGAGAACGGGACAGAGTAGGGACCGGAGAAGGAAGTCACGATCAATTTTGACACTCATCCACTTTCTTCCATCACATATTCCCCAACATGAAATAAATAAATAAATAAATAATGTTTTTTAATTTGTTGATAAGAAAAACAAAATCAAGACTTCAATTGCTAGCAAATTTGAATTTGGATCTCGCCCCCACGAGATTCACGATGATATTTTAAAGTTTGAATTTTTAAAAAAATACCATTCATGAAAAAGAAAATTTCAGTTTATATATAAGATTCACAAAGAGATTCCTTTAATTTTAATGATTCTCGTGTTATTTTATTTTTTTAATATATTAAATGTCACTGAATATTTTAAATATCAATATACTAAAAACTGAAATCTTAGTGATTTTAATTTATGCATGTTTGATTCTTTTTGTTCTTTTTTCATGCAATATCTAAGATATTAAAATAAAAATAACCGTGTATTAAACAATTTATTAATTTATTTTCAAGAAACCATAAAAATTTTGGAGATAAAAAAAATGTAGGCAAGCGTAGTTGTTATTATTTTGCTTTGGTCATGTACGCAGGCAACACTTCAGTTATCTCGTTTTTGGTCATAAATATTTGTTTTTGGGCTTGTGAAAGAAAACATCATGGAGGGGGTTAGTTTGATTAGGCCCAACAGTGGCAATTAGAAGGGCCCAATTTAGTTTTAAGTTGAACCTACCAACTCCGCCCAAGTTTTTTTGAACAATTTTAAAATTTTGTATTAGTGTTAGTATTTTAGAAATTCTTATATATATATATATATATATATATATATATATATATATATATAAATTAACATAACAAATTAAATCATTCTTTTGCATCATTTGGGGGTTCATTATATCTTTCTTAAAAAAGGATTGGCCACCAAAGTAGAAGGACTGGAGTCAATATTTTATAAAATTTTAATTTTTTTAAACATCTGAAAATTTAGTTAAAAATATTTAAGTATAATTAATTGAAAATTTTACAATTTATGCGTTATATATTATCTAAAGAATATATGAAAATTTATTTTTTATTTATCTCGTACTTAAATGTTTTATATATAAATTTTTAGATATGTGAAATGCTAAGATATTCATATACTAAATACTACTTAAAAAGAAAAAATTTATATTATTGAAGATTGTCCTTTTTAGGATCATTTTGAAAGAAAATTTAGTTTTTTAGCAAAGTTTATAAATATTATGATCATAATAATAACAATTACATCCCTAAAGTTATAGATTCATTTAATTTTGATTTTCTAATTTTTTTTGAATATACAATTCAATCATTAAAATTATCAATTCATTTCATATTAATTATTTTGTTAATTTTTAAAATAATTAAATATGTTGTATATTAGTTTTTTAACGAGTTTACTATTTTAATGATGAACTCATTTACTTAAGAAAATTAAAAAATTAAAGCCAAGTAGCTAGGTTTATAAATCAAAAAACTAAATTATTAGTTTATATGAAAGAAAACAAAAAGAAAAATAAATCCAACAATTTATGATAAACAGAAGAGATAAGATGGAGAAAAACAAGGGAGGAAAATCCAAAGGTGAACACATGAACATGGAATAGAAAGGAGATAGGGAGGCAGAACAAAAGCACATGCCTGCACATGTGCAAATGAAATGCCTGTGGATCCAATGGAAAAGAGGACATGATGAGAAAGTCCAAGCATTCACAAGCTTCCCTTCCTTCAACCTCATGCAACCATAAATGGCTCTGAACCTTCGCCTTCAAGTTAGACATGCCTACCATCAATGCCCATGTCACTCCGAATTAAACAATGCAAAAAACAATGAATCTTTCTATGAAAAAAATTAGTTTATGTGTCCACGTTCAAAGTGATTATTTTGACAAATAATTGAACATATTTAAAATAATCAAAAATCTCAACTTAAATAAGCACCAAATTTGATCCGACAAGTATGAACAAGATTTCATCAAGTTCAATAGTTTATTTTAAAAAATAGATAAATACAAGATTTAAATTAAAAGTTTGTTTTTTTTTTTTGGCTCCAGTATAGTTTAATCTAACCCATAATTGGTATACCATTTATTTCTGTATATTGCATTTAAAATTGTAGTACCACAATAGTTTTAAAGATACATTCTATTGTATTAACTTAGCACATTTATTTGTCCCAAAAAATTAAATTTACGTTTAAAATTTTAGCCTTTAGTGTTCTAACCTGGTCCTTTTGCTTTTAGGGGACAAGCCGAAAAAGAATAGTTTGGTGTGAATACGAACAGTGAACACAGGAAAAAAACATGCAGGCAACTCTAATTGGAAAAATAAGAATGCCACTTTTAGTCTTTAATTACCACGGGACATGGCGCTCGTAGGTTCAATGATTAAAAATCAATCTATTTTTTTATAGGGTTCACAAAAAGCGGACGAAATCTTTGAACTATAAGACACAGATTCCCCGAAACATTTACCGGGAGCTGCGTCTTCAGAGCTTTTGCATTGGTTAATTAGATAATAATAATAATAATAATAATAATAATAATAATAATAATAATAATAATAATAATAATTAAATTTTTTTATTAAATAAAATTAATTATATAAATTAAAGAGTGTTATAATAATTTATCATAAATAAAATTAATAAATATTTTATTAATTATAAAATTATTTTTAATAATTTTATTTATTATTTTTTTAATTTTTTTTAATTATTAAACTATTTTTCTTCTGATATATTTTTTTATTAAAATTTTTGTATATCTTTTTTACATATGATTGAATTATTTTAAATGAGATTCTATTATTTTTTTTATAATAAGTGTAATTTTAATTTTTTTTAATATACTTATTTTTAATTATATCTATCTATACATTCAGTATAATATTTTTATTTCTGTAATATTAGTTAATTAAATAAATTTTTTTTATTTGTCAAAAAAATACAAAAATAGGTAAAGTATTTGAAAAATACTCTTATTTAAATAGACTATATTTGATTAAAAATTTTCCCCGGCAACATTATAATTAATAAAACAATAATTATATTAATTAATCTCATTCAGAATTTTTATTTTGAAAAATAAAAAATAAGAGTCTATTTGTTTTTCGGGCCATTTGAAAATTAAGTCTAGTAAAGATAAAAGATGGAGTAATAAACCTTGCTCACACTGAACAAGTGTGAGAAAAGCAGTGAATAATTATGTAATAACTCTCTTTATAAAAGAGAAATATATAGTTTTGGAGAAAATGTGAAGAACCAGACTAAAATGTTCAATAAAAAAAAATAGTAATTGCCTCTTAGCAGAAAGAATTCAGGACTGCTTCGTAATAATATCCCTTATACAACATCTTTTTTCTTCTGGTACAATTATTTTTAAATTTTTTAAATGTAAAATTAATTTTAATCGGAGTTCTGAAATTATTATTTTTTTTACAAATATTTTTCTGTGAAATAAATTTTTTAACTTTGCTTAAGTTTTCAAGTCACCAAACTCAAACCTATTTAATATAATATCTGTTATATTTCATAGTCAATAATATAATTAGTTCATTAAGACGTGTGCGCCACCCCACCTACATCCATTGTAACATCCTTAGTAGTTGGCTGTCTGTCTCAAAATCTTAGTTTTAGATATCAAAAATATCTTACCTCATTTACAACAAAAACATATTCTCGAAAAGTACGATTTTGTTGGATGGAAATTATATATATATGTATGATTAATAAATTAAATGTATGCAAAATAAAAAATTGAATTTGTGGCATTGGAATGGCCAGCCAAGCTCTTAGAAAATAATATAAACTAAAATGACGAATACCTTGATATCATCAACGAAGACAAAATGAAAAAAAAAATTGATAAATAATTCAATTGACGTCAATGTCATGGGGAAGATTACAATGACGTGTTGGCAAAATTCAATTTGGGATTGATTTTGAAAAGATTATAAAATTAATTTTCATGAATATTATTAAAAACTGAACCTTGGGGGAGAAAGATACACAAATATTGTTTTTATGTTTTGATGAGAATGACAAAATAAATAAATTAATATTTTGAGTAAACTAAAAATTTAATTTTTAATTCACGGACTTACTAATTTTTTTTAGTTAAAAAAAATTGATAATTTTTATAAACTAATATATAAAAAATTTGATATTTTTAAATATTAAGACTAATTTGTATACTAACAAAATTAAAGACTAAATATAAATAAATAAATTCAAAAATTAAATTATTAATTTACTCTTAAAAAATTACAATCATTTTTATTCGATCATTGGTCTTTAATCTCTTTCAACTTAGTATTTCATTTGTTAATTTATTATTATTATTATTTTTATCTTTACGTTAACTTGAATTATGTTTTCTTAATCAAATTACTAACACACATGAGACAAAATAAACACATGTTTGTTAATTAATATGTTGAGAAAATAGATTATATCAATTGTTTGATTAAGAAAACGGGACTTTAATTAATTGGTGAGTTAAATGTAAAAAAATTAATAGGTTATAAACACTAAATTTAAAAAATTAAAAATAAGACACTATATTTAAAAAAAAAATCTATGATTTTTTTAAGAATTTAAATGTTAATTTATTAAAAAAAGTTAAAATTTTAATCTAGGAGAGAGCTCGACCTCTTCAACAGTTAAATTGTATTGATTTTGTTAGAGTTTATATATATTTATTTATAGTTATATAAAAATTTCAATAATTCAAACCTTGGAGATTGAAGTCTGCATATCTTGCTCAGAAGTGTGTTATTTCATATCATATTGAACTTCCATTCCAAAATAAGATATGTTGCTTAGATTCTGAACTTCTTCTGCCTTTATTTCATATCATATTTGGTCATTTAGGTGTGTTAGGTTGGCAGTTGATCACTTCCAATTCTCATTTTTCCATACCTATTATTTAACTGCCCATATCAACCAACTTCTCCATTCATATTTCTTAATATTTTCTTCTTCTAATTTAATTTTTTCCACTTTATCTTAAAAATTAGAAAATAAAATTTTTATTTTTATTTTTTTATTAATTGAATTAAAATAAAATAATACAAAAAAAAATGCATAATTAACATTATTCTCTCCATTGACTAATTTCATATGGGAATTATTGTCACGTTGACCACCAAAAGGTAAAAATTTGATAAAAACAGTTAAAAATTACAATTAATAATATCAGATTTGAAGGTTAAATGAATGATTTGTAAATTTAAAAATATATAATAATTAATCTTTAAAGGATGTTTAAGATTTTATTAAGTAGTTTACATGTCACCAATAAATTGCTAAGAAGTGGCTTATGGGACCAATTCTTACATGGTGGAGCTATTTATTGCTATAGAGAGAAGAAAACGCAATCAAGTGGTCCTTGAATAACCATCATGTCTCGAACGTACGACCATTAAAATTTCCACGTGTCCAACTTAATGTGGGCCTGTTTTCATTTTACCATAACCAGATAGAATTCAAAATTCTCAACATTTTACTCAGAATAATTTTCAAATGTCACGAAAGTAAAAGGTTGCTTTTTTTGACGCGCTTTATTATAATTGTCTTTCTAGTTTTTATAATTATATAAAATATTAACATTAAAAGATCATGATTAGGTTTGTGGCTTAGGGGGATCAATAAATTTTGAATTTAATGCTTAAATTTTTTTTGTAATATAAAAAATTTTAATTTATAAAAAATATTTTTAAAAAACAAAAATTTTAATATCTTAAATGAAATTAATTGTATATTTAATAAATATAAAAATATTGTATTAAGATAAAAAAAAATGACACTATTTTGAGATATTGTTCAAAACTTATAGTGATGCTTGTATTCCATTATTTTTAAATTATTTTTAATTTTTATAAAATATTAATTATATTTTACTGAAAAAATTAATTATTATGCTAAATATAAAACATTAAATATTACGATATCTTAAATCTTGATATTATCTATTATAATATTAAAAATATTAAAAATTAAAATAATATTGTTCAAGACGACTAATAATTAAAACTATACATAAAGACTTAGTCAATCAAATAGGATTTCTTAAATAAATTTTAATTCAGCAGCTCTTTTTCAGATGAATTTTTTTTATGCTGTAATTATTGATATTTGCATTTCAATTAAAAATTTTGGTTTGTAGTGTTTTGAATAAATTAACTGCAAAATTGTCCAAATTAAAGATTTTCAGTCAAAAGTCAGATTTGTATTTTATTTATTTTTTATTATTATTTTCAATCAACTCCGAAAGCAGCGACTTGTCATTTTTTTTGTATTCTCTTTGTGGAGGGTATGCAGTTTCAGTTTTCTACTCTTTCCCTACAGTCCAATTGTGTGTCAACTGCTGCTGCTGGTGCTCAAAGCCTGCTCCTTTTCTTTCAAATTCTTTTCTGTCTTTTTCGTTCTTGGAATCCCATTGAAGAGCAATTGGTTTCTTCTCACTACTACACTTTTGGGTTTCAAATTTTTGCGGTTCTGCTGGCGGAAAGCATGTAACTTTATCTATTCTCATCCAGTATGAACTGGTAAATTTCTGTTCTCAATTCCTTTCATGTGTTCGAGATTTTTCCAGAACGTGTTCCTTTTGTGGTCAATTGTTACTGCTGTGAATGTTTCGATCCGTCTGCTCTTTTCCAGGAAGGTTTATTTTATGTTTGTTTTGTTATGTGGGTGCTGGCGTGGATGGACTCGCTTTTTGTATTTCCTCTGTTTAGTTGCTGAGAAAAAAAGCTGAGTAGGATGAAAGAAAAGGAAAAAAGTTTGCTGCATTTGGTCAAAAGCCTATTCTAGTTTTAGTTGGAATCAAGCAGTGGTTGACCTGTTTTTCGTGATTCTGATCTTGCTCTTCTGCTCCTAAGATTATTTTTTCCTCATTTCTTTCCTTCAGCTAAGTTTAGGATTGAACCTTTGCTTATCCTGCTGCCTTCCTTCTTTCGGGTCTTTACAGAAAAATCCTTTCTTTATCCTCTGTTTATTATTTTGGTGAATTGACTTTCACAAAAGAATGGGTTGTGTTGATATATTATTGTTTCCTATTTGCTCAATTATTCAGCACAGAAATGTCAAGCTCCGGCTTTAATTTTCAACCTGAGACTTTATCTTCTGAGTTCCTATTTAGACATTTTCAGGCAATTTTTTTGAAAGGATTTGAAATTCAAAGTAATAGTCTATAATTGACCACTTGATATTCAATTTAATAAGCCATGTAGTGGGATAGGTTCTTGCTAGTGGTATATTGTCAACCTTGATTTATTGTGTGGCTGATGTACCTTTTGGCAGGTGTGTCAATGGATTGGATGATTAATAGGGAATAGCAAAGCACAAAAGAGGAGATGAAAGGGGAGTCAATAGGACTGATCATTGGAATTTCCATAGGTGTGGTTATTGGAGTGGTTTTGGCTATCTCTGCACTTTTCTGTCTAAGATACCATAGGAAGCGTTCACTGATAGGCAATAGCAGTTCCCGGAGGGCAGCTACCATACCCATCCGTGCAAATGGTGCCGATTCTTGTACTATTCTATCAGACTCAACATTAGGTCCAGAATCACCTGTAAAGTCTGGAAGGAATGGCATGTCCTTTTGGGTTGATGGATTTAAGAAGAGTAACATGATTTCAGCATCTGGAATACCTGAGTATTCATACAAGTATGTATTCCTTAGAAGGAGTTGCAGTTACTTGTCATTCTTCTAAATTTTAGATGAGCCTACTCTAATTTTTTTTGTACATTTGCATGTCGAGACTTGGAAGAATAATTAGTCTGCATATTTCTTATTTGGAGTGAGAAATAGTCCATTCTATATAAAATTTGCCTGCTTCATAATCTTTATATTGGAGTAATCAGGTTAGAACATGTAGGTTCAGTCGGCAAAATAAAGGATAGCTAGAATGCCTTAGTTTTGCCACCTTCAAGTTATTATACTTGTTAATTAGAAGTAAGAATGCTTGTAGGCATGTGTTTCTTTGCCACATGCTTAATATGCGTCAGCTACATTAATGCGTATGGTTTTTAGAATTTAGCCATCACATGTTATCTTACCAAATACAAACAAATATCAAATATTTATTTATCAATGTGATAATTTTAGTGAACATCAATTGTAACTAAAAGTAAAGTTCACCATTGCCTGACATTAATAGAGAAGCTGCATTTTGCATGTCATATGCCTTTTCCTTCTGTCTTTCTGTTTAATAATTTGTTTACATTTCAGGGATCTGCAGAAGGCAACATATAATTTTACAACACTCATAGGACAAGGTGCATTTGGTCCTGTTTATAAAGCTCAGATGTCTACTGGGGAGACTGTTGCAGTTAAAGTTCTTGCAACTAATTCTAAGCAAGGGGAGAAGGAATTCCAGACAGAGGTGGAGATAGTTACCGTCAATCTTTTACTACTTTATAGAATTAGTCTATGTTTAATGACATAATTTTTAGAGTTCACTGTTTGTTAAATAGGGTAACTTGAAGAAATTTATAGTGAAAGTGAGATTAAGAAGAAAATATAAGAATGATGTGAATGATTATTGTTCTTCAAAACCATTTTGGAAAGTTAGAAAACTAAATACATGATTATTGCTATATCTTGAATTAGAAACCTTTTTGTTATAATGCCTCAGTACAGGTTTATGTGTGCTACGCTTAATGTACATAATTGACAACTTGACATGTTTCTAATCAGCTTAAGTTATTGACTTTTGGGGCGTGATTCTGCTGTACAGCCTTTAGTTATTGGATTGTTGATCTTTCTGTATGATCGTTCATATTTACTTCAGAGTAATTCTTCAGTTTTGACCTTTTATGTTAAATAAAATTATTCTCAGGTTATGTTGTTGGGAAGGCTACACCATAGAAACCTGGTGAATTTGATTGGATATTGTGCAGAAAAGGGTCAGCATATGCTTATTTATGTCTACATGAGTAAAGGCAGCTTGGCTTCCCACTTGTATAGTAAGTCCGTATATAGCTTTTTACTTGATAATTTTCAAGCCTTAAGCCCTTAAATTCTTCCCCATGCCACTCGTACTACTTGAGCCAACACATAATGGATTAGCCTAATTACTCATTTTGGTTTCCATTACTCTACTAAAGAAAGGGTTTGACTTACCATTATTCAACTGCTTCAGGCTCTTGCTGAATGATCAGTCTTGTTGTTTCAGCTTTTACTGTAATTTCTTGCAGGTTAATGAAAGCAATAGCCCCCTGGAGTAATTCATGAACCCCACCCCATCTCCTTGTCATTTTAAAATTTAATGGTTGGAAAAAGGATAAACAAGTGAGAAGCAGATTCATGCATAGACTATTGCTCTATACATACTTAATGGCTGAATTACTCCATAAAATATGTGCATGAGTACATCCAAGAAAATTATATTCACATGCTTTTACACGGCATCCTGATGCTGTTCCCCCCTTTTCTTTTTGTAAAATATTCTGCTGCAGGTTCTGATTCTTCCCAGTCTTGAATGTTACTTTGGTATACCCAGTAGATGCATCCACATTTCAAAGAAATTCTATGATAATTCTATTTTGGATTGTAATGCAACTTGTCTGTTTAACAATTTGTCAAATTTCTCTACTGAAATCCCCCCTTCCATGAAGAGCACTTCTGACCTGGTCTTGTAATCAACATATGAAGTTAATAGTTTGATATTGTGTGACTTTTAATTAATGTGTTGCATATGCGATTGTATATGAAACTAATATTACTTTTCTTGTCTCTATATTCAGGTGTAGAGATCAGGGCACTGAACTGGGACTTAAGGGTTTATATAGCTTTGGATGTAGCAAGAGGCTTGGAGTATCTTCACGATGGGGTAAGTAAGTTTTCATGTGATCACTGATCAGGACCAACATATTCCTGTGTTGTTTATTTATTCACAATTATTATTTATTTTCACTTCAGGCAGTTCCTCCTGTGATCCATCGAGATATCAAATCTTCGAATATTCTGTTAGATCAGTCCATGCGAGCTAGGGTATGTCCTTCTTAATCACCTTTATTACGAGAGTTAGTTAGTTAAAAAATGATTTTTTTTCTAACTAAGAATGATTTCGATAATATGTCTTTCTTTATAATCTTATAGCCCCATTTCTGTATTTAACTTCTTGAATATAAGATACACATACATAATACATGCTAAATGACTCAGTATATCTTTTGAAGTCATTTGTTGTTGGTTCAGTTGGTTCTTACTCTGTAGTGATTAATGCTGAATCAAGCAGGTTGCTGATTTTGGGCTTTCAAGAGAAGAGATGGTGGACAAGCATGCAGCTGTACGGGGCACCTTTGGCTATCTTGACCCGGAGTATGTCTCTTCAGGGACATTCACTAAAAAAAGTGATGTATACAGTTTTGGGGTGTTGCTTTTTGAACTCATAGCAGGCAGAAATCCTCAACAGGGTCTTATGGAATATGTTGAACTTGTAAGACCTCTCTCTCTCTATACTAGCTATCCTGAGGACATTGGACTTGATGGTTGAGTTAAGGTGTTTGCTATTAGGTTCTCCAGTAAAAGTATAACATGTAGAACTTTTTTTTTCAACTTGGCACCACATTGTTGACTCCAAAAAAAAAAAAATTATTCACATGTTATAATTCATTTAAAAGAACAGTTTATCTAGTAATTATTTGATAACTATATTTAGTGAAAATGACATATTAGTGGTTGATTGATCCCTCTATGGTCAAGGAAGTGACTATGTCAAAATCAAAGTAGTTGTTGGTTTTTTTCTCTTTTTCTTTTCTTTTAAGAAAAAAGTATTGAGATGGTAATAAAGATAGGTTATTCCAAGACTATCAATCAATGCTCCAGTGACATGTCTAGAAACTTAGAGGGACAGACAGAGACCAATAGTTGTTGGCTTTGTTGTATCAGCATTTGGTCTTATGATCTTTTATGCACCATTCATCTAAGTCTAATGGATGTTATTGATGGATGATTAGGCTGCAATGAACACTGAAGGTAAAGTTGGTTGGGAGGAAATAGTGGATTCTCGCCTTGAAGGAAAGTTTGATATTCAAGAGCTCAATGAAGTGTCAGCCCTTGCATACAAATGCATAAACCGTGCCCCAAGGAAACGCCCTTCCATGAGGGACATAGTGCAGGTGCTGACACGGATTTTGAAAAGGAACCCTAGGAATCACCACAAGACCTTGTCAGCCACTGCAGATGAAGTAGCTTCAATTGATGGTGATCAGCCGGAAACCAAGATTACTGTTACTGATCATCAGAGAGAAGAATCTATGGATAGTGCAGTTGATGTCTATGAAGTATAGAAGATGGTTTTGCCTTGAGTTCATTTTTTTTTTAGTAACATTTTCATCTTTGGGTTTTGCCTTCTATGGCCGTTGTAGATATGGTGCAGTGCTGGTTTCCATGAGTGGCTTGATGATGCCCTAACATCATTCCCTGTATTTCTGAGTAATTGCTTTCTTTTTTCTTTCCTTCACCTTTTTCTCTTGTGTTCCCCAAATGATGCCTCCAAATTTGTATATTAATACCTCAGGAATGGAAATGAAGAAAAAAAAAAAAGTTACCTTTCATGCCTATGGCTGCTTCTATTTTCGCTGGAAACACCTTAGAGAATTAAGTTCAAGTGGCTAAAAACTGAAGTATGAGAAATGTATAATTGCTTATAAATGTGAAAATTATTCACTTTCTTTTATTTCTTGAAGTGCAGGCTGTACTTTAGAGAAGCACCATCCGAAATTTGGTAACCACTGTCAGCTAGTTACTTATATATGGTAAACTTGATTTTTCCGACCATTTTTACGAAAATAGATAGAGCAAAGGTTGATTGCAGCAAATGGGTCAATTTACTTTTATAAACAATTTCTCATTTCTGTGGTTGCAATCATATTTTGTTATGGGATTCGTATACTCATCCATATCCAACATTAAAATGAGTTATAAAAAAAGTTGTATCAGCTTTTTTGTTCTTCTAAACTTTTATATGGTTAATTAATATTCTGAAAATAGGAAAAATAAGAAGGATAAGTTGGGTCCATAAGCCTGATATGGGACATAATTTGGGCTTAACCAGTTGAGTCCATTGGTTATTTTGGACCTTAAAAAAAATGAAAATATGCTATTTGTTTTTATTTTAGGCCCAAGCTGTCATGACACGTCGTCGTTTTCGGTTTTTCTTTCCCGGGTGTGTTACCCATTGCCATCAGAAGCAGAAACAAACAATAGATTACCCAGCAACAGTGGTAGGAGTTGGAGTAGCAGCAAAAAATGGCAGCTATGGCTGCTCTTCAGAGCTCCATCACCTCTCTCTGCCTTTCCACGAACTCTTTTTTGGGAGAACGATTGTTACCCATTACTCTCTATCCGGTGCCGTTACGCTATAGAATTGTCTTTCGAGTAGCTATTTCGTTTGTTTGAATTGAAGTTCAATTTCGTTATTTAAATTGGTTCTTTTCTCGTTATCTCGTAATGGGTCTTACATTCTATGGAGCAGATCTTTTAAAAATTAAAATTTTCATCTTTTCTTTCTCATTTTCTTTCGGGTCTTCCATTTGAACATTGGGTGATAATGTTAAACTGTGCCTTGCACAAATCATCGCGTGTGTTCTTCGTTTTAATAGAGAATTTCATTAATCAAGTTGTATGCTCTCACACTTTGTTATCTGCAAATTAATGTATCTTTCTATGTTTAATAAACATCTCTCATTATTATTATTTATTTCATGTTAAATTACATTGTTGTTTAATAAAATTGATTATTTGCTCTATTTTTTTCTTAAATGAATCTTTCGTATTGAGTTATTTTTTTTGTAGAATTATGTGATGGCGTAGCTATGAATTTCTTTTGTCATATGTTTGCTGCATTTGGAAAGTCAAATCAGTTTTCTTCTTGTATAAATACCATATAGAGGGTATACTTTTCTAGAAGATAACTATCATAAATTGGAATGCTAGAATTTGATTTGTCTTCATATCCATGAGTTAGAGTAATCAACTAGGAATACCAAGGGCCATATGGAATTTACGTTTTTTTTTTCTGCTCCTACCTTATTTGTTGTGTGAGTTGTACTTTAGGAATTGACATTGCCTTATGTGGAGTATATGATTAGAGAGAAATTATTTAAGATAAAGGAAACAGGGTGACCCTCTCTGTGTAATCTGTTTGTGTTTCTTGTAGTTTAAGGCTTTTTCTTTTCAAGTATTAGATGAGGGCACATCAGACTGAAATGTTGAATATTTGCGCCTTCTTTTTTTGCTGTAAATATCCTTATATACTTATTGTAGATATAGATTTCTTTCCTTTCAGATCTTCTGATAATCTTCCCCTTTTCAGATCTTCTGATAAATTAAGTTTTACTTCTTAAAAAGACCACTACTTACTACTTAGATTTGTTTATGTATAACAAGTATTCTGATTATATGTTGGAGACTTGGATTTTCAAGTATTCCATACTGTACTATAATATCCTTTGAGTTGTTCTTGCTATGTTCATAAGGCTAATGTGCCAACATACTAGGCATACATGAGGTAATTTTCAAGACAGGAATGGGCTCGCTAAACTTTGCTATTGAAGCTTTTGCCTTATTATTGTGAAGAAACATACTCCATTAATGTGGAATAAGAATTTAAAATCCTACTTTTTCCAATTTTGTTTCACTTGTCACTGCATTTTAAATGTAGTAATTATGAAGAAGCTCTTGTTTACATTTTGCTATCTTTATTTGTCCATCGTTTTAGCTCCTACAAATTATGTCTTTGGAGGAAATAATTGCCAAGCATTTTCTTTTCAGTAGTGACAATCTACAACTATAATTTTTCTTGTTCCTTCCTTTTTTGTCAGATTTCTTATCTTAATCATCCAAGACAGGAAATGTCGTTATATTCATTTTTATTATTATTTAAGCATTTAAAGGCTTCAAATACCAGTTTGATCAGCCAGCAATTTTCTAGATAATTAATAATTTCTTTTGCTGATAATTTTGTTGCAAGTTCTGATTTAATGTTCCATAGAAAGGAACAACTTAGTCACTTTCATTGTCTAGCTAATGAATTGCCTTATTGTTGGAGGAAACAAATCATTGGTAACTGTATCTTCTAGTTTCATTGTGGCCTTCGAAATTAGCCTGGAAATCTCTGTATTCAAGAGTGTATCAAAAGTTGCGCTCTGATGTGGTATCCAAATCATTATTAGATTAATTGATAATATATTATGTTATGGCATTCAGGTCAAGTCAACAGAGAAGCCATGTCTTATCGTAATGAAGGTACATCTAAGATACTTGCCTCTTCTATGACTGTTATGATTATTCTTGTTAGGTTCTGTTCAATTGAAATCAAATGGACTGGAAATTTTTATCTCCTAAAGATATATCTCATCTTTTTTTTTTTTTTTTTTTTTTTTTAAGAGACAAGGCTATAGCTAGCATAGATATATAATTTTTCTGTTTTCCTAATAATTTAATTTGCCTTACTTCTGGTGTTCTCTAATTTTTTTTTCTCTGCTAGCAGCTTAAGCGATGGGAGCGAAAGGAATGTAAGCCAAACAGCCTACCAGTCTTACAGAAAATGCATGTTAAAGTTGGAGATACAGTGAAAGTTATATCAGGGCATGAAAAGGGTAAGATTGGGGAGATTACTAAGGTCTTAAGGCATAACAGCTCTGTCATAGTGAAAGAAATGAATTTGAAGACAAAGCATATGAAGAGTAGAGAAGAGGGTGAACCAGGGCAAATTATTAAGGTTGTCTTCATTACCCTTGCCAGAAAAGAAATTATAAATCCTGTTCTACATTTGCATTCTCTTCATAATATAAACGTGACTTTCTCACAGTTCTTTTGAAAAGCAAGGATATGCTACAGCTTTATTTTGACAGGTCCCTATTTACTTAGTTTGTTCCCCAATGATTCATAATAATACTTAGATAAACTATCGTTTGTGTCCCTAAAAAATGCAAATTCCACCAATTTAGTCCTTAGAAGATAATTACTATCTTTTGACTCCAAAAGCTTTTAAAAACACATCAATATAGTCTGACAGTGGGCTAAAATAATAGTTGACAAAGCTCATGATATGATCATATTGATGGGTTCTTAAAAATTTTGGAGTCAAATAATGATCATTATCTTTTAAGTACTAAATTGATGGAGCATGCATCATTTAGGGACCCAAATGATATTTAAGAGATGTTTGGTATACTATGGTCTTGACTCTCTCATTCCACATACCTTGGTATCTTGGCTACTTGTTTTGGATGCCTGTGTTTATTATATTACGACGTGATAACAGGGTATTTGAGATTCCACTCTTCGATCACATCACCATAAAAAGGGCGTTATCTAATGACACCCAAATTATCCTGTATCTCACATCACAGGGTAGATGGTGTTAAAAATTAAAATTTATTGTATATTACCAATTTTACTCGTCGCCTTTTTATGTCCTTGTTTATTAGATGCCAACAAGTAAGAAATGTGGTGATGATGTATTTTTTTTTTCTTCTTTTCTCTTACTTTGCCTAATGATTTTTTTATTTATAAATTACCTTAATGAAATTTTCATTTTTTTAATTATATTTCTATTCAAATATAGTAGAAATAGTATTGGCTCATTACATATAATTTATTTAAACCTAAAAGAGTATATTTGGAAATTCAATACGCAAATAATATTGATTGACATTTGCAACCAAACATAGATATCATGGATACCATAATTTTATATCCTAATATCTTATACTATAATAATATTTAAGATATCTGGGGATTTGATATCATAGTATATCAAACATCCCAAATCTTATAGCCACTATTGGGTGAATCAAACTTTGGCAAAACTAAGAAAAACCTGAGTGCAGTTTAATGTTGTATATTTTTGTCTTTTGTTACTTTTGACAAACAAACATATTATTCATTCCAGATTGAAGCTCCTATCCACAGCTCAAATGTGATGCTCTACTCCAAAGAACAGAATGTGGCAAGTCGTGTGGGCCATAAAATCCTTGAAAATGGTAAAAGAGTTCGTTACCTAATAAAAACTGGAGAGATAATTGATAGTGCAGATGATTGGAAGAAACTGAAGGAAGTGAAGAAAACTGAAGAAGTTGCAGCTTCTTAGTTTTATTGGTTCAATTCATGCCTTCACTGGTAATGTGACTCTGGCTGTTCTTATTATCTCTATTTCTATATATTATTCAGTGTATATTTCTAGTCTGTGATCTTTCTGTTGATCTCCAAACAAAAAATTCCAATTAATTAATTTTTTTTTTATTCGTTGTTTAATTTGTATGATTGACTCTCCTTAATTGAAATTGATTTGATCTTCAACTTGGAAAAAGTCTTGAATGGACAATGGACATTATTCATGTGCACCACGTTCAAAAGTAGTCAACCTGGGTGTACAATCATTTTCTGGGTGTGTACTTTGTGTAAGTGGCCGATCAATTTAATCAGGGGTTCTTTATTAATTTATTTGTTTGCCCACCACGATGAAATAGAAGGCAATATGTCCCATTGCAAAATTTACAACTGTAACTTGTTTCATGATGAAATGAAATGAATAGATATTTCTAGGTACATACTTAAAAATAAGGGCGGTCTAGTGCATGAGGCTCCCACCTGGTGGAGTCTGAGGAGGGAAAGATATACGCAGCCTTACCCCCACAAGTGAAGAGGCTGTTTTCAAAACTTGAACCCGTGACCTCCAAGTCACAAGGCAGCAACCTTACCGTTGCGCCAACCCGTGACCTCTAGGGACATACTTAGTCTACTAAAATATATATAGGTTAATTCAATAATAAATAAACATAACATGAAATACATTGGTTATAACCTACCAGGTTGATTAGATTAACCCACTTAAAAAGTGGGATGGTGGCAAAATTCAATAATTTTATAACCGGATTGTTTTGGCCCGACCCATTTTTGCCGTTCTTGTTGACTTCGTTTATCTATTTTTGATAGACTCTATCTTGTGCAGTGAACACAGGACCGTTCATTCCTTACAGAGTCAAGTGGTAGAGACAAAAAATGGGAATTGACCTAACCACCACCTCCATTCCATTCCGTTCTGTTGCCATCCCAGGATTACCAATGCATTTGAGGAGCAATTAATCATTAAGAAGTGAGTGTCGTCCCAAGCTGATATACATCCATCCTTGCCTTGTGGTTATGAGTGTCTGCGCCCATTGTACAAAGTCCTATCAGCAATGGATTAGGACTTTCCAACTCTGAATGTCGCGTCACTTGAAAGATGAGATGCACCCGCTCACTCATTACCATATTATCATACCCACCTTGAACGGACTTGAATTTTCTGCGGCGCGAGGGCCCTCGCGCAGTCACATCAATCGACTGATGTGATATCAGTCGACTGATCACATCAGTCGACTGGTCTCCCATCAATCGACTGATGTAACTGAAAAAACGGACACAGTACACGGTGTTGTGTCCGTACGCGCCATAGAAGATCTATTTTCACCTTGAACGGGTCACCGCTATCAAAACATCCCTGCGCATGCTCAACCCCACTTTATGCTCTCCCATTATTTTAATTATTCAATCACTTCCTTCCTCCCTTTTCAAATTCAATTTTGGTTCTTGAATTTGTCTGTATAGACTAACAGACACTACGTCATATCCTAAAAATTTCATTAAGATGCAAAACATATGTGATATTTGAAGTTAAAAATAAAAAGAGTTCTTGACTTAATATTTATCTTAATGTATAAATAGTAATATTTTATTTATCTAAAAAAAATAAAAAAATTCTTGACACTCGATTTATTATTTATGAATTTAAGTGGATAAAAATTTTGTTTTATAAAAATAATTTATAAATTAATTTAAAATTTCAAACTAATCAAAAATTTATTAGTGAGTATAAATTATTTAAATAAATTTATTTATTAAATATTTTTAATTTGATCAAATAAATTTATAAATTAATTAAATAAATTATAAGTTAATTTATTAAATTTGTTAAATATACTTAAAATCAAACATTTAGTGTCAAAGTTAGTATTTTGACATTTTTAGTTAAAGGGATCCAAATTGCAATTTTGTATGTTATACAATTCCTAGCTATTGATATTAGTCCCCATTCTTTACCTCCTAAACTTCACAATTTTAATCTAATTAAGATGGCTATTTCAGTGGTGGATATGGTGTAATAGTTTTGAATTTTAATTAAGTTATTTTTTAAGATCAGACTATAAGAAATTCTTTTGATAATCCTCTAATCTCATTGTGAATGATTTTTCATTAACTCAACTGAAGAAATATAATTAAAAGTGAGCACAAGTTATTAAACTACAGTATCAAAAAAAATTAACAACATAATTTTTGAAATTTTTGAGTAGACTCAGTTAATGAAAAATAAAAAATTAAATTAGTTATAAATAAATAATAAATATATTACAAATAAATTTTATTAATTAAATTTTTATTTTTTTTATGCTTTTGTATCATTTTTACCAGACATCAGTTGGACAAGGGACATTTTAGGATTCCGAATCTGTAGCCTTTTTCCCTCTTTCATTCTGCCCTATTATTAATCCCCCAGAAATTCTCGGACCTTCTTCGCATGTATATATCTGGGAACCCACAAATCTTCTGTCAGAGATTTCTTTCCAAGAGCATTTCACGAGCCTGAATGAGAATTTTTTTTTTGTTAGATTTAATTTGTAATAAATTAAATTAATCATAAATAAATGTTTTATATGTCAAAAATAGTTTTATTGAAAAATATTTGAGTCTAATACAATTATATGTTTTTTTTTATAAGAGGGGTTAGGATTTTCTTAGAAGAGTTTGAATTCATACTATTTTTTCTTTATAAGGATGCTATATTTATAATTGAAACAAATACGCACATATTTATTATTAATTTCATCTATATAATATATACTTATTAGATTTAAAAAAATGTCTTACGTATACAAAATATATTAATTTATTATATAAAAAGTCAATAAAAATTCAATTAAATAGTTATTGGTAGAGTATCTCAATAAACTTACGTTGACTCGTCGTATATCGAGAAGCTGCGAAGAAAATGTAAAACTTTCTCCGTGATCTCTCCTAGAATTTAGAATGAATTATTTTGATTTTCAAAAGATAATTTTTTTAATTTATTTTTATAAAATTTTAATCTTTCATTTTATTCCTTTAAAATAATATCGTCTCTTTAAAAATATTTTTACATTAATCTCTTAATATATATTCAACATATTTACTTTGTTAATCAAACAAAAAACTTATATAAACCATCTAAACTTTTTGTTAGGATAAAAAAATTAATTTATTAATATAGTTATTTGAAGACAAAAAATATGTATTTTATTAAAATAAAAAATTAATGTACTTATTATATAATTATTTTTTATATTTTAAAAATATATATAAATGATTTTTAAAATTAAAAATAAAAAATAAAAAATTTTCTCTAACACTTATTATATTATTCTCTTTTTTTATTATAAAAAATATATAAAAATTTAATCTAAATATTTGAAATAGAAATTTGTATATATTTTTTAATAAAAAAATAAAAGTAATATAACAAAAAGATTAATTAAAAAATATTTTATTTTTTATTTTTCAGAAATTCTTATATATATTTTTCATGGCGTGGATATTAATAAAAGCGAGTAATTTATTCAATTAAAAAATAATAATGATGACTCGAGACTTTATTAAAATGCCGTAATTGAGTTACACATACATAAGCTGTAAAATAACAACAATTGGTGAACATGCATGGAAACACGTAGGGGCATATACTTTCTGGCATGGCAGTACTTAATTAGCAAAAAGGTCATTATAATATTTACCATATAAAAACCAGGCACAGTACAAATTCCACTCTGTAATTATTAATACCACGTGCCTCGTTGCGTGGATAACGCTCAATTAAGAATGCTGCAATTAAAAAATAGAGTCGATCGATGTTTGATTGAAGAGAGAATCCTTAATTGATTATAAAAACACTTAGCATCCACTTATTGGCCCAAGGCTCTCGAGAAAGCGAAAGAAAATGGAGGAAGCACCGAGGAAGATGGTGAAGGTGCAGAGGAAAGCGAAGGCATCTGGTGGTGGTGGTGGTGGCGCCGCTGCCACATACTGCGTTACCGGAGCCACTGGGTATATTGGTTCATGGCTGGTGGAGGCTCTTCTCGAGAGAGGCTGCTTCGTTCATGCCACTGTCAGAGATCCTGGTTTGTCATCTCAACCTTTTTCTTCCGCACTTTTTTTTTTTCATTAGAATTTGAACTGTTTTAAGGTTAAAAATATTTACGGATTTTGTCCGAACTGAATCTACTCCTCAAACAACTTTTAAGAATGCATTCCCCTACAACCTTAAGTGTTTAAAATTTAATCCCAGTGTCTTTTTTTTTGTTCTAGCCATTAGAGAAGCTCTTATTGCCATGGCTGCACTTCCATCTAGCCAGCACTAGCAGAAGGCTTTTATAAAATATATAAGTTGTGAAATCTTCTTTCAGTTTAAAAATTTTACAAAAATCTAATTTTGATACTTGAAATATGCTATCATTTTTAATCTAATATTCTACATAATTTTGGTGTCATTTTAGTAGTGGAAAATATAATTATGTTTTAATTTTCCTTTTTTGGAGTATTAAAATGATACTGACACATTTTTTCTAAAATAAAAAATAAAGTTTTTGACTCTAAAATATAAGGGAATATTAGAAGATATGGCTACAACTAAATCAAATAAAAAAAGATCTGAGAAGGTTTATGGTATTGTGAATAATCATTATCAACAGAGAACAAAGAAGAAGGAATTTTCCAGATTTTGGCCGGAAAAAGACTATAATCCAATACACAAGATTTCTATACAAAAATGGAAATTAAAAGATTTGAATATTTTGTAAATAATTAATGGAGCAATTTTCTCTTACTCTAGTTTCATTATTTAAAAAATATGTTTGTTTTGTCAAATTAAAAATTTATTCATTTTAATCTATTCTCAAATCAAGTTGATATACATAGTTTTAAATATTTCTTATTTGATCTTCAATAATAATTATTTTAATTTTTATTAATATTTGTAATAATTAAGACTCTCTTTTAAAATTATAAAAATTCTACTGATTATTTTTTGAAAAAAATTGCAAATTTCTTTTTTCTTTTTTGGTTTTCACTCTATTTTTTCTTAAACGCTACCAAATATATATTCAATTATATTTTTATTTTTAATAAAAAAAAACAAAAAATAAGTCACCTAGTTTTGTAGACTTGTTGTACATACATATTTAATTTTCTTTGGAATAGAAAAATAGTTTAAATTAAGTGAGTTGTATCGAAATGGAATTTATTTGTATATGAGTTTAACAGAGAAATTTCCCTATACCTCAAATATGGAATTTCAATTGCAATCTCTTTTTTTTTTTTTTACATTTCACTCTAATCTGTATTATTTTAATTAATATCTCTTAAATATTTAACATTTTCATTTTTTTAATTAAATTTTTTTTAATCGTCAAATGATATTTTGATACGAATTTCATTTAGAGTTTTTTGTTTGCAACTCAAAAGAAAAAGGCTTTAGTAAGTTATTCAAATGCGTATTTCTATCCAAATTATATCAACTACTGAGTTGTATTCTACTCATAACTCAAAAAAGTTTTCAATTGATTAATATAAAATATGCTAAATTTTTTAAATTATAATAAAATATTTTCTCAATATAAGCTGACTCTACTCAAAGCCCAAACGGTTCATGTCATTTGTGCTATTTTATTTGGGACAATAGATTGTTTTTAATTTGTTTCAAATTGGGACTAGGAAAGGGCTCTCGTTGGGCTTCCTTGGGCCAGTGTTGTTTCTGAAACTGGGCCCTACTCTAGAAGCCCCCATCAACTTCTCTTCCCACTTTTTTTTTTTTTTTTTTTTAAATTAACGAAAATTCTCATAGATAGTTTTCTTTTCCCATCATTCCAACTGAATAAAATCTATGGATTTTTCTTTCTTTTTTCCCCCTCCATTTTTAATGTTCATTCCTCATAGTAATGGATCTCTGCCTTTTTTTTCCATTAATGATCTTTTTATATTCTTTGGTTACAATTGAAAAGAATTTATAAAACAGACACTTAAAAAAATAAATTATATTTATGCTCGATATATTTTATATACTTATATTAAACATAACATAATTTTTTAAATTACAAATAAATATTTCAAATTTTATCATGTCCATATCAATGTAATGTTGCATAGAAATTCCACAAGATTTTTAATTACGGATCATAATAGGAGGAATCACTTATGGATGAACTATAACACATAAAGTAACATAAACTAAGATAGATATGAAATTTTAATCAACTCAGGAAAATTTATATAATTGATCTTTCTTTTCTTCTTGAAATTTTAAACTATAAGCATTTCTTCGAGCAAAAACAAAAAAGAAGAAAAATAACAAAAACAATAGGACAATAGAAAATGAAATTGTGTACAATTAGAAGTATTTGAAGGAAAAACCTTAGGTGTAGATCTTAAATATTTGTTATCAAGTTTTCCAATAGAACTATGATCGACATAGGATGATCTTTTAAAAAGTAACAGTGTATTGCTAAGTTTTAAAAAATGTTTACACCCTATAACATATTTGAAAAACTTAAAACTTGTCTATATCCAATACCATCTAGGGTCATAAAGATTTTTTTTTTTTGGATCATTTATGGTTAGCAATTTCAATTGTATTTGATCCACAAAGGCTACCCAACAAGGCAACAATCTTTCTTCCCTATTTTAGTAACATGCTAGATTTATTTATCTGATACAAAGATATTAAACATGTCTCACTTTCTCTTGATTTAATGTTGTCAGCAAAGTCATTGCACCTGCTGTCACTGTGGTCCACCTGTGACCGATTGAGATTGTTTCGAGCAGATTTGCAAGAAGAAGGAAGCTTTGATGAGGCTGTACAAGGCTGTGATGGAGTATTTCATGTTGCAGCTTCAATGGAATTCAGTGTCAATGATAAAAATAACATTGGTAATTCCATGATTAATTTTTACCTTAAAAACAAACATACACAGGAATTTCTTACATATATATATATTATGCAACTAGCTCATACAAGAAGCAATTTAAAGTTCATATAAAATATATATGTCAATATATTTTATTATTTAAAACACTCACTTTAATAAATTTTTATTAACTCTTCGTACAGACAATTAATATATTATATATATTTAAAGAATTTTTGACATATAATATTCTTGAAATTGTTTGGAATAGTTATTGATACTTAAACCATGTGTTAAACTTGCAGAAGCCTATGTTCAAGCAAATATAATTGACCCTGCAATCAAAGGAACCATAAACCTTCTCAAATCCTGCTTGAAATCCAATTCTGTGAAAAGGGTTGTTTTTACATCTTCCATAAGTACCATTACTGCCAAAGACAGTAATGACAAGTATAAACCTGTTGTTGATGAATCTTGTCAGATCCAAACTGACCAAGTATGGAATAAAAAAGCAAGTGGATGGGTACGTAACCAATGCTCCCTTTAGCTCACTTGTATTGTATTGTACAGGGCATTTTTTGTTACACTTAAAGTTTTATGGTAACGGTTACCAACAAATAAGAATTGACACATGGCAAAGGAAAACGTTTTCAAGTTTGAAACCCTTAGGACGTGTCACATTTTCATTTGTAGATGACTATTGCCATAAAACTTTAAGGGCAACATAGAACAACCTTGTATTGTACATATGATTTGTTACCTGAGGATTTTTTTTTTTTTGTTTTTTTTGCTGCGACAGGTTTATGCACTTTCAAAGCTTCTAACAGAAGAAGCTGCATTTAAATTTGCACAAGAGAATGGCATTGATCTTTTATCAATCATTACAACTACTGTTGCAGGCCCTTTTTTCACTGCTAGTGTACCGTCAAGTGTTAAAGTTCTTCTATCACCAATAACAGGTGATTTTGCCACTAATCTATATATATAAAAGTATAAATCATTTTCAGCTGTATTCAACAAATTAAAATTTTAAAATAATTTTCCATAAAAATTTAGTAGTTGAAATTAAATTTTATCGTAAAATAAACTTTTGTTTTACTTGTACTTTAAATTTAAAAATATTTTATTTAAGAAGATTTGTTAGATATATAGAACTATTTATAAACTTACAATTAACAATTTAAACATTTAGAATAGTAAGATTTTGACACAAATGTTGAAAGTTTCATTCATTTATGAGTTTGAGCATGTTGATCTTATATGCAGGTGAAACTGAGTTCTTCAAGATATTATCAGCCGTGAATTCAAGAATGGGGTCAATAGCTTTAGTTCACATTGAAGATATATGCAGTGCCCACATATTCCTGATGGAGCATGCTAAAGCAGAAGGTAGATACATATGCTGCAGCCAAAGTTGTTCATTGTCCAAGTTGTTTAATCTTCTTGTCCAAGAGTATCCTCGCTCAAATATGGAGAGGTAACTCTTTTCCCTTCTAAAGGTAGATTTAGAGTGAACTATTGTTTTAGTGTTCAAAAGATCCATATTTACTCAATTCGACTCTCTAAAGTTATACTTTAACATTTTAGTCTTTTAAAAAATTATCCCTTTTTTAAAAAATATCCTTGTATTTAAAAAATTTATTTATTTGATCTAACCAAGAGATTATATGATTTAGGTAAAAATAATTTAAGTAAACTCTTAATTTAACCAATAAAACAATTCTGTTAAATATTTATTACCAAAGTTAACGTAAAAATATATTTTAAGATAGAATAATTTTTGAAAGACTACAATGAGAAAGTAAAACTTTAAGAAATCAAATTGAAAAAAATATGTACTTTTTTAAATCAAAATAACAATTACCTCTAGATTTTATTTTCATATGGAATTTTTTTCCTTGCTAATGTTCTTTTTCCCTTCCTTCCTTTTCACAAACATTTGCAGGATCACTGATAAAAATCAGAACAAAGTTGTTTCTGAGATTTCATCAAAGAAGTTAAAAGATTTGGGTTTCAGCTACAAGCACAGCCTTGAAGATATAATTCATCAGACAATTTTTTGCACTCTAAACTATGGTTATTTACCTCCTCTTAGCCAATAGTCTTTCATTGTTGTATATAAATTTTTATTTTTATTTTTGTAGATTTAGCTTTTGCATAGATTTTCAAGCAAAATAAATGGAGTCACCATCTTCCAAACCACCACATTCCTTATTGAATGTTTGGTATTTGTTACTCTCTCTTGCCCTAGTTGCAAGAATTTATAGCCATCATTAAATAGTCATGAGAATTGGGAGGTCTAGTTCTTGAAAATTTCCAGCATGATTGGTGGCAATTACACCAACTGAAGAGAAATTTAGGGACACCCATTGCACTTAAGATAGATACATCAAGCCAATAAAAGTTTACAAAAATAAATGTATCAGTGAATTTTACCACCTGAATCATGAGTTTTTATTAACTCATTGTGTTTCAAAGGGTGTATTTGAGATTTTTTTTTTCTGCAAAATATGTTCATTTGCAACAAGAAAAACTTGAACGGGGGTTGATCCTTATTTGAGTCGTTTGTGTAGAGTAAATGAAGGGTGGCCTATAACCTAATGTACCAAAAGGCAACTCTATTGAACAAATGTGACCTAATTGTACTTTAAGGGTAGAGTTTGGAGCCTGAAATGGCCAAATGGGTACTAAATTCACATAGTGAGAAACAATGTCTTGGCTTAGAAATCATTGTGAAAAGTACTCATGCCTAAGCTAGTTCTCATGAAGCCTGCATATTCTAGCCTGCAGTGAATGGCGTCACCACTCTTTAGTTAGCTGGTTGTGTTATCAAAATACATTAATTGGGTCCCAGAAAGGTTCATTTGTTTTCTGTGGAAAGTCAAACTCTGGTTTGCAATTCCCAGTTTGTTCTGAGACTGCAACTTCAACTACGACTTATAGGCTGCGCAAACACAATGGGAAAGGCTACGATAGCAAGTCTATTTATAGCATATGCGAACAACTCTTGGTTGGTTTTAACTATCAAATTTTTTAAGTATAGGCTCAGTTTACTATATTATTTATGAACTTTACTTATAAATTAGTGAAAATTAATAAAAAATTATAATTTTAATATAATAAAATCTCTTAAATTATGTGTAATAAATAGTGATTGATACGATAAAAATTTTTATTTTTAAAAATTATATTTTATAAAAAATATAATTAATAAAAATAATAATTTTTAAAAATATATAAAATATATTTGATTGCCTTTTAATATTGTTGAAAATTTTTAAATAATATTTTTAAAAAATCTTTATTTATTTATATAATTTTTAAAAATATTTTTATTTATTTTTTTAACAAAAAATATAATAAATTATTGTTAATAATTTATTAAGTTTATATTAATTTTAAAATTATTAAAAATATATATTAATAATTAAATTTATTTTTATAAAAAAATTTATATAAAATATTAAAAAATAAAATTATATTTTATTTTTAATAAAGATTTTTATTTTCAAGAGAATCTTCAATTTTCACCTCTTTTTGAGAATCTTTGTTTAAAAAATATTTTTAGAAATTATAATTTTTATTTTGAAATCAAACAAATTTTTTTTTTAATTTTTAAGAATTCAAAAAAAAAATTTCAATCAATGGATAAACAAAAACTCAATTAAAAAAAATCATTATTTTTTTAAATAAGATTACTCAACCATCCTTTAAATTTTAGAAGATATTTCTAAAAAATATTAACCACCGAACTAAATTATTAGTCGAAGAGAAAATTCGAACGAAATTATTAATGACGTCCCAAATGGCACATTTATGAGAGACGCCCAAAATGGTACATAATCTGTCAGAACTCTGAAGATTCACGTAAGGCTTCTCATGGCTATGTGTAGTTGTTGCAGGATGCCAACAGCCCCAAGTTTTGAAGAGTTCAATTTGCCAAATTTACTTTTGACTTCAAAATTTGAAATATCCAATGGAGTTTCATTCAATGGCCTCCATTGCCAATGGAGAGAAGTGTTACTAAGGTTAGTAAACATTTATGAGGTGCATGTGCCACAACCCATTCAAAGCTGTACAGATTGTACACTAGTGAAATGGCATCTTCCATTCAAAAAAAATCTTAGAAGCTTGTTTTTTGGTTCATTTTCATCTTCTCTGGCGACATAAAATAATATTATTTTGTATGATATTTTATATTAATAAAAAATTATGAGTAGTGAATTTTAATTTTATAAACTTTTATAAATTACCCGTCGTATTCATTCTATAACAAATATTAAATATAAAAATTTTAAACACTATAATGTCTTATACTTTAATATTTTAGATATCTAAAATATTAAGAAATTTAAATGTAAAATAATAGAGTACCAAATTATTTCTTAAATAAATTTAGTTTATAAAAAATAAATATATTAAATTAATCATAAATAAAAATAAAAATATATATTAAACATATTTTTTTAATAAAACTTATTTTTAACATACTTAAGTATTTATTAATAATTAATTCAGTCTACTTTTACAGACCAATTTTAGGTCTTCTGACAATTTTAGTCTCCAATGTTTAAGGATTAAATAATTTTGGTTGCTCGAACTTTCAATTTTTATATATTTAATCTCTCGTGATATTAATTATAAAAAAATAATTCAAAAAATAAAAAATTATGTTCACATCATTTTACTTAAATGATGACTTGGCATGATGACTCAGCAAACGTGGATCACATATTGATTTGTATATAAATTAATAAAAATAAATTAATTAAATAATGTAATAAGTAAAAAGAAAGCCCATCTTTAACTCGTCATTTAAATAGGATGTTTTTGCCCCCAAAATCTACCTAAGAATATGTTCCGATTCACACTCAGGTAGATGCTCTTGAGAAATTGACCGGCAAAATGACCATATTCATATTTCTCTATCAAAATAGACAGAGAGAGAGGCAGAATGAGAGATAGGTCCCTAACCTTATCTTAATCCGTGGCTGTTCCTACATGGAGATGGTCCACAAGCTCCAAGCAAGCCATGTGCCTGGACAAGTTAAGAGTAACAGAGCATGAGACAAAAACATTGAGCATATATGCCTCGACAATGAACACATAAACTTATAATCCTTTCTGATGCTTGTCCTCAGATTTGGAGCAATCTATGTCTCGACTTCAACCATAACCATCCAAAATGGATCACATGCTTCTTCTTCTTTTTCTTTATTATATTTTTTTTCATGGAATAGGAAATGGGACATTTTGTCATATTTTCATCATTAATGGTAGCTGGGTGCATTTATCTTTTTAATTAATAATTAAAATAAAATATGATCTTTTATCCCTTAAATTAAAACACTATTTTTTGTACTTCATCTTAAACTGTATCTCTTAATTATTATGTATATGAATATATCGAAAATACATTTTATCATATCAATTTAATATATTTAAAATCAGAGTGATTCTCAAAAGAATTGAACTTAAGTTGATAAGAAGAGATCATCAATAAATTATTCATTTCAATTACATTTATATATAGATGAAAAGAAATTTTTGTACCATTAAAAACTACAAATGTATGAATAAGAGATTCATACTTGATACAATTAACATGAAGAAGAAGCACAAATGGGTTAAAAGAAGAACCAAAATTCTCCAATAGGAGAAGAGCAAAAGAAACCCCATAGAAAGACCAAAACAAAGGGATCCATATAACCACACAACTATTACACAAGGCTGTTTCACTTCGATTCTTTGAGAAATTTTTGTGTACACCACACAACTCATGTGCATAGATGACGTGTATACAAGAATTTCTCTGATTCTTTTGCTTCAGGGTTTGCAAATTACCACAAAACAAGGAAGAAGAGCTCTAGGATTAAGCAAATAAAGCTCCTCAATATTTGAATAAAGACCAACTTTCCCAGCCAATGAATCAAACCCAGTCTGGCCTGCCATCTCTTGAATGTTCTCCAGAGGCCTATGAACTCTGCCTGCAATCACTCTACACACTATCAGCACCTTCCTTGTTGAAGGGTCATCTTCAAAAATCTCAATACATTCAAAGGCTCTTCCACTTGTGGAGGTTGTGAAAACTCCTATTCCACCCTTGAGCTCCTTCTTTGCAGAAAACCCATTTCTAATGATTCTACAAACACAGCATTTTTCAGACAGGCAGAGGCTAGAAGAGCCATTGAGACCCAGTGAGCAGGCAACTGTTGTGCCATAGAACCTCAGAAGCTCGTTTCCATCAGCCAGGCACCGAGGGTGCTTCTTGGGTAGCTTGCTGGCTTTGATCTTCACCATCTCTCGGTACTCTTCAAAACGGGCCAGAGTCTTTTGCATGTTATGGACTTTCAGAACCCTCTCAATTCTGCCACACTGGTTTTCAGACTTTAACCAGCTAGTTCTGCATATTATCTCCACTATTTTCCTTGAAGAATCGCCCTCCACAAGCTCAGTAACTGTCAAATGGAAACTTGCCTTTTTAAGTTGGAGTTGATTAAAAAAGTGTGAAAATAATCCGAAAATGGCAACAAACTGAAACCAGGAAAGAGATTATGATGAAAAATCAATACTTTTCATTCAATAATTCACAATAATGAAAGGTCGAACTACAAGTAAGGTAGAAGATTAAAAAAAAAATGTTCGAAAGCATTTCCTTTTCAACCCATTTTAGCCACCAAGAGATAGTGTCTCTGCCAACAAGAGTTTGACTTAATTGATAGAATTCAGTTGCGTTGATGTAAATGGACTTACTGCTAATATCTTATTGGTAGGCATCCACCAATTGTTGGAATTGACAGAACCTATTCGGATTCTAAATTTTTTCATCAACAAAAAGGAAAGATACCGTTTCTCCTATATTTTTTAAGATAAAGTTGCAGTAGAATTCAAAAAGTAGTTCTTAATCATTAGGTAACGAAAAGGGGAAATCAGATCAGTTTGATTTGTCCCAAAACTGAAAAAGTGTGTCAAATTAAAGGATTCCCCACCATAACATAAAAACTTATCCGTATCTGATAAAGAAATAGCCGAAAGTGTGGTCAGATAACAAAAGGAAGAAAAGGAAAGGAGATACTATGGAAAATCCTCGCTTGAAGATAGAAAACATGAAAGAAGATAAGCCTGAAAGAAACAAAAATCTAAGGAACAATTTTCTAACCAGCATGTTTGGAGAGATGATGAGCTTCTGCAGCTTCCCATTTGCTAAATTGCTCTCCACATTTGTGGCAAGTCACCGCGGAAGAAGACCCATTTGAATCTGCCTCAAGAGATACCCTATTGCTTGAAGGAAGTCCACCCCCACCATGCAAAGCAGACCCTTCTTTATCTGATAAAAGGAAAGGGGATTTCCTTGGTGGAGTTGATGAAGTCCTAAAAGAGGGGTTGAAGTAGTGCATTGTAGGGTGCCCTCCAGGGCCAGGAGTCCCAGGCCTTAAGGTACCGACAAAGGTGGAACCACCACTATTATTTCCACCTCCACTACCACCAGTAGGACCACCATTGCCAACCCCTTCTTGGAATCCTCCAAAGCCAGTGATTTTCAGCTCACACCTTGAGTTACTTAGAATCACTTCATGGGTTATTGGGTTGAGGAACTCACTGCTTCCTATGGATCTTGGGCTGCAACTTGGAGGCTTCTCTAGATGCCTCTTGCTTCCATGGATGACATCTTTGAGATTTGCTATGCTCCTCGAACACCCAGACCTTCCTGCTCTTTTGGTCAAGATTGTGCTCAAATGCTTCCTTGATTTTGGGTCATGAACATCTGATGGCTCTGATTTGCAGTGTAGAGACCTCTTCAGAGAGAACCACACTGTTGGCATATTATCCCTAATTTTTCCCCCTTTTTCCCTTTTTCCTCCTTAGTATTTCCACTTCAACTAGACTCCCAAGTTCCAAGCTTCAGAGCTATTCTTCAATTTTACAACTTCAAATCGTTCATTCCCAGAAGGCACTTCATTTCCCTTTGCCATCTTCTTCCCCTTCTTGTTCTTACGTGAAAGCAGAGAGAAAGAGAAAAGATGCCCACATTGCTAGCTCTTCTACTACTTTCTCCTTCAGCCAAACACCCTCTTTTTCCCGAAACTTTCTTCTTAGCCAAACACCCGGACAAACCTTGAGAAATGAAACCAGATTGTTTTCAACAAAAGGAAAATTTCAAAAGCCTTCGTTAAACACCCTGAAAATTTTCAAATCCATACAAGAAGGATGAGCATGTGTTACAATAGAGTTGTTTGAAAAGATGAAGAATCTTTGGCTGTGGGAGAACATGACAACAAACCTGGACAAACCGTGTTCAGTGGCGCTATTAAATGAGGCTTGCTGAGGGACTAACACTCTGGCGGAACCGAGACACAAACACTCTTTATTACAAAATTAATTATAGAGAATTTTTTTAAATTAAAAAAAAAAAGAACAAGAAGATTAGAGAATTATAAAATTCATAATTTGCCTTAAAATTATAAAATAATCATCGAGTGAAACTTCATCAGAAAATTTTTAATGGGGTCAAACTGAGCGAATTGAAGTCGCGTATTTATTGACGCGCAAAAAGAGTCATCTCTTTAATCAAAACCAATTTATTGAATTAATGAAATTATAAATTTATGTAATTTTATGATACTTGCCCCAAAATATTTAAGCCTTTTTTAGTCTACACAGTTCAGGATATTGAGTTGATGTAACAGCATGAATAGCTTTTTGAACTTACTTAATTACACGATGCTAAAATTATAATAATTTGTGATAAATATAATTTAATTACTCTGAATTTAAAAAATATATATATTAGGCACTTAAATATATAATAAATTTTCTTTATAAGATGATTTTTAAATTTTAATTTATATATTTTTTAGAAAATTTAACTGAGCTAAAATATGATGTAAGTAATATCATTCTTTTTAAATATTTTCTTAAATTGGGAATCTAGATTACACTTTTAGCAGCGGATAACTAACAGTCAAACGCAGCGGTGCACAAAATGGCTCTTTGAGCATAAAAACGCACAAGGAGACTCTATTTTTTTAAGTCTTATTGGGTATTTCTACAACTGGGTTTGTAATGTTTCTTATAGTGAATAATCAATCACAGTTTTAATGTATAAAGATTAACCTAAAATATCTATTTCACTTCTATCTCTTTGTTATTGGACTAAAATGACAATACCAATTTTAGAAATTTTAAACTTTATATATAATTTTAAAAAAGTGCAGCCAAATATATTGAATAAAACCACCCAAAAAATTTTATTCACTCGATAAAAAAAGACAAAATTGGTTATTATTAATTTAGATTTTATTTTTTCTTTCAAACGCTCATATTAAAAACAGCTCAAACCTTATATTAATAAATATAAAAAAAGAGCTGAATAAAACCCTCTTTTTTACATTTTTTTTCTGACTTCCGTAAGGAGCACATTTATTTCAATTATTTAGTATTTTTAAATAAGGTAATATTCCTGCCATTAAGGCAACAAACTATTTTTTATTTTTTTCAAGACTATTCAAAATTTGTATTGAAAATTTGAAGGTACAAAATTAAATATGAAAAAAATTAGAATGTCCCTAAAATTAAATAAAGCATGAAATTTGAAGACAGAAGAATCTAAATTTTGTCCCCAACTGGGGTTATCTTCTGACATTACCATATTTAATACGAAGGCATGCATGTACCATTCAACCCCTACAACACAATCTTGATCTTTATTTACATTACCATATTTAATACAAAGGCATGTATACAAACTAACTTAAGAAAGTTATTATGATTTTAAGGTTTATATATTTAATAAAACATTTCAAAGTTATAAACAATCAAAATATGAAAATATTATTTTATAAATATTACTGATATAAAAAAATATATTAATAAGTTAATAATTCATAGAATATCAATATGCATATTTATTGTTGAGGTGAATTTGATATTAATGGTTCAGTCCGTACGCACTCTCAAAATTTTGGTTTTCCGTTGTGAAAAATTGAAAAGAAAAAATAAAAGGATCATTATACTTCTATATATATTGAATGGTACGAGATATTCTTGTGTATCAAAATAAATATCTTGAATGTATTTAGATATTTCAAATATCTAAATTCAAGAGGACAGCGTACAACTACGTATTAAATGAGTCCTTGGCAATTTCGTGAAACTCCCTTTTTATATGTCCAAAATTAAAAGTTGCTTTGCATCTTAATAACTTTGACCGATAAGTATGGGATGATTTTAATTCATGTAAATTTGATTTTTTTTTTCTCTTTATATAATATTTTTATGAGAAAAATTTTATATTTAAACTAAATTAATAATTTAGTCTTTAAATTTATAAACTTATTTATATTTAATCCTTTAATTTAGTTTTTTCATAATATTATGTACAATAATTTTGATATTTTATAAAAACTAATGTATATAAAATTAATAATTTTAAAAATTAATTTATATTCTTAAAAAATTTGAAAGATTAAAATTGAATAAAATTACAAATTCATAGACAATCTTATTAGCTTACTTTAATATTTACCCATATGAAAGGAACTTCAAATGTTAGCTTCAATAATATGCTTCTTAAGAAGTGAATCCCCTGTTTTAACTAAGAGACGTTAGTGAACCATAAAATTTTTTGTTTTAAAAATTATATTTTTAAAAAAATATAATTAATAAAAATTATTATTTTTAAAAATATACAAAATATATTTAATTGATCTTTAATATTATTAAAAAAAATTATGTTTTTAGTTAGTTATATTTAATTTTTTTTAAAATTTTGTATATTTTTCAAAAATATATTTTATTATTATGAGAGAGAAAATAAAAGTAAAAAAAGAGAATAAGAGAGAAAGTGAGAGAAGATTAAATAAAAAATAAAAGAGTAAAGAAAAAAAATAAACCGATAGAGAAAATAATTTTTTTTTATTATTATAATTATGTTATTAATAAAAAAAATATAATTATTTTTTAATATTATAAAAAAAATTATGTGTATGAAAAATTAAAATTCTCATATTTTTTTATAAGAATTTTTTATAAAAAAATTATTAAAAATTTATCTTTGGGAATATTAGTTTTTTAAAAATAATTTTTTTAAAATTTATACTAAATATAAAAATTTTAATTTTTTAAATTAAAATTTTCGATAAATAAATAAATAATTCGTATATCAAACACTATCTTAAATTATTTTTTATGCCCTGTTGTAGCAGCTTAATTTAGAATTTTTTGTGTAATGTGTAGAGGGAGGCTCACATGGTAGGGAAGTGGGAAGGACATTTGGCAGCAATCAGGTTGGAGGTACCAAGGCCTTGCTTTGATTATGATATTGTTTGTCCATAAAGTGAATAACTGTAAACCATTTATAGTTAGGATCTAGGCTCCAGCTCTCCTGCCTTTTTCCTTTTTTGTTTTTTCTCTTCTTGACAAACACCCCCCCCCCCGCTCCCCTCCCTTAAATTTGGGGATCAGTGCGGGATAATTATGAATCCAAACTTCAAAATCAACAGCTTGGCTTTACAAATTATTTTAGAATAAATTATTATTTAATTTTTTAAAAAATAGTTGTTGTCAAATTTATTAAAACCGTATTAATTGAATTTTTCTATCTAAACTAACTTTATTTAAGATAAAATGTCAAATATTAATGTGAACTGTTAAAATTCAAGTGAAAACAAATCATACAAATTTTTAATAAAATTAGAGATAAATTTAATCTTCGTTTATAATTAAAAAAGAGAGACTAAATTGTATTTAACAACAACCCGTCCTGCTTTTATTTAGGTTTTAACTGTTCACTTAAAACAATTCTATCAATGTATTTTTAACATAAAATTACGGCTAATATTTTTAAGAAACTAAAGTGATAACATCTATTTTTTTTTTATAGATTAAAATGATGGTTTACTCGTTCTTTTATCTGCCTGCCAAACTCTAAGAGGTGAAGGTAAGTGAAACAGGGACTGAAAATTAAAAATAAAAAGAACCCACAAAAATATTTAGATAAGTTTGATCTATAAAGAAAGATAAGTTAGAATAATTATGAATAGATATATAATTATTTAAATAATTTTTAATATTTATTTATGATTAATTTCTTAAAATTGAATTATCATAAAAGGGATCTGAGAATGGAAATTTCATTATGATTATATTGTAGTGAATTAAAAAAATTTACTTAATTAATTGATCCTTATAATTTCATCAAGTCCTTATATTTTAAAAATATGAAATTCAATCTCTATACTTTTAATTTTTTTGATCAAATTCTCACCGTCAATTGTTAGAAGTCTCTAGATTGACAACAAATAATTAGAGTAAGTGCATATGCCACGCCACCTAATCAGACAAGTCAACATCCTAATCATCTTAATAACCTCACATGCCTTGCACATGACTTCACCCTCTCCCCTCTCCTCTTCTTCATAAAAATGATCGGTGAGTTTTACAGGTTGCATTGCAGTGCATTTAAAAGGAAATTATGTCATCAAGAGCTAGATGCCGAAGCAATTGATTCTATGAAAGCTATATTCCCCTTTCCTGTTTATCCTATTGGCCCTGCTATACCTTATTTGGAACTAGGAGAAGCTGATCCCAACCTTGACTATCTAGATTGTCAGCCAGCTGAATCGGTGTTGTTCGTTTCTCTCTGGGTAGTTTCCTCTCAGTTTCTAATGCCCAAATGGATGAAATTATTGCAGCACTAAACACTGGCGCCACCTGGGTGGCTCCTTGGGAAGCTTCCTGCTACATGTAATGCACTAATTGAAGGGATTGCCGGGAGGGTATTGTGAAAAGGAGGTTGGAGGAGGGGGAGGAAATCATGTGCAACGCATGTGAGGTTATTAGGACTCTTAGGATGCTGACTTGTCTAATTGGGTGGTTTCATGTGTATAACTCCAACAAAAAAAAATTAAATAAATATTTCGAATAGATTAATAAATTTACAAAGATAAATTTTTTTAAAAAATTAAATTTAAATAAATAAATTGAATTTAAAAAATTTAACTGAATAATATTCGATCAAGTTACAATTCAATCAAATTTAATTAATACTTATATTTAATATCAAATATAAATTTATTATGTCAATTTTCTATTAATTAAGAGACTAAATTAATTAATGGTAGGAACTTGATTAAAAAAAATATAAGAAGTGAATTTCATACTTTTAAATAAAAATTAACTTGGTAATTAAATTTTTTTTAAAAAAAAGCGAATGTAAGGATCAATACTTTGTTTAATTAGTAATTTTATTAGTTATTAAATTATGTAATTAATATTCAAATTCATTCAACAAAATTAATTAAACATTTAGTGTTGGAAGATTGCAAGTCAAAATAAGTTTAAGAATACAATATCCAGAGAAGGAGAAGACAAATTTGAGTGTGTAGATTTTGAAGAGTCTGAATCTGAAATCAAATTGCAGTGTGTCACAAATGATGGTTTCCACTTGTGGGAGCCATAATATTTGATTCATTGATTAAATGCTGCCACATGCTCCCTCATAACTTCATTCCCTCCTTTCCTTTTGGACCATTTCTCCTCATTTTAAAACATAGGATGTGATGGATAGTAAAATCATAATTTTAGGATCCGAGAGATCAAATTCATTTTTTTATAAATTTATACTTACATATTATTTATAAAATAAAGTATATTATATTTATTAATATCACTATTTTTTTAATACAATATATTTTATTTAAATTAATATATATATTAATTATGCAAAAAAATTGAAAATCTTGTGTGCATGTATGTAGCCCAAGTTGGAAGTTGTAATATTTATGAAGTATATTATAAATAATTGATTTAACTGATTTAATTAATTAATTATTTGATAGTTAAACTAATGATTCGATTATTTAATTTCTTCGTAGATTCAATATTTGATTTAATTTCATTAACTATATATAAAAATATAAATAATTGGCTATCTTCAAAATTTACTAAAAAAAAAGAAAGATGCATAATTGCACATTGAAAAAACAGCAACTCTATCTGGTGATCAAGTTAACCTATAAAATTTTAAGGAAATAGTAAAAAAATTCATACATAAAAAGAAGTTACACTCTTTACAAATCGACTCCAAAAAATAAAATTATAATTATAATTATTCAATCTGATTCAATATCTAATGAATTCAAATTCTTATTTATTATTAATAAACATTTGTTAGTTCAAAGTTCACAGTATTTAAAATTAAAATAAATTAAAATTTTATTTGATAAAATAATTTATAAATTAATTAAAAATTTATAAATTATACATTACTTAAAATAACGTATAATTTATAAATTTTTAATTAGTCTAAATCATTTAAATAAATTAATTTATTAAATATTTTTAATTTAATCAAATAAATTTATAAATTAATCAAATAAATTATAAATTAATTTATTTATCTTACCAAATATATTTTAAATATCTTTTTTATAATTTTGCGTGTCTACTTAAAAAGGGTATCTTGTATATTATATGAATATTTTGTTTTATTTTTTCGGTTCGCTTTTGGACCATTTTAAATTATGTTTTTTTTATAAAAAAAAAGCAACATCTCAAAATGTTGTGGGTATGTACACTGAGTTGTAAGATACCATTCAAGATTAAGTTAAGGAATTTGGCAACGTAGATTGTGATGTGGTTCGGTCTGATTTCTTTGTCTATGTCTCTCTTTTTGCCTGTGTCACTTTTCTTTGATTCAAAAAACATTTTACAGTAGATTTGTCTTTAGAGTTAACAATTTGTGTTTGAATCTTAATCCAAGTCAAACTAAAAATAAATCAATAAAGGGTTGTGTCTTAGAAGGAGAATAAAAAGTTCAACAACCCCATAAACATTTATTTAGCTCATTTTCAGTTTTAAATTTAAAAGCTAGTTAAATTTTTTTTTTCCGATGTCAAACATTTAATGAGTATCCTCAATCTCATAGCTATTTGTTTTTTATTTTTTCTCAAAGGCCTAATGTTGCCAAGCCCAGATAAATTGGGGCGTCATGAACTTCACTCTGAACAAGCCCATCTAATTTTTGGGCTCGACCAAGTGAGAGAAGTTACTATATCCAATAACCATATAGAGCCATATCCCCCAAAAAAAAAAACCATATAGAGAGGGAGGGCTCCCAAAACCTCTCTCTTCTTCTTTTTCAAGTTCACAACAATTATACTTTCTTTGGGAGGGAATTGCCCTAGAATCTCCTTCTCGTTCATTTTTTCGTATTCTCTATTTTATAAGAAAGATTTATTTTTTCTATTTAAAAGAGTTTTTTACTTTCTTTAGATATCATATTTTCTCTTTCTACAAAAAAAGATTTTAGAAATTCAAAGTTATACATATTTTTTGTTTTAATTTATAGTATTAAATTAAAATTTACCATATTAAGTAAAAAAAAAATTATATTTATAATACTAAACTTATGACTTAATAGAATAAATTTGATGAGAATTAAATTTTTAAAAAAATTAAAAAATGTGTTACTTCTTTAAATATTTTTTTTATATTATATTAATTATATATTTGTATTTTTATACGTAATATTTGGTATATTAAAATTTGATATATATGTTACATTTTTATTTTTTAATCATAATATTGAATTTTTGTATTTTATTTTCATAAGCTGCATGGCTTATTTATTTATTTTTGTCTTTTATTTATTAATCTTTAGTATTTTTTTATCATATATAAATGTAATTTTTTCATTGTCCAAAAAAAAAATTACATTATAAAGTATATTATATTTATTAATATCACTATTTTTTAAATACATTATATTATTTAAAATATATATTAATTATGTAAAAAAAATTGAAAATAGCCTGTGCATGTACACCAAGTTGTGAGTTGTAACATTTGTGTCATTCACTTATATTAAAAATAATTGGTTTAACTGATTTAATTAATTATTCGATAGTTAAACTAATGATTTAATGACTTAATCTCTTAATAAATTCAATATGTTCCAATAACTATACATAAAAGTATAAATAATTGACTATCTTTGAAATTTACAAGAAAGAGAAAGATCTCCACATTAAAAAAATATGGCTCCATATGATAATCAAGCTAACCAATAAAAATTTAAAAAAATTAAAGAAATAATAAAATAAATTTATAAGTGACAAGAAGTTGTCCTCTTTGTAAATATAGATTTTGTTTGATAAAAATAACTTATAAGAAGTTGTAAGTTGTAACATCTATGAGTATGTTTGACAAGTCAAATAAGCTAACTTTTAGTTTATTTAACTAATTTAAAAATTTGTTTGACCAAATTAGAGGTGTTTGGTAAACAAACTTATTTGAGTAGCTTATAACTTTTTATCATACGCTACTTTAAGTAGCGTATAACTTTTAACTAATAGTTTTTATAATTTTTTTATCCTTATTATTTTATTCAAATTCCAACACTATCTTATTCATAAGATAATATTATTTTTACTATATTCGAGTAACATTCAAATTACATATCCCACGATGAATTCTTAGATATTGTTGATAGAGACACAAAGAATGAAAATTTAAAAATATTTACTGAGATGAAAAAAAGATTCACAATAATATTGTTAATTTATTATAGGACTTTAGATGATATATTTATTTTGTATTTTTTGAGATTATATAATAAAATGTAATTATTAAAAAAATGATAAATTTTATATAAATATATCATTTTATATCATTTTACATTTATCAGTTAATTTAATAACTAATTTTACTAAACACTTTTAATTTAATAAATTAACTTAACAGCTTTCAGTTAAAAATTAATTTTTTAACTTTCAGTTAATTTTTAAACCTTCAACTAACTTATCAGTTATTTTTGTCAATTATAACCTATACCATTCAAGATTTAAGGAATTTGGGTATGTAGATTGTGATATGATTCAATGCATTTTTGATATCATTTTTCTGTCCGTGTCTCTCTTCTTTGATTCAAAAAACATTTTACAGTAGATTAATAAATAAGATTATGTTATTTCAACACTAATATTTTATTTTATTTTAATAATTTTTCTTTATCTTGTGCTTATCACAACAGGTCCGTGTTTTTCTAGTGAAAACTTAAATTTAAAAGCTTGTTTTTTTCCCCAACGTCAAATATTTGATGAGTTTACTCTATCTTCAATTTTGTTTTCTTTAGAAAAATGAAATACAATTATTAAAAAAATATGTAAGTATAAGATCAACAATAAATTAGAAGACAAAATTAAGTGAAATAAGCTTATATAACTTAATTTTATAATTTTTGAATGTACAAAATATAAAACATCAAGTCTTACAATTAAAAAATATAAAAGCTGCACACTTCATAAATATTAATTTACTGAATATTATATATCAAAATATCAGATATATAATAATACATTTAAAAAATAAAAATAAATAAAGATATTTTTAAAAGAGACACTATACTTTTAAACTTTCTTTAGGTTTCTTTGACTTTTTTTATTTAAATAAATTTATTATTGTAGATTTGATTTTTTTTTAATTCAAAATTAAAGGCAGAGTTATAGATTTAATTTTAAAATTATAAATATAGACAAAAAGATATAAAATCTTAAAGTTTGGTCACTTTTTGTAATAAAGAAGAAATTTTTTTCTATAAGAAGTAAAAAAAATTCTTTTAAAAAGAAATAAGTTTTTCTAAAAAAAAATAAAAGAAAAAAAGAAAAAAAAAAGAGGTAAACTTTCTAATTCTTAATCTCTCTTATTTTTATTTTTATTGGACAACCCTATATCCTTTTTTTTTTTGACAAGTACAACCCTATATCCATAATCTCATGCTATTTGTTTTCTATCTTTCTTAAAAGGCCCAATATCGACAAGCCCAGATAAATTGTGCCAAAACCCAATATCCATATTCTGTGGTGTTCTAATTGTCATGGACTTCACTCTGAACAAGCCCATTGAATTTTCGGGCACGACCGAGGTGAATAAACTGTATCCAATAACAATTATTATTTGTATGTTTATAAAAGAGTTAACGAGAGTCACTTACAACGCCGAAATCTCAACTATTCAGTATGCATGCAATTCAAGAAGAGTTAATTAAATTATTATTATTATTATTTTGATTAGAATGAGGCAATAAATGGACTAATCTCCAGATTAATAGTATTGAGTGCTACTCCCAAAGCATTCCCAAGTGAATAATTGGTTTATGTCAGATTCCACTCATTCGGTCAATTAAGGAGCTTCGTGGAAGAATCTAATCTGCTTTTACTCAAAAGAACAAAGTTGGTAGCTGTTTTGTTTGTTCCTCTATGCATTTTCATAGATGTAACCTTCGCCAGTTTGTGTCCCTGTTTAGAAAATTTTATTCTCTCAGTAGGACCTCTGATTGGTCAATTGAAAATAAAATTTTCAGAAATAAAATATGATAATAATATATTTTTATTTGGCTCGAGTTTTAAGAAATTTTTTAAAAAATATATAATATTCTCAAAAACAAAATATAGAAATACATTGTCATTTATTTCTAAGTTTTATCCCATTAGGGAAGAGAAAGTATTAATTTTTCGCATGGTAAAAATATAATTCTAAGTTTTAAATTATAAATTTTAATCCATAAATTTCAAAACCTCAAATTTTTAAAATTTTAGCTCAAAATTTTAAAATTTTAAATTCTAAAATTTCAATATAAAACTCAAAGTTTAAACCCAATTTTTTTTTTAATTTAATTACACATGTATTTTTTTTTATATGTTAAAAACTGATAAGAGTAAATTTAAAAATTTGTCAAGCATTTTTTAAAATATTGATGTTAGCCTATCACTAATTTTTTAAAAATAATTTTTTTAAAAAAGAAAAACACATGTAATTTTTTTTAAAATAAAACAATATCCTATCACTATTTTTTTATTTATAAAAATATTAATCATATAATTTTTTACATTATTTTTATATCACACCAAATACAAAAAATTAAAATATAAAGTCTAATAAAATATATTATATTTAAATATCTAAATTATCCAAACATATAAAATGCTGGTCTTCCAAAACAAGGCATTAATTTTCTTTTTAGAAATAGTGATAAATTAAGAGTAAAATAAAAATTTAGACTATAAATTTATAAATTTATTTAATTTTAATTTCTAATTTTTTTGAAAATTCATGTATATAAATATTAAATTTATTACACATTTGATTATAGTCCTTGTAAAGAAATTTATACATAATAAATTTAATATTTTTAGATATTAATAAAATAATTAACAAATAAAAAATTTTAAAATTTAATTTACATATTGAAAATAAATTTAAAAATTTAATTTAAATAATTTTATAAATTTATAGTTGAAATTATTATTTTATTTCTTTAATTAATAAATAAATAATATTAAACTAATAAAGTATAAAGCATTGGATCCCTGAGTCAGTAGGAAAAAGGTTACGGCGTTTTCGTCAATTCCTTGCCGCTAATCGGCAGTCTTCGATAACCACCTCAAACTTATCTTCACCGTTCATCACCATGATAATCGACGGCATTTATTTTCGATCCGCGTAGTACAATCTCATTGGATTAAATGAAATCTAACCCACTATATATTTATGGAGCACCCGCTAAACTCTTCCTCATTCATTTCTTTCGACTGTCGTCTGGGACGCGAGTTTCTCTTCTGCATCTATTTGTATCCTGACGGTTCCTGCAAGGTAGTGATAGTTTGTCCATGGCGGGTCGAGGTAAAACCCTAGGATCTGGCGCGGCCAAGAAGGCTACGTCGCGTAGCAGTAAGGCTGGCCTGCAATTCCCGGTCGGTCGTATCGCCCGGTTCTTGAAGGCCGGAAAGTACGCCGAGCGTGTTGGTGCCGGCGCCCCTGTCTACCTCGCCGCTGTCCTTGAGTATCTCGCCGCCGAGGTAATTTTCGTCACCCACCATCAATTCGTATTTATGTTTGTATTTGCATAGGTCATTGAATCTAGGGTTTCGAATTTGGCTCTAGTTTTTCTAATTTTTGATTGATTTGGAATTTTCAACGATTTATTTTTAAATTTCATGTGATGGATTAAAAAATTGTTTTCTTTTTGGGGCTAATTCTTATCTAGGATTTGAATTTTACTGAATGACGAAGATGAGTGTTAAATTTTGCTTCTTCAGGTTCTTGAGTTGGCAGGAAACGCTGCGAGAGACAACAAAAAAACTCGTATTGTGCCTCGCCATATCCAATTGGCGGTTAGGAACGACGAAGAGCTCAGCAAGCTTCTGGGAGATGTGACCATCGCGAACGGTGGTGTCATGCCCAATATTCACAACCTACTACTCCCCAAGAAGACAGGAGGCTCATCAAAGGGCGCTGCTGCTGAGGATGATTCTTAAGTTGAGGCTATTGAGGCTAGAAAAGATCTGGCCCTGGGCCTTGTTTTCCCGTGATTCACTATCGAATTTAGTTTCTTCATTTTTCTTAGATTCAAATAGAGTTTGATCCTTGTGCTATGTGGAATTAGCAGTAGCTGTAGTTAGGGTTTCAGATAGTGATGTGCATATAAATCACTTGCGCTGGTTCCATCTTTGAAGAAATTGTTGGAAGTTTAATTTTTTTATATTTTACCTTCCTGTAGCTTCATACCTAATTAGTAATGACACTTGTTGAAATTTCTGAATTTAGCTTTTCCCTAAATCTCATCTTTGTCCTACTGGCCTAAATTTACTCTGCCGTTTTGACTTGAGACGCGTGGTTCAAGGATTAAGGAAGGTATAACGCTTGGTTGTAGGATGACAGTTGTTGCGTTTCTGGGGTGTTACCTTTTTGTCTATTTCCCTTTACTGCAAGTGTGGGTTGGAATGGAATCATGTGAAAAGTTTTTTTTTTTGTAAGAACTTCTTGATCTAGAAGTAGGAAAAGTGCAAGGGTTAGGGATTGGACTTGGACATCAAACTTCCAATCTTAATGTGTTAATTGTTTATTAGTGGATTATTGGGGATGTTAATTTGGCTTGAAATAGCAACTCTTATTGACGATTGCGTATGGAGCAATGAGCTGAAGAAAAAAGGGAAACCTTTACGTGGATGTTGTTGCACGGTTTCTTTCATGTTAGTTCACTCAGACAGTTGGGCAGTTCATTAGTCATTGTCCATATGGTTTCCTTAATTGGTTTGATGGAGTAATTTGGGATGAGGTTTATTATCTGGACTGTACTAAATCTTGAATGTTTTTTGAGTATGGAGAGGAGAGTTGGGGAGATTTCTCACTTCAATTACTTGGAAGTTTAATATAAAGAGAAGTGTTGATTCATTTTCAGAAGTTACAATGTTATTTAATGGAGTAAGATGAGGGTTGAAGATAAAATTTTCAATATTATTATTATGTATATTTTTGTTTTATAAAAGAAAAAGAAAAGTGAAACAGGTAAAAAAGAGAAAAAGAGAAAGAATACTATCAAATTTTGCAATTTGATAGAGTTTGAAAATTAGTGTGGGTAGCTAGACATGAATTCTTGTTGTACCCACCTCATTTTATTATTGGTTAGCATTAAACAATTATTTGGATATTAACTTTACTTCACTCCACCTAATCTTATCCATAATTAATGTTCTCAAACTAAATAAGAGTTTAATAGTTTGTTTGTCTGTATTATTTTGTTTAATTATTATAATTTTCATTATGCGTTGAAAAAAGTAATATATAAGAATAAATTCATAAGGTATTCAATTTACTTTATTAAGTATTATTATAACTTAGACAATAGGAAAAGGACTCTCTTCATTTCCTTATTTAACATCCGAGAAAGCAAGAGTTAAAAATTTTTTTTTTACCCTTCATTGCCTTGTAATTCTCAAACATGACCTTGAATAGTAAAATTGTTGTGTAATTTAACAATAGTAAGTTTACCTGAGAAAATCTCAGTAATTATATTTTTTCTGAAAGTAGGATATGTACTTATTTTAATAGTAGTCTTAGATGTCATCGGAGCAATATTAGAATTGCAGGGGTTAGAGGTGGGCTAGTAATTTAAAAACTCTTTTTTTTTCCTTGGTTGGATTAAGAGCATAGAATTTAAGTCTAAGAAGTTACATACCATCAAGGGATCATATTCCAGGGATTCCTAATACAACTATTTAGATCAAAAGAGTTGGAGCTATTCACAGCAACGTCAGCAATAACTATTTCACAGAAACGACCTTTGAGTTTGATAATATCTTCCCTTATGGTAGACAATTCTGCTAACAATACACTTCCATGGTTGCAAACTCCAACTGCTTCTCGCTTCCAGTCTTAGAACCACACTCGAATATCCTTTCCCCAGTAGAGTTTCCAAAACTCCTCGAATTCCTTTCAACCAGATTCTGTGTCTTTCTCGTCTACGATGTGTGATGTATATTATAACTTCGTAGGAGTAAGAATAAGCATGTTTGAGGAAACATGAAAATACTCCTACCTTTATGTGGCTGCTTCTTGCAAAAGCAAAACAGAAATACCTGAAGGTTTATTGGAGGATTAATAGGGGTTTGGTCACCCTTAGGCTTAGGGTGCTTTATTCTGCCTGAAGACTGAAGATGATAACTGGTGATATAATGCTTGAGGTAATTAACATCTTCCTAAATACACCACCGAGCTACTATAATTTTGGTGACAAAGTTCTGAATTTCCTGTTGACGATTGGCTTTTTGCCACAAGATATTGATCCATGCGAAGATGCTTTGTGGGAATATATATATCTATTCGTATTGTCATGAACTCACCTGTTACTTGTGTATCAGGTTTATCCTGGAACAGAATTTAAATGAAGCAGTGAGCACTTCATCTCAAGAAAAGCTCTTTCATAGTGCTGTACTGGTATTTTGCTTTGATTGTTATAGGCTTTGGTATTTCTTCTTCTTAATTTTTTTATGAACCTATAAATGCACACGTATCTCTGCCCCTTGAGAAACTGACAAATGAAATAATTTTTTTTCCAGATGAGAAGAATAACTATTGATAAAAATGGATTATACTATCATGCTACATCCTCCCTCTTCAGAGACATCATCATATCAACAATAAAGAATTGTGAATAAACAATCAATCAAGAGACTACCCAACTATTGATCGAGAACTGTCTTCTTCTGGTAAACTATGCTTTATGCAGCTAATCCCAGTGGGGCCTTTTGTTCAATAATGTTAGTGGTAATTTGCTTTGCTTGATGTCAGCTCCTGTTAGGTCTGTACATTTGCCATTTTACTTTGACAAGTGTTGGTAACCAGCATGCCACTTCCACCTTTAAGAGAAGAAACAAAAGTAAGCATTCGTTCCTCTGCAAGGGGAAAATGTTAGCACCATGACTCTACGTTCAAAAGTTATCAAGGAACATTAACATGCTCCCCTCCAAAGTTAGAAAAAGAAAGAGACTCATATCTCTAATAACTAGGAGATGCGCAAAAATTTGGCCATAGAATATTAGTTGCAATACCACATCCAACTTAAATCTATGGACTCTCATCATCTGAACTAAAGTCATCTGTCCTCCTTTCTATGATTGCTGGAAAAAGCTGCTTCCGATGATCTGGAGAAGGCGGGGGACGAAGATCAGAGATAGATGATCTAGGAGCAGTCTCTTGTTTCGGAGTTCTTGCTGCCTTCTTCTGTGCATCTCCCACCTCCTTGCATACCTTATCCAACATTATTAAGAAGTCCCGTACTATTATAAACAACCGAAGGCCCTCATCCCTCCCAGTGTTCCCATGAAAGTAGTCACCAGTGCTCTTCACCAGATCCATGATTTTCTTCTCTTCTTCCAGCAGATTTGTGACATCATCCTCAGCATTCTGTACGAAACTCTCCACCGTATGATAAAACCCTCTGTCTGCCTCTTGGCTTTCCAGGTCTCTCTTTAGTAAGTCTCTGGTTTTCATGAGACCATGACCGAGTTTGGCAGTAGTTCCTGTTAAGCTGTCAGCATCTAGAGCTGCTGCTTTCTTGACATTCTCAAGTTCACTGCTCAAATGTGAAACCACCTGAAGACCAAGCTCATGATAGCGTTCTTCTGTTTCAATGGAGATGTCCTCAAGAAGGTCATCTGTCATAATACTAGAGAAACTCCGGCTCTCTTTAGATATGCGAGCTGCTCTTATGCCCTCAGAGCGGATTATCTCTTTAACAACAAAATGTAAGAGTGTAGTCTTGCCATCGATTCCTTTTACATCAGACAATTTAAGGAGTGTATCGAGCTTGAATGCATGTGCACCACCACGGAATGTTCCATCATTCATACGGTTGCCAGTTTTAAGAACAGCTTCTAGAAGCTTGAGGAACAGCCGGCTGCTTCTTAGTTCCTTACTAGCAACCTAGCATATCAGATGTGGAGTGCAGAAGTTACAAAATCAAGGGATTACACTCAACATGGCCAAAAAAAAGGAAAAAAAAAAAACAAAGGTGCATGTCTGTGGATGTACATTTATGGATTGGCATAAACTAAAACTCTCCCAATATTCACTAACTTTTTATAGGGAGAACATTTTTATAAATCCTCCATTCGATTACTAATAGTCAAAATGCTAAAATAATTTCATATTGATCAGAAATTTATTGGCACTCAATTTACATTTCCTAATGCATTTCAAAATATATGAAAACAGGAACCACTAGATGAAACACTAGTTAGAGTCAAAATTATCAGTAATATGCAAAATCAGACAGATGAATAACATGATTCAATGGCTGGAATATGGATTGATGAAAATCAGAGAGTCTAAATGAAGTTATTAGATGGTGTAAACACTACTTTGAAATTATCCTTAACCCTAGATGTGTGTTTGGTGGGTGGGGAGTGTGGGTTAGTTTGTGTGTCTTTGTGTGCGTGTGTTAAGAGTATGTGCATATAAACAAATCTCTATGTACTAACGAACTCTTGCGGTAACTTGAAATGCATAGTCAAGTTTGGTTTTGAAATCTGTTAGCACAAACTTACCACATCAATTTGGGCTTTACTGTTGCACACTACCCAGCTTTGACAGTTAACTGTATTAACTTGAGTCATTCTTAGATAGGCAGTATGCAACTTTGGAATGATCTAGCACACTCAAGTCATTTTATGATCTTGCCTGTCTTTTGCACAACTACAAATCTTTGATGTTATGGACTCATGGTCTCCAAGCATAGCCAATGCAACATGTAAGGTAAAGATGATGCAGTATAGATATCATACCTCTAAAATTGCAAATGACTCCTTAGTAGAGGTGAGCTCCTCTTTTAGAGTACCCATGAAAAGCAGTGCTTCCAGTCGTTTGAAAGCAATTGGAATTTCAACAAGGGCTTTTAGGAACCGGTCAGCAGGTCCAAGTTGAGATAATTTACCATTAAAAAGTCTAAGCTTGAGTTCTTCATCGGGTGTTGGTGCCATCTTCAGCAAGGTTTGAATGAATTCTGAGGGAAGCTCATTTCCTGATCAACCAAAGAGAGGTTACAAAGTTTCATATCAGTAGAACCAAATAGAATGTAATCATTTTCTTTTTGGGCTGCCATAGTTAACATTCTCTCAATTTACCACTCAGAAAAGCTTCAAACAATTGTTTGGTTAACGTTCAAGGAGTTCTCTATATTAATTGAAAAGAAATATACATTTAACATGTACAAAATTGGCAACAAATTGAAAATGTCAGTTATTAACTCTTTAAGTCTAACTGAGTATAAATTCTATGGAAAGCTCATGTGTGTTTCCCTAGAAGAACCTAATACTATTCCAACTATCATATATTATTGAGGGCAAATTAAAAGTTCAAAGAAAAACACCTTCATGAAGTGCATCACAAACTTCTTCCATAGTCACATTCAATGCTTTCAATAGAATTGACAAATTTTGCGATTTCTTCGCTTCAATGATCTGGATATACTGAGGTGCAGGGTCTAGGGATGAAGATTTTTTCTTGTGCTCAACTTTGGTTTTATCCACTGAGCTATAGCCAAAAAGCGTCTCCATCATCTCTTCATCAAACCTGTCAAATATTCATCATTATGAATGTTAGTAGCCAATGTTAATTCATTATTTATGAGCAACAAAAGAAGTTCAAGATTTATTTCTTACTGGAATGATCCCGATTTAATCTGATTCCAAACCATTGATTGATCTGAGTTAGCTTGAACCTTATCCCAGAAAAAAGGTTTCAGCTTGGCTTTAGGAGCGTCAGCATCACCCTCTGAATCAGCATCACCTTCTGGAGCTTTTAGTTTTGATATAGCTAAAGGCCGAGCAACCTTTGCACCAATTGGTGGAGGAGGTCGAGGAGGAGCTAGACCACCCTTAGGAGGTGGTGGTGCACGAGCACCTGCTTTGGCACCAGGTGGTGCTGGGGGTGGTGGAGGAGGAGGTCCAGTATGAGGTTTTCCAGGCTGTGGCGGTGCAGGAGGTGGAGGAGGAGGAGGAGCAGCAGCAGCATTACCAGAATGTGGCTGAGGGGGAAGGACATTAGGCCTGCCAGGGGGAGGTTTCAAAGGAGACAATTGAGCAGCAATGGTTGCCACCCTACCAGGAGGAGGTTTCAGGTCAAACGATGATCTGGCAGCAGCTCCGGGGGATTGACTTTCAGGAACATCAGATCCAACAGAAAAATTGCCATTCAGAGATGAGATATTTTTGTGGTCAGCCAAATTATTAAATTTCTCACCTCTTGTTGAATTTCCACGAGCAGAATTGGAAGAACCTGGAAGGTCAAAGTTAATTTGTCAAGATTTGTACCTTACATAAACAGGGTGTGAGAGAATAGTAAAATTATAAGTACCAACAGAGTAGTCACTCATGCTGAGAAGAGGCCTCTCATCATTTTTTTTAGCTCGGCTTTTCCTACAACACCTACAACAACAGCAGCAACATATAGAGAGCAGTAGTGCAACTACAAATGTCACCACTGCAGCTATAACTATAACAAGTGTTTTTTTGTCATCCTTTTTCTTTTTTGCACTTCCTTTAGCATTAGAAGAAGCTTTTTTAGTGGTTGGAGACTGTGACTTAGTGTCCTTTTTTGGTGAAGAAGCAGGAAGCAGAGATGATTTAACCGCAGGCACAGTATTGGTTACTTTTAATTTGCGCTCAGGCAAACGACGGCCCAGATTTCTTCTAGGAACATTGGATCTGGCAAAAAGCGATTTGATATAAGTGGCATGCCAAACATTGGAGTCATCCTCATCTCTAAAGACACGGAGTGGATGATTATTTTTTCTCAAACAGTGAAGAAAAAGTTGCTTCAACTGAGGATGGCAATCATTAATCAATTTTTGGATGTTTTCTCTTGCTAATGATTGAGCCTCTGAACTAATTTCATTGATGCAACTGGATGATTCCTGTTGGAAGCATAAGTCAATATATCCAACCTCTTCCTTCAAATGAATTAAATTTATGGAGCAAATGGTCCATAATAGCTTTGCCTGCAGTCATGAAACTATAACCAGTTTTAGAGTCTATTCGCCAAATCTTAGCAACAATGGTTCACGAATTCCTCCCTTTCTTTGTTCTCTCATCTGACAATTGATAAAAGCAATTAGAGCCTTGTAAATTTTGGTGCATGTGACCTTAGCAGAACTTAGATGAGTAAATTTTAAGAAACTTACCCTTGAGAGAGAGAGTCAATGCTCAACAAATCTTGTAAAAAGTTACTGACTTTTAGAGTGAAATTTGGTTGAAATAAAAGCATATATGCATTCATATGTAACCTTTCTTGATCAATTTAGTACATCTCCAATTTATCACAACATAAATTCTTCTGAAGGTTTTCAATTGCCAAGATATAAGATTACAGACTGAGAAGACGCTGGGGAAGAAAGAGGCACCTTGTCACTCATGTCCATCCTAGCGACTATCATTTTAATAGGGAAGTCACTAAAATCACTAAAAACCTCAAACAAGAACATGCTGCCGCTAAGAAAAAAAACAAAAGCAAAAAAAATATAATTAAGCCATATAATTCTTTTTAAAATAATATACATGTCCGTATATCGTGTTTATTTATTTTTCTTGTTTAAACGATACATGAATTACTAGCTACCAAAATCTATATAACGTAGTAAAAGGAGTCTCACCGTGTCCTCATCCAACAATCCAGATGCAGGATCGAGTAGTTGGCTAAGGAAGTCTTCCTGTTTGTCCTCGGTATCTTTTAAGCTGACTGCTGTTGTAAGAAGAACCAAAAGAACGCAAAAGCTAGCCTTTGTAAAATCCATCATTCCAAGTGCTTAATTTTGCTTCTCATTTCATCAAGAAAACCCCAGCAAGAAGAAAGCTACAATCCCTTCATATCACAAAACGACCAAAAAGAAGTTTCATCTTTCATTATCTACCGCCAACCCAGTTCTATTCCTCTAAAGAATACCGCTATTTCTGGCTTCCAGAAGCAAATTCTGTGAGACCCACCAAGAATTTAGGATGAAAATTAGAATTCTGGGATCGAGCACAATGAACAAAAACAACCCCAGAAATTATCCTCCCCAAATGTGTTAATTTATAGAACCAGATCACGTCCAATAAGAAAACCCATCACAAAACAATCATATAGCGTTCAATGGGAGTTCCAACAATGCCGTATAAATCACAAATTCACCTGAAATTTCCTTAAAACGGCCACTGCATATGCCTGAGGCAAATGCAAACGCAAACGAATAACTCCCAGTAAGAATTAAAAAACAAGGCTATGCTTCCGATCAGATCCACGAAAAACAGCTCAAATAATCTGCTATTGAATGCATGCAGCGGTTATGACCGCGAAATGTTTAAGACGTTCAGATTTTTTATTTTTCTTGAGAAATTATCATATGAAAGCGGCCAAAAGAATGAATTTTGATGGAATATATTGTACCAATTAAGGTTGTGAATAATTTTTGGGTGACTGCAAATTTCTTGGCGCGAGAACCCTATGCGCAAATGGCCATACTAACGTCGATTTTTGCATTAGGACAATGGCACCCACTCTGGAACACAGGACCTTCCCATAAGCTTATTTTTCTCTCTCTCTCTCTCTCTTTCTTTTTTTCTTTCTCATTTATTTATTTTATTTATTTAATGTACTAAACAAAGGGAGTTTTCTGCCAATTTATTTTTTCTTAGCATTACTAATTTTATTGAGTTAACATGACAATTTATAAGCCACAGCATTGCAATCTCAATTCACTTTCTCTATCTTTGGCTATATCTCTCATAATAAAAGGCATTGAGAGATTCATTATCACAACAGATTTTATAACTCCTTAATTTACTAATGACTTAATTTCTTCTACAATTTTATGTAAGGGTCAAGATTTAATTTATATATATATATATATATATATATATATATATCATACTATGAAGATTAAATACTTTATTATAAATTTTAACGAGATTATAATAATGTTTATAAATAGTCTAACAAAATTTATTGGTTATATAGAAGTTTTATAATTAAAGTATTTTAATTTTTACAAATTGAATCAATTTTTGTTAACTAAATTTTGATCCTTATAAATACATGTGATGTATATAAAGATGGAAAAAAAAATTCAAGTTGTGTATTAAGTAATTTTTTTTTAAAAAAAATTAGTCTAAATTAACTCATGATGTGATAGTGCAAATACAAGTAAAAACAACTAATATGTTAATACTTAATAACACTACCGTAATCCAATTTTTTGGGATAAAAAATTTGATAATTTTAGTAATTAGCAATACGTTTTTAAAAAAATGGATGGAAATAGATAAGTGTATTTCTTTCTTTTCTCTCAATAAAATATGGGGAATTTATATTATTATTTACATATTAAAACTAATAACCAAAATAAATACTATATGTTGATAATTACATGTTGTTTATTAACATTTGTCAAAAACTTTTTTTCTTCGCAAGAGTATCACTTCTACCCATATGATTTATTTTCTTCAGGGTATTAAAATTATTCTTTTCTATAAATATTTTTTTTAAAAAAATTGAACATCTAATAAGAGAGAGTTCTCTTAATTACTAAATTCAAACTTATTTTTTTTTTGAGTAATTATATTTGTCAAATGTTTTGAAACTAAACTTACCCACACATTTGAAAACTTTAAAGTGCAATCCACAAAAATAAGAGAATTACAAATATATTCAACTGACATAATGATGAAAATAATAAGATAAATAATGCACCCAAATATGTTAATTAACCGTTCTTATGGATTTATAATTTCTAGTTTTCTACCCCTCTCACTTCACTCATTTTATGTTCCTTTATCAAGTAAGTTTTATTTTCAACAATAATTATCATTATACTTTATTCTCTAAAACTCATATACGACCCACTTGAAATAATTTGATAGATTTGTGTGAATTATATATATATAAAAAAATTAAATAAACTTTATTTATAAATCAAATAAATAATTAATAGGTGTGTCATCATAACAATCACTTTGAATGTTGTTGTTATAAAAAATTGAACTTCTTGAAAATTTGAACTTTTTTATCTTTAAATTTTTATTTATTAATCCAAATAAAAATATTAATCTTCAAAATAAAGATAAAATTTTAACTGTGAAAATTCAATTTCTCCTAAGGTCAAATTTTCTTTAAAATATCTATCTTAATTATTTTAAATTATTTAAAAAATATATTTATATACTTATATTTTTATTTATAATGGACTTGTTTTCATATAAATTAACTAACTCCTACTACTAATTCACCCGTTAAGCTGTTTTGGTCAAACTAATATTGGGTTTTCTTATAACATTAAGGCCTTTTTATTTTTATTGGGTTCAGCCATATTTCTAAACGGAAAATATGGTGTAGAGGGCCGCTAGTTCATGAAATTTATAGGCCTCTGCCCTTCAAAAGGCTCCAACTTTCAATGTTTCATGCAGACCTAAAACCTTCATCAAGACCTATCTTGATTTTGGGCTTATTTTTTTTTTTTAAAAAAACAGAAACTCCCAACTTAAAAGAGGATATAATTAAAACTCAAAACACTTTGTAGACAATTTATACGAATAAATATTAAAATTGACTAACTAAATTAGCACCTATCCCATATGATGGGACTATAATATTGACATCTAAAGTTCGTTATGTTTATCAATTCTCAATTGTGTTTGATATGTGATACTTTACGTATATTCTATAATATATTAAAAAAATAAAATTATGTTTTAATTAATAATTATAACTTTTGAGATAATGATAAGTACTTTGATTTTGATACATATAAATTGAGAAAAATTCTGTACAATTCATCTGAAATGTCAATTACTTGAATAATTTAAATGCCAAATAACTTGACAAGTTTAATATTCAATGTAGATCTTCTAATTCACAATATGTTAAGCTTTAAAAATGAATGTTTATTCTTTATATGGAATTGCTACAATAAAAAGTAGTATGGTAGTGAGAGTAATCTAAATATCAAGAAAAAAAAAACCAATCATTTAGTTTCATCCTAAAATACTACTTCATGTTCAGGTAAATGCTAAGGCACCATAGTGGTTCCCATAAATGAGCAAAAGATATCTAAGTTTATTTAATCTGAGTACAGACAAAGGGAACTTCAAGCTTACCACAATGGTCTAAGGAGTAACGGTTATTAAAGTATGTAAAGTCAACATGTGACAATTGGGATAATTAAGAAAGCTTTAAACCATTTAAAGAATTTGCCTAAAAAGTTATTCTGGTTCTCCATAAAATGGTACAGTATTAATTTATTATTTTAAAGTTTAATTTTATATAATTTACGTTCTATAATTTAGTATCTGTTAATTGAGTTATTAATATTGAATGCTTTTTAATGATATTGATGTGACATTTTAATATGAGTTTTTTTTTCATTATTTATTTTAAAAATGTTTTTAATTAATATATATCTCTTAAAATGTGGCACAACAAAGTGTTACAATAGTGTTGTGACCCACACGGTGCATTTCGTGCCGTTGAGCAAGCAATGTCAGTCTTGTTTTGAAGTTAATATGACACTGAAAATTTTGGCAATTTTAAAATTTCACTAACCTTATTAATTTTAACCACAAATGCAATTTATTATCTTCAATAAATTAAAAAGGAATTTTAAGAAATTTTAAAGCAACACAGTCAACTTTACAATTTACAAAATATTATAGAAAGTGAGTGATTGTTAAGAAGAAAAAAAATGAAGATTTATAATGCAAAAAGACTTGTTAAAATTCATATTTGACTGCAATTACTCGCTACACTTTTGTAACATACTTGAAACATTTAACTTTTTTTGCACCAACACTTTTAGACTATTTTATCTCTCACTTAAAATTCCCCTAAAAGTAGGAATCGCTCACCTAATTAAAATGATTAATTTATCTCTTTATTTTTATTCTAATTTATTTTTCATTTTCGCTGTCTTATCTACGCGAAAATAAGCAAACAATCTCAAGTTGTATACGAAGGATGCTTCTATTAATTTTTTTAGCCTATTTTATGTCCTATGTTCTTTTCTTTCATGAAATTGCATTCACGTGGCTAATTTTTTTTAGCATATTTTATTATTTTAACATTTTATTTTTTATTAAAAAATGAATAGAAAAAAAATAAAAAAAAAAGAGACATGAAGAATTTTTTTTTAAAATTTAAATATAACCAAACAGATAAATAAAATATTCTCAAGATATATTATTTAAAAATTCTCAATAATATCAAATATTAATAAAATATATTTTATATATTTTCAAAAATAAATTTTTTTATAATATATCAAATATCCTCTTGTATTTTGTATTATGTGCATGAATTATTGACTGTGAGCCTTGTACGTAACAGTAAATAAACTGTAGTGATCTGAAGCCGTTCTGGGGTGAAAATAAACAAGATTGTGCGCCACAGAACATTTCCATGTTCTTCTCCCATTCCCCTTTCTTTGTCTTCGGAGTGATGGCCAGATTGGGATACTCTTTCCTGATCCCAACTTACGCACCGACATCTTCCTTCTGCTTGTCCATTCTGTGTCTCCAAGTTAAGGTCGCTGACACGGGCTTCCGTATATACTACCAAACAAACAAGGCCTTATCTTGTTTGCTCTTTCCAATAATTTATACAACTCATTAATTAAAAAGAAATATTGTCTAGTTTCAATCATTACAGAAAAATGTCAGAAACCTCTCGTGCTCTTTCCTCACTAGCCATCTCTCTTAACAAGGTGAATAGTTTAAATATGATGGTCAAATTCAGGCTAACTTTAGCTTCATTCACCACATTGAAGAAATTGAAGCAAGAATTAGCCAAATGGCTTGCTTAGTTAGTAAAAAAAAAATGATATCTTTTTTTTATTAATCTGGTTCAATTGTTTTAAGAAATATACTGAAAATAAAAACTTAAATGTATTAAACTGGTATAAAAGAATGTATTTATTTTATAATGGTTGAAAAGAGAATTCAATTTTGAATATATTCAAACGAACAATAAAAACAAAAAGAGAATGTAAGAGTATCTCTAATGATACAATTTATTGAAGTTGTTTAAATGAATCTTACATTGTTATATAATTATTTTTTTTATTTTAAATAATTTTTTATTATTTTAATGGCATCTCATAAATTATTCTATATTTTTATATTTTATTTATATTTATTTATATTTATTTATATTTTAACTTAAAATATAATTAATTCATATTTTAATTTTTTAAAAAAAAACACATAAAAAAATTTAAATAAAATTTTTAAAAATAATATAAATTTATTTTAAGTAATATTTTTAATAATAAAAATTTAAAATAAAAAAAATATATAATAAAAAATAATTTTTATATTTAAATATTATTACTTATAAAAACAACGGTGTTTAAATTAGTCAAACATTTTGGTATCACCCTAAAAGTGACAGAGATAAATAATTCACAATGTAAGAACTTCTATTGAAAATGTTCTAAGAATTTTTAGAGCTTAATTATTCTAAGTGGACATATGATTAGACACTCTACAATTTGAATTACATCTCCATATAAAAAATGATAGATCTTTTTATTAAATTAGTTCAATTGTTTAAGAAAGTACATTGAAAGTAAAAATTTAAATGCCCTAAACTGATATTAAAAAAATGTGTTTTTCAAATTGGGTGGAAAAAATATTTAATTTTGAGTATACTAGGACAACAAAAACAAAAGGAGGATATGAATTTTCTGAGCAAGTTGGCTGTAACTGGAGATGTCATTAAAATGGTAATACTTTAGAGCAAGAGAGATGATATTAGTGAGGTGTTTATACAAAATGGGAATGAACCAGATGAACATGAAACACAGATAATTATATATGCTTTTCCTCAAAACAAATAGACAGGCTATCTATCTGGAGTAAAAATTAAGCTATGTCAGACTCATCCCTGACTAATCAACCATAAATCAAGATGAAACTTTCTTCGGGGAATTTTGTCCAACATACAGGCGACATTACACACAATCTATCAAGTACTAAGTTTCGTGAAAAGCTTGACCTTTAGCAGATACTTCGGTTTATAAAAATAAAATGAAACTTCAAAAATGAAAAACAAAACCAAAAACCAAAAAAAAAAATTGATAAGTTGTGGATAAGGGAAAGGAAGGCATGCACAAAATGGAGATGCGGGGTATCGATCCCCGTACCTCTCGCATGCTAAGCGAGCGCTCTACCATCTGAGCTACATCCCCATGTTTGGATCTCATGGAAATCGAGTATTAATTTTATATCTTATGGAAATATATTTTTACCTATATATATAATTTAACAACAGCGGCGAATACCTATGCGTTGATGAGATCCAAGACGATGGAAAAAAAAAGGGGAATTCTTTGTCGCAATGTCGCTTAGTATATAAGAGAGTTTGTTTGTTTGTTTATTTGGTGACATAAAAAAAAAATTCATTCCTTTATTTATTTATAGAGTAGAGTAATAATTTAAAGTTAATTTCATAATTTTTTAAAATAAAATTTAATATTTTAAAATATCAAATTCATTACATATTAATTTTTTAAAAGACTAAAATAATTAAAATATAATAAATTGATAATTTTATAAATCAATTGTGTATTAAAAAAGTTCATAAGTTAAAGTTAAAGGAATCTATAAATTTAAATTCTAAATTTTTAATTTACTTTTCATTTATATGTCTTAAAGTAAATTATTAATTTAATCTTTAAATTTATAATTTTATTTTATTTTTATTTTTATTTTTTGAGTAAGTTAATTAATTTTTAAAAATATCAAATATTTTATTATTCTTAAATATTAGTAAAATAATCAATATAAAATAAATTAATAATTAATTCAAGAAATAATTTATATTTTTTCAAAAAGAAAATTAAAAATTAAAGTTAAATAAATCTACAACTAAAATGACGCGTGTTTGCTTCATACACAGTTCGTTGACTCTGTCAACTCCAACTTTGATCCAAAACAAACAAAAAACGACAGAGACAAGAACAAATGCTAAAGCTACCTTCTTCTTATGTGCCTCAGTATGGCCTCTAAGGAAGTATTAAGTTTGGATTGTTTCAGGAATTGGTACCGGCTGAGGCAAACAAGTGGCGTATAATTAGAGATTTAAACCCTCTAAATTATTTTGTATATTTAAAAGAATAAAATACAAATAAATAATTGTTGATAAAGAAAGCAACGGTTCAAAATTAGTTTATTTGAAATGGTTTTCACTCAACACTTTTCTACCTGCACTTCACTCTCTTGCACTTTAGAGGAGTTGGCCGGTTTAGGTTTGTGTAATTAGGGTATTTTTTAGGAATTTTAATTTTTAATTTGTTAATATACTAAAAATTAAGAGTTTGTTTGGTTTTATTTTTGTTTTTTTATTTTTAAAAATTATATTTAAAAATTATTCTGTAAAACAAAAAAAAATATATATTTGATAAACTGTTTTAAAAACATTTTATTTTTTATTTTTTCGTATCCTGAAAATAAAAAAAACAAAAATAATTTTTTATTTTTTTATTTTTTTATTTTAAAAATAATTTATTTTAAGAATTTATTTTCGAAATAATAATATAAAACAGTTATTAAATAATTTTTTTTATTTTAAAAATAATTAAAAATAAAAAATAAACAAAACTTAGGTCTCTATTTTTTCACTATATAGAACAGAAAATAAAACTATTTTATTTGCTATTCCGTTCAAGTTTGGAGGCCTGCAATATTGCACATTCTGTGCAGAATGAATTAGTCTTTTTCACTTTTGTCTCTTTATCACCTTGGATTTGTAAAAATAATGTGGGAATCACATAAGCCAAAGGTATTAATAATTCAACTTCTAACTCAGTTTATCATGTGCAAGTCAAACTAGCCTCATCATCAACAGAATAAACTGGCTTATTCCAACAATTATGGAATTACTAAAATAATTTTTCTTTTTTGTTGGCCAACTAAAATATTGAATTGTCCAACAGCTATGTACTTAAAAGCATGGAAACATCTAGAAAACCAAATTAATTTTTAGCTTTCTCCATTCATTGTTCTATTCTCATGCTCTTTGTTCCTTTTTTTTATTTTAAAATAAAATAATAAGACAAACTTCATATTCACCAAAATGATAATTGGAATATGGTGTTTTACTGGTAGACCAATATGTAATAACTGTATTGTGCTATGACACTCAATTCTTACCAAACAAACTATTCGGTTATTACTCATCTCACCTAACCGATGCGTGTTTCTCCATCTGAAGGGTTGAATTCTTTAATTATCTTTATGAGGTGAAACCTACAATACTTTAAAGCACTACGTTGCTTGACAATCCAGCAATCCTATAAAGGAAATTGCATAGTACTAGGAATCCAGATTTCAACCCCCAAAATTTGGCCTAGCAGTGAAATCAAGTAGGTGATGTTATTGTTTAGTTAATTGTACTCATAAAAGCTTGAATTCTATTTGAATGGCGTGAATGAATGATCTATCTTTTAACTACATAGAAAAAACAACTCCCCCATTTGAGGGGATTAATTTAAATGTGTCAAAAATCATCCAAACACAAATTCACCGTAAAATTAAAAAGTTCAACGTTATTAATTTTTTGGGTTTTAGATTATAAAAATTTAGGTTGCGTTGATTTGCGAAAATATTTTTTTTTTTTAAAACAATTTTTATTTTTTAGTTTTTATATTTCTAAAAATACGTTTGATTTGTATTTTCATTTTCACTATTTTTTAGTTATATTGTTGTATTTTTATTTTTATTATTTTATAATTATATAAATAATAAAATATTACGTATATAATTCAAAATAATTGTAAAAATTCCATCGTTGTAATGCACTACAAAATTAAAAATTTTGAAAACGTCTTTTTAGGGTTTTTAAGATTTTTAAAAATTCAAAAAATATTTTTTAAAAATAAAAATAGAAAACAGTAAACAAACGTGTTTTCATATCTGTTTTCAATTTTCAGTGAAAATGAAAATTGAAAACAGACAAATCAAACAGACTCTTAGTAGATTCTTTAATTTTAGAATGAATGATCTATCTTTGACTGAACTAAAAAAATAAATTAGTTAAAATACGTATAGATTGTTTTGAATATTACCTATTAAGATTTTTTGTTAAAACCTATTTAACCATCTTACCCATTAGTCACATTCCATAGGCTTCTTCTAGTTATAATTATTTTTGGGTCAAAAACTATGGAGGTTTCTGATTTCCTACCCATTTCCTCATATTAAAGAAGTCATAGTAATTAACTTGCAGGATTTTGTGAAGAGAACAGACCAAAGGCAAGGTCTGTGATTGATCCCTCTGGCTTTTGCCGACACTAACAAAGAATTTTGGACTTTATTCTATTTGGAAAGTGATATGCATTAGTTGAATAGTGCGTTAAATGCAACACACACTTGGGACAAAACCTTTTTTTTTTTCTTCAGTGCAGAGAGAAGGAAAGTCAATTCGGTTGGCATAGATAAAGAAGAAGCCTCAGAAAAAGAAGTTATGGGAAAGGGACACATAAAAAGAATGCAGCTGAGTACCAAGAAGTGAATGGAAACACCAACCGCTTGCACCATGTGGGATGCAATATTCTTTCACTATTTTCCATTCTGCTAAGTTGGCACCAAAAAATTTGATCTGGGGTTATTTAACTTTTTCCGGGAAAATTCTTAACTCCCATCTGACGCAATAGAACAGAAAAACTTAATTGTTTAATAAGCCCAAGGGAATCTTTGCTATGCCAAATTTTATAGGGTTGAAGCTTGCCTTAGGTCCCTGTTTAACAGAATCACAACTTGTAAAGTGTCCCTACCATGATACTTGGTAGTTTAAGTTAATTTCAAAGTGAAGCAAGAATCTAGAGAGGTCAAAAAATCTATATATGAGAAGGTTAATCATAAGAAAAGAATAATGACAATTTAGTAAGTGACTTAGTTGAAATACATTAGAGCACGTCATAACGTGAAATAATTTAATTGACTCTTAATTCATAGTGAATATTACAAGTCTCACATTAATGAAATTTATTATCGTAGAATAGTACTTAAATTTGAGAGACTCTCTCACCTAATATGTTAGTATTTTGATTGAACTCTTCTCTTAAATTTAGGTCTTAACATTGGTGCTTTAATTGGGAGATAAAAATCCAACGAAAGGGGGCGACTTTGGAAAAGAGCGACCAGAAAAAGAGTTACCTGAAAAACAGAGTGAAAGTCCCCCTAAGTAAGCAGTTAAGAGTGGGCCGTCCGTGAACATTCAAATTCTCAAAGAGAGTGGAATATTACAAATTCTACATTGATGAGATTTGTTATCGTGGGATGATACTTAAACTTGAAAGACTCTTTCACCTAATAAGTTAATCTTTTGGGTTGAACTCTTCTCTTAAGTTTGGATCTTAACATTAGTCTCATAATTTTAATAACGAAGTGTTATGTTAAGTATTATTTTTAAAATTTAATTATCAGGTGTCTTAATTAAATGTTATTAGGTTAGTGTCGGACAAAAATAATTGATTGTGATCGTATTTTTATTCTACATCAGAAGCGGACTGTAAAAATTTGTTTTATAAATCTCTTTTTTTCAATGTGAATAACTTGTCTTTAATCAAAATAAAAAGATAAATTAGTTGATAAACTGGTTGAGATACTATATCACTATCTCACTGCAATATAAAATTAAGAAAAAGAAAAATGTGTAGTTTCCAAGCAGGTTAGAAAAAGTTTGGATTTGGAGGAGGTTATGTTCTGTGTCGGATTCTGGCACGGCAAAGCAAAAGAAGAGGAAGGATAATGGTAATGAATTCATTTACTTTTTATTGGTGAGCAACTTTAAGTAGGTATAAGTTTTCATTAAGCGTCACCAATATTGTTCATTTTTTCTTCTGGAGATTTGGTGATAAAATTGTTGGGGAATCTCACTTAGTTTTCCTTAAAACTTCTTTTTCACACCAAAATTATACCGTACAGAGATATTTATCTAGATGCAAGCAGTGAGATTAAAATTTGATGCTTGAAGATAGGGGAGTTTGATTTTCTAAGATAGCTATTGTCTTATTTATAGTGTTTGATTAATATAAAGGAAGAATGGTATGAATCATTTTTTTTTTTAATTTTTCACACGACCCAGAAAAAATTTAAATATAATAAAATGTTTAACATTTTAAATAAACTCAGAATATATATAAAATAATTTTTTTAATAAGAAATTAAAACATTTATTTATCAAATAACATCTTATTCTTTTGAACTCTAATAGTTTATACCGCACTAGCATTTTTTTTAATATATATATTTTTGCTTTCTCTTTTTACGATTATATTCAAATAAACATTAAAAGAAGTTGAAGGAATAAATTAGTAATTGAAAGCCAACTAAAGTTTGCTCAATTGGCAAAAACAAAAAAAATTAATTTAGGTTTAGAGTCACCTATGTTTTGTGGGTTTGAATTCTCCTAAAATCAAGAGTTCATCCGGTTAACTTTTATAAAATAAAATGTCTTAATATTTAACTTTTTAAGTGATTTTTTTATTCTTATACTAAGATTTTATTTAATAAAAATAATTAAAAATTTATAAACTATACATTAATTGAAGTAATATATAATTTATAAATTTTTAATTAATTTAAACTATTTAAATAAATTTGTTTATCAAATATAAATTTATAAATTAATTAAATAAATTATAAATTTATTTATTTATTTTGTTAAATACACTCTAACTCTTCAAATTTTAAAATATAAGATATAAATATTGTGGATTTGATAAATTAAAATATAGAATTAAAAATAAATCTTGAGTATGTTCGTAGTATTCTAACCAATAATATTGAAATAATATATTTTTATTACTATTTTATCACAAAAAATAATAAAATAATTAATAATAGTACAGTGCAACCTAACGAAAGGTTTTTAATATTTAAGCACTTGGGCCATATCTAATTTTTATTTATTAAAAAAATGCAAATGTTATTTTTAGGTGGGTTTTGATGCTACCAAACTATCATTTTCGTTTGTTTTCTAATTTAATAAAGTCTTAATCAATACGCATATCATTAACTTCATTAGTTCAATCTGAACCAACAAAACGATTACGACATAACAGGAGCAATTATAATGCAGGACAATTTTTATACTATAAATTTCCGTATAGAAAATATAGCAACCCTTGTTTTTTTTTCTTTTTCTATTATTATTATTTGATAATTTATATTTTTTATTATTGTCAGCTACAGATCAGTATCTTCCACACGCAAACTCTTTAATTGTAATTTATCTGGTTGTTCAAATATTTTAAATTGAATTATTGTCTAGTGTTGAAATAGAAACCAAATTCTTAGCAACTTGACTCTTATTTTCTTTTTATTTTTCATTTTAATAATTTTATTTTTATAATTAAAATTACAATTAAAATAAAATTATTATACTTTTAAAATTTATTACTTCTTTCATAAATTTAGTGTTAGTAAAACTAGTGAGTATAAAAGTAGTTACTTCTTTTAAGAATTAATTTTTCGTGAGGGCTATGTTATAAATTTTTAATAAAATAATTATTATTAATAAGATATAGATAATAATTAAATTTTTTTACTATAAAATATATTTAATTAAAAATGGAGAAGCAATTTTCTCTAAAAATTAGTTTAATCAAAATTTAAATTTCATAGACATTCGAAAATAAATATTTTTTATTTTAAAAATTTGAGGCCTCTTAATCATCAATAATTCTTAGTAAGTGTTGCTTTTTCTTAAACCATCACAAAATAATTATTATCAATAATTGTAACTTTAGGCCACGGGGAAGGGTAAGATAGTAATTAGGAAGAAAACGTTCAACGAATCTCACAACACGTGACGGCCACATTAATTTTATAGCTTTAATACCAACGGCAGTAAAATCTAACACTCACCGAACACTCCCAAACAACCGCAGATCCAGAGACCACAGAGATTGAAAGATTCAACCTCTTTTTTTTTTTTTTTTTTTTGGATTAATAATTTTTCTGTATTGATTTTTATTTTTAAGAATTCGTTTCGCCGTCCCTCTCTTCCTTCTTTCATCATCAATCTTCCTGCTAGCTAAAGCAACGGCTTTGATACAACGTTAGCTTTCAATACAATCCATGGACCCACACTAAGACACAGTCTCACTCTCTCTCTCTTTCCTCTTCCTTGTGCCTTTGCAAGTGTGTGCGTGCGCTTCAAAATGGTCACCACGAACCAGGACCGGCCTCCAATATCATCATCACTCACATCCCCAGCTGCAAGCTCTTCAAAGGTACCATCTTTTCTTATTTCCCAAGATTTGATTTCATTCTCCACCTAAATTCCACTCATGGGTTGTTTCCATTTCTTCTGTATTTAACTATGTGATCTATTTTGTTTGTTTGTTTTACTTATTGTGATTTTTTTTTTTTGGGTTGAGGTTTCAGAAGTTTCTTGGTGATGAGTTCCTCGTAGGTGAAGAGGAACAAGTTGGAGGGGAAAAAATGGTGGGAACTCCGATCAATGGAAGAACAAGGCAAGCTTTTAGAGTTGTTAATGGCGGGCATGATCTCGGCCCGAGCAGTGCTCCGCCAAGCAATGCTGGGTCGGAATGTGGTTTTATAGAGTTCACCAGAGAGGATGTTGAAGCATTGCTGAATGAGAAAGCCAAAAGGAAGGATAGATTTAATTATAAGGTCAGTTAAAGCTTGATTGAGCCTTGAAGGTCCTTGAGTTGATGCTATATGTTTATTGAATTGCTTGTTTGCCTATTTGGGTTGGAGATCATAAAGGATATCAAGTTCTACGTGCATGGTTGATGGCTTTGGTTCTTATTTGATTTAAACGGCGCATAGCACTGCTTGAATTACCGCTTGATTACCCATATGTTAACATCAAATTCTGTGTCTCTAGGAAAGATGCGAAAATATGGCAGAATATATAAGGAGGCTTAAGATTTGCATTAGATGGTTCCAAGACCTTGAGTTAAGCTACTCGTTAGAGCAAGAAAAATTAAAGAATTCATTGGAATTATCCCAGCAAAAATGCGTAGAAATAGGTGCGATTTTTATCAAATTTTCCACCCTTTGTTTTTAATCAATCCTCACCGAGTTGCTTACTGATATACTCGGATTTATTTGATTACAGAGTTACTGCTTAAAATCAAGGAAGAAGAACTGAATTCAATTATTGCGGAAATGAGAAGGAATTGCACGTCTTTACAAGAGAAATTAATAAAGGAGGAATCGGATAAGTCGGTAAGGGAGATTTCAAGTCAGTTGAATTTCAAGCATGAAATTAATGTCCAAAAGAAATGTTAACAGTAAATTTTGTACATTTTATCATCTTCGTAAACACAAGGCGGCAGTGGAATCTCTTGCGAAAGAGAGAGAGGCTAAGCTTAACATTGAGAGGTCGCAGACTACTCTGTCCGAGGATCTTGGGAGAGCTCAACGAGAGCTCCAAAGTGCAAATCAAAAGGTAAAATAATAGTAAAATCCTTATTCAAAGAATTTCTTTCCATTTTGTATATGGTCATTTTAATCGTAAATGGAATTAAACTAACAGCTAAATGTCTACATCTATGGGTTCTGCAGATTTCGTCACTAAATGAAATGTATAAGCGGTTACAGGATTACATAACAAGCTTACAACAATATAATGGAAAGCTTCATACAGAGCTTTCTTCTGTTGAAGATGAACTTAAGCGTGTAGAAAAAGAGAAGGCCAGTGCAGTTGAGAACCTCACCGTGTTAAGGGGTCAACTTACTCTGTCCAAAGTAAGTTTGCTTTTGTATTTGAATTGTTTCACTTCAGAATTCAAGTAGTCTAAGAGATCATAGTAGATATATAAAACCCTCATGGTAAGCATAGGAAGGTAGAAATAACAATTTTTGTTGATAAAAATAGATATTCAGGAAGAACTTTATAACATGATATTACTTATTTTTTATCTTGGCTACTCTGGGGCTGTTTAGACAAATGCCATACTTCGAGATTCGAGAATACATTCAATATTAAAGGTTTTGAAAAAACCTCTTTATGTTTCAATGACTAGATCATATCTTCATTGTTGACCCTACTTTTTCTTTCCTCATTACTATTTCATGTGGAGTAGATCTTATTGTTTATATTCTCATACTTTTGACTTTTGAGAGTTTATTTAATATAATGGTGCTCATAGATGTATTGAAGTCTTCATTTAAGGATTATTTTATGGTTTTGAATGAAATATTTGTAATTGGAGTAAATTCTTAAAGAAAAAAGTTAATTGTTAAACAAGTAGCCATGGCTGTTGTTGTGATAAGCCTTCAATGACGTAGAGAGGCACAGAGAAATTCTCTTAAAACATTACCACATTATGGCAGAGCTGGAACTTACCTTGCTTCCCTTTCAAATGTTTTCTTATGTACAATGGTAATATCTTTTGGCACTATCCTAAAAGCCGAGATGTTGTTTTAGTAAATGATGGAGACCTAAGCAAGTGGGGGGGAACCCACCCTTAAAAACCGGCTTGTAAGCCCCTTTAGTACCACAAGGATTATCAATGGCTTCCTGACTGTGACTCCATCAGTAAAACTCAAATCAATGTGAAAAATGTTTCTCCAAACAGACATATACAAGTGCAAGCATTCAACTGTCTCTTGCTTGCATAAAAGAAATGGCAATGAAGCTTTAAGATAGCAACCTTATGTTAATCCTAGATCATCTGATTATGTGGTTGTTCTTCATTATATAAGTTAGACATTGGTGGAAACCACTTGACATTGAGGAATTCCCAGATAAGTTCTTATCATAGTGCCCTAAAGATCTCATGAGTCATGATAGTCCTTACCAAGAAGTACTAGAGAACTGACAGTGGTTATATCCTAGCAAGTTTGGTAGATCTATATAAAAGTTTTAAGAAGTTTTAAGAGATGATGTGATAGGCTATTTTTATGTTAAGCATACATAGATATGGGTTGTGGATTTACTATTACTATCCTTCATGAACTTTCAGATAACCATATCTGTTGAGCTGGATTAGCTTTTCTTTTTGTTCTATTTGTACTTAGCATGCAAGTGGTATCTTACACAGTTTCATTGGTTCAATTAATAGTCTTCTCAAGAAGAGGCCATAAAACAGAAGGATGCTCTGGCTAGTGAAGTTACATCTCTTAGAGGAGAATTGCAACAAGTTAGAGATGATCGAGACCGCCAATTATCTCAAGTGCAAACTTTAACTTCTGAATTAGCGAAATTTAAAGAATCTACGGAGAAGTCCTGCATTGAGCTGGACACTTTGAGGAAAAAAACGAATGAACTGGAGGTTGGTTTCTAACCAATTTCTTTTTAGTAAATATCACATCCTCTTATTATTATGTTTGCATGAGATGATGAGTTTCCTGCACAGGCAAGATGTTCTATGCAAGATAGTCAGCTAAAGGCATTGCAAGAGCAGCTAACCGTTGCAGAGAAGAAACTAAAGGTAATAAGGCACAAATTTAGAAGAAAATCTATATAATTATCATCTATCTTATTCTTGGACCAAGGGATCTTGCTTTAGTGTAGTGAAAATTCATTTACTGCGTTTAAATTTATGATATGGTTGTTTTTTGTTTCCTTATCAGGTGTCTGATATATCTGCCCTTGAGACAAAGACAGAATTTGAAGGGCAACAAAAACTTGTAAATGAGTTGCAAAGACGCTTGGCTGATGCAGAACATAAACTAATAGAAGGAGAGAGGCTGCGGAAAAAATTACATAACACCATTCTGGTATTTCCTAGATCCAAAAGAATTTATTGACATTTAAAAGTCCACAGATTAGTAATCTCCATTTTAACAGGAGTTAAAAGGGAACATCCGCGTATTCTGTAGAGTGCGACCTTCATTGCCTGATGAAGGTTGTAACCCAGAAGGCAAGATAATCTCTTACCCCACATCGATGGAAGCTTCTGGACGAGGCATTGACTTAAACCAAAGTGGTATATCTCTAGTGATGCTGTCATTGAAGTTATTCTTTTGCTTATTGATGTATACTTGTTTTAGCTATTGATCTAATTATATTGTCAACTAATATTGCTCTGGTATTGTTCTTAGGCCAAAAACATTCTTTTACATTTGATAAAGTTTTTGCGCCAGACGCATTGCAAGAAGAAGTTTTTGTAGAAATTTCACAACTTGTACAAAGTGCTCTTGATGGCTATAAGGTGATTTCTATGTTCTTTCAGCCCCTTTGATATATCATTTCAAAATGTATCAGCCACATAAACGCAAACAGTTGCATAATTGCTAGTTGATATGGAAAAACACAATTCTAAACTTATTTAGATTTACACAAATTGCTGCGTTGTATAGCATCTGTACTCTTTCTCTCACGGTTCTTTTAGTTTTTGACCTGTCTTTGCTGTAATGGACATGTAAATCCATTAGTTCAGGTGCAGAGTGATTTTTTTTTTAAATATGCATGTTTAAAAATCCATTTGTATGCATTACATGTTTAGCCTCGTGGATTTTTAAAAAACTGGTGAAGTTTTCTTTTCCAGGTTTGCATCTTTGCCTATGGTCAGACAGGGTCAGGGAAAACCTATACGATGATGGGCAGACCTGGACATCCAGGGGAAAAGGGTTTAATACCTCGTTCATTAGAACAAATATTTCAAACAAAGCAGTCTCTGCAATCCCAAGGCTGGAAATATGAAATGCAGGTGACAGAGTATTTTCCTCTTACTTTAACCCATCATTGCAATGTATATATATTTGAATATGATATTGAGAAGGTTTTTTCTAATAATCACAGGTGTCAATGTTGGAAATTTATAATGAAACGATTCGTGATCTGTTATCTACAAATAAATCATCATCAGATGCAATGCGTACAGAAAATGGTACTCCTGGAAAACAGTATGCAATCAAACATGATGCCAGTGGAAATACACTCATTTCTGATCTTACAGTAGTGGATGTTCAAAGTGCTAAAGAGGTTGCATTTCTTCTAAATCAAGCTGCAAATAGCAGGTAACTATTTCCTAATGTTCATTTCCAACTTTATTCAATTTGGCAATGTCTTATTTTTATTGCATCTATCAGACACATGGATTGAACTTGCCATCTAATTGCTACATTTATATAGCCACAGTTCCTGATGTATTTAAGGTGTATATTCTTTATTGCATTTTGAATGGGATCAGAAGTAATGGACAACTGATTTTGGTTAAACATTACCTGACATTATTGTTGTGAAACAAAATATTTTTACTTATTTTTCTCCTAGAAGTCAAATTACTTTGCTTATTAGATGTCGAAATAAACTATATACCTTTTACCTGTTTATTTCCTGTTAGATCTGTTGGAAAAACCCAGATGAATGAACAATCATCAAGAAGTCATTTTGTGTTCACTCTTCGAATATACGGGGTTAATGAGGTACAGATGTTTCTTCTCTTATAATAATCAGAACCATGTTTCATGCCCCACAGTCCTTTATCTTTCCTACACAAGCATCATATCATAACCAATTTCTTCTTTCTGCTAGAGCACTGACCAACAGGTACAAGGTATTCTGAATCTTATTGATCTTGCTGGGAGCGAGCGTCTTTCAAAGAGTGGGTCAACTGGGGACCGGTTGAAAGAAACTCAAGTATGTAAAGCCATTATCATGTTTTCAGATCATATGCTTTTGCCTATTTGATTTCAAATAATAAAATTTCTTCCCTTTCAAATCAGGCAATCAATAAAAGTTTGTCATCATTAAGTGATGTTATATTTGCATTGGCAAAGAAGGAGGATCATGTGCCATTCAGGAACTCAAAGCTTACATATCTTCTTCAGGTATATCTTTTCTAGTTTTTAAGACATTCTTTAGTACCTTAACTTACATTGTAAATAAGACGTTTTCTACCAATGAGCCAGTTGGCTCAGTGTTAGTATAGTCATCTCCAAAAGATCTAAGTTTGAATCCGCCATGGAGCTAAATGAACAAAAAAAATGACATGTTCTTACCTTCTAATTCTGTAATTAGTGACAAAACATTCTATTCCCCCTAAAAAAAACAGTGATAAAACAAAATTTCTGGCTCCTTCAAGCTGCCACAATCTGCTACATAGTCTTCTTGTATGAGCCGATACTTGAATAATATATAACTAATGTTTTTTCCTATCCTTCTCCAAGTCACTTATTCAAATACACATGCAGGACTATCTGTATGGAAGAATAGATTAATGCTATATCACTATAAGCTTTTCCAAGAATCGCTTTTTAAGTTGCCTTAATATGACTACATGTTATAGAATGTCGGCTGATTGCATGAATTGAAGGATAAATTATAAGGTATACCGAGTCTATCAAAGATAGATAAGTTAAACTAATTATAAATAGACATATAAGTATGTTAAGTATGCTTTTTAATAAAATTTATGTATGATATATGTACATGTCTATTTTTAGTTAGTTTGGTCTACCTATGTTCGGTAGGCTAACCCTACCTGAAAATTTATCTTGCTCCATTTAATTCATGCCTTGAGGGATACAAGGCCTTTTATAGGAAATCAGCTGATAGGTTCACACAACTAAAAATAGCAAAACTTCAGATGCTGATCACATAAGCAAAGAGCATTTTGGAGTTTACTGCAACATTGATTCTTTTCTTGTTGGCTTTGAATAAATTAAGGTTATCTAATTTCTTTAGTACAATGATTGAACAGCCTTGCCTCGGTGGAGACTCGAAGATCTTAATGTTTGTCAACATCTCTCCTGATTCTTCTTCAGTGGGAGAGTCACTATGTTCACTCCGTTTTGCATCCCGAGTGAATGCTTGCGAGATTGGAACAGCCCGGCGACAAACCAATGGCCGTACTATGGACTCACGCTTGAGCTATTTCTAAACTTTAGATAGATGAATATATCTTCTAATCCTATTTGGTGCAGACCAAGTGCCATGTCTGTGTGATTGCTACAATAAAAATGAAATATGAGTTTGATTCTAACATCGGCATATATATCTTGTACAGTGAAGAAGTTACTGAGTAAGCATCAGTTGAAGAATCTGACATTCTGCTGAATGTTATCTATTTATAACATTTCCATTACTATACTCCGAGAAGGGTCCTTCTCTCAGAAGATAGTGTTCTGTCAAGCATGCTCTGCTGTTGAATCTAAGAACCCAGAGTGATATATACTATGTAAGCTCTATATTTATTTATATTAAAATTTGTCTATTTATTGTGAAGCTTTTCTTCAAGATAAGACGACTTTCTAGAGCTCTCCTGCATTATAGTTTTCATGGATCTGGCTTCTCTAAAGTGCACTACAGTGCAAGTAGGTAATTGTTGACGAGAAAATCAACAATTCAATAACAACCTATAGATGTGTGAAAATCAGTTTCGATAATTTTTTTATGAATCGTTACCCATTTGAACTTTATTCTGATGCATTTTAGAGGAGCCAAATCCAGTTTTCATAGTAGGCCAACTTAGAAAAGTGTTTCTGATCACTAAAATAGCAGAACAATTTTGATTAAGATCTAATCAAATTGTTTTGTACAAGAAAGACATCCGGTCCATGACCTCGTGGAGCATAACTGTAGTTTCTTGATAGCATGATTTCGTTTCTGGAAAACTTTTCTTCCTTGCAGCATCTTCAAGCTGTCAATACATGGGAAATTAAATGTATGAATGCAGCTACTAAACATTATCCATTAAAGGAGGAAAAAAGAAAAGAAAAGGAAGTTGGCATGAGTATTGTTATTGGTCTTCATAGTTACATTTAACTTTCAATTTCATCCCTGAAGTTTAAAAATTTGTAATTGAATCTCTGTATTTCTAAAAATTTTAAATTTGGTCCCTTTCATTAACCCTAGGTTACCAATTTGTCAAAAATGGCCAACATAGCAAACAAGTTGTTAACTTGGCACTCTAAATAAACAAAAACTATGCCATTTTTTGTCTATTTAAAATGCTTAGTTGGAACTCAAACTACTAGAGAAAGTTTAACGAAATGACCCAGTTAAATTTTTTTTCGAACTATAGAGATTTAGTTATTAACTTTGAAACTGTAGAAAAAATTAAATATAATTGCAGGAGCGAACAGAATAATTAAACCATTACCATAACCTGTGGTTTTGTGTTTTACCTTCTCAAAGTTATCAAATAATTTGTTAGCCATATCAGTAAGTGGCTGCTTATCATTCACGGGTGCTGCGGAGATAACTTTGTCAAAATCATAGTACATGAAGGTGGACTTCAGTCTCAGATACCTTCTCACATAGTTTAATGTATCTTCTGCAATCAAATCCGCCATTGCCAAAAGATCAAAGGCGTATTTCTTAATCCTATACACACTTCCTTTCACTCCAATATTTGCTATGTAGATCCCCTTCTTCAGGAAAGAACGAGTCCCCGTTTTCTCATTCGCAATGTCTAACCAAATATAATCAATCTCATCAGAATGATAAAAGCATAATGTCCTAATATAATTTAAATGCCTTGTCACGATTAAAAGGATTAGTTCAATATTTCAATTGGTTCGTCTGGATTCATTTTAGCCCTGCAATAATAGATATATGCAAGAAAAAAGCTTACTGTTAGTGATAGATGGTTTTGGCAAAGGTTCTTCGTACCAGAACCCATTATCCACAGCAAGTGAAGCTTTGTCATTGCAATTTCCTGTGAGAATCAAAGAGGCAAGGCCTAAGGCTACTCTTCTAGAAATCTGAACTGGGCATTGTGGAAGTTCCTGCGTTTTGCTTCCCAGAAATCCAACTATCTGCTCTCTCTTGCGGGTCCTGTGAGCATTTGGGAGCCGTGTAATGGGAGGTAAGGTTTTGGAGACTCCGTGTAAGTTTGCTAGAGGAGCCATTTCTGAAGCAGAAAGATAGTTCCAAATGTTGAGAAGCTGAGAAGAATTTATATAGTTATATCCGTTGCCAAGTGCTCTCCTCCAATGACCACCAGAAGGATATCCCTATCCTCAATTGAGGACGGTTTGGCGATTTCCTCTAGTTTGGGCTTTACTTGGGCCTATTGGGTCGGCCCCGATTCTTTTCACCTATCTCCAAATCTAATCACTCTTTTAAGTTTGACCCGAAAAAAAAACCCTTAGTTCCAATAATTTTAATTAAAATAAAATAGTGCTAAAATGAACAACACTTTCTTATATTGACCAATTTTTTTTTTAATTTTTAATTTCAAAAATACTTTTTCTTTGTATAAGCCCAACTTAAAAAAAAAAATAGATTTGATAATTAAGAGAGCTTTATTAACTATTTGTTTTAGAGTTATTTGTCTTTAGTTATTTATAAAATTTTATATTTTAAATTTGGTACTCACCAACTTTTAAAGATTTATATTTTTAAAAAAAATAATATTTTAATGTTAGAAAAATGCCATGAGTCATTATTTTTAGAGAAGATTAAAAGATGTGTTATCTTTTCTTTAAAACTCGATTTTTTTTTATTTTGATTCTAAAGTGAATTGTAGTTGCATAAAATTTATATTTTTTTTATGATGTTGATAGTAAAAATTAGGAAGTGTGTTTTTGTAATTTGAATTTTTTTTTAAAAGTGTAAGCTGATCTATAATTTTTATCTTATTTTATTTTATTAAATTTTTTTATAAATTTAAATTTAAATTTATTTTATAATTATTATAATTTTTAATCCGTAAAAAACAAAAAGTATGGATAAGCTGATATCTGATTGGGTTCAGCTTAAACAGGTGGGGATAAGGTGGAACAATCATGCTACGTAGACCCGAACGGGAAACAAGGATGGCCCACACAACGGATGCGTGCCAATTTAGAATGGGCAATTTGCTACGTATTTCTCATTGGTAAGATTTTCTCGCGACTATCTGTGGAAGTGACTTGATAAACTCAACTCTATCCCAAATTCCAAGTTCCCATTTCATTCAGAAACCCCCTTAATAATTCACATCATGTATTGTTGCCACTTTCTAGCCTACCAAAATTTTACAAAAATATATTTTATGAATCTTTTGATGGATGATAGATCTAATCACAGATCGATCAATTTATCAGACGTAAGCCAGCTCCGGCTTAAAAAATAGATATAAAGACTTGGAATTTAAAACTCGAATTAAATTCGGGCATTTGGACCCAAGTTTGTTTTTAATTCGGCCCAACTTGGGTTGGTCTAATAAAGAGATCTGCATGATAATATTAATCGCCACTGTTGTTTCAATTTCATCGACCAGAGAGCCAGAGTTGGTATAATAATAATTTTGGCTTTTTTGCCTGCCAACATTTTTTCTTTGTTCTTTTTCTTTTTTTTGACAAGTTTTGCATGCCGACATTACACGAGTCAGAAACCAAAGCAGACAACTAGCACGACATGTTCTTTAATTTCCCCAACAAAAAAAAGAAAAAAGAAAAACCGATCAGATTTGTGATTTTTTGTTCATATCAATCCCCTTCGTGTCTTATTCAAAAGCAAGAAAAATGTTCCTTTGTACAAGCAATTCCCTTTCCTTGACTCGGCTATCCATTGGCAACCGGGCGGGGAGTTGCACCTGGCATTTTCCCGCGTCCTCATTTTTTATTTATTAAGAGACGTATTTATCTTATTCTTATTTTTTTATTTATGAAAGTCCAAAAAATCAAGAGGATCGTCACGTTTTTAATTTTTTATAACAATTAGATAAAATTTTAAAAAAATAAGTCAAAATTAAATAAAATAGTCTTAAACTTATATACATTTATATTAAATTTTATCAATGTAAATAATAAATATATAATTATTAATATAATTATAAGAAATTGAAGTTACACGAGAATATACGAAGTATTCTGTTAAATAAAAAAATTAATTATAATGACAAATAAATATAATATTTTTCTTTTCTCTCTTGCTCACCAAAAAAATTGTTGTAAACTGAGTATACAAAGAATTTCTCGATTCATATTTCCTTTTAGCCCAAATCATTTTATATAAAGCGCCGTTTTGGAAGAAGAAAAAGAATACAGAGAAAGAAGCAGCAGAAAGAAAGAAAGAAATGGAGATTCAAGAACAGCTCAAAAGGTCCAAGGTTGTCAAAATAGAATCAAAAGAATCGTGGGAAAACCAAATCATTCTTGCTACCAAACAAGGCTGCCCTGTGAGTCTCCTCTGTTTTCTTAGAATTCTTGGAATCATTTTCCATTTCTTATTCCAAGATAGTCTCCTCTCCGTTTCTTATTTTGCTTTTGAAAAATTGCAGGTTGTGGTTCACTTTTCTGCTTGCTGGTGCATACCCTCCGTAGCCATGAATCCTTTCTTTGAAGAACTGGCTTCTACCCATCGAGATGTTTTGTTTCTCATGGTGGATGTAGATGAAGTTAAGGTAATTTATTTTCCACGTACAACTTATAAATTTGATCTTTTTATTTTAAAATACATTAATTTAATTTTTCACATTGTGGGTATAATACTATCAAATCTTTTTGTAAAATATCTATCCACATATAAATAATTTTTTTTAAAATTTAACTCTTTAAAATTTATGCTCAAATCTTTAATTTTTGAGATTATTTCAATATTATTAAACCAATTGACTTATTGATTGTATAAATAATTTTTAATAATAAAACTGTTAAAAAAATTTATGCAAATTTTTATTGAAAAATTTAGTTGTTATGTCTTAAAAAAACATGGAGTCTATTTTAAAATAGAAAAATTAAATTGTATAGTTTGTTAAAATAAGAGAATTAATAATTGTATCTAACTCTATTAAAAATTAAATAATTTGCTACCAAATCTCTGGATTAAAATTTTCAATTCATCTATTGCTATAGCCTATAGCATGCCTCTGCTTTGCAGAACATGTTTATCCATAAGGAATCATGGAAAGAGAATCCACAACACAAATAAATCCTTCCATTTGCTCATTTGAGGTGACAGGGGCTGTGTTTGGATAAACAATCATAGAACTAAAGCTTATCCTTTATCTTATAATAATGAAATTATTGATATATTATATGCAACTAGTGCAGATAATAATTTTCTAATAAATCTGCCATTTCAGTGTCTGGTTCTCTCTCTGCTGCTTCTAGCTTTCTGCATATTGCATGTCGTTCTAAATACAAATATTGAAAAATAATTATAAAAAAAAATCCTATCTTACTCTTTCAAAAATGGTGTCGCTTTGATGCTCCATAAATTTTTTTTGTATTAATTTGAGATTTAAGAGTATGATTTTATTTAAATTTTACCCTTCGCTGTTTAAATCGCATTAGTACTGTCGGAAGGTGAGAATTTGAACCAAATCATATTTGGAGTAATAAAATGATATTAAAAAATTGTGAGGATATTAAATTGATAGTGACTATCTTTGAAAAACTAGAACATAGTTTTTGTCAAAATGATTATGGGTTTTGTTGGGAACTGATCAAATAATAGTATTTTTGTGACTTTAAGGTTTGTAATTTTGATCACAGCTTGCTATATATATTAAAATAACAATTTAGTTTTTAAGTATATTAATTAATTTATAAAATTATTAATTATTTTATTAGTCTTTAAAATATATTTAATTAATATTATGCTTCTCAAAAATTAATTTATAAATTTTTAAAAAATTTATATCTAAAATTAAGTAAATTTAGTATTTTGTGATTTTAAGGTTTATAATTTAGATCACAGCTTGCTATATATATTAAACTAAAAATTCAATTTTTAAGTATATAATTTAATTTATAAAATTATTAATTATTTTATTAGTCTTTAAAAGATATTAAATTAATATAAAAAAATTTGATGTTTCTCAAAAATTAATTTATAAATTTTAAAAAAATTTATATGTAAAATTAAGTAAATCTATAAATTTTAATTTTACCATCCGACTTATATGAATTTATATAATATTAGTTTTCTTGAAAGAGTAAAATTTGAACCAAATCATATTTAAATACCTTTGAAAATAACATTATCCTTTTAAAATCTTAGATGACAGCTTCTTGTAGAGCGTGATTTTGGTGATTCTGATGTTTTGGAATAATTTTGAAATTTATGGGCATTTTTGGGTCTGTACGTAGGAAGTTGCTTCGAAGATGGAAATCAAAGCCATGCCTACCTTTCTATTGCTAAGTGGGGGAGCCCCGGTGGACAAAATGGTGGGTGCTAATCCCGATGTGATAAGAACAAGGATTAATGCTTTTCTTCACTCAACTCCTTCCAACTACTCCGTCTGAACTGAAGAACTGAAACTGCCTACGCATTTCAACCCACTCTTTCTTCGTCCGCTATGAACGACGCCTGTAAATAAGACTTGAAATTGTTTTTTATTCTCAATTTGGATTCATTTTATGTAAATTCACATAAGAATTAAAGAATTGGGTGTTTTTTTTTTGTTTTTTTTTTCTGGGATTGTTCTCATCTGGTTTAGTGTGGATTTGAAATGGTAAGTATTTTCAGTTTTTATTTTTTAAAATATATTTTTATTTGTAAATTTTTATTGTTTAATACATATGTTTGTTTTGTGAAGTTATACATTTATTTATATTCATTTTTAATTTAATTGACACACACGGTACTTGATTTTTTTGAGTTTAATTTTCTATAATTATAATATTATTTTGATTTTATTTAATAATTATAATAGATTCACTTTTAAAATAACAAAAATATCATCAATTATTATTATTTTAAATAATCTTTTAAACTCCTTCTGTTTTTATTTTGCTTTAAGAAATGTTTTTAAAAAAATTAATTTTGCTTAAACTTTGTTAAACATATTTTCAATCACAAAGGAGAATAGAAAATAGACAAACTAAACAACAAATTCAATACTATAGTAAATGGGCATTGTGTATATTCAATTTCTTAAAGAAACTTTGCACCATGATTAGACCTTTCTATATACTAATTCATGTCCAAGTTAAGCAATTTGGTATAGGGTCATTTTCTTACTTTATATCTTGTGAAGAGACATTTTGCATTAATAAGTTTACATAAATATTTTCAGTTTTTATCTCCTATTTTTATTTTTTAAAATTTATGTTCATTTGTAAATTTTTATTTTTTAAAAAAACATATTTATTTATGAAGTTAAAAATTTGTTTATCATAGACAAAGCCATTTTCAAGTTTCAATGTGATTAGGAAGAATGATAGGCCATGGCTAATTAATTAATCAGTAAAAAAAAACTTTGAGTCTATTTATTTTTTATTTTTAGTTGTTTTTAAAATAAATAAAAATCGTTTTTTGTTATTATTTTAAAAATAAATTATTTTTGTTTTTATTTTTATAACACAAAAATTTTTAAAATAATATATTTTACGAATTATTATTATTTTATATAATAAAATTTAAATATAATTTAAAAAAAAATCAAACCAAATCTTTGTTATCATTACTAGTCTATTTTTGTGAGCCTGTGTTTGTTTTGTTTGGCCATGTGCAAAATATGAGAAGGAAAAGTGGGTTTCACTTTCAACTCTCTTTACCCCCACGCTGGCCACCTTGCGCATTAAAATAACATGGTTTTCAAACGCACGAGGTGATTAAGAAATTTCCTCCCCATTTCCCCAAAAGCAACCAAAGTTAGGTTTCCATTGTTATTTGTTCAATAATAGTGGTAAAAAGGTAACGTTTATATTATGTGTAAAAATAACATTTTAAAAAAAAATTAAAATTCAAGAAACTGACTTCAATCTAAATGGATTACGTACAGACACCTGTCACCTAATGCACGATTCTAATTTGGTTAACGTGGAACATGTGAAATTATGCAAATACCATTTTTTTTTCTTTTTGCTTTTCTTTTCTCCTAAGCAAATTCTTTCAGATTCCTTATATTATTTAAAATATTAGTCAGAGGCAGAAAAAAAATATATTATTGTAAAATATTATATTTTAATAAATATTAATTTTCTAATAAATTTACGCGTATTAGTCTATGTAATGCATACGTATATGCACACATCATTATAGTCCAAATTCTGGCAATTATCTTTATTTTATTAATTAATTAATTTTCTTCCTTATTTTATTTTTGAAAAAAGAAAAACCGAAACGAATGGAGCGGCCCAGAATCGGAGTATGCGGAAATCCGGGTTTGAAGCCCATACCCGGATCCGTTTTCCGGTTGAACAATGACGACGAAGCCTTCCATCACCACTTGCAAGAAGTAATTTTCCAATTTTTCTCCTCTGTCCGACTATCTCACAGATTCTCTTTTCCCAGGGAAAAACAAAATACCCCTCTTTTTGTTCTCAACCCTCGAACGTGCAAATTCTCATTCGCTGTTTGTTTCCCCGGAAAAGGGGCCGCGCCGGAAAAATCCCTAATTTTCCGGGAACCTCGTCTCCAGAATGGTTTCCCCGGAGAACTCCAATTGGTTTTACGATTATGGCTTGATTGACGACATAGCCGTCCCAGATGGGAGTTTCACTGTCCCTGCTCCTGGGTTCAGCTGGCCGGCGCAGGCCGTGAACGGTTCTTCGAATGTCAGGTGTTAAGATTATTCACAATTACGTTTTCTTTTGTTGATGCACTCTGTGATTTTACCCCCTATCACGGATTGTTATTAGGGTTTTGATTATGGTTCTAATTCTTGTGCTTTTGTTATATAAATTTTGGTGTGTATACTATGCCTGATTGCTTTGCTTCTATAAATTGCTGACTTTTTAGTGTTTAAATATTAGGGCTTAGTTTGTTCTGTTTGTTCAACTTGGGCCTATAATTGTCTAATGGAACATGAACTTGTAATCAATTCGGATAGCCTCTCGACTTATTTTGTCATATAAGTTTGATTGCCTTTGCAAGCTGAAGTCATTTTGCGTAAAACTTATATTATTAATATATGCCTCTCCATTTTGTTGTCTGTGAAGTCTCTGATTCAAGATCTGTTTATTGTACTGTAATTTATGTTTTCTATTTGACATTTAAGATGTTTATGCAAATATACAAACCCATGAAATTTCTGGGATTCTCCGTGGGTTGTAGAATTTGTTTTGATTTGAGGATGTAATTGAATAATACCGTGAGTGTTGTATATATTTTCCTTTGCTCGATAGGAGAGGAGGGGGTCCTGCTGAGTGTGCAGAATGGCTGATTAATTTTCTTTCTTCCTTTCCTAAAAGAATACATTTGTTGCTCAAAGCGTTTAATTAATTTGATATGTGCAATTTAACCCTTTATTTCATCCTTTCTGTTTCGATTTTTACTTTCCCTGGGTGGAGGTTGGTTTAATCACTGGGGCATATATAGATTTATGCATTGACTCTTGGTTGCTCGTCAATCATTTTATTTCATTTTCTCTCTTGTCCACCTAAATGGCTAAATGTAGATTTTAATGTTGAATCTGGAGTGGGATCCTTAGGAACTGTGACAGAGACTGCTATCTCGAGTACTGTATTTGGATGCTTGTAGTAGAATTTGAACCGCAGATAATACTATTTAGGTGATGAGTTTAACCTTTCATGAACAATTTATTTTGATCAGAATATATTTTTGTACATTTTTGCATGATTGTATTTGTAGATTTTTTTTATTACTATCTACCTGCTGCTTTTTATTTTTTTCTTTAGTGATTTGGTCTGCCTGTAGAAAAATGGTTGAATATGTTGAATATCAACACCTACCCCCTCCCCCAACTCAAGACAAAAATTGGTTACTGACTTGTTATTATTCTTTGTTGGTACCATCTGTTCCTAGTGTTGAAATTGATGGTTCATTGGGGGATTCTGATGGCCTCAAAGAGTCTGGTTTGAAGAAGAGGTAATAATTTTATTTTCCTTTTCTTTCTATTAAACAATTTTTTTGTGAGGCTCTTCCATTTCCAGTCTTTGTTGTTTGGTCATCTGGTAAAAGTGAGTCAGAAGGCATTTTGAAAGGTTATAGTTAGCTGCTGCTATACGATATGGGATTATTTGCAATGGTGCCAAGATGAGGCTGATTAGTGCTATCAGTTTTAGTTCAACAGCATTGATGAAGATCACTTTGGCCACTTTCCCCATTTCACCTTTACCTGTCTAAAAGCATCAATGTGCTCTTTTTGATCAATATTTACACATAAAAAATAAGTAGATCACATCCTGACAGCTTCTGCTTGGAGGAATTTATCTCCTCTCTCTTGTTCATTTCTTGTTACAGGAGTAGATCTGATTCATGTGCTGCTTCTAGCTCCAAGGCATGTCGGGAGAAGTTGCGGCGGGATAGGCTGAATGACAAGTACATTTTTTAGCCCCCACCATTCCTCCTGTCTATCTCTATTCTCCATGTGGATTTGTGTGTAAATGTGTCTCTAGCATGTACCTGATATGCTTGACATGGTTAGGTTTCTTGAATTAAGCTCCATTTTGGAGCCTGGAAGGCCTCCCAAAACAGACAAGGCTGCTGTTTTGATTGATGCTGTCCGAATGGTGACACAGTTACGCGGTGAAGCCCAGAAGTTGAAAGACTCAAATACAAGTCTTCAGGATAAGATAAAAGAATTAAAGGTGAGTCTTCAATTCATATTCTTTTAAAAGCGTTGAGGATGGAATGATTTGATGGGTGGTCTGTATTCTTCATGACTTCCCCTAGGTTCTCTGCTTTGAAACTAGTAACCTTGCTCTGTTGGTGAATGAGAAATCATGTAAACTTGTAGAATGCCAACTGAATTTAATGTTCATGTGTAGGCTGAGAAGAATGAACTTCGTGACGAGAAACAGAGGCTCAAGGTAGAGAAAGAAAAGTTGGAGCAGCAGCTGAAAACTATCAATGTACAACCTGGTTTCTTGCCTCCCCCACCTGCAATTCCAGCTGCATTTGCTGCACAAGGCCAAGCCCCTGGCAACAAGTTGGTGCCTTTTATTGGTTATCCAGGAGTTGCCATGTGGCAATTTATGCCACCAGCTGCAGTGGATACCTCGCAGGATCATGTACTCCGTCCTCCGGTTGCCTAAGTTGGCACTGTACAATTATTTGGGCTTTCATTTTGGTCCAAAAGTTGTATTCATTTCCCCATATCTTCTTGGCATTGTTAATTTTCTTCAACCAAGTGTTCCTCTAACACTACTTGATGGTGGCTCTGACTGTATTTGGCATCTGATACTTTTATGAAGTAATGCTGGTGTTTGCATGTGAATATTAATAAGCTTGTCTGGCTATCTTCTCTTTAGTTGTGATGCACTGAACCCTTGGAGATAATTCGCAGTCAGGTAGAGCAGCCAAATAATACAGAGAATTATTGCAGTTAGAAATGCTTTATAATCGAGGAATAGATTCAGCTTTAGTTACAATTTTTTTTTTTTGGGGACAGAGGCCTAATGGCCAATAAAATACTAATACAAGCCATCAAGGGCATAATAAAGAGAGAGAAAATGATTCAAAGGGGCTTATTCAGATTCAACTTTCTTTCAAATACATTAATTTACAAAATAAAACAGGTAGTATGACCAGAAATATTAGAAGTAACACACTCTTAAGCAATTAATTTATTAAATTATAATTCAAATATTATAGACACTCAATTTATACAATTATAAAAAAAATAGACATAGTTTAAAGAATGTAATACACTTTTTAATTTTTTTTAAAAAATTAGTTTTTTTCAATCTTTTTTTCTTCAAATAAATTTAGAGTTATAAATCTGATTTTTTTTTTCAAATATGAGGATAGAAATATAAATCTGAACTTAAGTTACAAATTTATGTGTGAAATGTAAAAATTTAAAGTTCTACCGTTACTCTTTCTTTAATAGAAGCAAATAACTCTCTTAAAAAGAAAAAATAACTTCTCCTTCGAGAAACCAATTACAAATAACACATAAAACATATAAAAATTAAGAAGAAACGGAGGAGAGAAAACTATGGCAACTCCCTTCCCTCCCCAATGCCTCCCCCTTCTCTCCTTCTGAAATAATGGGTTTAAGCCCAGATTGGTGAACGTTTCTCAATTTCAATGGTTGAAGGGACAAAGACATTCATGTTAAATAAGATGTGTCTCAATGAAGCAATGAATAAATAACAGATTTTGGAGCCCAATTGACACTGGAAAACCGTTTGGAATTTTAATGTGTAAGCTTAGTTTATTTGGTCAATTATGAATTCCAGAAAAGATTAATAAAAAAAATTACTTTTTTTTTTTTAATAAAGTGAAGTTTTCCTGAAGAGAAATTCTAAAAGAAATATAAAAGAGATATTCATAGATAGAATCAGTTTACAAAAAAATAATAATTAATTACATTAATTATAAATATGCATATAAATATATCACAAGTAGTTTCATTCAAAATATATTAACATAATTATGTATTTATTAATAATTAATTTAATCTATTAACTTTTTATAAAAAGAGTTTAAGTAAGAATTTTTCTTGCCTGAATCAAGTATAATAAATATGAAAAATTGCGCCATGGACAGGGCTAAAAAGTCTAACTCATTGTCTGCATTATTCTGTGGTTGTGAACAAATGGGATATCTTATCTGGATGGATCTCTTGAGACAACTCTTTCATATCAAAACTACCAGACTGACTTACTCTGTTTTATTACATCCTTAAATGGCATCCTCCTATCTTCATAGAACTCATTTCCTACCTGTTCAAATTTCCAACCCAATAACTCTTCCTTCTTCACACTTCAACACTCAGTTGACATCTAATCCATTTCTTACGCCTCAGTGTCTCCGCCAGCACTACCGTCTTCCCTGCATTCCCCTCAAAGCTACTCCCACATCTATCCAATCTTCACTCTCTTCTCCAAACCCACCAACCTCAAAGGAGGAAGCCATAGTGCAGGCCAAAACTTCACTTTCAACGGCCTTAGAGAAGCCCCTGAACAACCCCAAACTAATAGGCAAAATTAAAAAAGTGAAGCAACCCAAGTTCAGGGTTGAAATTCCTGTTGTGGATGACTCGCAGGATGCCATGTCCCAACTTGCTCTTGATGTGTTCGGAGAAATGCCCGTTAGAAGAAAAGGCTCTCCTATTAAGATCCTAATCCTGTGGCCTAATCCCAGCTTAAAAGAAGCTGCCACTAAAGCCTTTCTTTCTCATTCATCTAGCCAAGTTGAACATGTAGACATTCCTTCAATTACCCAAACTGACACCAGAGTTTTGAATTCTGCGGATGTGGCAATCTTTTTGGTGCCCGAGACTTCCCAATTGGCCGTAATGAAGACAGTCACTGATGTTTTTTATCCAAAGCCAGTGGTTCTATTTAACCCAAGATGGGCATTTGAGGAGGAGAGCAATTTTGGTGATATGAGTGGCTTTGTGGGTTCATTTGAAGTGGTTTATTCTTTTATGGGGTTGGAGGTTAGAGGGGTCTTGAGCAAAAGAAAAGGAGTGATTTTTAAATGTGTGAGAGATGGGGTTGTGAGTGGAGAGAGATGGATTGTTCTTGTAGAAGAAGAAGGGGAATTGAAGGTGGTTTCAAAGTTTAAGGCCCGGCCAACCATTGGTGAAGTTGAGAATGTATTGTACAATCTGATGGCTGTCAATTCACCTGTGACGAAGTCTGCAAAATTTCTCAGAGATTTGGTATCCAATGTAACTGGGAAAAAGTAAGTGTAGCTGAAGAACTGGGCTTCAAATTGGACGTCCTGAACAGTTCTTTAATTGACATGAACAGTGTGTCGAACATGTTTGTGAATATGTCTGAATGAATTAAGGTACACTGCTATGATCTTTGTATGAAATAAGAATGTAATATTACTCACCAATTTCAAATGATAATTCTGATTTTACTTTGATGTTACTCTTTATATAGGATAGGTAGATATTCGTATACCCATGAAACATAAATATCTCGCGTGGTTGCAAGATACTGCCTGAATATAAAATGCATGATAAGAAGCTATGATTTCAATGTGATTTGTTATATAAATGGTGGCGAAATAGAATTTGAATAGTTCATCAATCTGTCTTTTTCGCCCCACTACTCCTTCACCTTGCAAAAGCTTATTGTTATGCCTTTAGCTCTCATATTCGTTTCCAAAAATATTTGTCTCGTTCCATACATACATATATGATCTACGAATACTCATACTTACAATATGATTTGAAGAGAAAAAGAATTTGGGAATTTCAACTGCAGAAAAGAGAGTTAACAAGACATAAAAGCGAGAAGGGAGCATCATGTTGTATCATTGTTGTTGTGTCTTCTTTGTTGTTCAAGGCTTTATGCTTGGAAGAACTCTCTCCTTTTCTTTTTCCCTCTATACAAATACCATTTCTTCAACTTATCAAGAAGAAGAGATATTCTCAAGATTCAAGTTATGATGCCCTAATATGACAGCTCTGAATGAACCTGTCTGAAAATTCTACGTACTTAGCCCACAATGGCCTTAGTTGTGGAAAAGCTATATCTAGCCATGGCTTTGCCCTGCCATTAAAATGGATGACACCAGCACTCTCAGCATCAGAAAAACTTGTATTTTCCTGATATCCCAATCCCAGCATGTGCCAGAAAGGATCAATGGTGTAGACGTGACCATGGAATGCTATCAATCCAGGAGGTAATGTCCCTAGCTGCCACAGACTCAGGTCTGATTTTATATTCTGCTTAAGGAAAACAGAACTATCAGAGCTTTATAGTATCATCTTTCTCTGTTATGTCAAACTCAAAAGAGTTTTAGAATTTTAGAAAATATCAAAAGTGATTTTTCTTTTTTTACATATTTTAACTTTTTCTTTAGTTGTTCCTCTATTATGGTAGAATGGTAGATAGATATACCTGCTGAACCCAAAAATGATATGTGAGGCTTATATTGGTCTTCCTCCAAGCCTCCAGATCAAAAATGTTCATGCCATAAGCCCAAGCACATTCATTGGGGTCAAAACTCGTGGCTATTAGAGGGTGGGAGAAGTTCAAATAGCTTTTCAACCTCTTTGACATCACAAACTTATCTTCTCCAGTGCATGTTTCTACTGCTCCATTAACTTTTCCATTCATTTCAATGTCCCACAGGGGTGAAAGATCAGTTTGTACCACAATGTCATCATCAAGGAAGACCACCTTGTTAAGACTTGGGAACAACTGTTAAGAAAAATGTATCATGACAATAAGCATCACAGTCACACAAAAAGGGGCTAAATGATGCTGTATTAAGTAGGCTTTCAAATAATATATCTACTTTCCATGCTACTCCTTTTACCTCTGGAAGATGTATCCGAATGTGGTTCATCACTGAATTATACTTGGGACTAAGTGCTTGCAGCTTTGCTGCAACAACATGTGGGTTTTCAGTATTACTCGCAACAATAGCTGATGATCCCCCTCTGAACTGAGACCGCACTCGTTGATCTTTTTCCATTGCTTCTAGAACAGGCACCTTTCCCTTTGTGAGCCAATCAAAATGGTGCAATGCCTTGACCTCGATTATTGCAGGTGACAAAGGGTGCAATGAGAACCAAGCCTGCATGGGATAATAAGTCTTTCTATCTGTAATGATGTGCAGAACAACCTTCTGGGGTTGCAAAGAGTTGCGTACGAGTGATGTTGCAACCACAGAAGCAGCCAACACATTGTCTGAGGCGAGTACAAAGTGGAAGTAGGAGTTGTCAACAAGGGCAGGGACGAGTTCTGCAGAGGGGAGCTGAAGGCGAGCTGCTGCATTGTTGGTATGCTCACTGGCCAGCCTCAAGTCAAGGCAGTGAAGCTGTTTGGGTATGCTGCTTGATGCTACATGGCGATATAAATACTCTTGGATTTTGGCTGTCCTGGTCCTTTGTTCCATGAGGATGACCTATGAAGAGTTCAGCATTAATTGATGCAGGCTTAACTTGATGATAAACTGTAAATTTTGCTTTAATTGAAATGAGGTATTTGGTACATGGTTATTTTTATTGAGATATCAGGAGACATCTAATATGTCTCTGTTTTATATACAGGTAACTAGGAAGCATAGGATAACTTGTATCTCAGCCTTTAAAAATCATGGACATCTCTGAAGTTTTAGGTTTGTAACTTTTATAAAATATCAAATATATGAATCTTAAATACCATGATATCTTATATTTTGGTATTGTATATGATGGTATAAGATGCTAGGGAATGGAAGATAACCGTGTACCACAACACTCTAAAATATCCTTTGTTCCTATTGTTTAAAAAGAGGGGAGAGAAAATGGTACCATTTCTCGAAGTTTAACAGCAAATGTCTTGGAATCATATTCACCTTCCTTCATTTCAGTCATGAACTCTTCTAAGGTCTGTGGAATATCAGATCTTCCCTCTAGTTCATCTTTGCCAATGGGTTCATCTAATATTCGGTATATAACTTCTGGGACCTATCAAAATTCAATGTCAACTTCTGTCTGTAATAGAAACTTAATATGACAAAATGTAATTATGAGAGTTCAGGAGATTACAGTTGATTCAAGCTTTCTTCCCAAAATCCTTGGTCCTATACTTTTTCCCAGGCAACCTACAAATATAACTTAAAGTAAATAAAAATATTTTACCTGAAAAAAATGTAAATAAAAATATCCTTATAAGTGATCGAAGTTCCATGATCATCCATTCTAAAATCGGAGGTTGGTAACAATTTGCTCGAGGGGCAATGTGGCCAAATAGCTAATTACAAATCATTACAAGTTCAATTTTTAGGTAAATTAGTCTATCTAAGTTACAGGTAAATATGTTCAAAATGAGTTTCACCTGAAAAGTATGTGAGATATGTCTGTGTGTTTAAGTCATGATTAGTTTGATCAAAAAATATTTTGTAAACTCGGTTTATATAAAAAAAAAATTAAAATTGAAGCTTTATGTATTCGAGAAACTATTAAGTAGATCTAATTTTAAAAATATATTTTTAAAGCAATATTTAAATATACTAGAAATGAGTCCCACTAAAAATCATGTCTAACATACTCAATTGTCTTTTTATAATTAACTTAGTCTACCTATCTCTCACAGATCGGATCTACCCAGAAATGATCTTATCTAGGCTCACTCTTGTGATATATCCACTGCCCCTGGTGCAAATATTCATGTTTTTCTGTATGTGCGTTTATGTGCGCTTGTTGTGTTTGTGACTAAGCGTGAGAAGAAGAGGGAGAAGATGATAATGTACCTACGGTAGAGCACTTGATATCTCCTTCAATGCTATCCACTGCAGTCAAAACAAAGACAAACCGAAGAAGGAAAGTGAAGAGCAGGAGAGAATAGAAGAGCATTCTATAAGAAACTCTTCTTGATGCAACCTTCACTTTGATAAATTCCTTGAACCCTTTCCCAGGAAGCACAGTGACATGCCTTAAACTTGGTGATATATGCAGCTGCATTTTTTTCCCTTCTCCAAATGCAAATTTCCAACACAAAAAGCTTAGAACAGAGCTTTGAGTCCCTCCTCTTCAAGGGTTAACAGAGGAGAACTGCACAAGAAGAAACATGTAAGGTTATGAAGGTGTAAAAGGAAGGATGTTTTTTGATGGTGCTTAAGGTAGCTATGTGTTACCTAACCTTGCTTAGTATTTGGGGCAGGCATGTGTAAGGGGTTTGAGGGATTTAATAATGATTTTTAAGGTGAACTGGGGGTTGTTAAAGAGAAAGAGACATGGGACTGAGAGGATGGCTATTGTTGTTTGTTTATTTCAAGCTTGGTTTTGAAGGAGGGAAGTTGAAGGAAAATAGAAGGGGAGAAGAAAAAAAATATGTAAGTAAGAATGGGATTTGTTTGGTGTATGCTTGGCTTTGCCTCCACATGAAGATTTTATAACATATATAGAGTTTGGGCTATGAAAGTACGGGACGTCTACATGGACAATGACTAGCTCTCTCTTTCTCTCTCTCTCTGGTGGGGTTGAGGTTGTGGTTGTTGGAGTGAAAATTCAGGAAACCATACTTCGATCTATTTCTCTTTGAAGAAAATAGAAAAGCCAAAGGAGAGCAAACCCATATTTGTGTACGCACAACTTATACAGGCTCACCACCTCAGTCTATATCATGTATCATTTAGTAAAACTTTATTGTATAAAAGAAAATTATAAGATCTAAAAATAATGTGGTAGACTATGTGCCCTGACCAAGAAAAGTTTTACTCACCTAAGCTTTTGACTAGAAATTTTCAAGTTCAAGCTACAACATTATTCAAGGACTTTAAAAAAATTATTACTTTAATATGGTAAAGTTCATTAAATCATGTGTGACAAACACTAGTTAGTAAGGCTATATAACTTCAACCTACACAATATACCTCTTTTGATTTGTGGGTTTCACAGAAATGACATCTTGAGGGGTTATTAGCAATCAACAAAAATTGCTTTGACTATTATTGGTCTGCAATAAATGGTGTAGTATGAACTATTAATTTGCATTGGGTGGAAGAATTTCTATTCTAAACTGACATAAATGGTAAAACCATGGTTCTTATTAATCATGAGATTTTCTTTCACTAAATAGGAGCTATCTCTAAATTCCTGAAACTTCAGTTTATGCATTTTCATATAATTAATGTTGACTTGTAACTAGCTAAATATACTTAATGTTGTTAAGAACCTTGCTTTGTTCTAAATTAAAGTCATTTTGTATTTGTTAATGTTATCCTATGGCTGTTCTAATGAGGCTACCAACACTGACCATTAAAGAGGGGGGAGGGGGGATGAAAAGTGATTGACATCATTTTTTGACATGGACAAGATTTCACATTGGAGCTAGAAAGGAAATAGATCATCCAAGAAAGGTACCTCAATTCTATGTAGACACCACAGCTTCTCTGAAGTTAAAGTTAAGGAAAAGCTACCGTTCCCCATAAGGTCAAGAAAAGGGGATTAAGTGCAAACACCCTGTCCTGTCCAATTCAGAAAGAAACTGGTTTCATGAGATAATGGAAGAGCAAAAATTACATCACCTTCTGCCTAATACTGGTTCAATCAGCACGCTTTTGAGGGAAAACCTGCTACTTGTCCAAAAAACAAGAGGGAAAACTTGCTTGCTATTCCATGCTTTCTTTCTTTCTTCCTTTCGGTTACAAACAAAGTCAAAGAGATAGATACTTGGTTTCAGCTTCAAAACATGACACACTGTATCTAATAGATGTCTATCAATAAAATATCACCCGCGAGAGCCGAACCCCAGACATCACTTCAATCTTGGCCTGCTTTTCTCAATGGGCATGATAATGAAACCCTGAACCAAAGTGTATTTTGGCTCAACTGAAACTTCTTCGGTGCAACTTAAAATAAGTTGCACTTTAGCTAGCTAACAAAAAATGGCATATGGATATCTTGTTGATAATAATTACGGAACTTTTGAGACAGTTTGAACTTGGAAGTTTCCTCCAATAGATTATTATTATTATTATTATTATTATTATTATTTGATTTGTCTTTTATTTTGGTTTATTTGGTAGTCCTGAGGTAGATACTATTTGATAAAAACAAAAAAAAGGTATCTCTATAAAAACAAAAAACAAAATATGCATAAATTTAACTTTTTGTGAAGATTTATTCATACAATTCAATAAAATACATCTGGGGAAATTAATTTATATGTAAGTTCTCAAGTAAAACTCAAGATAATTAATATATAAAAAAGACTAATTATTAAAAGAAAAAAGGTCATTTCAATGAATGAAAGTGAAATAGTTTAATTAACATTTTGAAAGGTAAAAAAATTAATAAATATTCATCAAAATTTGGTAATAAAAAGATTACACAATAATTAAGATGGCATTTAATTACTCATATAATAATAAATATTATTGTTGATGTGCTATGTGACCTAAGTTCTTAGGTGGATATTTGAAAATTATTATTAATAAAAATTAATTTAATTTCCATAATTAAAGGATTTAAATATATTTTCAAAACTGATCTATGTGACGTGAGTTCTTAAGTGGATATTTAAAATTACATGTTTATCATTCAATTCAACGTTGATGTGCTAACTGATTGCCATGAAGTACGGTTTGCTGCTAATAATGAAATAAATAATCTTGAGAAAATTTGTCTACAAGTTATAGTTTTTTTTTCATTAAAAATTTGGTGCATTAAAGTTATTGAGGTTAATATTGTTATTTTAATTAATTAGGAAATTAATTATATACATCACATTCTTATTATCACTTTCATTTTCCAAATATATGCACGTAATTTTATATATTTATCCATTTTTAAACAAAAAATATAAAGAGCTATAACTTTAGAATGTATTTAAATGACATGTAGGTACATAAATGCATTTATCCTCAATTATATATTAAAAAAAACTTTTAGGAACATTTAAGAAATAAAATTCTAAATAAAAAATGTACATTTACTATCGCCAGAAATAATAAATGAATTTTGGACAAAGTTCAAAATCATCCTTTCCCTAATACTAATGAAAAATAAATAAAAAATAAAAAAAATTTCTGTCAAACATTTTTATGGATTTTTTCAAAAAAATTTCAAATTAAAGGTGCAAATTTCATCAATTTCGTTGAATTTGGATTCAAAGAACTAAATTTCTTTTTTTTTTTTCATCGAAACGACCGAAACGTTTCCATTTTTTGAGTCACCGATACGAAACGGAGTTATCGAAACGAAACGAAGTATTTGTTAAGAAATTATGCTATTTCAATTAAAATTATTATGTTTCGAAATATTTCGGTAGAAATACTCTTATTTCAATAAAAATTTCGATGAAAATACTCTTATTTCGAAAGACATATTCTTGTTTTGAATTATTTCGATGGAAATACTCTTATTTCGAATTATTTCGATGAAAATACTCTTGTTTCGAATTATTTCGATGGAAATACTCTTATTTCGAATTATTTCAATAGAAATACTCTTATTTCTAATTGTTTCGATGGAAAAGTACTAAACTAATTTGAAAAATACAAAAATTGACAATTTAAAAGTAGATGAAAATAGCATTATATCACATCCAACACCAAATTATTTTCTCTCACAAGTCACAACATCTTTATTAACTTCATACTCTCCCCCTTTATTCTCATGACATTATTTTCCTTCATTATCTTTATTTTAAAGAGGAAACTACAAAAATGATACAAAGAAAAATTGAAAGGCAAAGAGAGAGGAATATACCTAAAGATAGAGATAGAATCATGGTTGACAGAGAAAAATATTTAAATATAAATGTCATGAAAGAGTTAAGAAGAAGATGGGGAGAGAAATGCAATAAAGAGATTGTTGTTGAATGCTGTTAGGATTTGAGTTGAAGTCCCTACTGTAGTAGTATGTTTACTTACTATTTAATTATGGACATTAATTTGAATTAATTTTAATATAATTTTATATATCTATATCATTAATATTATGTTAAAATCTTTTAAAATTAAAAAAATATATTATTTGAAATTATTTGAAACGTTTCTTAAAAAATCTTTCATTTTTTCGAAATTTTCAAAACATTTCGAAATGTTTCTGTTTTTAGAGTCACCGAAACGGTAATTCAAAACGAAATTTAGTACCTTAATTGAATTACATTTGCAGTTATTGTATAAACCCACTTTGAATAATTTAAGTGATGGGGGGTCAGAATCAAGACAAAAGCTTCAAGTTATGTTTGACCTTTTATATTAAATACAAATTTAGAAAACAAGTTTAATTATGATTTCAGCTGCTTTGGATCTGAAAAACTCTATTGCTTAAGTCATTCATAAAGAAGTATGATGGAAAACACAACAGAAGTTTCGAAATCAGCAATTTCTTCTGCTCTGGTATTTATAGAAATTTTAAGAACAAGATAAATATGGTCTAAGTTTATAAAAAAATATAATATTTTAATCAAAATATAATATTTTTGTATATGAAGTTTATAAAAAAAAATAACTTCCATATATGCTATTGATACACTGTGTCTATCTTAAATATTTTAAAGTAAAAAAATAAAAATAAAAATTTGAATGATACATACATTTAATTTAATGTATTTTTTTATCCTATTTTTATTTAATAAATAGTTTGATATAAGAAGAAACCCAATATAGTAGTATCCACAGCTTTACTTCGTAGTCAAGAACCTTCCTTTCCAAGCTTCTCTGCCTCTCCAACGAACGATTATATTAGCACTGTTTGTTAATTGAGCTTTCAGTTCTAAATGAAAGAATTTGTTTCATACCCAAGGATGTTATTCTTATATACAAAGCCCTTCGTTTCTGCTGACATTAGATGATCATTCCACACTGTTCCTTCGATGCCACCGTTAAATTCAGAAAGAAAAATGTTAGTAGAGATGAGTCTAGAACTTATTACTCTTTTTGAAACTAGATTTAAGCCAAGGATAGGGGTGGATGCTAGATAAAAAAATTTCCATAACAACACAATATTAAGCATTATATCACACCAGCCAGGTAAAAACTAGGAAACAGAAATACTGACATATCTAAGCCCAAAAGAGAATCAAGCACAGCAGATGCAGTTCCAATTACAGCAAATAGATGCAAAATCAGGAAGGAACAGTATTCACCACTCCAACGTTGCCTGCTGGATTCAGTAAAGGTTCCATTTTCCTTCCAGCCAGAATTTACAGATTGAAAAGAACCATTGCTATCAGGCCGTAGTTCAGAGCAGTATCTAGAAAGGTTGTATACCTCATGTCTTCAAGGGTCACCATACCCACAGCAAGTTGCCTGCTGGATTCTTTGGCATAGTGTGCAACCAAGCTCCCATTTGAAGAGAAACCTGTAAAACTTGGAGAAGGTGTCAAATGCTGTGGATGAGGACACCCAGAATTAGAGACTGCACTGGGATTCCACTATAAGCCAGCCATCTTGGACCCACCGAAAGAGTTCCATAGCCTATACCTCCAGAACCAGGGCAACTCATGACAATAATATTGGTGAGTAGAGTATATTCCCTTTCTAATGTTGTGGCATCAAAACAGTGTATCTGCAAAACAAATACCCCATTAGACAATCCAAGAAAACAGATATTAAAGGTGCTTGAGATAGATATTAAAAAAATTATACCTGAGTGGATTGAGAAACAGCAACAATTTTTTTTACATGTACTGTCGAGTGATGTTCAAAGCATAATGAAATGGTTCCACAGAGCTTGAACAGTCAAAACAACCACTTCAAATTTTTATGGAGACTTTTCAAATTTAGACTGAATGCAAAACTCCTTGTATGAATCAAAAACTTTTTGCCATTTAGATATCTGCCTTTTTAATACATTGTATGCCTTTAAACCCTTAGGTTCAAACTTCCTTATAGGAGCATTAAACCTCAACTCAACAGGGCAAAGATCATCAAATATCTCTTGTCCTACTGACTCAGTCTTCTCACTAGAAACAATCTTCTCTTGAGCATTCTCACAGGACTCTTTCAGTTTTGTAAAGAGGTGTTCAGTAAGATTGCCTCTTAAATTTGTATTTTTCATTAACCAAAGAAAACGTTAAATGTTTGTTCAAAAATAACACTTGATCATGGTATTCTTCTAACGTTCTATCAGGAACCCAAGAGGCTTGATATCTCTGTAATTCAAGCCTTCCTGATGACATTAGCCTTACCAGTGCAAAACCACCATATTCATCTGGTTCACAGAGTAAAGACGCAAGGTCATTGTTTATAATGCCAAAGCCCAAAACTATCTCTTTCTTCATCTGCCAATTAATCCATCCAGGAAGAGCAACCTTTGACAACTCTTCCTTTAAGAGACAAATTCCACAGTGACACTCACAGCCAGACAACATGATCTGAGATGGAAGCTCGCAAGCACAGAAAGTCTTGTTCATCTTTGAAAGCTTTGAAGCAATAGATCCTTTTTGAAATTGCAATGATGATCCATAAAAGAAGAGGTTGAACTCACAATTCCAAAATGATCCCAGTAAGATACAAAATCCAGATTTAGAAGCTGCTTCAAAAGTATCCTTCCTTGAGTTTGACCTCAACATAGACAGGCTTAATACATTTATGAAGCATGGTCTGTCAAGATGATGATCCCATTTAAATACTGGATCCATAGGCTTCCGCACATCACATAGAAGTAGAAAACTACTAGAAGCCACAGTAAAGTAGAAACTGTCAGGACCTGCCCTTGAAAAGGCAAGAAATTGTTCATCTTTAACTAGATTATACATATGCAACATTTCAACCTTTATCAGACAACTCACAATACATTTATTTAGAGTCAAATCAAAATTCGAGGATGGCAACTAAATGCACAACTCAGCCATACTTTGTTTTTAGAACAAACTGAGTCATTCCACGGTACTCTCAACCTAGTTCCCTTAAAGTTAGTATTTGAATTAGGAGCCTTCAAATGATACTCCAAATCAAACAAAAACAATTCACCATTTTCTAGCAAAACCAGAGCTTCTTCTCGTGTATGCGGACTCCAACAAGCATGGGCAACAGAGCAAGTCTTGAAAACTTTAACACCTAGATAAATTACACTGGGCCTCTCCAAACTTGAATTATGTTTGACAACATACCAATGAACAGTGTAGAGTGTAGAAGCCAACAAATACCCAATAGTAGAAGAAGTACCCATCCAACTTGAGCAGCTAGCCAAGACCCAAATCATCAACTGGGTTCGCTGAAATTCTCAAGATGCGGTCACTTGCTCCAGTTGGGGTCCGAAAAACGTCCCCATTACCATCAAGCTGAACACACAAATTTGAACCTTTCACACAGAGCAGCAAAAACCCAACTTGCTCAGAGTTCACGCCAGTTGGAAAGAAGACAATAATATGTAGAATTACGTAACAGTGTTTGGGGAGTTCAAAACTCTCTGCTTTATTAACTGACTAAAGATGGCTTAAATAGCCTTACAAAAGAAATCAGAAATCATCCATGTTTAACAACTCCTAGAAACATGACAACGACTATTTGAAAAAGAAAATCTTAACAAACTACACGTCCCAGTATTTCGGGATTGTTTATTCATGATAAATTAAAACAATCCATGCAACCCATGCAACCTACGTGAAGTGTGCAATAGACTAACTAACATTTGACTTTGTCAACAGAAATCTTAGTTTCAACATTTCCTCCCTTAAACTGAACTATGTATTCAATTTACAGACACCCATAAGAGTTCGAAATCTTCGAAAATCATCCGCTTTCAGAGGCTTCGTCATGACGTCAGCAACTTGTTCTTGTGTATTACAATAAACCAATTCAATAACTTCATTTTTGGTGAGCTCACGAAGAAAGTGGAAGCGTAAATCAATATGCTTACTGCGCCCATGTAGGACTGGATTTTTTGAAAGTTTAATGGCAGAGTTGCTGTCACAGTATATTGTCATAGGATGTTGATGATCACAGCTCAGTTGTTGCATAATACACCTTAACCATACAGCTTGGCATGCACAGGCAGCGGCACCCATGAACTCAGCTTCAGTGGTAGACAAAGTGACCACTGGTTGTTTCTTTGAAGACTAGGATATTGCCCCAACACTTAACATAAAAATGTATCCAGAAGTGCCCTTTCTATCTTCAACATCTCTAGCATAGTCACTGTCTGTGAATCCCTTCAATTCCTTGTTGCCTTCCTTGTTGTAAAGGATGCCAAAGTCAGTTGTTCCTTTAATATACCGTAATATTCTTTTGGCAGCTTGAAGGTGAAGTTCAGTAGGACACTCCATGTAACTGCTAATCAAACTTACTACAAACATAATATCAGGACGGGTGGCTGTTAAATACATTAAACAACCCACAATTTGTTTATAAACTGAGCTGTTCACCTTCACTCCATTTAAATCCTTTGTTAGTTTAAAACCAGGTACAATAGGAGCACATACTGGATTACAATTACTCATTTGGAATCTTTCTAAAATCTCCTGAGCATATTTCTATTGATAAATGAAAATTCCATTATCTCTTTGTAGTACTTCAATTCCTAGAAAAAACCTTATCCTCCCTAGATCAGTCATATCAAATTCTTTCATCATAGACTTTTTGAACTTAATGAACATCTGTGTGTCATTTCCAGTAAATATCAAATCATCAACATAGAGGCTAACAATTAGAAGTTTACCTCTATCCTCAGTTTTAACAAACAGAGTGTGTTCATGAAGGCATTTCTTGAAGCTTTGTTGCAGTAGATAGGATTCTATATGGCTGTACCAAACTCGAGGAGCTTGCTTAAGCTCGTATAGAGCTTTCTTGAGCCTATAGACCTTTTCTTCACTTCCTTTTTATGACATAGCCCGGTGGTTGTTCAACATACACTTCCTTTGTTAATTCACCATGAAGAAAAGCTGATTTGACGTCCAATTGGTAAACTATCCACTCATTTTGTGCTGCAAGTGAAAGAATGAGTCGAATAGTGTCCATCCGAGCCACATGAGCAAATACTTCAGAATAATCAATGCCATATTGTTGATTGTAGCCTTTTACGACCAATCGAGCTTTGTATTTGTCAGCCTCACCATTTTCTTAGAGTTTTGTTTTGAATACCCACTTAACTCCAATCTTCTTCCCGTGTGTTGGTAAATCTGTTAGATCCCAAGTGTTGTTTCTTTTGATAGCTTCTATTTCTGAATCCATTGCTTTCTTCCATTTGATGCTTTGCGCAGCTTCACTGTAGGTTATAGGATCATGATCTGTAAACATAGCCATGTACGGTGATTCTTCTTCATCAGAGAGACCTTCCCCACTAGTGTATTGTCTCATCCAGGTAGGTGACTTTCGAACTCTTCTTTCATTGAGGCTTGATATTGGTTCTTCTGAAAGTTCAAGTGGATCTTCATTTGTTGGTTCATGTGCTGGATCTTCATTTCCCCTTCCTGGTTCATTATCTGTAGATTCATCATGGTTACAACATTCAATATTTGTGTTAGTATCTTCACCATTAGATTCATTCGTCCAAGTCCAGCTTCGATTTTCTTCAAAAGTAACATCTCTGCTTATGATTATTTTATGTGTGGTTGGATTATATAATTTGTAAGCCTTTGATCACTAATTCCCAATAGCACGCATTTGGTGCTTCTGTTATCGAGTTTAGACCTCTGAATTTATGGTATATGAACGTGACCAATGCACCCAAAAACTCGAAAATGAGAAACAGATGATTTGGTGCCACTCCATGCTTCTTCTGGGGTCATGTTCTTAACTACAAGTGTGGGGCTATGATTAAGAACATGAACAGCCCAGTTGACTGCTTCAGGCCAAAAGGACTTTGGAACTTTCTTGTCTGCAAGCATGCTATGAACTAGATTCAAGATTGTCCTGTTCTTTCTCTCAGCAACGCCGTTCTGTTGTGGAGAATAGGCTGCTGTGAGTTGCCTTTGAATTCCAGCCTCTGTACAAAAATTAATAAATTCTACTAAAGTGAATTCTCCTCCTCAGTCTGTTCGAAGTCCTTGAATACTTGCATTTGTCTCTTTTTCCACGCGCGCTTTGAAACATTTGAATGTTGAGAATGCTTCTGACTTTTCTGTCAAAAAATAGGCCCACACTTTTCTACTAAAGTCGTCAATAAAAGTAAGGATGTACCTTTTGTTCCTATTGGATGTGGGATTGATTGGACCGCATATATCTGAGTGAATGAGTTGAAGAATTCGTTGAGCCCTCCAGTTACTTGCTTTAGGAAATGGTATTCGATGTTGTTTACCAACTAGGCACATATCACATGGGCTTTGAGGATCTTTGATTTGAGGTAGTCCATAGACCATATGCTTTTCCCAAAGTGTTTGTAAACCTCTATGACTAAGGTGGCCAAACCTGTAATACCAAAGCTGAGAGCTATCCGAGATGCTGCTATTGCAAATAAGCTCCTTTGATTGAGGTTGAACTGAGAGTGTAAACATCCTATTTGTTGTCATAGGTGACTCAATGATTAAGCCCTTCTCTGCATGATAAAATTTGCACGTATCTCGTTGTATAAGGATGGTGAGACCTTTTTCCTGGAGTTGCCCAATGCTTAGAAGGTTGCTAGTTAAAGCTGGTACATAGAAGACGTCTGAAAGTACTTGTGTAATTCCATTGACTTGGAGTTTTACACTGCCCTTTCACTTCACTTCCATGCTGGAGTTATTTCCTAATTTAACATGATCTGTAAATGTAGCATCAAATGAGGAAAAATTCGCTTTCTTACCACTCATGTGATTGCTGCACCCAGAATCTAAGTACCAAGTGTCATCCTGTTTGTCAGTCATCTCACCCACAATTGCCATGAGAAGCATCTCTTTGTTGGTCTCAGCAAAATTTGCAATAGTGTCTTGTATCTTCTTATGACACTCATATTGAAAATGCCCACGTTCATGACAACAGTAACACTCAATGGTAGATTTGTCAAAGAATTGTCTTCCTCTGCTGCGTCCTCTTCCACGCGGAGTGCCACGACCTCTGCCTCAGCCTACAAAAGATTCTTCATTTGATACATTCAATGCTTGTTCTTCCAAAATTACATGACTATTCATCCTCTGTTCATGCACTAGTAAGTTGCTCTGAAGTTCATCTACTGTGAGTTGATCAAGGTCCTTGGATTCTTCGATAGAACAGACAATATAGTCAAACTTTGGTGTCATTGAGTGTAAGATTTTTTCCACAATATCAACATCATCCATCTTCTCACCATGCGTCTATTTCTTGTTAGCAATGGTGAGTACCCGAGAAAAATAATCAGAGACTGATTCACCCACCTTCATGTTCAGAATTTCCCATTCTTTGCATAATGCTTGCAATTGAGATCGTTTCCCCCTTGCAGTCCCCTGGTACTTTTGCTGAAGAGAATCCCATATGTCTTTGGACATCTCTTTGTTCAATATGGTCTCCAAAATGGGTCAATCAAGAGCTTGAAATAATTAATTCTTACATTTCAAGTCATTGAGCTTCATCTCATCAATTTCTTTTTGCTGTATTTCAGTTAACTTCCCTCCCTCAACTGCTGTAGGGATGCCCTGTTCAACTAAGATCCAATATTCTTTGGACCTTAGAAAGTTCTCCATGAGTAATGACCAATGGTCATAGTGACCATTGAATTTTGGAATTACTGGTTGAACGAAGGTGCTCTCCGTTGCCATTTCTGTAATGCAAAAAAGCTGTGCTTACACTCTTTCTCACACAGAGTAGAGGCTCTGATACCATAATGTAGAATTACGTAACAGTGTTTGGGGAGTTCAAAACTCTGCTTTATTAACTGACTAAAGATGGCTTAAATAGCCTTACAAAAGAAATCAAAAATCATCCATGTTTAACAACTCCTAGAAACATGGCAACGACTATTTGAAAAAGAAAATCTTAACAAACTGCACGTCCCAGTATTTTGGGATTGTTTATTTGTGAGAAACTAAAACACCCCATGCAACCCATGCAACCTACGTGAAGTGTGCAACAGAATAACTAACATTTGACTTTGTCAACAAAAATCTTGGTTTCAACATAATATTGTTGCCATCTCGATTCTTAAGAAACTCGAGACAATTGTAACGAAAATCGGAGGCGAGGTCGTTTTGGTACTGAGAACCAAAAAGAGAAGCAATAGAGGATGCGGTGGAGGGAAGGACAGGGGAATCAGAGGAAGAGGTGACAAGAAATCGAGAAACAGGGAGTTGAGGCAGAGGATGGAGAAGAGGAGCAAAAAAGATGGGTAAGTGTTTGAGGGATGGGGTTGAAGATGAGGGGACCAAAGATGGGTCGTGCTGGTGCGGAAGAGCAAGAGATGGTACCAGTTTCACAGATTGGGAAGGACTTCCAGTCTTCTAAGAAGCCCATTACTGGAGAAGAATTTGAACAAAGGCAGAGGACGACAAATTGGAGCCTCAAGCATGATTTCGAAGTTCTTCTTTAGGAATTCAAAGGGGCCTCCCATCGCAACTAGGAAACTCATATTGGCGGGTTTTAGTGCTAACTAATAGCAGCGGATGTAGATTGCTGCTAAAAAATTGGTCAATTAAAATTACCAGGTTCATATAGTTACTTTAATTAATTTCAAAAATTAATTAGCTTTTGCATCAAAAAACATTAATTATATTAATAAATTTTTGGCTAAAATAAATTATCCTGTATATATCACATTCTTATTATCCCTTCCATGTTCCAAATATACATGTAATTTTATATATTTATCCACTTTTAAGAAATAGATGAAAAAAAAACTATAACTTAACAATGTATTTAAAAAATAATTTAATTTCCAACTAAGTCTAAAGAAATATTTTATTGTAATACTAATAAAAAATAAATAAACTTTCAAAAAATGAAAAAAAAAATATTTGTCTAAATATCACAGATCCTCACTTCTTTAAATTGAAACCGAAAAATGTACATCCAAAACTATAAATTCATGTTTTTTTTAAATAAAATATATATAAATTCGTCTTTGCCCATATAAAAGGAAAGCAAAATGTAATTTTAAAACCGTTTGCTTAGGCTTTTCTTTTTTCATGTCAAACTTTTTTCTGAATATTTCCTTCTTTTTTTGGTTACAAATTAAAGGTGAAAATTTCATGAAATTAAGGGATGAGAGGTGAGAATTAAAACAAAAGTTATAGGATATGTTTGACCTTGTATATAAATTACGAATTAAGAAAACAAGCTTAATAATTATTTCAAATGCTTTATTTGCACGTCTATATTCATCAGATTTCATTAGCAGATCATAAAATAAAAATAACTTCAATATGCTATTGATACAATGTGTCTATCTAAAATAGATTGAAGTAAATAAAGAAAAATTCAAATAATACTATATAATCATATATCTATATTTAATTTATTTTGTTATCCCACTTTTTAACTTATTCTTATTTGATAAGGATTTCAATATTTCAAGTTAAGTTACACTGGATTTATTTTATTATTATTTTATTATAAATAAGGACTCATATATTAAAGAATTAAAAAAATTATAATATTATGATAAAATTTATAGGAAAAAGGTATTATATATATATGTAGTAGTTATATAGGTCCAACTTGTGACACCTAAATATTTTTAAATCTTTGGTTATGTGGATTAATTTTTTTAAGAGATTATAATATAAATTATATAATTATAATAAATAAATAAATAAAATTTAAAGATATTAAAGCTTCTTTAAGCCACATAAGCTGGTAATAGGTTGTTTACAATTATATATTATTTAAAACTTAAGAATTCGTTTGGAGAGTAGAATATGATATGATAAAATAAAATAGCAGATAGGATAACAGCAGAATATGATATGGGTTTGATAGCTCCTATCCTATCATGTATTTGATGTACAATAGGATAGACATTATGCTATTATATCTTGTATTTGAAATAAATCAGATAATGATAAGATAAGATAGGAATAATATAAAATGACAAAATTACCTTTACAATAAAATTGCATATATACTTATTTCAAATTAATTTTAATACAATTTTTTTGATTACTTTATATATTGATATAAATTCGAAAATAAAAATAAATATATATAATTAACAAAATAATATCCATAAATTAATATGTTATATAATAATGGACTACTTCACAACAATATGACCAAAATAATCATTTAATTGTATATTATTTGATTTAGTTACAATATAACCATTTAAAAAATTATTGTCATCCATAAATTAATATATCATATAATGATGGATTATTTCATAACAATATAACCAAAATAATCATTTAATTGTATGTTATTTGATTTAGTTGCAATATAACTATTTAAAAAATTATCGTCATACATAAATTTCATCAAATCATTATCATCCATAAAATTATTGTCATTCATCAAGTCATTGTCATTCATAAATTTCATCAAGTCAACAATATTTAAAGTCATTTAAAAAGTTATACATTATACATTCAAATCATAAATATAAGTTCTCAAAATAAAATAAGCCACCATTCACATCCATAAGTTTCATCCAACCAAAATAGGCCATCATTCACATATACATCAAACCAACATGGAAAACAAAGTTACAAAAAAGAGTAAACTCTACGATAACAACTATAATAATAATTTTATAAATGTAAAATGTTTTACATCATTAGCACCCCAAAAGATATACAACTGATGTGACACCGATAGTATTTTTTTCTGCTGCAGTAAAATACTCTTCATCTGTCAAATTTATTTTATCCAACTCATTCAAAAGATTTCTAAAATCATCAAATACATCATTGGTTGTTCCAATGCGATCTGTAACTTTACTCATCAAATTTGAACTCTGTTCTAGTCACGTCTCAAAACTCTTTCCTAACTCATTTATGTTGTTAGCAATTATGTTTGTTCCTCTATTTTTTTTTATTAAATGACTTTCTACGCCATCACTCTTTCTCTTAAATTGAGCCTGATTTACAGATGTTGACTGTGTCAAATCTTTCTCGAGCTCTTCATCATCATTTTCTTCAAACTCTTTATCTAATTCCTCAACAGCATCAGCAGGGGCAACGACTCCTTTATTAGTGGCACAATCTTTCTCAAAAGTAAGGGTCAGCTTATCAAGCAGCAAGATTGGTGTATATCTGTAATCCTTTGCATTCAAATGACTACACAAAATGAAAACACTTGAATTAATCATAAGTAAAAAGTGAAAAAAAAATAATTCATAAAAGAGGAAAAATAACACTAACTTTTATATACTCAATCCACACATCATCGCTATCTACTTTAATCATTTTCTTTTTGTCATCCCACCCGAATCCACTTTGATTTAGCATATCATAAATTATTGCATAGATAGCCCTTAACCTCTTCATTACAGACTCAATATGTGGTTTTACTTTGATTCCACATCCAGGAAACCTTTGTTCCATCTTTGCCTCAGTCATTTTCAAAGTATGCGCCTTAAATTGTCCATTGTCACATCTATGACCTTTATTTACGGCTTCAATCAATATGTCAAGGAGGGCTTTATCCTCCTGATTAGACCATTACCTACGATCTTTTTCCTGATAGCTTGTTGCATACTGCTCTCAGATTACATTCATATCTCATTATCAAAATATAATCACAAATCAAGTATGGAATATATGAAGAAAAAGACCAAATACAAATAACACGTGTCAAATCCAATAAACAAACTATTAAATAATTTAGAGAAATACAAAAAAGGAGAAAACTAGGGTTTCATTGATGCTGAAAGAATACAATAGAATAATAATCTAAATACAAAGAAATAATATATAGGCTAACTAAATTATGAAAAGACTATACTGCCCTTAATAAGTAATAAATAAATAAAGATCTTATATTTCTTAACATCTCCCCTCAAACTCATGATGCAGCAGCTACAAGCATTGAGAGTTTGCCAACTAGAAAACAAAAACGGAAAATAGAATGTGACTTGGTAAAGAAATCTGCTATCTACAAAGAAGAAGAAACAAAGGGCAAAATAATGGTGCCATACTTGAGATGATGACGTGTAAGGTGCCAATCGATCTCAATGTACTTAGTTTGTTCATGGAAAATTGAGTTGTGAGCAATCTGAATAGAACTCTGGTTGTCACAGTACATAGGAGTAGGGTGAGAAAGAGAAACTTCCATATCGGCAAGTAACCATCGTAACCAAACAATTTCTTTAGTAGTAGATGCCATAGCATGATATTCTGCTTCAGTTGAAAATTGAGAAACAATATATTGTTTTTTGCTCTTCCAAGAAATAAGAGAATCACCCAAAAATATACAGAAATCAGTAACAGACTTGCGATCTATGGGATCACTGCCATGATCAGCATCAGAGTATGCACGTAGCTCCAAGGAGGAGGTGGATGAAAGTAAAAGACTCTGAAATATTGTACCCCGAAGATACTGCAAAATACGAAGAACAGCTGCCCAATGAACTGTAGTATGAGAGGCAACAAACTGACTAACAACATGAACATCATATGTAATATCTGGACGAGTAATAGTGAGATATACCAAGCTCCCAACAATAGTACGATATAAAGTAGGGTCAGACAAAGGTAAACCATCAGAAGAAGAATACTTGACGTTAACCTCAATGGGAGTATCTGCAGTCTTATTATTAGTAAGTCTAACCTGCTCAATAATATCTTCAACATATTTTGACTGAGAAAGAAGATAATCTCTAGGTGAGTAGGCTACCTCAATACCCAAGAAATATCGCAAAGAACCCAAATCCTTCATTTCAAACTGTTTAGCTAACTCTGTCTTCAAAACTGAAATACCAGCAATATCATCACCAATAATGATCATGTCATCAACATATAAAGACAGAATAATACATCCTGCAGTAGTGCACTTAACAAAAAGAGTAGAATCATGACTACTAGAAGTAAATCCGAGGGAAGAGATCACAACAGAAAATTTCTCAAACCAAGCACGAGGTGCTTGTTTAAGACCATATAATGCTTTCTTGAGCTTGTAAACATACCTAGATTCATGCGAAACACCAGGAGGTGGTGCCATATAAACTTCTTGAAGATCTCCATTTAAGAAGGTATTTTTAACATCAAGTTGAGAAATAGGCCACTGACGAACAGAAGCCACTACAATAAGAGTACGAATAGTAGTCATTTTTGCAACAGGAGCAAATGTCTCCTCATAATCCATACCATACTGTTGAGAGTACCATTTTGCAACCAATCTAACTTTGTATCACTCAATAGATCCATCAGATGTTGTTTTGATCTTATACACCCAACGACAACCAACAACACTCTTACTAGGAGGTAGAAGAACCAAATCCCAAGTACCTATTTTATGCAAAGCAGAAAGTTCCTCATCCATGGCTTGTTGCCAAAGAGGATCAAGAATTGCCTCTTTATAAGAAGAGGGCTCAGAGAGACCATGAATAGAAGCTAAAAAGGAAGTAAAAGATGAAGAATAACAAGAATAAACAAAATCTGGTAACTTTGTGGACTTACGAATGCGTGTGAATTGACGTAGAGGTGGATCCACAATCTCAAATGAAGCTTCAGGTGGGTTGGAGAGTAAAGTGTTAGTACCTGCAGAATTATCAGTACTAGAAACCGAAAATGACAAACTATCAGAATCCTCAGAAAAAGGATCTATATGAATAAGATCAAATCTAGTCAAGCTATGAGTAGTGGATGGAATAGAAAAGAAAGGTATATGCTCAAGAAACACAACATGACGAGACACATAAAGCTTATGAGCGATTGGATCAAAACAACGATATCCCTTTTGACCTTCACCATAACCAAAAAAGACACAAATAACAGATTGAGAGGATAACTTGTTGCGTTCTACATGAGGACGAAGTACGAAACAAGTACAACCAAAAACTCTAAGGAAAGAATAATCAAAGGCGTACCTATACAACATTTCGAAAGGAGAAATACCTGAAATATGAGAAGATGGAATTGTATTAATCAAACCTACAGCGATAAGAACAGCTTCACCCAAAAACTCACTAGGAACAAAAGAAGACAACGAGAGAACGAACAGTTTCAACAATGTGTCTATGTTTTCTTTCAGCAACACTATTTTGTTCAGGAGTATCTGTACACGAAGTTTGGTGAATAGTTTCATCTAAGGCAAGAATCTCACAAAATTTATTAGAGGTATATTCTCCACCAAAATCACACCTAAAACATTTGATAATAGCAGAATGTTGAGTTTTGACAAGAGCTCGAAAGGCTGTATATATTTCAAAAAATTCAGAACAATGTTTCATTAAATAAACCTAACAATAACGAGTGTGACCATCAATAAAAGAAACATAATATCAAGACCCTCCTTTTGTGGCATCAAGAGAAGGTCCCCAGACATCAGAATGAATTAAATCAAATGGAGAGGAAGAAACAGAAATACTTTTATATTAAATGGTAAGGCTGAAAATTTTGCCAATTTACATCCACTACAATCAGAAATATCACAAGTTTGTAAATTTCCTAATGCCCTTGTGGATGCTAAAAATCTCAAACGAGAAGACAAAACATGACCTAGACGATAGTGCCATAAATAAAAAACAGAAGAAGAAGGACTCATACGAAAAGAAGACAAATCAACACTAGTAGTAGCAGCTGCAGCAACTGACACTTTTAACTCATCCAAAACATATAGTCCCCCCTTTCTACGGCCTGTCCCCATCAGCTTCTGAGATTGCAGATCCTACACATAACAAGAAGAGGAAAAAAAGGTGACTAAATTACCAGAATCACATAACTGACCAACAAAAGCAAGATTTAATGTCAGTTTCGAAATATAATAAACATTAGGTAAAGACAAGTGAGGTGTGACAACAGAACCAACACCTGCTAAAGACATAGGAGTGCCATCAGCAGTCATAACAGGAATTGAAGATGAAGGAGACACAGAAGTAAAAGATGAAGAATATGGAGACATATGATGTGAAGCGTCAGAGTCCAAGACCCATACAGAATGTGACATACCTGAAGAATTATGAGGTGGCTGACCTATGGAAGAAAAAGTACACATGGCATGTGGTTGTAAGGAGAAAAACTTCTGAAATTGCTCAGCCAGAGTACTAGGATCGATGAACTGATCTGATGAAACTACTGCTACAGTATTGGACGATGAGGATTTGTTGTTAAACTTCTGTGACTGGTTGCTAGGCTTCCAAGATTGAGATCGCTGTTGAGATTGATTCTGATTTCTCAACTTAGGACACTGAGCCTTCCAATGACCTTTCTACTTACAGAAACTATACTCGTCGAAGGCAACCCTTGTGTAAGGCTTATTCTGATTCTTGAGATGTACTGCTAACACAGGAGGATTCGAAGTAGAAAGAATTCCCTTTTCAGAATAAGACTTAAGACTTATTTCTTCAGCCAATAACTCACTGACAACTGAATCAACGGAAGAAAGTGGAGAACGATACAGAATTGAACCTCTAAGTCCTTCAAAATCACTACGAAATGCAGTTAAAAATTGTACCAACCGTTGTTCCTCTCTACGAGCAATATAGGCACCACATGCCTTTAATTTTATCAATTCTGTAAGGGCCAATTGATCCCAAAGATCAGTCATAGCAGAATAAAACTCCTGAATACTCATATTTTTCTGCTGAAGGGCTCATATATCATTCTCCAATTGATACTGCTTTGTAAAATTCGATTGGATGAATAACCCTTGTAGGTGATCCCAAACCTCCTTTGCTATCTCATATTTTGCCAACTGTGTACTTATATAGTGCTCAACAGAATTATTAATCCAAGTAATAATTTTTGCGTTGTTTGCTTCCCACACCTCGATTAAAATAGCATAATTCTCATCAATAGCCCCAGGTTTCACAAAAGTTCCACTAACATATCCCCACATCTTCTTACCCTTGAGAAAATTTCTCATCACATAACTCCAATACGAATAATTCTTTCCGTCTAACCTCACACTCACATATTGAAGCGAATCGTCTCTTTTGGTAGCCATAATCAAGATGCGTAGAAAACCAGAATGTCAAAGAAAAACTGTACGGTATGAAACTAAGCCAAAGCTGTGTTTAGGATTAAACTTCGTGCCATGAAACCATTCTCTGATACCATGTTAAATAATTTAGAGAAATATAAAAAGGAGAAAACTAGGGTTTCATTGATACTGAAAGAATACAATAGAATAATAATCTAAATACAAAGAAACAATATATAGGCTAACTAAATTATGAAAAGACTATGCTACCCTTAATAAGTAATAAATAAATAAATATCCTATATTTCTTAACACAAACAATGTAAAATTACACGCGAAGTATTTATTGAAATTATAAATTACAAACATTATAGATGTTTCAAATCCTTTCAAGAAATACATAAACTAAACAACAGACAAAATAAAATTACAAATAAGGAACTAGCAACTAATAATCAACCCATGTGTCTATTAACAAGCCATTCATTCTACATTTGTGTTGCTATAATTTTTCTCAAAGCAGACCACTCATTACTTGTCTCAATTGTGCTAATAGGATCAGCATGTGTCATATCCTCATTTTGTAGGGTTACATCCAATTCTGCATCTAATTGATCTTTTATTAGGTCAGTAGGCATTTCTCTTCTAATAAAATTGTGTAAGAGACAACAAGCAATTATAATGTAGTTTTGGGTTTTGATCGGATAAAAGACCAATTTCTGAGTATAGCCCAATGCATTTTTAATAACCCAAAAGTTCTCTCTATCACATTTCTTTCCATTGAGTGTTTCATATTAAAAAGTTTTTTCTTATTTGATGGTATGTATCCACGTCTCCATTCACTGCGATGGTATCAATATCTTTTATATAGAGTAAAAAATCATTCACTGTTTGTAAACCCAGCATCCACAAGGTAATAGTACTCTATAATAAAATAAAATTGTTAATTGAACATATTAATAATTACTCATTCATTACTATTAATGCATCTCTATCATCTAAATCTTTTTTACCTGTTGGGACTCTTAAACCATTCCTCTTAGAAATGGCATCTTGCAGTAGTACTCTTGAATCTGATGCTAATCCTTTCCATCTAGGTAACACATATATAAAGTTCATATCCCTTGAACATACGCCTAAGACATCAGTCGATATATCTCATTTTCTATTACGATATCTCGGTTTATCAATTGCTGACACATTAACTTGGATATGTGTTCCATCTAATACCCCAAGACAACTCTATATACAAATACAAATACAAATAAAAAGTTAATGTTTAACAAACTAGAGTGCAATTATTAATGTATTCTATAACACAAACATCGTACCTTAAACTATTTCTATCTTTCATCTAAGCAATCTTGTGAAACAGAATCTGATCCTCTAAGGAGTGTTTCTTGCAATCGAAAGACATTTTTCAACACTTTATTAAAGTACCTACTAACTGTTTCTTCAGACTTTTTAAACAAAAACTTAATCACCCGATTCTTAGAATGATGTGCCAATATGTGTTAGAACATAGCCACTTCTTCTTCAATATTTACTAGTTCATCCTCTCTTAATCTGCCTTCAATACGAAGGAAAAAATATAATGAACGAAATGACTTAATATCCATGTGAAGATGATCGACGGATGTAACATCATCTTGGTTTATCAATTCCTCTAAAAGTTCTCTCCTTAAACCCTCCCTAATCTTTGGTTGTTCTCTAGAACTATGATTTTCATAAAACCGCAATGCAGAAAGACTCACTGTAATAAAAATTACAAAACACATCTCAATTATCTCTAAAAACATTTCCTCCAAAAGCAGATATGACATAATCTCAAGTTGTTCCTCTGAATTCATATTTATCTATACAAATAAGAAGAAAAAATAAAAAATTTAAATAGAGACCATGAAGCCCAGAAGATTGCAATCAAATAATATGCAGCTCCTATATTTCAAAAGCACTAATTTACTTAAACTTTTCTATTATAAGTAGGACATGCAAGAAAAAGCACTAATCTACCCATTCTCAGCCATTGATCCTTTTATCAAATGCCATCCCATTTTTAAGTAAAACTGAACCAATACTTTCCTCTTATACTTTCTGCATGTATAGACACCATGTCATCTCAATTCCATCAGCAATTGTGCAATCTTAAATTCACAGCATGAGCAATTTTTTGTTGCTCACACTCAAGAATTGCATAGCAACCATACAAAAAAAGAAACAAAAACAAAAATAAAACAAAGACAAAAGAGAAAACAAGAAGATTAGTTATCACCTGTTATACTTATGCTTATTCTACATTTCAGCTTGGTTTTCGACATGTGCAGTGTAAAATTCATTTCGTTTTCCCATGGATCAGTTGATTTTAGTGTAGTTTGATCTTGTAAATTTTTCTTTCTTGTTCAAATGTTAGTGCAATTCAAATTCACAGCAAACATAAGCTTTCCCCCAAACCCTTTGACTTCCTTGAGCAAAAAATAAGTAGCTCGATATAAATAACCCTTTTTTATTAAAAATCTTTGGTGCATTTCAAATTCAAAAATTTTAATTCACAGTTAAGGTCTAAAATACAACCTCTCTTGTATCCCACTTCTTCCCTTATCAGAAAGTTCAACCTACATTATATCTTTGATTCAGTAGATGTGTAAATGATAATGGTTATCTATGCTACAGTATATCCAAATGAAGGTATAGTTATAAGAAATGATTGACTGAGATCACATGGGCATTAGTTTTGGGTCGTAGCCTGCACTATTTGAATTCCAAGTGATGAACTATCAAATCAATGAACGATAATGACAGAATAGGCTAACTGTTAGAGGTCAGACGGGCACTTATGACAAAATGCCAAGGTTTAACTGATGGAATGCAAATGGCTATTGAAACTGTTTACTGATGCTAAGAATATAGGGAATATTTTGCTTTATCTATAACATGGCTTGACAAATTCTCATCATAGGAGAACAATTCTTTCGGGAGCAGCCGAGATGCTTGCTCCTGCAACAAAATTGGTGAACTCCCCTGACATTTTAAACTCAATCTATGCATTTTGATAACGAAAATAAATATTGTTATCCACAAATTAACAAGCCACCAAGGTCATGATGGCACTAGTCATCTCCTAGTCCCACAATATGTTAGAGTCATGTTTGAAGTCCTCAATTAAATGCAAATTTTAATCACCTATCCTATTGAAAATGATCACGATGGCATGAACTATGACAAGATAATGAAAGGAGCCTATTAGGTTGATACAACAGATTTTGACTAACAATATTACTCCTATGCTCATCCTCATAGGATTTCTAACCCACTCAAACCAGCCAACTCATACACGGGCAGAACAAAATGCAAATCTGCAACCTCATGCAAAGCAGCAACCAAGCCTTTTCACCAAACCAAAAAAAAAACAAGTTAGAAAAAAACCAATTCAAAGCCAGTAAATAACATACAAGAATTCTCAGACAAAGCTATTTAAATCCAAAGCTAAACTAGAATTTACAGACAACCAGAATTCAAACCCAAAGTAGAGGGAATCGTAAACCATAAACCAGAACAAATGACAGTAGCTATTCAGCCAAGCCAAGATGGATTTTGCAGCAGCTATTCACTCAAACCAGAATCTGAGATGGAATTGACAGTAGCCAAATCAATCCAAAAAATTACCATACAAAGATAATCAATAATCCAAAAAAGGCCTATCTACTCAAAGGCAGGCAAACCAATAAACTAGTAAAGTAATTCACTGAAAAAAATTACATAAGACAACCAATTTCTCAGCAAGCAAAATAAACTAGAATTCTCAAACAACCAAATTTCAAACCTAAAGCAGAATCCAAGATGGATTTCGTAGCACCTATTCAGCCAAATCAGAATCAAAGATGGAATTGACAGCAGCCAAAACAAAACCAAAAAATTACCAATCTAAGAAAAGTGCAGGAAAAAAAAAGAATTCAAGCAAAAATCATCTTTGGCTCAAACAGGGATACATAATGTGGCTGAATTCAAGCAGAAATTGATACCCAAATACCCAAACATTGTGAGCACTCAGATGGATTTAACAAAACAAAACTATACAGAAAGAATCAATGCTTATCTTGATGATGGAGTAGTGTTCTTAATGAGGGAGGATCTCGCTCAGGTGACAGAGAGAGCTCGGGTGAGGGGGAGAGAGCTCGAAGTGAGGGGAAGAGAGCTCGAGTGAGGGAGATCAAGGGTGAAAGAGCTCGCTTGAGGGAGAGAGAGCTCGAGGCGAGGGTGAGAGAGATCCGATGAGGGAGAGAGAGGTCGAGGTGAGAGAGAAGAGATCTCGGGTGAGGGAGTTCGAAGGGTGAGAGCTCGGGTGAAAGGGGAGAGTCCGCGAAGGGGGAGAGTTCGCGAGACAGCGTGAAGGAAATATTGTATCCAGTCACTATCTTCAGCATATAGGTAGGATAGCAATTTTCACTAAAAGAGCCGAATAAGATATTTTTAGGATTATATTATTCTATCCGATTGGATCTATAAACTTCAGATAGCAACAGTATAGGATAGTTTATCCTATCTTATTGCTCTTATCAAATTCTCCAAACATGCCCTAAAGTTTCTTCACAATACACTTTGAAAGACATTATTATTAATATTTTTTAATTATTTATGTTTAGTAAAACACAAAAACCAAACAAATCCTAAACTATATGAACAATAATTTTTCAAATTTTGCTTAAAAGTAAATATTATAAATTCAATTGATATGCTGACAACTTTTCAATTAGTAAAATTGGGGTCTTTAGTTCAAATTTTACTAGTAATCCTTTATTAGTAGATATTTATCAATTGCAATGCGCTATGATAACCACTAATTAATTAGAGTTACAAAAACCTTGATAGTTAAAAATCAAGTCTAAAACAATTTCACATGAACACATCAAACAAATTAAGAAAAACTTGCACTATTATTTTTGAAGATTGAGAAGTTCAACAAAATCTTCAACATGATACCAAACTAAAAGTAGAATTTAGTTGACAAAAAAATCAAAAACAGAAACTAGTAAAGCAAAAGATTAGATAAATTTTTATCTAAATAAGATATTATCATAGAATATAACGCTTCATATCATATAAATATAATAATACATGAATATTTAATAGAGTTAATTCTATTTCAGTGTTTTCATAAAAAAAAATCTAAATATAATGCATCATGATCAAATAATTCTTGTTTGTTTAAAATGAACTGAACTTGTACTTCTTTGTTTGAATGGTAAGTAGATCTAAAAAAGGAGATGGAGCATTACTTGCATTGGAAGAAAGATCAAGTCTAAGGTCCAAAGATGATGTTGAAAGAATGAGGAGGCAAAGAAGGTTCTGAATTGTCAAAATGAATGGCTTGCAAGCCAATCCTTGTAAATTAAATCTAGTCTAAGTAGACCCATTCGACAGTGCCAAGACTTTTTGAGAACTATCATTTGCGGGTGTCTTATAGTAGACATGAACGATAGTTCCATTCCCCACTTCATTTTACAGAAATTTAATATATTCCATATATTGACACAAAATGACAATTTCATTTAGATCTTAATCCTTTATATTATAATATCCATTACCCACTAAGTAAAGTGGGATTACTAATCTTATGCGCTTACTTTGTTCTCAAAAGTAGACCCTGCCCTTTAGAAAGCCAATTGATGTTCATTTTCTAATGACTTTACTGCATAACCTAGGCAAACTCAAATCCACACAGAAAACACAACTAAGGATTATAGGTAAATTATAAATAATTTTGATTTAATAGAATAATAGAAGGCAAGAGAGAAGTTACAAGGTGATTCTATTATGTACACATGACAACAAATTATTTATTATTTATCTGTCTGTTATTTACAAGTTTGATATAAGAAGATTCCCAATATAGTAGTATAAACAACTTTGCTTCGTAGTCAAGCCCGCCCTTTTCAAGCTTCTCTACCTCTGCAACGATTATATCGACACTGTTAATTGGACCTCCAGTTCTAAATTAAAGAATTTTTCCATGCCTGAAAGGAAAATTTACAAAAAGAAACTCCATATTAGCTAATTGTAAAAAACTATAGTTTAGCACAAACAAAAAAGTTCATCCAATTAGCCAGAATACTGTTAAGTACCTATATCACTGCGGTAATTCCACATGCTGGATTGATTTAGGAAAACAATTTGAATCATCTCAAGAAACTTACCATTTGACAGCTTCTAACCAGAAATGAAAATATTGCCTTTAATCGAATTCGTTGCCTTTGTCTTCGAAGGAATTCTCCATTTTCAAGCCTTCTTCGTCACTATTTACAAACGTGAGTTGAGCCTCCATGTTTGAGTGCTCTTTATTATTTACAATCTCTTGCCGAGTATTTGCTTTAAGTATGTCATTCTTATTTACAAATTCCTTTGTTTCTGCTGACACCTGATGATCATTCCACACTGTTCCTTTGATGCCACCGTAAAATTCAGATACAGCACCCCTAGAATTGGTCATAGAGTCAGGAGAGTCTGAATTACTTGTGTGTGAAACCTGGTCATTTTCAGACATCCTGGTATTCTGATGCAACCGTTGTTCATTTACCTCATTATCCAGAGTAGAAGTGCTGTAAGATAAAATAATTTTTCATTAACATAAATAATCTATCTCCGTGCAGTTATTCTGATGCACATCAAGCAAGGTATCAAAATCCATGACTTTTGTCTGACTTTTGTAAAATTGAGATACTGTCATTAAATACAATACTAGCACAAGCAATATCTAAATCTTTTTCTAATTATTTTAATGTGTCATCAAACCTTGTTTGTTGGAATTTTGGAGTCTGAAGATAGTCCAAAACTGGAACCAAGTGTTTTGACCTAGCTTCAATCATGCGCGTTGGAATCCTTTCAATCTCAACTTCCCCTTCTGAATCAGTTTCTTCACCCATTATTATGCTCTCCTCTTTCACCATTGACTGAAAATATATCTGGTTGGCAACAAAATTGTGCATTCAAATGTCAACACAAAGCATACATGATAAGCATTACAAGGGCAGTTGCTAGTTTAATTTAAATAAATTAATTAAATAAAACCTCCGACTTTGCCCACAATGGAGTCCGTGCTTGGTGCGTCTGAAGTTCTGTTTCTGAAATATACAAATGGTGCTCTTCCTCAGGACAAGAATTCACTTTCATGATTACATTCTCAGGTTTTGGGCTCGTGTTACTCTCCTCCTTCACTTCTACTACAGGATATATTTTATTGCGGTCTGAAATTCCATTTTCACCATATATGTCAACATTATCTTCTCGTTCTCTTCCACCAGGTCTCTGACATATATTCCATTTCTGCATAGCCTCAACAACTAATCTTGCATCCCCCTCTAAAGTAGATTCATATGCAGGAGTTAATCCAGAAACAACTTCAGAATCTTGACCGGTTGATGTCCCCAGAGCATATTGTATCATAGACCCAGTGGAAGAAAAAACCAATAGGTGATATTTTGTCTTGAACCATTTCCCATCAACATACAGGGCACTGCCTTTACAGTTACAGAAAGATGAAGCAATAGCCCCAGAAAGGGAACTCATCCTACCTGTTGCAGCTGCAGCGGCACCAGTTACAGTCCCTCTCCAGCCATTACTTCCATTTCTAATTCTGCTCACAACCGAAAGTGTGATTGGAGGGCCAGCTGCACACAGACTCTGTTGTTTAGGCATTTGTAAACCCGAACTAGGAGACCATGGAACTGCTTGATTAGTCATAACACCCAAGCCACTATTTTTTGCTGTAAAACTTGCATCATAGGAATGAATATTTACAGAACCTCCCTGAGGATTTATGGCGAACAGATGGCTAGTACCCCTTGAGGAGCTAATCATAATCCAGTTGCTGTCATCACTGAAACTGATATCCTGGATAACCTGAAAGTTTCAATATAAAAATATATTAGAAAAGCCCCAGTTGCTATTGGAGACACATTAAAAAAAAATATTAACCCAAGGGAGAGAGAGGACAGGAAAGTGAACTAACTGCATTTGTAAAGCCTCGCTGCAGCCTGTAAAGATGAACACAGGAAGAGCTGGCATCAAATGCCGACACACTGTCCGAGTATCCAGGCATTATCTTGAAAACATTTATATTATGCCCTTGAACTGAAGCTGTCACTAAAATGGTGCCACTAGGATCAAAGCATAAAGCCGAAATAGGACTTTTGTGAGCTCGGAATTGGGCAACAATGCCTTTACTTACAATATCTCTGACAATAACCTGGTAAAAAAATAACAAGTTATACAAGGAAAAATCATTGAATAAAATGAAAAATACCAGTTTTCTTAATACAGAGCTAGAATATCAAAGCTCACAATATACAAACATGATGACTCTTGTACCCTAGATGAAACTTAATGACAAATAACCGTTAAAAAAAATCCTCCTTTCCCATAATTCTCAATCTGCGTGTCAACAGATGGTTTAAGCAATTCCTACGTTGAGTATACCATTAAATCAAGTTGGTAGATTAGAGTAATTTTAATTTTAGGTAGCAAACCATAATTCTCTTTTTATTTCCTCTTCAACCCCTATTCTTCCAAAAAATCCAATACATGTAAATCTCATAAAAAATTGCAACTTTGCAATAAACTCCCGTGTCCAGAAAGCCAAGTGTTAGTAGAGATGAGTCTAGAACTTATTACTTTACTCTTTTTGCAACTAGATTTAAGCCAAGGATAGGGGTGGATGCTAGATAAAAAATTTCCATAACAACATAATATTAAGCATTACATCACACCAGCCAAGTAAAAACTAGGAAACAGAAATATTGACATATCTGAGCCCAAAGGAGAATCAAGCACAGCAGATGCAGTTCCAATTACAGCAAATAAATGCAAAATCAGGAAGAACAGTATTCACCATTCCAACGTTATCCGCATCCCCTGAATGTCCATTGACGGTTCCATTGCTCTTCCTGCCAGAGTTTACAGATTGCAAAGAACCATTGCTATCAGGCCGTAGTTCAGAGCAGTATCTAGAAAGCTTCTTATACCCTATATCTCCAAGGGTCACAATACCCACAGCAAGTTGCCTGCTGGATTCTTTGGCATAGTGTGCAACCAAGCTCCCATTTGAAGAGAAACCAGGAAAGCTTGGAGAAGGTGTTAAATGTTGTGGATTGACACGCCCAGAATTAGAGACTGCAACTGGGCTTCCACTATAAGCCAGCCATCTTGGACCCACCGAAAGAGGTCCATAGCCTATACCTCCAGAACCAGGACCACTAGTGACAATAGGATTAGTAAGTAGAGTATATTCCCTTTCTAATGTTGTGGCATCAAAACAGTGTATCTGCAAAACAAACACTCCATTAAACAATCCGAGAAAACAGATAATAGAGGTGCTTGAGATAGATATCAAAAAAAATTATACCTGAGTGGATTGAGAAACAGCAACAACACGAGAACTGCACCTTACAGAATAAACAACTGATCTAAACTTTAGTACATGAACATATGATTGGGATCTCAAAGAAAAAAACTTAACAGTAGTTGGCAGATAACCGCCATTCATTTGGTCATGGCAGTGTGATGCGCTTCCATTGCATGGAGTGGCCAACCCATCCTGAATGTTACTGCCTCCAGAAAAGAAACCATCAGCACAAATAACCAACAGCGGGCGGCTGTCTGCAAACTTGTCTTCTGATCTCTTTGATGCAATTGGTTTTGGTAACATTTGCATAAAAGAAATAGGACCATCATGTCTGGAAACTAGGTCGCGCACATTTTTGGAATCTTCAACATCCCAAACCTGGAACCCAGACCGACAGCCTAGAAGTAGAACTCGCCGAATGTCATCTCCCTCCCCCTCTAACTTGTCAAACCCAGCCCAAATAACCTTTACAATTTTAGAAGAAACTGAAATAAGGCATCTCATTGCTATCACATACTTCAAAAATGCAAATGTTGAATAAGATATCAATCATTCATTTAGAAGTAAATAAGCTTAAGGAAATCTGAGAACCTAAACAAGAAATGAGATATTGAAGCAAGAAAAGACACAGGAAAATTACGCATAATAGCTCCATAACTAAAATCCATTGCAGCTAAGAAAAGAGATGTAGCAATGATGAGAACAAGAAGAATCATTAGCACAACAGTGCAAGATATATCGAGAAAATCTCCATTCATGTATTGCTCATTAAGCATCATCAATGCCAAATGCTCAAACACTCATTAAAGCTGGGGGTATAGAGAACACCTAATTAGAATAACTGTTAACAGGTTTTTATGAAATAATAAAAGGCTCAAACCAATATTAACTGTCACCCATATTTTTAACAAAATAGAAAACCCTTTTTTAAAAAAAATTAAAGCTCATATAATAATTTAGTATAATAATAATGATGAAAATTCCCATTGACATAGCAATATAAATTCTGCCAACTTTGTAGGAAATAGAAGTGGACCTTTTGCAACGGCAATGAAGATATCAAAAAGACTCCCATGAGTAGATAATTCATCACAAAAAAAATGTTGCTTCCCTCCTTCCATGTGCGTTTCTTATCCACTATTGATCTCATAAGTACACATAATAAGTGTTTGCAGACATAAAATAATATGAATATTACTATATTCCTATATAATTACTTGACAAAAAGTCAAGCTTTTGCTTTGATACAAGCAAGTTATATTAAGTATTTGATTTTCATATAAGTAACAAAAACGATTTTCTAGGCACCCACTTGATGGTTCATTATGTTCAAATTATCAGGTTATTGTCAGAGATATTGAAGTCCACCAATTCCATGAGTAAGCTGCCCCATAGTTCAAGTGACATTCAACTATTAATTTGACATCATCCTTTAAAATTTCTGCATACACTCATCAAAATCATACTTCACACACGCAAAGCTCCTCATCCCTCATCATGCTTAAGAATAATAAATAATTGTATATTACATAGGCACTACCAACCATGCAACCTGCGAGATATTTGTCACTAGAATATACACAAATCATAACTCTCCACAACAGACTTCCTATACTTGTTCGCATGTCTAACAGTAACACACATGATTTGTATGACTGATCAAGACTACTATAGAGGTTAGTTTAGACTTCCTAAAACCCCAATTTATAGTGACAAAGCCAGGCAGACTAATCGGTTAGCTGGTCATTCAGCAAAAGGAAACCCTGCTAGCAGCTCAACAGACAAAAAGACAATCAAAACTTCTAGGCCAAGACTTAACCCATAACATCAGACCACACGGCATGCCCTAGCTTGTATGCAACAAAATTCCTTATTCCTCAATACATGGATGCAGGGTGCTCAGAGCTGAAAACGTCCAACTACCAGGTCAAAATTAAATAGACTCTGCATTAATGCAAACAGCTAGAGGCCCCCATAACATCAAAGACAAGTGGCAAAAAGATTAGCAGGTAATGAATTAGAAACCCCAAAAAAAATCTGCCAAATTGTCCAACACATAAGTCATCAAGATCAAAAGACACGTGTTACCCAATATGGAAAACTACAATAGAACACTTTACTAAATACAGAATACATCTCAATATTAACTTTACAGAACCATTATGGTCGACAAAGAATAGTTGCAGAATGAACAAGACATGCATGCTCAAGAGCTTTGTAAACTGGCAGCTGCGACTTTGCTCAGCTAGTGCTACACACTAGCCTATCTGGGCAAAATGAAGAGATTTTTACTCACCCCAAAAGTCATCGCACATAGTATTAATACTATTTTGTAGCATGCAACATATTCAAGGTTGGAAATTAACACCAAAACAACTGAAAACCAATAACAGTCGCGGTATGCTAGATGTTAAGAAATTGAAAATCAATATCACGTATAAATATGAACCAACAGCAACTAAACTGGAATTGGGTTATTTAAACTACTCTCTCAAATTTGGACAATAAGCTTAAGCTGTGTGGTGGGATACAAAATTAAACTATATCAGTCATTAAGACAAGCAGTTAATGCCACGTATCATTGATGAACAGCATACAAACTCTTCAACTTATATAGTACAAGTTTATGATGACAATCAAGAGGGGAAATTTGACTCGAGTACTACAACAGGCTACCATTTACAAAAAAGATACCCAAGCACAACTCGTACCTGATCATGATCGACGTCATCATCCCTATCCACAATCGAGGACGCAACGGATGCTGCAGACCGCGCAACGGTAGACGCACCAGACGACACGATCCTCAGGTAGCTAGAGATAGCACGGAATGAGCTGGGAATAAATCCATTGGTTCGCCCTGACCGAGGAACAGCACCTCCCTGCTGGTGTTTCTGGCCATCATTCCTCATTCCCAGAACCAAAGAGATGAAAATAGCAGTTACCCAGAATACAACTATCACCGAATCTTCAAATTCACCTTCAATCATAACCCCAGACTGTTTCTCTGTTAAGCCACCAACTCACTCATCATGAAGAAAGAAACCCCCCCAAATCGCTATCTCTCAGATCACAAGTGTATCCATCTCCTCCTTCACCTCGGCGAAAACATCCAAATATCAATTACAACCCCAAAACCAGAACCCACACTTAACCCCAGAAAAACAAAAAAAATTGCTTTGATTTCTCGTCGTGTTGCACCTCCAATTCTTCCTTTTTCCTCTCTGATAAAAACAGAAATCCCCGACAACGCAGAAACCGGTTTTGGGGAAACAAATGGAAGGAAAAATGTTCTAAATTTTTTCCTTACCTTTGATACCCCCGAATCCAAATTCAAACTACAATCAATTTACAGCTGTAGTTTAACAATAAACCTCCAACTAATCACAAATAAATAAATAAATTCAACAAATTACAGAAAAAGAATGAATTTTTTTTGTTTTGAATTTAAAAATTAAATTAATACATATATACGGACATAGAAAGATGTAGAAATGAATTATGACACCGAGTGGTGAATGGACGTTTGGGGAATCGGAACGGAAAACCGCCGAGAAATCGCCGGAAACCCGGGTGAGAGATCTGAGGAGAGAGAAACAGTTAGAACGGGGGCAAGGGAAGGGAAGAGAAGAGAGAGACTGGATAACGAAGAAACCAATTGAGAAAATAAGAAGACTCTCCCTTTTACGTCTCTCCTCACTCTTTCTCAATTATTTTTTTTTTGAATATTAGGGGGTGTTTGGTTTAAAAATATTTTGTTTTCATTTTCAAATTTTCAGTTTTTGAAAATTATTTTCATTTCCAAATTTTTATTATAATTTCAATTATGCCACCGCGTTTTCATTTTTTATCAACGTTTGCAAAGGAAACGCTGAAAACAACATTTTGACGTTTTCTGAAATGAGTTTCTTTTACAAAACATTTTCAAAGAAAACAGTTTCAAAAATAAAACAAACGAGGAAACCAAACACCCCCTTAGTTTGCGTTGTTTTTGAAACTCGCGTTGTGGAACCAAAACTAACCTCGTTAACCTATCCCTAGTTTCAACTACACGTCTTGTCTTCCCCAAGCGCTGTCGCTCTCACTCTCTCTCTCTCTCTCTCCTTCATCTTCCTTGATCCAACGATCAGTTAATAACAAACAAGATTCTTTTAACCTTGTACCTGTTCTTCAGATTCATAGGAAGAAATGAACTGTAAAAGAAATTTAATAATCATTAAAGAAATATACAATGAATTATAAATTATTTAATTATTTTAAAGAGAACGTTTCAAAAAAGAGGAAGTGCTCTCCAATTTTACTTGCTTTGTTCCCATTTAAAGTTGACAATATTGCTCACTATTTATTCTCCTCTTTTTCTATCAACTACCATGTTATCTTTTAGGAACCCATGATAAATTAATTTAACATTATCATATTCCGCATTTATGTCATTAACGTAACGTTCCAGAAAAGTCTGTAACTCCACACGTGTAAGTATTTTTACACGTATTTTTAAGGAAAAAAATTTGTTCTCAGTATTTTATTAAAAATATATAATAAATATTTTTTCAAATAAATACATATTTTAATATTTATACAGTGAAACTATTGAAAATAATTAGAATATATTTAAAAAAAACAAGTAAAAAAATTATTTTCAGTAGAAATAAAAAAATAAATTGCTATCTTGTAATTTTTTTTAAATGAAGAAAAATAAAAATATAATAATATGACATGTGTTTTGATAAAAAAAAATTACAAAATAATAATAAAATTATAAAATAAGAATATTTCAAATAGAATTAGCTATAGTATATATTTTAAAAATAAAAATAGTGTAATAAGAATAAAATGTAAAAGAGATGAAAGTGTTTTTTTTTCCTTTTTTTTAAATCATTATGTCATTTTTTTTATTAGAATTATACGAACTATTGTAAATCCAATAGTTAAAAGTTGGAGGGGGGGGAGATTTTTATTTTTATTTTTTTACAGGAACAATGTCTTCAAGTAAGATTGCATATCAATTCACGCTATATTCTTTTTTAAGTGATTTAAAAAAGAATATCTTTCATATGAGTTGACTATATTTAAATAAATAAATAAATTTTTCAAAACGTTAATTTTAAAACTCAAAACCAAATAATTAAAACAAAAAACACGCTATCTTAATGAAGATTAACCTCTTAGAGTCAGACACGGGATTTAGAGCACTTTCCATTAATTTCGCAAAGTAATAAATGTCCAAGTATGCTCTATCAAATTGGGTATTGTATTGTCAACTTCCTTGCCTTTTTTTTTTCTTTCCTTCTTTCGAAGGATTGAAATTGAAAAGGATTAACAAACAAAAAAATGGAAAAAGATATTTACAAAAGTGTACGATAATTTGTTAAGGAGTTTATATAGCTCACATCGAATCACTTTCAATCCAAATCTTCAAAGATCAATGTCAACAGATGTAGCATTTCATACTCCAGCATCAACTCTATGACAAAAACTTGGAATACTCTCTCTCTCTCTCTCTCTCTCTCTTATCCAAATTTCAGATAAATTTATAGTTTTAAATTTTTTAATATATAAATTAATTTTTAAAATTATCAATTCTTTGTATGCTAATTATTTTACAGAAATTAATTTATAATCAGTTTAATATTTTTTAAAAATATTTAAAAAAATTAAAAATAAATAAATAAATAGTTTATCCTCTCTCAAATTTCCATGATGGTAAATCTAGAGAAACAAACGCACAACTGCACGCAGTATTATCTTTGTCGTAGCACTTTTCAAATCAATGTACTGTATATGCTCTACAAATCAAGAAGAATTTACAATTGACCTTATTTTATAATTATAATTGTTTTTTTATTAAATTCAAAAGTTAATCTTTGAAAAATATGAATGGTCTTAACTTTGGGTCCTGAAAAACGTAGTGTACAATTCAATCTTCAATTTTGGGGTAACATAGTCTTTTTATGAAGCCGAAATTAAAGAAATTGAGAACTAACATATATGGAAGAATAAAACTCAAATCAGTTTTATTTTTCCGCGACGAAAATAATAATTTAGTCTGTTTTGTGGACAAAATCTTATAGTTTGACTAGAAAATAAGGTATTCAAATTGGCAAGCTTGAGCTGGAGGGGTCAAAAGGAATATATAGTTAGTTGTGTACGCAAAGCATTTGGAATGGTTTGTTCAACACGCCCAGCTAATGCCAACCTACGGAAACAAGAAACCCCGAACCCCAAACCTCACTTTGTCTTCAAGTCAATGGAACCACACAATCAAGCCCTTCGTTCAACCGAATCTAATGACTAGCCCCCTCTAACTCCAGCACGGCACACGGTTCACCCAAACGGAAATTATCGACACGAGCGGTGTATATTATTTCTTCTTTATTTTTCTTCTCTGACAATTTTTTACGAGAGTTCTCTTCTTTTTATAAATAAAGTCTTTTCTTTTTTTGAAAAAAATATATTTAGAGTTTTAAAATTTTATATCTTTTATATTTAAATCTATAATTTATTTACTTTGATCATAGTTTAAAAAAATAAAATTAACTTTAGAAAAAATTAAGAAACATGTTGTCTTTCTCTATATATACTTTTATATTTTTTGTTATATTAATTGTGTTTCTATTCATTTAAGTTGTAATTTTTTATATAATATTTTATATTTTATACTAGTGTTTAAAAAGTATTTTGTCTCTATTTTTATTATTATTAGTATCTGACTTTTTGTTTTTTTATAAGCGCAAAATTATATTTTTATTTATTTATTTTATCTACCTTAATCTTTTAATATTCTAACATTTGTGTCTAATATAATTCTTTTCATTAATGTTCAAAAAATAAAAGATAATCATGTCCCTTGTTTTGAGTTTGGTTCAATGGATTGGAGTAAAAAAAATCTTTAGTTGATTTAATTTGAAGGAGGGAAAGAAAGAAAAAATAAAATTTTTTATTTGATTTGTAAAAAATAAAATAAAATAAAATAATTATTATAATATTTTAATTTTTAACAAATATAAAATAAAATAAAATAAAATTATTTTCAAATGACACTTTTAATTTTTTGACCTACTTACAAATCATTCCATTTTTAGAGAAAAAATAAACTCATATATTGTATATACATGTGCGTTGAACTATTAGAAAACTGAATTCTTTCCACTTTTTTTTTCTTCAAGTATTTGAAAATTTAATTTTAAGATATATGAGTATAATAAATATAAAAATTTCAAAAATCATGTCATATATATAATTAAAATAATATAAAAAAATCAAATTTTGTTTATTTATCTCATGCTTTAGTTTTTATATAAATTTTGAAGAACATAAAAAATTAAAATATCTATATACAAAATGAGGTTTGGATGTGAATCAAGCATGTTTACTAAATTTTAGCTTCCAATATATAATACCTAATTAAAAAAAGAAATTGATTTTTTTCAATTTTCTATATTTTTTTATTTTTACTTTTTATTAATGGATGAATCAAAACTTACGTTCATAAGTGTAAATGTAATCTATGAAAGGTTTAATAATTTACAAATTTTAAATTTAATTTCCTACGTGATGTTTTAATAAATAATATTATTTACATAATTTTATATCTTACGACCAAAATTAGAATTACGGAAGAGGATGGATGGTGAGATAGGGAACTGGAGCGTACGGTACACGAGTCGGCGCCATTAGTTTTTATATTTTTGAATTTGGACGCCATCTTCCAGAGGGCTTGTGGTGTTTGTTCACTCAACGGATTAATTTTTTTTATTTAGAATTTAAGAAAATACAATAAATTAAGAGACTCCACAAAATCATAATTATTTTTCCCCTTAATTTCTTTTTTAAAATTATTAACTTCCCCATTTCATAGCATGCCATGAATGAATAGTATTAACAAATTAAAAAAAAAAATACTCGTGACTGTTATAAAAATAATTAAAAATAGAGAAAAAAATAAAAAAAATAAAAAAATAAATCATATATTTTATTTATATACGAAGAGATATTTATACAAATAAATAATAAAAAATTAGTGATAATATATAATAATAAAATAATTTTATAATGATATAATTATTTTTAAAATAATTATTAAATATATTATTTTATTAAATAAAATAATTAAAAAATTGGGATTAAAATATTTATAATAATATTATTATTTTTTAGTTAAATTATTATTTAAAATTTAATATCAAACTCAAATAATTATTAAAATTATATTTTTATTTTTATTTTTTTTAATATATAAATGAACACTCACTTACTCATATAATATTTATATATAAAAATTTTAATTTTTAAAAATGAATTAATTGAAAATTTATCTTGTAAATATTTTTATTTTGAAGGATTAAATTAAAAAATAATTTTTGAAAAATTAAATTATAATATGAGTGACACATAATTATTAAGTGATTTTATCTAATAGATCAAAATAATTAAATTACTCTTCAAGATTCATGGACCTACTTAAGATATTAATTATCTCTAACCAAACCATTATCTTTTACGACAGAAATCCACCATTCTTCACTGTCAGTTTAATTCACTGCTCATCATTATCTAAAATGATTTATTTAAAGATATTTAATCCAAATGTTAAGAAAATTAATTATTAAAATTCATAGATAGAATGTTTTAGCCACACAATTCGTACACAAAACTTGGTGCGCAATGGGATAACCAAACCCACTAGCGGAGCCATCACATCTAGAATTTTCCTCTCTCTCTCTCTCTCTTTCTGTGAACAGAGGCAGAAGAAAAAAGGTGGGAATTTTGGAAGCAAATTTGTAACATAAATTCCTGCTTTTATAGCAAGGAAGTGATCAAGTTATCTTCTCAGTTGGAATAGGCTTCTTCTTTTTTGCTGAACAGTTAATGCTGTCCCTTCCCGTATATATAGGCTTTAGCCGTATATCATTTGGAAAGGAAATAAAGCCGCAAAAGTTGTCTAAGGCCAAGAAGATTCCAGAGAAGAGGGAAACAAAATGTGGGCCAAGAAGAAAGATTGGCATTTTAATCGTATCATGATATCTTCCCAAAAGCCTAGCTCCTCCCATTTTTTTACTTTGGGTTTGAATGTACGTAGCCTCATTTTTATTTAAAAAACAAAATGATGCACTCCGTTTATGGCTTCCATCGTCAAATTAGATGAAAGAGTCATTCAAAAATACCAAGCAAATTAGAGAAAGTATTTAATTTACGGTCAAATTTACACGATAAAAAAATTTAAATAATTGTCATATATTCTTAATTTAGTTAATTGTTTTTAATTTAAGTAAACAAGTGATAGTATTTTAATTATTTTATTTATATAAATTTTAATCTATCACTAAAATCTCTTTTAATTATTAGTAAAAGAAAAATGTTAACAAAAGTTTAAAATAAAATAAAATATTATTATTAAAATTACGTTTAATATAATTTTAAAAAATAAATTTTTTTTACGTTTTATATGTTTTAAAATAATATAAAAATAAAATAAAAAGTTGATAAAAAAAATAAAAAAATATCTTTAAATAATAAAATTATTAAAATACTATTATTTTGATTTAAAATAATTTAAAAATAAGATAAAAAATAAAATAAATAAATATTAATATAAAATTTTATGAAAAATATCAATAATATTAAAAAATAATTTAAATATTATTTATAAGATGAAGATATTTCATTATTTTTCAATCCCATTTCATTTTTTTTTTCAAAAATAATATATTTTTTTAATATTTTATATTTTATAATTTTTGTATTCTGTCAATCAAACATAATATTTAAAATTTTTATTCTATTAACTTAAATTTATTTACTAAATGGAATTTAATAAATTAAATATTTATTCATAAAATTATTATTCTGCATGCTAGGACGGTGAACCCTAATAAACATTATAATCATTTACGAAACAAGTTGGGTATCAAACATCGTCTAGTTGAACCATCGTATAGGAATTACAGAGCCAATCGTGGAGACAATTATGCGAGCTTGACTTTGTGGATTGGATAGATTCTATTCTGACGGTTGTTTAGTTATCTTAACCTAAAACAAGTTTCAAGGAAGGTGTTTTATATTGGACCAGACCTTTTAAGATTACAATATTATCAATTATATTTTAAAATTACTTTGTTTCGATTTAAGTGGCAATTAGTTTAATTAATTAAAATTAGTTTTCTTCTTCTGTTCATTTCTATAGGATTAAAGATATGTTATATTGTCGTTAATTGCATGAAAATTTGGTTTAATTTTTTTTATTAAAGTAAAATAAAAAATTGACCTGATTATGTGATAGTATGTCTGATTTTTGTAAAATTTAAAGAATTCGAAATCTTCATGTCTAATCCTATTAATATTATATTCTTTAATTTTTATACATGAATTAAACTTCAAGGATACCGCCCATTGGTGCGTTTGGGAGTTTGGAGAAGAAGAAGAAAAGAAAAGAAAAGAAATTGAAGGTTAAAAAAATAAGAGAAAAGTTTAATTATTAATTTATCTTTCCCTTATTATATATTTAAAATAACTAAAAGAAAAAAGAATAAAAATTTAATCTAAAATATTCATGTCAAATAATATTAATATTATATTTCTTAATTATTAATTTCTCTTCTCCTTATTTAAATGTTTAAAATTAATAATAAAAAATAAATTTAATTTAGAATTTCTCATTTTTTTCTCTTAAAATTAATCTCCTAAAGCCAAAAAAAAAAAAATCATATAACATCTCAGTCCCTTTCCTTTTATCCCATTCTCTTCCATTCAAATATACATTGAATTTAACTTATTAATGCTAATTAAAAAATTTTCTTTAACAATTAAAATGAGTAATATCCGAATCTAGGTAAATTCATTTGAAAAAGACTTAAGTGAAGACAAATGAAACTATATATAATGAATTGATATGATTTTAATAGTAAAAAAATCAAATTTTTGAACATACACTGCCTTATATAAAAAAATTAAATTTTTTTCAATTCAACCATTTAAAAATATTTTTAGCTAAAACCCATAAAAATTATGAGAAAAAGAAGATTACATAATTATTTTGGCCTTTTAAAAATATGCATTTAATCATTTTAATCTCTTAAAATTTTATCTTTTTAATTTATTTTTAAAAAATTATTATATCTTAAAAAAACCTTACTTTGTTTACAAATATTTTTAACAAAAAATTTATATAACTTAAATAAAAACGTGATTTAAATAAATGTTTGGCTTACGAAATAAATTTATTGAATATTTAGTAATATAAAAACAGTTTTTAAAACAAGATGGAAGGGGCGTGGCGACGGAGGTGGGGAAGCCGTGGAACCAGCCGAGCGCCGTAAATAATTTCGTCCTTATATTTTTAACAAAATTTTTATTTATTTAAACAAAAAATTTATGTAATTTAAATAAATGTTTGGGTTACGAAATAAATTTATTGAATATTTATTAATATAAAAAAAATTAAAAGAAGATGGAAGGGACGTCGCGACGGAGGTGGGGAAGCCGTGGAACCAGCCGAGCGCCGTAAATAATTTCGTCCTTATGCGGCCGCAAAACGCAAGTTGTGTCGTGCTGCGACAGGTGTGCGGAGATTATTTAGTACGGAAAGGTTGTGGCCGTAGTTTTAGCAATTTGCAGGCCCCACATAATCCCTTGCCTTTCTTTCTTCCGTGGCAACCAATCACCAACGTGGCCTCACGTGATGTCCCCACCTCCCCCTACCTTTTTTTTAACCTTTGATTTCCTTGCCTACCACACTTTCCTTTTCACTCTTAAATGTACTTTAGAAACCTTTTGAAAATAATTATTTGTGACTAATAAATTTTATGAATTAATATTTAATATATTAATAATAGATAATTTTTTTATTCATAATATATGTTTAGATAATAATATGTAATAAAATTAATTTTTAAAAAATATTATTTTTATTAAATATTATAATTTAAATACTATCGATAAATAAAAAATTATTTATTAATAAAAAATTAAATTATTTTTTAAATTTTATTTACTAATAATATAAAAGGAACTAAATCTAGACTATACTATAATAGAATTGGCTTTGTGTAGTATCTTAGAGTATTTTTATTTTAATTTCAATTGTAAAAAGAAATAGTGAATAGTTATTTCAATTGTAACTACTTTTTTTATTTTACAAAATCTTATAATAATATTAAATATATACAAAAATGAGTAAATTTATATTAATTTTTAAATAAAAAAATGAATTTACATACACACTAGTATAAGTCAAGTTATTAATATAATTATCAATAAACTAATTAGTTAGGTAGTATTAGAATAGTCTTTGGAAATCTTCAAATTTAAATTTTAATTGGAATTAAATGATAAAAAAACCACTATTATAAATTGATAATTCATATAAAATTCACTTTAATTTTTTCAAATTAGAGTGAATTTGATGCTTTGAGTTCAATTTTATCTTCTTTTTTTACTCCTCTATGATTATGAACTTTTTACATAACCAAAAAAAATAATTATTAAAAATAGAAAACTTGGAATTTAGTAAATCAAAACCATTAATTTCATCTGATTTCTAAAATATAAATGATTCAATTTTTAATTTAAATTAAGCCTAAATCAAATCAGTCTAAACCATAAATACCATGCACTTTTGTTGAACTTGCAAGAAGTTTATCTCTTTGTTCAGAACCAGGGCTCGGATGGGCCAGGTTGGTTTGGTGTATATGGTTCAGTTCGGCCCACCTATTATAATGGTTATAAGCAGCTCTAAGTTCGTGCAATGCGACCAACAAGAGAAGGCCCATGGAGTAGCCACGTGTGCAGGATAAAAGCCAAGCCTAGTTGACCATTTTCTCCTCCTCATCTTTTTACTTCTTTCTTCTTCTTTTTAATAATTTTTTTTAAAATCCAATCATCTCCTTAATTTTTTTCTTTCCATTAATTTTTTTAAAAGACTAAAAGTTTATATAATTTATATTTTTTAAATTTAAATTTATAATATTAAATTCAAATTTATAATTTTAAATTTATATTTAAGTGAAAAAGAATCAAACATGTAATATTATATTTATAATGAGTAAAATAGTTTTAAAGAGAATTAAATTTTAGATAAAATTAAGAGGTTGGTTGCCTCTCTAATAATATTTTTTATATATATTATAATAATTATAATTTTATATATTAAAATATAATATTTAATAGATTAAAATTTGAGAATATATTATTTTTATATTTTTTAAATTATAGTACTAAATTTTTTGTAATTATTATTTTTAAAAGTTGTAAAATTTATTTATTTTACTGTCATATTTTATTTGTTAATTTTAGTATCTATTTATATATATAAATAGTGATATTTTATTTATTAAAAAAAATTAGTTGACCATTAAAAAATAATGGACATCAAAGATTGATCAATAAAATAAATGACCAACGCACACTCATTCATGAAAACTAATCCCGAGGCACATGTTTTCCACTTTCTATTTATTTTTTCATTACGTATTTAATTTAGACTTTATTTTTTAAAATACGCCTAATTTAATTTTTTTATAATTTATAACATAAATATAATTTTTTAATTTTAATAAATAATTTAAAATAAATTTTTTATTAAATTTATTGTTTATTTTGTTATTAATTTATTATACATATATCACATATAAATTATTACATTTGTTATTAATATTTTTTTAATATAGTTAAACATGACATATTTTCATAATAGAATTAATTTTGTATATATACAGGCCCCTAAAATTATGGGGCATAAATTTTGTTTTCATGACATATATAAGGCCCTAAATAATATTAATTCTGTATATAATCAAACAAATTATATACTTACTATGATTATATAATAAGAATAATTATGCGTTCTGGAAATATTAGGCATAGTTTAAGTGATGAGAGGGAATTTCTTTTAATTTTTTAATTTTTGTTGTTGTTGCAAAACATATACAGACCATGTAATAATATCTATACTTGAGTATGTTATATTATTATAAAACTAGTGTTTTGTGATGTTATAATTAATATTTTAATTAATTAAATAATATTTAAAATTCACAAAACATAAATTAATGTTGATTAATTTTTTTTTGAATATTGATATATTAAAATTTTAAAAACATAAATAATATTTTCCTATTTTCAGTTTTGCTCCTAATTCAGTGTATTTTTTTATTGATTAATTTTTAAAATTGCCTCATTAATTTATCTATATTTTTTTCAAAATTATATTTAATAGTTATTAAAAAATATATCAACTTTTTAAAATTATTTATAATATTTATCAATTTTTTTGGTTATTTATTTATTTAATGTTACATTTATTTTGTGATTAGTTTTATTTTATTTTATGATATTTTATTTTTTGTTTCCTGATCTTATAATACTTTTATTTATAAGATATATTAGTGATTTTTTAACACTAATAATGAAACATCATCAATAAAACCTTAAAAGAAAAAAAATTAAAATTGGGCAATCCAGAGTTCGGGCGGTGGAACGATAAATATGCTAACGCTTTTCTCAAACATAAATGGACAGTCCACGATCCATCCCCTGACGCTCCTTCTGTCCTAGCTTGACATACACGCGCTCAGATCCGAAGCACTCCTCCCGCTAAAACAAAACCCCGCCTGGCACTTTGCACGTGCCGCACGTGCCTCGCAAATCGCAGCTCGTACGTACGTACGTACCCACTGTTCTAAGATTTCATTTTTCTGTGCGACAAGAAAGCCTTGAGAAGCTGCAAAGCCATAAGCTAAATCTAAATGCTTACATCAAGCCGAACTCTCCGATCCGAACCCGATCAGCTATCTACATTCTCAACGGACGAGGTTAATCTCCGTTATTTGATATTGTCGTTGGTGATAGTTTTCGGCTTCGAAGGCTTCGGGATTGAGAATTGTCGAAGTTGAGCTGAGCAAAAGAGAGCTATGGAGTCGATACTGGCGAGAGCATTGGAGTACACTCTCAAGTACTGGCTCAAATCCTTCTCTAGAGATCAGTTCAAGTTGCAGGGTCGGACAGTGCAGCTCTCTAATTTAGGTGAATTTTGTTTTCGGCATGCTTGATTTGGTTAAATTTTCTTGATGAGATCATCTTTATAAGGGTTGATTGAGTTGGTTTATGCTTAAATTTTCGTTAGATATAAACGGGGATGCATTGCATTCCAGTGCTGGATTGCCACCGGCTCTGAATGTAGCGACAGCCAAAGTCGGGAAATTGGAGATCGTGGTTAGTGACTAACTTGATATACTGATATGTCTTATTGGTGTTTGTCGATATTTTGTCTGTCTACTATTCGGTTCTGAAGAATCAGAAGTAAATGGGTAGAAAATACAGGTGAAAAAAGAGTGCTATATAATTTTTGATTCATCAACTCTGTATTATTTCTACTGGGACTTCAGCAATGAAAATTTTTCTTTTTATATTGTCTTGTTTTGTTGTTTGTCTTTCCAATGAGTTTCTGGTTTTTGATGGAGGACAATATGCGTGACTTTTTAGCTTCCTTCGGTAAGCAATGTGCAAATGGAGCCAATCACTCTGCAAATTGACCGACTTGATTTGGTTCTTGAGGAGAATTCTAATTTCGATGCCTCTGCAAGTCCTAAGAGGTAATGAACCTAGTCTCTCGGTAATGATTATGTTTCAGGAATTTCGTAGAGTGACACGATTGGATAGTCAGTTTTTCTTGTTTCTCATATTGTTATATGCAGTACTGCCCCATCTACTGCCTCCACAAAAGGTAGCGGTTATGGTTTTGCTGATAAGGTTTGACTCCATATTTTCTAAGCTTATATTGATGTGAATGATATTGTGATTTTTCTACCATTCCATGCTTTTGACTTCACAAAATGGGTAAAATAAAAGGGAGGACTCTTCATTGTAACAAAATTGGGGCATTTGAATCATTCGTGTAAATGACACATCTACTCTATTCTCTGTTTTTCCTTCCTTAGCAGTTGTTGCCAGTGGTTTTGGGGAGAGATTTTCATAACATGGATAAAATATGTAGGCGGTAATAATTTGTTGACTAGTCATTACAGGGAGAGATTTTTATATCTTAGACAACTGTAGATGGAATAATTATTTTAGTAAATGTTTTCTACAAGCCTTTCACCTTGACAATCCTTTATATGGGTTTAGTAGCTCCTAGCAAATACCTATCACTTGTCCTTGGACATAGACATTCAATTTGAATGTTACTTATTGCAACTGACTCTGTGCAATCATCAGATTGCAGATGGAATGACTGTACAGATTCATACAGTTAATCTATTACTTGAAACTCGTGGGAGTGCTTCTCGCCAAGGTGGAGCAACTTGGTAAGATACGGTTGCCAGAAATTCAAAATTGAGTTGCTTGTTCATTTTATATATGATCTGCTATCACTGTCAAGTGTTATGGAGCTCATTCTCAATAAGCTGGAATTTATATTGTTATCCTGTTCTTTGCTAAAGTTGATACAATATATTTAAACTAATTCCCTTGTGATGGAGTCAAAATTTAGAGGTTGGTTCTTTGGAATAGCTCTAAGCATAAATGCAATGAATTCTATCTCATGTTTGGCTTAAAGACTAGGTTATAGATTGCCCTGCAATCTACTTATGTGCTGCCCCTTCCCTGACTTCGGCTGCAGGGCACCACCTATGGCATCTATCACCATATGCAACCTTTTGCTGTATACCACAAATGAAGACTGGCAGGTATTATTTGGCAAGACTCATGCTTTCAATTATCTTCTTGACTTGATTCTTGAGTATAACAATTTATTAAAACATATTTTCCTTTATCAGGTTGTAAATCTTAAGGAAGCACGGGAGTTCTCCAGTAACAAGAAGTACATATATGTGTTCAAAGTACTATACTACCTTTCACTAGTTTGGGGATATATATATATATATATGTATACACATATATATGTATGTATACACACACACACACACACACACATGTTTGTGTGTGTAACTAATTGGATTGGGATGGCTTTCTTTTCGACAAATTGCTTTTATGTATTCTGTCTCTCCTTTCACAAGACTAGTGTGTATCCTTATGCTATCTAATGATTGCAATATTTTTTCTTTCCAGAAACTTGAATGGGAATCTTTGTCTATTGATCTTTTGCCACATCCTGACATGTTCACGGGTTCTACTTTAGGCTGCTCTCAGGAGAGAGCAAACCTGAGAGATGATGATGGTGCCAAGCGAGTTTTTTTTGGAGGCGAGCGATTCATAGAAGGAATATCGGGCGAGGCATATGTAATGAATACAGTTCCTCCAATTGATTTTCTTAATACTGTTTTATTCTAGGGGTCTTATGCATGAAAAATTATTTATCAAAATTCTATTATTTCTAGATCACAATTCAGAGAACTGAATTAAACAGTCCACTCGGGCTTGAGGTTCAATTACACATTACTGAAGTTGTATGCCCTGCACTAAGTGAACCAGGTAAGTGAAAGGAAATCTTGTAGACCTCTAGTATCCGTATTGAATTATATTAAATGGCATAATTGTGAAATGAGATTAATACACCATATATGAGCAGGACTGCGTGCTCTTCTCCGCTTTATGACGGGGTTATATGTCTGTCTAAATAGGGGAGATGTTGATTTTAAGGCTCAGGTAAGCAGGTTCTAAATTGCTTTAGTTTTTCCCTCTGAGAAAACAGATACTTAGTAGTTTATTATGGACAAAATTCTCGTGTCTCTTGCTTTCTCTGAGTCTGTCTGTAATGGAATCATGACAGCGATCCACAGAAGCAGCTGGGCGCTCTCTTGTCTCTATTGTTGTGGACCATATATTTCTTTGCATTAAAGATACTGGTTTGTCTTTAGGCCTTAACATATAATTTTTTATATTGATTTAAATGTCCTTTAATCATTATTAAATATGTTAGGGATTATAGAGTATGTATGGACATAGCATACAAAATTATCCAACAATTGGTATTGACTTGCAGAGTTCAAGCTTGAGCTTTTAATGCAGTCCCTTTTCTTTTCTCGGGTAATTTTCCAGGATGAAACTCTTATTTCATTATTATTATTTTTTGCATTGTCTTACCTTCTTGCACTCATTCTCTTTTTCTTGGGTAACTGTCTATGTTACTCTTCAATAGTGATGATGCTACCTTAGTCTTACTAATAGTAAGAACTGATTATATCCTAAGAAAACATTAGAAATTATTGCAGAAGCATGTATTGGCCTTTAAGCCTGTAGCTGTTTTGCGTAATATGTCTTCTATAAATTGCTTTTTGGATCCAGTATTTGGGTGACAAATTGGGAGGTAACCGGATCTCCCACCTGTGAGCTCATGAGTTACTTGTTGCTATACCTGATATGAATAATTCATAAACAGAAAACGAAAATTGTACATGGAGTACATTTTTTAGTCCATCTAAATTTGACATAAGTTTATTTCTTTAATTATCATTTAGTATTTCATTGAAAAAGCAAAGAGATGGAAAACTCTTCCGTTTCATCCGATCTTCATTGGATATTTATGCTATGGGTTTGTGTATTATACTTTTGCTGATTTAAAGTGTTAGATGCCATTGACAAAAAATGTACAGCTTGTCCTCTCCCTTAATTGTCATGTTAGTAATGTTACCATGTTGCTAGTTCCTCTGCAGAAACATGTTATTTTCATTCTTTCAGAAGCAGAAAAGTTATATGATTTGATGCACTGCTTGCAGGCCAGCATTTCTGAAGATGATGACAACAACTTAACCAGGATTACAATTGGTGGACTATTTCTGAGGTTTGAGTTTTTATGGTCTTGTCTGGGTAACAATTATTTTAAGGATTAAGGATCAGAGTGTGCGTGTCTTTTTTTAAACTTTTAATGTATATCTATTCTCATAGGACTTATATTGAGTGGAAAACAGGAACCAACTAATCTGAAAATATTTGCAATGGACAGTGGCCTATATAGCGCCTACTGTTTTTGTGGTTAGAGATCCTGGGTTGAATCCATATAAGTTAATGCAATTATAAATGGAATAGGGAAACAATATGAGCTTCTTCTATTCTTAAGGAGTGGAAATATTCCCTACTTGAATTTTTTGGTGTTGAATAGTATATAATATATTATGAGACTCCCACATTGGTTATGGGTTTATAAGGAACATCTCATTTACCAGGTAAAAATATAACTATAATATATGATAATGTGATCATATTAATGAATATTTAAATTACTTATCTGATTTTGAACTTAGAATATGTAACTGTTAAACAAAGACTCTTCAGCCTTTATGAAATTCATTTACTTTCCTGATCAACATATTATGCAAAGTTTTAAGAGGTTTTGTTGAGTGATTATCACGCATCAAAGCCTTTATGTTACAATAACTTCTAACATTTGGTGGTTCTTAATACTTGACATTTCGCATGACACAGTCATTTCTTTTGTTTCATAAGTTGATAATAGTAATTGCTATTATATAACTAAATTGTAGTTTGTGTTTCCTGGAATGCAGGGATACATTTTCACGCCGTCCATGTACCTTGGTGCAACCGTCAATGCAAGCTGTCACAAGAGAGGCTTTCCATGTGCCAGAATTTGGTATTAGCACATTCTTGCAAAGATCACTTTGGCAAGGCCTATTTTATTTGTTATCTTAAGTAGTTTTTAATTTCTTTTGTCAGCTAGGAGCTTTTGCCCTCCAATATATCCACTAGGAGAACAGCAGTGGCAATTAATTGAGGGTACTCCTCTAATCTGCCTTCATTCTCTGCAGATCAAGCCTTCTCCAGTTCCACCATCCTTTGCTTCTCAAACAGTTATTGACTGTCAGCCTCTAATGGTATGTACAAGTTCTTTCAAATAAATGGCCTGGTGGTGTGTCTGTTTCGATTTATTTTTTGACAATTATTTTCTCTGATGACCTTTCTATACTTCTCAGATTCATCTCCAAGAAGAATCCTGCCTAAGGATATTTTCTTTCTTAGCTGATGGTATCGTTGTCAATCCTGGCGTTATTTTGCCAGATTTCTCAGTAAATTCTTTTATTTTCACTCTCAAGGGACTAGATCTTACAGTTCCTTTGGACAAGGCCAAATTGGATATTCCTGAAAGCAACATAAACAATACAGTTCAGAGCTTCTTTTCTGGAGCAAGGCTTCATATTGAAAGCCTTTTCTTTTCAGATTCACCCTCTTTGAAACTAAGAATGCTGAACTTGGAGAAGGATCCTGCTTGTTTCTGTCTTTGGGAAGGTCAACCAATTGATGCTAGCCAGAAGAAGTGGACTGCTAGAGCGTCACATCTTACTTTGTCTCTGGAAACATGCACGGGCACAACTGGGTGTAAGAATTCTCTTGGATGGACTGCAGGATTATTGAGATGTGTTGATCTCAAAGATGCTTGCATGGAAGTAGCTATGGCAACGGCTGATGGCAGTCCATTGATAGAAGTTCCTCCTCCGGGGGGTATTGTCAGGGTTGGAGTTGCTTGTGAACAATATTTATCCAACACTTCTGTTGAACAATTATTTTTTGTCCTTGATCTCTATGCTTATTTTGGGAAAGTTATTGAGAAAATAGCGATAGCTGGAAACAGTAAACAATTGCAGAATATTAGGAACAAATCTTTTAGTGAAAAGCTGATAGACAGAGTTCCTAGTGGAAAGCCAAAGGACAAAGTTCCCAGTGACACTGCTGTAAGTTTAGTAGTGAAAGAACTCCAACTTCGATTTCTGGAGTCGTCTTTAATGAATGTTGAGGAAATGCCTCTAGTACAGTTCATTGGAGATGATCTGTTCATTAGTGCCAGTCATAGAACTCTTGGTGGTGCCATTGTTGTTTCATCCACTTTACGCTGGGAGAGTGTTGAGATAGATTTTGTGGATGGTGAGGGGCACATCGCATGTGAAAATTGCTCTTTTTTTAATTCTGCTGAAAATCTTCCCTCAATTAGTGATAATGGATACCCTCAACTAAAAGTTGTTTTTTGGGTGCATAACGAAAAGAACCATCTATCAAATGGAACTGCTAATTTGTTTCCTTTTTTGGATATAAGCATGGTGCATGTCATTCCATTATATGAACAAGACATAGAGTCTCATAGTTTGAATGTCTCAGCTTCTATAAGTGGTGTTCGCCTTGGGGGAGGAATGAATTATGCTGAAGCCCTCCTACATCGCTTTGGAATTCTTGGGCCTGATGGTGGCCCTGGAAAGGGACTTTGTGAAGGACTAGAAAACTTACAATCAGGGCCATTGTCAAAGCTTTTTAAGGCAGCACCTCCCATTGTTGCCAATTCAGAAGATGGTATGAAATGAACAGTTTCATCTGATTTTTTTGTAGTTGATTATATTTGCTTGATACATGATAAATTTTTTCTTTGTTCATGTTCCTCATTTTGTTTTTTTGTTAATTTTAAGTGTAATTTTCTTACCTCTTTTTCTTTTTCTCCAGCTGAAAGTATGAGAAGGGGGAAAGAAACCAACTTTTTACACTTGAAGAAGCCAGACGATGTGGATGTTGCTGTAGAATTGAGAGACTGTTTATTTGCTCTTGAAGGTGCTCAAGAGATGGCTGAAAGGTGGTGGTTCTCCAGCCACGAAGATGTAGGCAGAGAAGAGAGGTGTTGGCATACAACTTTCCATGGTCTACGAGTAAATGCAAAAAGTAGGCCAAAAAATGTTTCGAATAGCAAAACACAAATCCATAGAATACAAAGATATCCTGTACAACTGATTACGGTAAAGAGACATTCTTTCAGCTTCAAGATCTCATCTAGCATTGTTTTTAATCTGCACAGGGAATTGAGGATTTTCTTGCTGCTTTCAGAAATGAAAGTAGGTTTAAACTTTGGGGCTGTAATATTGGTTGAACATGCAGCATTTTTTTTAATCTGCATAGGGAACTGAGAATTTTCTTGCTGCTTTCAGGAATGAAAGTAGGTTTAAACTTTGGGGGCTCTAATTTTGGTTAAACACTTGAAAATTGAGGAGAGAAGATTGAAAGAAGATAAACATTAGGAAATATATCATCTTGATCACTCAATACTACTAAAATAAGGCCAAAATGGATCACTAGATCTATTATGATTGTGTGTGTGTGTGTGCACGCGCGTATGTATATGTGTGTATATATATATATTTGTGTGTATATATATATATATACACACATATACACACACGCACACACACACATAATTGTCTGGACAAACCTACCTGTCTGCCAAAAGACCCTCTTAAGTTCTGAAGGTAAAAAGTTATCAATATTTCCTTATTTTTGTTCGGCTTCACTTCTTCATTCCTTTTCTCTTTTCTTTTAGTTAATAAGAAACATAGGGTGATTTTGTTAGCTCTAGAAGTTGGTAATCATGTTTTGTAAGACATTCCTACACCTCAGCTTTAAATAATCTTTGCCAGATCTTACCCAACATGAAATAATGAATTGGCCAAGCATGCATTATATATACTCAATCTATATTCTAGAGAATTAGGTTTTTTCCTTGGTCATGAGCACCTGTCTCGGTAATATGATGGTCTTGTTTTGATTAGGATCTTTGGGGAAAGGTCCAAAAGAGGATCAAGGTAACTTCTCTTGCAGCCCAGTCAGCATTTCAATGTTCATTTGAACCACTAATATATAAATTGTGTATCTAGTAGCTTAGCCTTGCACAAACTTTGGCCACTTACAAGTGTGGTTGATTGGTGCTATATTTGATCTCTGTGTTGTTGAAGCCAGTACGATAGGTTTTTGTACTTGGATAGAGTTGACTTGCATGAGACTAGGGTGCTTTCTTCCTGTATATATTGTAACAACTGTACAAAGATGTCATTCCCCTCTTCACCCAAAAAATTTAAGCTCTTACGATAATGGAGGAGGTAACGGTTGAATTTTGACCACTTTGTATAAAGACTCTAATATCATATCTAGATTATTTCATCCCAAAACCTGAAGTTATTAGGGGAAGGCTTAGGATTGGTTTTGTTAATATTTCTAACAAAAGAAATGCATAGTGAATGAAGCACTGCACTTGTATATTTATCTTGGAAAAGGAAAATATTAAGGTGGTATTCGGTACATGAGATTTTAGTTTTTAAGCACTCGGAAATTTATTCTTATAATGTTTAGTATAAAAAATATACAAACTTTAAAATTTATGAGTTGTATATGACATAAGTAATATAAAAAAAACCGTTTTTTTATATGTCATACCCAAATTTTTTATGATTTTTAGATACATAGAAAATTAGGATACCCATTCACCAAACGCCACCTAAATATCATGTGTTGTTCTTGAGTTACATACTTTTGGCTTAATTATGCTAAAACTTAAAGATCCCTATTGATTGATTTTAGTTGTGTTTTTATTTTGCATGTCTCTGCCTTGGGTGTTATTAATACATACACTGTCATAAGCTACACATATTGAAACTGAGCTTGCAGGTTGGAGTTCAAGGGTTGCAGTTCTGGAAGCCTCATAGACAGAAGGACATTACATCGTTAATTGCAAATGGGGTTAAAGAATCTACTGACACAGTTGGCGGAATGGATCTTGAAGTTGGGTTGGTACTAAGTGAGAATAATGTTGATGATCAAATGGCTAATTGGGAGGTGGAAAACCTAAAATTCTCTGCTAAACAACGGGTAACAGGAATTTGATATTTCAAGTATATGGCCATTGTCTCTCTTTATATTAAGGTTGTGTAACAAAGAATCTGTTAAGCAGATTGAGGCGGTTGTAACCAAGGATGAGTTTCAGCACCTTGCTTTTCTGTGCAAATCTGAAATTGATTCAATGGGCCGGATAACAGCTGGAATTCTACAGTTGCTGAAGTTGGAAGGTTCTGTTGGCCAGTCTGCAATAGATCAATTAAGCAACCTAGGTATGCGGTCAAACATTAGATATACAATTATTTTTCGTCAAGAACAAATTCTTGTAAGTTACAGTTAGAAGTGTTGGCATGCTTTTATCATTAAGATAGGAAACTGGATTTTGATGCATAATAGAAATTAAATCTGGCATTTTTTATTGCTGAGGATGATTGGCATATTCTAGATCAAAGAAGAGAGAAATACATTAAAATTAAAAGCCATAGGGATTCTATTAGTGATATTTTCTACCACAAAAAAATGGAATTTGATAATGGACTTCAAAATAACGTGTATGGAAAATAAGTGTGTTGAATTGATGAGTCAATGAATCAGCTGGCCATATATGATTTATAAAGATAGTGCGTATAAACCCTATAAAATGAGAACTAATGCAGTAATACTGAAAGGTATTGAAGTTGAAGAGTTGTGTTACTTCAATAAACTTGTGAATTTATATAAATTATAACTCTACCAAATTTCAATAGGTAAAAATGGAAGCAGCATATAATGATACAAATGATACTGTATGTGTGAAGTTCCTCATAGACAGATTTAATTGTGGTCAACAGTAACTTTAAGCATATATAGATATGTAGGTGGGTAAAAAAAAAACTAGGTTAAAAAAGACAGGTCTCCAGTGTATAATAATCCAAAAGTTGTTTAGATTGCTTCATCCTGTTGATTATTATCCATGCGGATACAGCATCTTGCCCCTTCAGCTTCTGTTCTCTGCTTCAGGTTTGGTACAGTGATAACCTATAGATTAAACAATCAACCTTGGTTTATTTTGTTGCTTTTGACCCTTTGCCTGCATGCATTCATGCTTAATGTTCCTTGTTCAGAAGGTTGGTTGTGCTATTGCACTCTTTGTTTCTTCTTCCTAAAGGTGTAGAAGAATTGAATTGTTCATGAATTATTTAAATTTGATTTGTTAAAATCTCAACTTTCGCTCTGCTTATTTGTGAAATTAACAAACTTGAGTAACACATACACTTTATAATTATTGAAAATTTGATGGTTTGCTCAGTTTTGGCTTGTTTGATAAACGAGCTGAACTTGATCATAATTTTTTATTTGATTAAAGCTCAAGCTAGTATTCAAGCTCAACCTATTTCAATTGAATAAGTTTGAACTTATTAAAACTCAGCTTAACTTACCTTGTTCATAGTCTTACTTCTATCTATAACCTCTATTAATGGTATGATGACTTGCAGGAAGTGAAGGAATTGACAAGATTTTCTCTCCATCGTCAAACCACATAAACGAATGCTCACACAAAACTATGAAACCAACATTAACTTTGCTGGAGGAAGCAGTTGTGGATTCACAGGCCAAACTCAACGCTTTAATTACTGAAGTTGGCACTTCAGAGACTTCCTCACAGCACCTTGCTGTTGTCAACGAAGTCCGTCAAAAGTTTGAGACTATGCAAGATTTATTGACGAAGTTGAGGAATCAACTTTAAGAACCTTGTGCCATTTTTGTCTAATTTTCATTCACATAGATTACAATTCTTTTGTATATAGCATACAAGTCCACGTCGAGTGTTGTACAAGTCAGGCAAAAGTTCAAGCTCATTGTAACAGAAAATTTTGTTAGCGCATGCATCATGAAATTAAAAAGAAACTTGAAATCTAAAGTTGTGGATTTCATTATTTTTGGCAGTTTAAATGCTTGTAGCTATCAATCATCCATATGTTCTAACAACATCATTGGGTACGAGTGTGACCTACTTCAATGGCTACAAAAGTGAATAAAAAAATTGATCTTCGAAAAATTGTCATTATCAGTTTATTATTCTATTTTTGTATTATTCTAATATTTAAGAGTATAATTTTGTTTAAATATTTGATCCTTGAAAGAATATACCTATTATTTTAATGCTTTTAAAGGGGTAAAATTAGAACAAAATCATGCTCTTAAATACTAAAATGACAGTAATCGTATCATTTTTCTAAGATCAAAAGTAGAATTTTATCAAGAAAAAAAAAAAAATCCTGCGGCACCTAAATATTCAAACGAAGGGACTTAAATACAGTGGAAGAGTCCCCCTTCCACAGATAATTCCACTTGATCATCAATCTTCCTCAGAAAAATCCTCTAACACCCATAAACGAGTTAAATAAGGATATAATCCTTGAAGGCAATCATTTGGATATCTGCCAGTCCCATATAGAAGTGGTACCCTCACCAGTGGTCTTGGAGTACCCTATCTATATACCAAGAGAAAAAGAAAAATGAAAGGAATGTAGAGACATGTTCTGCATATATAACAATAAAATTAGCCACCAACTCAGTAACCATCTAACATAAAACCCATTTCCCCCACAAACTCATTTCAGTTTTGGAATCTGACATAAAACTAAATCAGCATTAATATATAATTGCTTAGTAAAGGCAATAAACCGGGTTCCTCATGTTCGCAAGTAGTTACACCAAAAAAACTAGATCAGCCTCAAGTTGGACCTCTTATGGTGCTCATAGGAATGGTATGACATGAAGACCAGTTAGACTGAGGGACTCGTAGCAGCATCCCAGCGCCATATTGTTCCATCCTCACAGCAACTCAATATAGTGCTACAACATAACAGCATAGTTAAAAACAAGTCCAGATATCTATTGATAAGGTTTAAAGGGTTTGGAAAAAAGAAGCTAAAAGTGCAGTATTTGCAGTTTTATGATGTATTTGGTTAGAGAATGCTTGAACTTTTAAGGGTGTTTTTTTGTCTTTGGAGAATTTGTGCTCAGGGCTTTTATAAGGGGGTTCCTATCTCAGATTTGAAAGAGATTGATCTCCTTTGTTGCACTTTTGATTTAAAGATTTTTTTTTGTTTTTTTTTCCTATTTGCTTTTTAAGTACCTATTGAAGATGTCTTATTCTCCTCTCCAGTAACACTCTTCTTTCTCAATAAAATTTTTCCTTTTCTATTTTAAAAAAAGTCAGATAAATTGCAACATAATAAGGAGCAGTAATACACATATATTAATCAACGTGGGAATTTACCTTCCATCATAGGACATAGCAGTCTGTCTGATTGGGGATTTAGATTGAGTATGAGACAACCTGAACAAAAAGTGAGGCCAAAAAAAAATATTGTATAATAAAAAATCATTAACATGAACTCAAACTCAAATCAAATAAAATGAAACTAACTTCGCAATAAGAGCAGGGGGGCTCGACTGCAACTCCCAAACAAAAATCTTCCCTTCCCTGTTCCCTGATACACCCAAAAAAGAAAAATAAAAAAATAAACAATTGGAGACCTCCACACAAGGTTAGAGTAAAAGCTCGACACTTGCCAATAAAAAATGAAACAAACTGGATAGAAGTTATGTAATTAATCCCTCAAGGGAAAAATGCAGCACAACAAATAGTTCCTCACTATAGGACTAAAATCTGTACACTATGAAAAGAAAGTAAATTAAACTGAAATTGCAATTGGCAGCTGTTACCTATTGCAGCTGCATTGTAATGGAAATCACAAGAAAACTTGATGAACCAAATATCGCACTCAGGAACCGGGTACTTCTGAAGGATGTCAACTACACCCTATAACCATGAAAAAGACTTTCAGAAACAGCAAAAGTACCCTGAAATTTACTGAAACTGATCAAAGATTACACATTGGAACTTGAAAACGTAACAGATAAGAATTCTAACCTCCCCTGGAGTCTGTTCCTTCACTTTAGGTTCCCACAAGACAATTTCGTTGTCAACACTCTGAATGGTACAATGCCATCACTTTGAGAATTAATTAATAGATAGTATAAGGCTGGAAAAATACAAAAAGCCCATAATCATCATGGTAAAGCTCCTAAAGTTGAAGAGTAGTTTTAAAAACCTTGAACACTCTTTAGTAACAATTTCTTTTTGTTATAATAATAGCATCAGTGTTTAGTGACAAAGAGAATTTGACAACTCAAAACCAATGTGCTTGCAATTAAAACCCTTGTTCTCTGGGATGGAGAGTAGAATTCTTATAAATACAACAGAAGTAGTCAAAGGCACGGGAAGTCACATCAATTTCAGCTAGACAACAGTTTCTCCCCACAACCAATCACACTTAATTCTTCCATTATCAAATAGCTTGACACTGCAAAGAGCAATACCTCACCTTGGAGAGGATAAAATCACCAAGCCACCTATTACAGTCAACATAATTTGAATGAACTGAAGCAATGAACACCTGAAATTAGACAGAGTTAGAATAGGTCTTGATCTGTAACATAAATAAATTGTCACTTACAGGAAATTGAACATATTTTGTGGGAAACTTAGAAGGAAGATCAGTCCATGTGAACGATTTGTCTACATAAGTCCAGAACTCTGCAGGAGCATAAAGGACATAACATGATGAATTAAAATGAAAAGGACTATGATACAATTGGCATGAAATAAAAAAGATTGACATTTATAGAAACAACTTAAAGAAAACATTGTCTTTCAGAGCTTCCATAGTATAATGAAAAAATATATAAGTATCATCTACTTTTATTTTAATTTATGAATATAGATAAAACAAACTACCGATTGACATCTCATGATCTCAGTAACATAGTATCCTAAAATTTACATTGATGTTCATACTATTTTTCTTGATTCCTTCTTCAGTTGGCTTTGACTTATTCCCTTTCTTTTTTTTTGGGGCGGGTAGTGTATAGAGAAAATACATAAAGAGGGTCGTGGTAATCATCATCAAATCAATTACATCATGGACAAGAATTGGTAAATTACAAGATAATTAGGCAGTCAGACAGTCACACTAAAAGCTACAAATGCTCAAATTCTAAGAGATTATCCAATATCTTTCGCATTGATTTGCTTGGTTGTGCATTATAACCATCCCAAGAAACATGAAATATCAAATTCTCATTGATTTTAACATGAAAATTTTTTCTCAGAAAACTAAGTTGATTACAGTTATTTTCAGTAAGATATTGTACTATTTTACAAATTTTTTTAATTCAGATTTCGAAAATCACATACTCTTTCACATCTGAATAAAGCAATAATAATCTTTGTTTTTTTTTCCTTTTCAGAATACTGTATTCCTTAGGTCTCCCTTGTTAAGAAATTTCATCTTTTTCATGACAATCAAACCATCTATTGCAATATGGGAAAAAAAAAGTTACACTAAAATAAATGATATCAAGATAAACGAAATCAACCAAAAAACAATAACAACATCGTATTAAATTAAAAATCATACCCTTCATAGACCATATCTTTACAGTGTTGTCCATGCCACAACTGGCAATTCGATATATGTCTGATGGATGAAAGTCCTACAATAACCAATACATGGTCAGTAGTGGTAAAATCCACAATTCACACCTTCAAGCAGCACAATCAAAAAAGGAAGAAAGGTTAAATACATCCTATGCATGGTATACTTACCACACTCAAAACTTCATTGCGATGACCCCCAGCTCCGGCAAATATCAAAATGCATATTCCCGTATGAACATTCCATAACCGAACAGATTCATCCTGTTCAACATTTGAAGTCATTGAATGAAAAACAAATAAAACTTGAATTAGTAAAATAAAGAAAGGTCATGTTATTTACCTTGCTTGCAGACACCACAAGTGATGGCTTCAATGGCTGAGTCCTGATTTCATTTATGGAGTCCCCATGGCCTACAAAACTCTGCAAAGATAACACTATCATGTCAAGGAGCAAAAGTGAAAATGTAACCAATATATTTTCAAAAATATTTAATGAATAAAATAATTCACGAAATTCACCTGGCCAAAAATTATAAAATTTTAATATAAATTGAAAAATTGTTAAGCAAACTTTTAATTAACACCCAACATAGAATATGAAAGATTTATAACAATCTGGTTCCTCATCTTCGAGTAGGCTGACCAGCTACTATTGATATTATCAACATAACGAGTTCAATTAACTATTGTGAGAAGAAAAGCAACCCTAGACTGTCATGCAATACCTTGTGTATCTTCTCGCTGCCAGCATCAATGACTCGAATTATACCATTGATTCCCCCAGCAACTACAAATGGGGTCCCATCAACGTTACATGCCCAGCTTACAGTGTAAAAAGATTCATCCTTCTGGTCTACAGAACAAATGAAAATTGCAGCAGTCTTCCAAACAATTTATAAACCTCTGAGTAGAAACAAACAACAAATACTTGACGTATAGTTAAACATCAGATGGTAGTCTTCACTTACATCTTCATCCACATAAGATTGCAAAACAGCTATAACTCCTCCTTCAAGACATTGATAAACAGTAACCTAATCAATTAAAAAATATAAACTATTACTTTTTTTTTTTACTAAAAAGATTGACCATTAACAAAAACAGAAAGAAACAGGAAACATGTTCCAATTGGTCTTTGGTCAACAAAATTTAGATAAAGTAGATAATTAAGTGCCAATCTATATGCTAATAAGAGAAAATAAGCAGAATTTAACCACCAAAACACACTATCAGATTACAGCATCAGAAGAGCCAATATCCTAATCAAATTCACCTTCTCTCTCCAAGCTCAGAGCATCAGCACAGCTCAAGACGCACCAGAAAAAATGCATAATAATTGCTAAACAGGAAATTTCTTTAGGTAATTATTAATCAACGCCACCCACATGAGCTACATAAGCAATCAAGCCAAGTCATCTGGGGCATGCACCCACGCTTCCTTAAATAATCTTATGCACTGTTAAACCAAATCAAAATGTTGCAAATCATAATATTTTCTCCATTTTCCTTTTAATAAAAAAAATGATTGCACCGGGGGCTCAAGGCAAAATCAATGGTTATAGTTGATTCAATGTTTCTGCATACTAGAAGCCAATACAGAGACAAAAGAGCAAGAGAAAATCAAATAACTTTTCTTCCCAAAGCTCCAATCAAGGCGCCATACATTAAATTATTCATGTAATTGTAATCCAGCAAAATATTGTTAACCCGGTATATGGTTACGGAATTAATTTACTTTGACAATGTTTGAAATACAATTATGGGTTATCCTTTTCAATAGCAAAACTTTGAACTTTCAGAATTTCAGAGGATAAACCAAAACTAAAACTTTAAGAAATTAAATGTACCCATCCACCTCATGCAACAAGTGCTCGCCAAAGCAAGTAGGAAGAAAAAGCTTCTGTATTAGTTTCAATGAGATTTGGAAAAAAGAATTGAAAAGTTTCAACTTTTGTGAATCCAACCATGGTAAAAAAATAATAATCCATTCAAACAATTAATCATCATTTCTTTGAAATTTTCTCGGCAACCAAACAGAAAAGGAGTACAAACCCTATTGCCACCAACTGTGGCGAAAACGTTGAAGTAGCGGGAGTCAATGAAGTTGAAGACAACAGCGTACAAAGGGCGCTTGCCCTCTTGGAGCCGATTCGTAACCTTGAACTCCCTCTTCCTTGAAGGGTTCAACGAACCCACTACTGGTTCACAACCCAAAGCAAACTTGGCCATAGCCCAAGATTCTACAGCCCCGATTATGTAATCAAACTTTCTACGCAGACGAACTACAAGGTGAAATATCGGTGCTCCGTCTCCGTACTGTGGAACCCCAAAACAAAACGAGGAGCAGCGGAATCTGAAGAATCTAGGCAGTGGTCAAATTCTCTTCGCGTGCTGGTATAGGGGTTGTATACTCTGCTCCCACAGTATGGGTGCAGAAGTGAGGGCCCTTTTTTTTAAAAAAATACAAATTCTAAAAATGGTACAGAAATATCAATACAAAGTGAAAAAATGTAATTTAATAATAATAAACAAGAATAATTTATTAATTTTTTGTTAATTATAGAAAATTTTGAATTTCATCTTTGATGTTGTTATCTACTCAAAAAAAAAAAAAAATGATTCAACCCTCTTTCTTTTTGTATGTATATTTTTTGAATTGAAGAAAATGTTAGGAAGTGAAAGTATTTTAACAAACAAGACTATATATATGTCTTTCATTTTGATCTTTCCAAGAGATACATTAATTTTTATGGGATGCTACCTTTTGTTAACCAAATATAGTGAACCAATCTCATAAACTCCTTGTTTGACAATTCTTGGCATTAATTGAATTTGAATTATAGCAGTATAAAAACACGAGTTTACTATAAACATTTTAGGTAAATCTTGTCTTCAAAAAAATTTAAATTAAGTAAAAAATTAAAAGATATATAAATATATTAGTTATACTTCAAAAAATTAAATATGCTTTTGGTCTATTATAAATATTTTAATTTACTCATTGAGTTTAAAATGACGAGTATGTTTAGCAAGTTAAATAAATTAGTTTATAATTTATTTGATTAATTTATAAATTTATTTAATTAAATTAAAAATATTTGATAAATAAATTTATTTGAATAGTTTATAATTTTTTATTATATTCTACTTAAAGTAACGTATAGTTTTTAATTGATAATTTTTATAATTTTTTTTATTATTTTATTTAAATTTTAACATTATCTTATTCACAAGATGACATTATTTTTATTATACTCGAGCAACATCTAAATTACATACCACATAATAAATTTTTAAATATTATTAATAGTGACATAAAAAATAAAAATTTAAAAATATCTATTAAAATAAAAAAATTTATAATAATATTAATAATTTATTGTGTAATTCTAAATGATATATTTATTTTATATTTTTTGAGATTATATAATAAAATATAATTACTAACAAAAAATAATAAATTTTATATAAATATATCTTTTTATATTATTTTATATTTATCAGATAATTCAATAATTAATTTTATCAAAACACTTTTAATTCAATAAATTAATTTAATAACTCTCATATTTTAATTAACAGTTTTCAGTTAAAAATTAATTTTTAAGTTTTTATCTAATTTTAAAATGTTTAACTAATTTATCAATTATTTTTATCAAACATAACTAATATTTTTTTTTATTTTTTTAAATACAATTAAATTACTTACTCATAATTTCTTCATTGTTTTAATAAAAAATATTAAATATTCACGTAAATGTTAAATTACTAATATAACACTAACGTGGTCTATTTGCTTTGACGTCGATTATAAAAATGACATTTAAACAATTGAAATTACGTCTACTTAGTTGAAGGAAATGATATAGGAGAGCAATATTTTAATTATTGGAGTGTCATCAATAATTTTTTATCTATTAATAATATTTAAATTATAATATATAATAAAAATAATATTTTTTAAAATTAATTTTAAAACATGATATATATTAAACTAAAATAATATCTACGTCTCACGAAATGTGTTAACAGTGTTTTTCAGATTATTTTGTTTCTATCTGAAAACGATACCCAGCCAATATATAAGCAAAGAGCCTCATCCTTGATTCACCTTGCTTCCAATCCAAAACTGGTATGGCATCCACAATCCTCCACCACTTCCTCTCATATCCCACCTCCCTTCATCTAAGCAATTTCAATCCACATCAAGCACAGCAGTTTCTCATTCCCAGCCAACCCAGAAAGCAGTTTTCCATCAAATGCTCTGCTGTAGACTCAAATCCTCAGCCAGATTTCCCAACCCCAGATTCCACCTCTAGCACACTCAACAACCCAGAAACTTTTCCAATTGAGAAGAGAAGAAGGTCTGAGATAGTCAGACAAAGAAAGCCAGGGTATGATCTTGCAAAGCCAGAGCCACCAAACTTTGAAATTGGGTGGAAGAGGACCAAAGAGATTAACCTAGAGAAGCCAATAGGGTATGTCATAGCTGATTTCTTGGAGAAATTGGAGGGTCTTATGGGGAAGGAATTTGGATCCACAGAACTTCTGGCCAAGGCTGGGGAAATTGTGGCTGAAAGAGCAAGAGAGGAGGCAGAGATTCTGAGAGATGAAGGGAAAGTGGAAGAGAGAATGGTCACTGAACTTTTTAGGGTTTTGAGGTTGATGGAAATGGATTTGGCTATGGTGAAGGCTGCTGTGAAGGAGGAAACCTTAGGTGAGAGGCTCCAGCAGGCCAAGGCAAGGTGTAGGCAAGCCATACTTGTTGCTTACTCTTTTTGAAGCTCTTTCATGGGACTGTGACATTGGAGGATATAATGTAATAAAAAATTGGCTAAAATATTATTTTTGTCTCTTAACTTAGTCAAGTTTTGATTTTGTAACAATTTAATTCAATTTTATTTTACTAATTCTAAAAAAGTTTTAATCTTATCTTAGTCAATTTAAATAGCAAAAATTATATACATGCCATTTTTTTTATTTTTTTTATATGTTATTTGCTTTTTTCTTACTATTTAAAAAAGCACACTCTTTTATATTAATAAAATATTTTAAAGTTTTACTTGTAAAATATTTTCATAAAAAATAAATTCAAATTAATTTAAAAAATATTAACCTCTCTTATCAATTGAATTATTTTAATTTAACATTTTAACTTATATATATATATATATACACGAATAAAATTGTATAGGTTAAAATGAAAATACAAACTTTTTTTCTTGAAGATAAGTTTGATCAAATTATAATTTATTAATTTGAACTTAAATAGAATAGGATTTTTGTTGTTATAAATTTAAACAGATTAATCATGTTATTTTTTAAATAATTAAAAAATGAAGAGAATCTCTCACCAAAAAAAGGTTGAAGAAATCAGACGTATTTTAACTAATTTCCTCAACTTAGATTATAAAGTTTAGATGATAATGAAAAAAATTTTTGGGGCATTAAATGATAACGATACAGCATTGGCAATTTGGCATTTGGAGTCAGGTCCTCGGTTTTAACATGAGCCGAAATCCGGTCTCAAGTCAGGCTTGGGAATCGGATTCTGAAGCACAGATAAGCTTGGCCCATGATAATCCCAGCCATTTGCGAGCTCAAGACTTCAGTATTTCTTTAACCAGACTAGCTGATCTAACGGTTTACCCCCATAAACAAAAATCAGCACGTTCAACCCCCCTGATAAACATAAAATATTGTTGTCCAAAAAAGAAAAAGATAAACATAAAATATTACTTGAACCAAAAAATATTTACAGGAAATATTTAACCCAAAAAATAGATAAACAAAAAAAAAAGTGTAAAGTGTGGACTAATCAGAAAATGTTCCTCAACAGATTGAGGAGAAATTCTTAAATAACTTCTTCTATACATTCAGGTGGTGAAAAGAAGCAGTAAAACTTTACAAAAATGAATGTGTCAATAAATTTTTCCACCTATAAAACCTACTTTAATGAGTTTAAATTAAGACAGCAACTTTGTATAACTGGAAACAATTTCTCCAAGTTGGAATGAGGCAAAGGATTTGGAAAAAAGTGAAAACCTATTGGAGCCATGGTCAGTTGAACAACGAATATTATGTCACTGTGCATCACCTTCGCGAAACACATTCCTCATCAGTCTGCAAAATTTTGATGGCATTGCTCTGTTTCTCCATCAAATGAATCATCTATTTAAGCTTCTTTTCTTTCTTTTTGGTTTTCTTTTTCTTTGTAATTTCTACAGAGGCAAGATCATGGTAAGTTCTTTGACATGCTTTGATGACAGCACAAACATGGGGATCATCTTTTGAAATTTTCTCAAACACAAAGTTGGCAGATCTATGGTCTCCCGATGCCATAAGCGCCTGGTACATCCTACCACCATTAAAACAATTAAAAGCCATTGTTAAAGATTACAACAGAACTATATATGAGCCTTCACTTAAAAACTTAAGTTATTGAGTTAAAATTAGTTTTCACATGGTCTTAAAGTATTCTATAACCAAGTGGTCTAGAACTTAGATCCTCGCCACCCCTATACCCTTGATTAAAAATTAAATTTTAGCACAAAGTATGGGAGACATGTACTTTGTCTACACTTCAAAGCCAATAATGGGCTTTCATATGAGAGGGTGTATTAAGGATTATAGTAAAGGGGGAAAATACATTTTACCTCTCTCAACTTTGGCCTAGCTACAAGTTTAATACATCAACTTTAAAATCTAACAAAATACCCCCAACAATCTTTCATAAAAAGTGAAAATATTAAATTCACATAACATTTGACCTCATATTTACATGCGAGAAACATGTAATCCCTTACATTAACACCTATGCATAGGTTTCACCTTTGTTTTTCCATTTTCATCTAAATTTGACATTTACAACACTTAACCACCTTCAATCTTCAAGGAAATTGCTTTAATTTTATAGGAATTCTTCGAATTTGGTTTATTGTAGGTGGAAAGGGAAAAAAATGAGGTAAAAAGCTACACATAGGTGTTAAGGTAGGAGATCCTCCAGTGTAATTAGAATGTTAAAAGTTACGGGGATTCAAAACTTTCACTTTTTGCGAAAGATTAAAGGGGTGTTTAGTTATGTTTTAAAGTTGATGTAATAAAATTATAATAAGGTCATAGTTTAGGGAGATAAAATGTATTTTTCCCTATAACAAAACAATTCAAGTTTATTCACTTTATGCTTTTGAGGTAAAATAGTTCTTAATAGAAACAATTCTCAGATACAAGGAAAAACTACTGAAACAGAACAGGGATATAGAAAAAAGCAAGTGGAAGAAAAGGCAATGACTTAAAACCCACCTCAAGGAACTTAAAACATTGTATGGATATCCGACCACCTTGTATTCTTTCCAAATCAAACGAGCACTACGCAAATCTTTGGCGTTGGCACAAGCACTTAGAAGAAAATCAAGACATTGTCGAGAAGGCAAAACACCAAGCTCTTTTCTAATTACCCAAAAAAGGTCCAGACCAAATTCCAAGTAAGTGGACTCTGATGCTGAAACAGAGAACACCTACATATATATAAGAAAAATTGATGTCAATAAGAATTATTGGCAGTGGGAACAAACATCATGACAAAGAGCATTAAAAAAAAGCCCAAAATTTTGCCAAACTCCATTTAATAATATTCAACATAATGAACATATACACCAATCCGACATAATTAATAAAATGCATTAATAACCCAACATATTAAATGTCAAATGGGGGAGGGGTAGGAAAATAGTAGAGCCAACCTGATCTAAAAGTGTTTCCATCAGCAGTTCATCACTGTGGAATTTATCCTTGAGTTGCTTAATCAAATCCACAGCAGAACTGACCCAAAATACAAAGTTTAAGCAAATTGTACAATACATTTCAAATACAAACAAAATCCAATATACGAAAAAAAAAAATTGAACCTTAAACTCTTGTTCCGAACACAGTACGTGATAATTCTAAAGCAACCATCAATCCAATAGTCTGGATCACTCAATTCCTTAAGTAGCAGAAGCGACCTATCCAACTCTGCATATTGAGCATGCTCCTCCTATAAATATCCATTAAGTTGATTATAGATGCTTGTAAGGGAGAAGCTATACAAAATTACAAATACATTAAAAAACTTACAATAAGATTTATAACAGCTTTTGGCTCTAAATTGTGTCCGGCATTTTTTATTTCCTCATGGATAAGACTAGACTCAGACAATTGCCCATGTGATGCAAGAGCTGAGACAAGGACACTCTTAATTTCATTTAAGCTCTTAGGTGGAATGTTTGGATCTGAGACTACCTGTAACATGAATGATTAGTGATATTAACATAATTATTACTTACGCTTTTAAGCAACAATAAAAAGCTCTAATCTAGTGTATAAAGTTCAGATAATAATATCAATATACCATAATCATAATGTTGTGTCCATCATCATCAAAAACAACAACAACTAAGCTTTTTTTCATTAGGTGGGGTCGAATGCTATGTCCATCAATTACAAAAATATTACATCAAAGAATTAATCAAAATACTAGACAGAAAAGTGAAATAAAGACAACTGCATTATTTAGATGCATACGCAGGCAAATCAGAGAAGAAAAAAACCAAATTTAGAAAGATTTCAACGCATCAATATGACTTTCTCTACAGAAAGAATATAAAGTATATTGACATATTAAAAGTCAATTATTAGCTTTTATTAGGGGATCTCATTCAAATTTAGTTTAAAAGAAAATAGATTAGTATATTGCTTTAGTTTATGTTCGAATGAGGTGATTAAGAAACTGAGAGACAGGGGTTCTACAAGATGCTCTATTTTCCTACAACACAAATTCTCTTAAAAAAAAATTCCATTAGACGCAATTGTATTTTATTACATAATAGAAGATGAGGCAGTAGATGGTGCAGATAAACATAGCATATCCACACATTTATGAAGATAGAAAGTAAAAAAGACCGAAGTTTAGTATGTATTTAGTCAAATTTTACTTATCAAAGTGTAAAATCTGTCCACGCTCATATTGACAATGGGTATTACAAGAATTGATTTGAATAAATGGACGATGAAGTGGAACTCATTGCTTGCAAACGTACCTGTTTTGCCTTCTCCAACTGCCCACAAGCTACATATGCATTTATAAGGGCGATGAAAACTTGCTTAGTTGCTTGGTTACCAGATTCCTTCAGTTCTTCATAATACTACAAGCAAATAACCTAATTAGCATCTCACAAAAGTTGAAACATAAAATCATAAGCTTTTAGAGTTTCTGTCAACAATAAATATTTGTTATACGCTTGTGTTAATCAAAGGTCAAAATAGTACTTTATCAGCTACTGTATAACGTGAGCACAATGGATACTTCTTATGTGGTTCATCTTTTTGGGGGTTATTGCTTGAATGATGAAAACAAAATTGCATACCTAACAAAAAAACCAAGGTAGTATTGCTCAAAAGAATTGGAGGAAAAAAAAAAGAGCTACACAATTTCATTGATTTCAGTGCCACTGTAGATCATGTTAATGTCATTCACCAATGCATATGAACCTGACCTATGCGTACACATGCACTTTAGCAAAGGTTATTTTAGAATACTTGGCAAAAGATGTTCATGCTTGTCAAATTGCTAAGGAGAATATTTTGTTAAGAACTTTGGCTCACTCTGTTCTTTTCTCTTTTCTTTTCAGGATGATTCCTCATCCTCCACCCAGATGTACTTTCTTTCCTCACTTTATAATAATACTTTCTTATTTTATAAAAAAATTACCAAGAAGAATCCCAACAAATTGCTACTGGTTCAGGTAACTTACGATTCATATCAAGTAGAGAACACAATAGTTGACACATGATATGTGCAGACAAAGTTGCACTAAACAGGTCAGCTGAGTTGGAGTTCAAATACTGCACAGCAATTTGAAGAGGATTCTAGTGTAAGAGCTAAACACTACAATCTATAAAGCTGAACCTTGGACACTTTTTGACATTTGGCAATGGCATGAAATTTCTAATTTTAAAGTAATAAATTTTTTTTTTCTATAAATACTTGAAATATTTGCTAGAAAGCATTAACTGAAGGCTTTATTACTATCATGCTATAGATTACGAATTGTTGCATAATAATAATGACAACGTAATGATAAATTATTTATACATTGTAGTAGACTAATTGATGATATACACTCAAGTTTGAGTAAATTTTCAGTCATAAATATATAAAGACTTTAGTTTTAAATATTCTTTAAACATGAAAGTCTAACCATGCATGCATGGGCAAATTCTAGTGGTAGTCTTACAAACGATTAAAACAACTTACCCCACCCCCCAAGGAAAAAAGTGGATTTCTTCTCAATTTTTTCCTGAGGCATGTTAATCCTCAATGTTTGTTGCAACTTGCAACTAACTAGGTGAGTAACTTTAAAAAAAAAATTAATAATCATTTTAGGAAAATAAACATCATTAAAAGTTGTCTTTAGTCTCTAAGGTCATCAGTATAATAAAATAATAATCTCATTAAGTCCAAACATAATACAATGCAGCATCACAATGTTAACTTAAATGAACCAAAAGGATATAATCACATACTCAGTAGAACCATAGCTTAATTAGTTTTAAAAAAAAAGCCTTCAAGAAGCAACAAACATGAATTTAGAACATTCGAAAAGAAAAGACAAACATAAGGATGCAACTCCTCTTATTTGTAGTTGGTTCTCTTACAAGTACTACAATTAAACAGTACTTTTGGATCTCAGAAAGAATATAATCTAAAAGACTGCCAACATAAGAGGGAAGAATTTAAGGATAAAAATAACCTTTGGACGAGAAGACTGGATGAAATATTACAAAATTACCAAAATATAAGAGAGCAGTTCATACCCAATTAACAAAAAGTATAAGGAAACTATTATCACACTGTTAATCTTGACGTACCTTGGCTATATCCTCTGCAGTTTTAGAATTGCTGATCAAATAGCTAAAAGTATGTGAATCAGGTTTGACATTGGCACCTTCCATTTGCTTCAGGACCCTCAATGCACCACTAATGTTTTTCTGCAAAATTTCAGAAGGTGAGAAAAGTAATGCATAAATAGAAGCAGTTGCCTAATATTTATTCTTATAAATCTTACAGTGTTATTTCAGCATGTTCAATACATTTTATATAATTATTATGACAATCACGACTTAGTTATCAGCAGCCACATTCCAAACATCATCTATAGAAATCATGATCACGTTTTTGCAGTGCAAGAGTGAGTTGAAAGCCATGGGCTGGCCAAATGACTTTTTTTAATCTCTACAAATACAAGGTGTTAATGTCCACAAAAGCAATTAAGATCTATATTGGATATGAACTTGCTGAAAGCCAACTTCCGTTGGCTTAGGATTAACCCTTGCAACCCAAAAAAGTCATTAGGGGAGGTCAAGAATGAAAAGCCAAGATATATTCAATTGGTTGGTTACATGAATCCACAGAGAAAAAACCTTTTGTCAAATTTCAATGGGAACAGAATATGAAAATAAATTTAATTCAGATTAAAGCCAAAAGAAAAGATCGAGAGGAGGAGAACCCTTTGGTCAACAAAGGGTGAATAGATTTAATATTCAATTGTTAATTTGGTATGGAAACAGAAACAATGCCTCTTAATACCTGAATTTAATATATATGAGTGTGTGTGTGTGTGTCCTATAATGAAGACAATTTTACATTAATTCAAAATCATTTTATATACCATCAATATATCATTAAATTTACATATAATATAGTCTTCAAGTATAAGAAGTCATAAACTATTCTCGAATTGCACCCCTATTAACAAATTTGAAGTTCAAAGGCTTTGGGAGCAAAAAGGAGCATAAAGCTCCTTGGCAGTGTGCTGTTTTAGCAGGAGTGTGGTGTCTATAAGTAGAACGGAATCCGCAAAATTTTGATCAGAAGTTTCTTCCATCACAAATTCCTTGGGATAGAATTATAGTTTTGGCCTTTCTATGGGTTTCAGGAAATGGTTCTTTTAAGGGGTGTGTCCCTCGTGGATCTAAAAAGGGATTGGAAAACACTTCTGAAATAATGCTTGTTTAGGTTTTTGTTTATGGTTTAAGAGGATATCATGTCCTCCTTTGTATTGTTTCCTCTTCTCATCAATAAATTCTTTTTCTATAAAACAACAATTATAAACTAATTGATTTCATGTTTTACTTATCTTTTTTCCCCCTAAAATTTGGCCAATTGATCTCTCTCTCTCTCTCTCTCATATATATATATATATATATATATATGAGAGAATCCAACTTCTCTCATATATAATCCAACTTCTCCAAACTAGCAAAATTTTCCCAAGTTTATATTTAAAATTTAAGCAAAGCGTTTCAATCTAATCAGAGAAACTGAAAAGAGTAGCAAGAATAAAAGCATATTTATAAACCAACAATGTCACCTCTCTGAAATATCCCGCCATTATAGCATTGTACATGTTTGCCGTAGGCTTCAAATTTATTTGTTCCAAATCATCAAGCATCTTATATGCACTTTCAAACTGCAATAAAGCAAATACATTATAAGTTTACTGCAATGTTAGCCTTCACGGCAAGTTATTCTCTAAACTAAAAGCATACTAAACATTTAGCATGATTCGCATGTAAATTGTAAATGAACTAGGTATAACTTACATCTTTCATCCTCACGCACAAGTTTATCATACACCAGAATGTATCAACATTTGACTTCAAATTGTAGTTCCATATCATAAAATAGATCCGATGGACCTTGGAATAAAAGTAAGACCAGACATATATGGTGAGAAGAGAAGGCATTGTCTTTAAGTCATAACACAATCAAGAAACAAGAGAGATGTATCCTTGAAGATGTGTGATACCAAATTATATTCGCAGGTTTCCTCACAAATACGTAATATGGAGTTTAACAGCTCAGTTGATAAGGTAAGGCCTGCTTCACACATTTCATCAACAATATTAAGAGCTATATGAACCTGCATGGAAAAAAAAATTTACCTCAGATGCAAGCTCAAGCTTAGCCAGGGTAGTGCAAAAGAAAGGTTTGCACTCATTAAGTTATTGGCGTGATGAAGAAAACACACTGATAATATAGTTGAACATGTAAACATAAAATTACAAAATTTGGAGGTCCGTTATTAACTCTTCATCACAAATTTATATAGAGAAAAGATAAGTTGTGTTTGCATGAGGTTCTTTTCTTCTCTCTATCTCTCTCTCTCCCTCTCTCCCCTTCTGTCACCTCACAACTTCAGCTCTTTTGTTCTTCCTAGATGCTAGTAATCTCCCAATTCTTGACTTTCTTCAGAATTAGAAAATCTAAATGCTGAGGACTAAGTGTCTGAATGGGAAGAATTGAGATTATTGTCATATATAAGGTTTCTAAATTATCTTCTAAGAAAAAGACATCACTTTATAGGTGATTGTTTATGAAAATGAGGCATTGTTTGAGAGAAGAGTATGGTTTAGCAAGGATGACATACACAACTTACAGTTGGCAATTCAAAAGGCAATCAGCGAGATTGTCAGACCTATCACAACACAGGAAGTGGATTATAGCAAGCAGAGAGCAGAATGGTTAAAGTATGTTAATATACCTAGCAAGTGGGTGGGTCATTATTATGGGAAATCCCAAGTAGTTGCTAAATTGACAATTAAGATAGGCCTTGTGGCATTAAAAATGCTAGCCTGAAAAAGGTTTAAAAGAAAGCAGAGCAAACAGGTCCCATTGAATCAGAGTAGTTTGGGTAGGTAACATATAAAAGTAGGAATATCTAACCAAATGCATTTAGTGATGCAATCCCAACTACTACATAGTACCTGTTTGACCCAAGAGAAGCAAGGAGGGTCTAAATGCCCTGGTCTATGATTAACCCTTTTCTTTTCTCTGTATTCCCAAAAGCAGATTCTACTTGAAGATGTAGAAACCTTAGTGAATGAGAAATGGAGATCTGAAAGTAGTACTCTGGTAAATCTCAAAGAGAACGGCCTCTCCAGCAGTCAAGGCACGAAGGAAAGAGTTAATAACTACTTGGCACTTTGGCAGGCTTGACAAACTATTCTCATATGGGTCTTGAATATCAGAAGAGTCGCAGTGTCTACCTCTCTCTAAAATCAGGTAGGCCCTGCCTGATTAATGTGAGCTAACCTGATTTTAGAAAGGGAAAGACATAAAAGCATATCTGATGTTCTTAGAGACCAGCAGCAGGGAATCCAGATCCATGTTTTAGGAGCACAAACCCTTTGAATGGGTGTTAAAGGTGAATGGTCAAGTATGAAGATGGCACAAAGTGGCGAAGCAAGATTCAAACAAGTTTAGAATGACAATGGCAATAACAAAAGGCATCAGTTAACAGTGGGCAGCACATTGGATGAGTTCTTTTTTTTTTTTTTAATTTTTATGAGTTGAAATCCTTGAAATTAGACAACTCTTCGGATGGTGAAGAGGAAATTTGATGAAAGCCATTAAAATTTGTACCATCAATGAGGAAAGGAACAATACAAATTAGAGCAGAGGATGAACAGGTAATCTCGGCAGTGACAAAATAGAAAAAGGAACTCAGGAAATTATCCTTGTCCATGGATAAATAAAATTTAAAATGCAAAAGTGAAGGTTATACCTCATGTAAGTCACAGCAATATGAAATAAGCTTCTCATATGATGAGGACGAAGGTGAAACCTTCAGTTTGTGGTGCAAATCCTTGAATCTCAAGATGACATCGTCAACCTTCCACAATATCAATAATACACATAAGGAAACACAAGAATAGATCTATTATTTCTTCATAAGAGGCAAAAACTATAGGCAAGAATTATGCCAAATAACATGAATGAACAAAAACACGTGCTGACATTTCTTAAATGTGGTCAAACTTTCACATGCAATTATGCATTTTGTAACATCTAAGCACAATAAAGTTAAACCCATTGCAGTCAAGAAGAAATAAGTAGTTCCTGCTTAAAACAAGGCAATATTAATTATAGAGATTCGAGTACCTTCAAAAGAAAACATTATAAATGCTAATGACCTAAAATACTTTAAAATGCTGTAACGTTGATAAGAAAATTAAAATTAAAAAAAATGGAAATCTGAAGTGTCCGTTTAAGTTTCACATAAATGACAAAAAAAAAAAGGAACATATAAAATCGATAAGCTTGCCAAGACTTTTGAAACAATGGTTCAATTTCCATTATGAGAAAGCATCCAAAAAAAAAAGGAGTAGAAGTTCCACCACAGTTTACCTTTATAAGATGTAAATCTAAATTTAATTACCAACAATATATAATTAAATTAGAAAATTTATAACAATTATTATTGGAATAGTCAGGTCTTCTTATAGAAAATATCACAATTTTTCAGGGTCAACTTCATGTATCGTTTTGGATTTGGGACAACAGGGAAAGGCCCTTTTCCAGCCCCAAACCTCAATTTCCCTCATGCCCCTAATGGAAGATCATAGTACAGAAAAAATACAATTTCAACACTTGTAGCTAAAGGTCGTGCAAAAATAATAGCGAGCAAAGTAAATTCTATGACCTTGTAAAGATAACCATATTTATAAGCAATACTATCCTCCTAGGTATCTAGAAGAACTATAAACCCTACAAGAAATATATCTTTGTGGCAGTGAACAATTATTTCTTAATACTTAAGAATTAAGATCAAAGAATTGGCATTAAAAAGGGATGAAAAAGATTTCTGAGAGTCCCCCGATTCTGGATCTATAAAATTTTTAATGCATGATCAAAAGCATACAAGCTTATAAGCCCAATGTCTGTATGTACAAAGAAACATGGCTCAAACTATCTATATATAGTATAGCTGGTGTACTTGGAAAGCAGCTACCGACTACTTGATGTATACATACTTATATAACTTTCAGGTAGAAACAGAGCCTCTTGCTTGAGATTCTCAGTGGTACGAAGCTGACCAAGAGGTCATCCATTTTGTGTCTATAAACAACTGGAACACGGTTCAAAGACAAACCAAATTAATCTATACACAAGTATTCACCTCAGTACACAGTAGAAGATAACCTAGATTTGTGTCCACTTTACCATTTAAAAAGCTTCCTTTAACTATTTCATTTTTTCAGTGATTTCAAAATCAATTATCAAGAAATTATTTCTAAAGAATATGCTAATAGAAACTACAAACTATCATTTACGCATCTCCATTATGACTCTCAAGTTAAAAATGGATATATTGCTCTATGATGAAGCAAATTGTGGCAACATTGAAATGCTTCATAGTATCATGGCCTCAATGACATTACCAGCAGGATTCATGAGAAGTTCCTCACCACTAAATTTGGTATGCTAACAGCATAACTAGCAATGAAGTTTGTAATATTATCTGCTTCATGATCTGCAACATGAAGGAAAATCTCACCAACATACATACAGGACAAAAATTAACTGAAAAGTCTAATACTTAAGCCTCTTGTAGAATCACAGATTTTCACCACTAACAACACTCTTGAAACATTTTGGCAGAGCATTAGAAAACAACCACAAAAAAACTTCAAAAGTCAGACATTGGAATTTAATAACAACTAGGGGTATTCAAGGTACAGTTTGGCTTTGTTGAAGCTCAATCTTGAACCAAACCAACCTCTACTGATTCTCAAATTTTATAAACCAAATCATGTGCTCCTGTTTCATTTGGTTCTGACCAAAGTTTCATTGTTTTCTCAAGTTTTACGAATAGTTTTGTCAATTATAATTATAACAAATTTAGTCAAGACGTATCACAAAATGTAAAAACAAAAATACTATATAATTGAAGTCATCAAAACGGAGTGTTGCTTGGAGTTTAGAAAGGTCAAAGGGGAATTTTTTTAGTTGGTAAGAGGGTGAATAGAGGAGAGGTCATCTTCATAATTAAGAGAGTTGTTGTAGGCAGAATAAGGGAGGGGCTCTAGGAAGCTTGAAGTCCAAGAGCATTGCTTTGGCTGGTAAGTGGATCTAGCAATTTCCTCACAAGATGACGGCTTTATTTGATTCTGTTTTTATTTTTATGTTCTAAAAAATAGTTTAAAAACATTTTTTTAAAAAGTAAAAAAATGTATTTGAAAGATTTGTTCTGAAAATATTTCTGATCACAAGATAAAAAAATGTGTTTGAAAATTTACTGCAAAAGCAAAGTTTTAAAACAAGCAAAAAAAAAAAAACTATTTGACTTACACATTGACCCACACATTGTCATTAATGAAAGATAGAGTGATTGAAAAGAGAGAAAGAGATTGATAGGTTTTAAATATATTTATGATTATGCCATTAATGAAAATATAATTCTCGATGTTTTTAATTGTTTTGGAGAATAAGAGCACATAATATGTAAACTTTGTTCTGTATCTTTTTCTTTTAAACACATAATCTTTTTTGTATTATTATTTTTAAAAATGGCAAAAAAAATTTCAAACAGTGCTTTTTTATTCTTTTGTTTTTTTAAAAACTAAAAATGTTTTCAAAATCAGAATCAAACAGGCCCTACATTTTTATGCCATTATGTTATTCAGAGCAAGATGTGGGGATCTCATAACCTTGAATTTTTAGCTAGGAATGCAAGACACGGGTTTAACAAACGACTACTTATTCTGTATTGCTTGGCGATCAATGAATCCTTACATTCCTAATTTAAATTATTGAACAATTGAATATATATAAAACATAAGAATCATAGATTTTGAGAGATACAAAGGAAATCATATACAAAATATTATCTCTTCTCAAAACAGAACCACATGCGCGCTGCAACACTATCCATACAAATGCTTAAATAAGACAGTAAAATCAAAGTCATACCACATGTTTTGAAAGCCAAAAGGAACTTTTCAGCTACTGATTCCAAAAGCAGCCTTCCTAATGATTTAAATACATTTTCTACAGATTCTGTAGATGATAGCTTTGTCATGTCTATAATTTCCAACAGCTGCAAAAGCTCCTCCTTCCGATCACTTTCACAAAATGCCAATAAATAACTTTCTGCAACATGAGTTGAATCCAGTGAGTTTCTATACAACAACAACTAAACATTTTTCTATTAGTTAGAGTCGGCTATATAGATCAAGTACACTACAGTAACCTATTATAAATGAGGTTAATAGAGATTATTAATAGTGAGTTTCTATAGTGCTACACAAAATAACTATTTCAATTATAATGGGACTCAATGATGTATAAAGCAACATTATGTTAATATTTATCTTATGTTACCAGATGCACTGCTTTTGAAACACAAATTCTTGGCTCAAACACACATTTACAATCCTAATGCCTGAAATGTACTCAGAATATAATCGAGCATATTCTTTTCTCATCAATTACCATGTTTCTGATAGAGCTCAGATGTGAGTTGAGATAAATCTGCTAATTGCAATACAATGGTGAAAAAATTCATATCTAATACAGTTATCCACACAAACCATGTCATTTAGTATTCCCACTCCATGCCAAACAGTCTCACATCAAATCAGCTGGACTATGTCATGAAGGACAAATGGACAATATCCTGTTTCAATGTATAATTTAAAATTATTGATAGCTCTCACATCTGCTCCAGGTAAAAACCTAATCTGGATGTTTGAATGTAGGCTCTATAAACCAAACTAAATAATGCACATGAAAATTAGATTTGCCTACCTCGTAAATTAGAAGTGTGTTCACCATCATTGACCACAATATAGTTAAAAAGATCTCGAATCTTTTCTTCATTATTAACTCTTAGCCATAGCATCATTTCATAGTAATGCAATCTCGAAACTGAACTGGGATTCTTGTCTTTAATAACATCACTGAAAAATTGAAATTCTTCAACCATACCCATATCAATCAAATACACAAGAAGAGGGCGATAGGTTTGCTCTTGTAGTTGATAACCTTGTTCTCTCATTACTCTAAAAATGTAAAAGGCCTTGCCCATTTCTTGTATTGCAACTTCTTCATCAACAGCTTCCCTAGCTTTATTTACGCATATGCCTAATAATGCATTATATTCTTTTATACCTGTTTCTTTCCCCAATTTATCAAACACCTCAATGGTAGCCTCTGTGCCTAGTTTTTCTGCACACATTTTCACTACCCTTTCAAAACGGATTCCATGTGAACTTTTAGTAATCCATTTTTGCTTTCTCTCACGAGATACCTCTTTATGTCGCTGTGCTATATTACCATGAAATGTTCTTGAAAACCATGGTATATCTATTGCCCTTTCCAATTTTTCTATGTCACCATCAGGTCTCTTGACACCTCGACCATCTGTAATTAGGAGAAAATTAGAAAAAAGGGGTAGATGGAAATAAGATGTATATAAGGCAAGAAACAGCTTAATTGAAAGGCTATAAAGGAAAATACTCAAGAGAGATGCTATAATCCATCCCAAGACTAAAATATCTGTGAATGAACTTTGGCTTCATATACTTTATTAGATTTAAAATTGATGTTAAAAAATTAAGCGATTTGCAAATTACCAAAGAGTGAATATTCTTTTTTTTTTTTCTAAAAAAAATCCAGTCCTAGTGAGAGAAACTGAATGTTGGAAATGTGCGAATTCGACCTCTTGAAATCGCCTTTTTTTGGCTGAGACACATTGGCCATCAAATTCTAAAAGAGTTCAGCACTTAACAAAAGAAAAAATTGGTTCTTTTCCCAAACAGATACTCACTACATAGAAAATAAAAAAATTATATTCAGAGTAAGCTTTACAAACACTTACTGCACAATATAGAGGAAATCTGCATAGATACCTGATTAGGCGAATTTTCTGCAGCAAAATGTTCAAAAAATGAGATTTTTACATATAAATTGCCCAACCATACAAAGAAACTAACAAATTTTATCACAAACCTCCACATTTCGCTCATTGAGCTTTGAAAAAAAAAACCCAATAACGGGCCAATTCTTAGCTACCCAGAAACCATGTGCACATTTTGGGCATAATAGGACGAAATATATACTCACCTGCACCAGAGTATTTGAGGGCTGAAAGCGTAGGTTCACATTTGTGAACCGAACTATCATCTTCCAAAATAGGTGGGCCTAGAGAAGAAGATTCAAATTCCAAAGTATTGGGTTTGAGGGCTGAACGGAACAGAGCACTCAGCCTGCACAGGCTTTTAACGTTGGTGGCGCGCATCTAAACCTTTATGTTCAAGATGAATTTGCTTCGTTTTTCTCTCTTTCTTCCTTCTCTTTATGCGTTTATTCTCTCGTCCTTCCTTCCTTCCTCCTCTTCATGCGTCTAGTCTCTCTTCCCGGGACCTGAAATGTTATAAAAAGGGAAAATCGATTAATTTGTCCATATTAATTTTATGTGTAACTTATACTATTAAATTTGATTTTTCTTTTTTCTTTTTAATTAAAATAATTTTTTTTTATTTTAAATATATAAAACATTATACATAAATATTTTTGTGGTGGATAGTATTTTCAGAAAAAAAAATTTAATTTTTTTTATCTTTTTATTCTTTAAATTTATATTTAAAATTATTTTATAGAATAGTTTCAAAAATAATAAAACAAAACCAAATCCTCATTTTCTAAGTTTTTGACAAAATCTAAATATGATCATACTTATTATTTTGCGAGGAGATACTTTCTAATTATTCTATTTGCAATGCCATATATTTTTTTTGTAACAAAAGACAAATCATCCACGTTAGTTTAAGAGATCTACAATAAAATTATTTATGGTCTAACATACTCACGTTTACTATTAAACCAATTCTTTAAAGTTTACTTTCATTTTTCATACCAAAACAAAATTTGTAATTAACTATGTTATGTATTCATAAAATAAAAGAATTTCTACTGCAAATTCAGTTTATCAATAATTTATAATGTATTTGCTAAAATTGAAATAGCAAACAAACGGATGTTTATTTTAATTTCCATCTCAATAAAATGGCCGGACTTTTAAGATATTTTTATGTATAAATTTCTCTTACAAATTATATCTATTAATTTTGTTTCCATTAAAATATATTCTCTTTAAAATTTGTTTATTTTTGAGTCATTTACAAAAAAATTTCAGAGTGTCGTTTATAATTTAATTATACAATCAAATTCATTCATGATAACCAATAAATCAATTAGTTTTGTATTTTATTAGAGTCTTCTTGAAATTAATAATATCTCAATGAAAGTTTAATAAATAAATAAAAAAGCACCGTTAAATATAGTAATTTAATATATTTAAAGTAGCATAGTATTTCCCATGTTAACATATATCAATATTTATTACTAAATGGGCCACCGTACAATTCTCCAAATTTCTCAATCACATAATTAAAAAAAAAAAAAGCCTCAAAAGGAGTCAGATTAGGGTCCAATTCTCTCCTGTATGAAGTTTTGCTTGAACATACAATATTTTTTAAATTAAAATACAAAAACGATATCATTTCACAGTAAAGGGGAGATGAAACAAAACGGATAAGCCAATAAACAGCTTAAGGCGGCGTTTGGTATCAGAAATTATTTTAAAATTTTTGAGAAAGTGAATGAAATTTTTTTTTTTTATTGTTTGATAGGAGTTATAAAATTTTATTTTTGAAAATAAAAAAAATTTTAAAAATAAAAAATTATGAAAGATTTTACTTTTATTTTCACTTATAAAAGTGGGAATAAAATTTTTTTACGAGAATGTAAATTTTTTTATATGTAAAATAACTAAATTGTTCCCGAACTTTAATTTTAATTTTTAAATCTTAAACTTTAAAATTTTAAATCCTAAAACTTTAAACCCTACCCTAACTCCTAAATTTTAAACCCTAAACTCTAACCCTTACCCCTAATCTTGACCTCTGAACTCAAAACTCCAACACCTAATTTCTAACTCTTAAAACTCTAACCCTTAAATCATAAAACTCTAACATCAAAACTATAAACTCTAAATCTTAAACCTTATACTCTACACCCTAACTCTTAAATACTAAAATTTGAACATTAACACTTAAATTTTAAAATTTTAACTCTTAAATTCTAAATTCTAAAATCATAACCCTTAAATTTTAAAATTTTAACTCTTAAATTCTAAATTCTAAAATCATAACCCCTAAATCTCAAAATTCTAAACCTTAAACTCTAAAATCATAATCTCTAAATTTTAAATCATAAATCTTAACCCTTAAATTTTAAACTCTAAATTTTAAATCCTAACTCTGAAATTCTAACCCTTAAATTTTAAAATTTTAAACTCTAAACCTCAAATAAAAATTTTTTTTTTTTATAAGACAACTTATTTTTTTATTTTTTTTTATTATATCTTTCTATTTATTATTTCTTTTATTTTTTTAAAAAAAATTTATGAATACTTTTAAAAAAATAATTATATTCTTAAAAATATTTTATATGAATTAAATATAAAAATAAAAATTTAATGATAATATAGTAAATTATTTTTAAAAAAATAAAATAATAATTAAATATATTTTTTTAATTTTTTCATCTATCTCATGAAAATCTCATTTTTTAAAATATAATTTTACTAAAAATAAAATATTTCAAAAATCAAACGTCACCTAATTGTTAGAATATAAAGGAAAATACTCCGGAGAGATGCTCTAGCCTGTAATTCCCCCAAGACTAAACGAACTACGACGGAACTTTGGCTTCATAAACTTTATTAGATTATTAAAAAATTAAGCGATTTGCAAGTGAATTTTCTCCTTTTTTTAAAAAAAAAAATCTAGTCCTTGAGAGAAAGTGAATATTGGCAATGTGCGAATTTGACCTCCTGAAATCACCTTTTTCCAGCCGAAACATATCGGCCATTAAATGGCGAAAGAGAAAATTCAACACTTGACAAAAGAAAAAAAAAATTGCTTCTTTTACCAAATTTACAGATATTCACTGCTTTCAGCTTCATCTATTATCGATAACCGGAAAATTATATTCTCAGAATAAACTTTACAAACACTTACCGCGCAATATAGAGGAAATATCATACAAAGGATTAGGCGAATTTTCTGCAGCAAAATATTCTTTTTTTAGACATAAATTGCCCACCAAAGCAGAGAAACTAACAATTTTTTATCAAAAAACTCCAGTTTTCGCTCATTGAGCTTTAAAACAATACCCCGGAACATAATGCAGGCCAGTTCTTAACTACCCAGAAACCATGTGCACATTTGGTGTTCATAACAAAAGAAAAGATAGGACGAAATGCGGGTAAGAATTAAAATTGAAAATTCTTATGATCATAATATATACCCTCTTGACATACTGCAATTTTTCGCACCTCCTTTTAGTTTTCCCTTCACATACCTCAGGGGTATACTATATGCTCACTGGATTACATACCTGAACCAGAGGCTCGTGCCATGTATAGGTCTGAAAGCTTAGGTTGACCTCTCAGCAACGAACTATAGTCTTCCGAAATGGACGAGGCTAGAAGAGAATATTCAGAAAGTCTAGGGTTTGAGAGTTGAACGGAACAGAGGACTCAGCGTGCATAGGCTTTTAGCGTTGGTAGTGTCCATCTAATCTTTACGGTGAAGATGAACTTGCTTCGTTATGCTCTGTGCCTTATGTAATTTTTTTTTTTTGAAATAAAAAATATTTAATTTATTAACTATAGATCAAATTTTATACATTAAAAATTATAAAATTAGTACGTATCTTTGATTTAATTAATTTTTTATTTAAATAGATATATAGTAATTTTTTACTTTTTTACGTATATAAAATTTAATCTACCAATAAATCAAATATTTAATCTTTTCTTGAATAATTATTCACCATCCACAATAAAATTATTTGCGGATTGATCCTAAAGTTTAACATAATTAATATTTAAATTTATAACAATGTATTTAATTATATATACCATATACTCACCTTTACTATTAAATCAATTTTTAAAAAATTTATTTTGTTTCATTTTTCATACAATAACAAAATTTGTAATTAACTATGTTACATAAAATTTCTACTTTGGAATTCAATTTTATTTTACGGAAAAATAATTTATAATGTAAATGTTAAAGATGAAAAATCAAACCAAAAAATTTTCATTTCGATTTTTATTTTGATGAAATGGCCCAACTTTTAAGCAGGATTGGACCAACGGTAAATCTAGTAAAACTAAAGCTTTAAGTCTCAAATTTTTTTTTTAATTATTTATCTTAATAATTTTTTTAAAAATGCCTCACTTTTAAAATTTTTTTTAGTCTTTAATAAATTTAAAGAAGGATTGGACCGATAGTGCTTTTGAGCTATTTTTTTTTATAAATTAGTTTTACAAATTAGGTCTATTATTAAATCGTGTAAAGAATCTATGTAAAAAGCTTTGGGATTCTTTCTTGCTAATGATTCTTTAATAATACACATCTATAGAATTTGTTTCACTTTAGCAATCACATAACCTATGATCCAATTAGAAGATACAGGATTTGAGTTTCACATTAAATATATAAAGTTTCAATATAGAATTTATATAAATCTTGAACGCTTTGAGCCTTTGATTATCTCTCTTTCCCTCTTTCTTTCTCTCGCCAGTGCAGTAAGAAGCACACCAGTTGAAGAGTCGTAAAAACAAAAACAAAAACAAAAAACAAAAATCTGAGTGCAGGCAAATATATACTGAATGAGAGCCGGAACAAATCTTGAAGAAGTTCAATCAAGACGTGACTTTGGCCCAACATGACAGAGTAAGGGCAGAAAGATACTTCCAATAAGAATGCCTTAAAATCATCGAATCATTACCATCCTAAAATTGGTCATAATTGATTACGTGCTCAGTTGAATTGGCTATACATTCTATTTCTCAACCATAGGAACAAATAGACAATTCTTTGCGGCTATCTAGAGCTGCAAGAAGACAAAAACCAGAAACAACCCCTACGAAACCTCAACAACAGACAAGCTTGGCCTCCTTGGTTATACAAACGACAGCAGCTAAGTTTAAAAGACAACGTTAATAGCCATAGTTGCCTGCTGATGTTTCTGCTTTGCTAAGAAAATCTAACTGGGCATATTTAAGACTTCATTATAAGCATCTAGTTGAGAATGGTGATTAAGCTTAGCTTAACTTGACTTGAGAAGGAGGGTCAATGGGAAACAACAAGAACATGTTTCGTTATGCAGATAGGGTGGACAAGCTGTTGATGGTTTTTGGGACGATAGATGGGCTGCAAATCCCTCTCACCATGTACATTCTTAGCGATGTCATCAACGCCTATGGAGACAGGAATAGTAGTTTGACAATGCATGATGTGAACAAGGTTAGCTTGTCCAAAAATTTCTACTATATTAATACTGTTCTGCTGTAGATTGCACTATTGCAGTGATTAATGGGGTACCATTCCCTTTTGTTATAGACTTCACAAGGATATGTAGAAACATCTTTCTTAATATGTGATTTGGTGTATTTTTTTTAATATTAATAATTTAGTCTTTGAATTTATATATTTACTTAGCTTTAATTCAAAAAAAAAAAAATAGTATTGACTTAGTTTTTAAAAATATCAAATTCTATGTATGTTAATTGTTAATAACGAGTTTGATATTTTAATAAATTAACAAAATAAAATTTATAATTTTAAAAATTAATTTGTATAGACTAAATTTAAGTAAAAATATAAATTTAAAAGATTAAATTATCAGTTTATTTATAATTATTATGCAACTTTTGAATTTAAGTTCTCCGAATTTTCATGCAGGATAATGAAGGAGAATGATATGAAGAAAATGTTTAATTTAAACGTTTTCTTTGTTTATTAGTTCTTTTAGTAAGAGGAAGATAATGAAGTATTATTCAATATCTCTCCCAACTCCTCCATCTTTCATATTTTAAAATTTTTCTTCTTTTTTTTCTTCAGAAAGTTCAGTCCATATATAATCAAGTCTAGTTAGCACTCTAACCTTTGATTTGATCTTTTCCTCTACATATAATTATCAACAAATCTTTCTTCTTTCCCTTCTGTCGGATTTTTCTTCTTAAGTAACTTGCCAAATATCATGTCACCTGAATAATGAGTGGTTTTTTTCCTACCATCTAAGTCAAAGGCCTATGGCACAAGCAACAAGAGAAAAGATCCATATTCATTTCTTCTTACAAAATTTGTTAAGCCCATTGAAGGATTCTTTTTGTGGTGATCAGTTTATTTATTTATTTGCCAGCTGAATTTACAATTACAGAAAAGGAGACCCTAATTGCAGTTTTTGAGGACTGAATTCACATTTACCATACATAGTTTTTACCTACCCAATTTGCATTTTGTTGTAAAGACATAGTAAATGCTTCTGTCACCCATGTTATACTATCAAATTCAAATTTGTGTTCATCTATAGTTATTGAAATTATTTGTCTATTTTGTTATGCCATCCCAATTTTCAGACTTTTGGGTGCGTTGCCTCAAGCTTTTCAAATAGCATGGTGGCTATTTGAAGAAATGCTTGAGATAACCAAAATTTGGTTCCCCTATCTGCTTAGGCAACAAATGGCAACTATATCATGGCCATCTATTATCTTTTTGAATGTGTTAATTAGAAAACCCAAATTTTTTATGGCTAAGAGCAAATTCACTGAAATGTCTAATCTCAATCTCATATGGTAGCCTTGTTTTCTTGTTTCAAGCTAGCATAAAAATATTTCATTTCACTTCTTTCTGCATACTATTCTTGGGAATTTTGAACTTGATTATTCTAAAAGTCAAAACAGTTTTCTAAGATTAGTACTTCACATTCCCCTTTTTCAGTATGCACTTAGACTTTTCTTTGCAGCAATTGGAGTTGGACTTTCGGCTTTTGTTGGTAAGCTGAATACTTCTTTTCTCTTTCCTTCCTCACAGAACTTACTTACGTTTGAATGTTATGCTTATAGCATGGTTAGTATTAGCAGAATAAATATGACTGTTTTTCTTGGTTTATTCATTTGATATCGGCTATTGCAGAAGGAATATGTTGGGCAAGAACTGCAGAGAGACAAACTTCCAGAATGAGAATGGAGTACCTGAAATCAGTCCTTAGACAAGAAATTGGTTTCTTTGACACCCAAACTACTGCTTCTCCGACAACCTACCAAGTTGTCTCACTCGTCTCTGCTGATGCCAATGCAATCCAAGTTGCTTTGTGTAAGAAGGTTAGATTGAAATCTTAAGAATATTTCATTGCTGAGAAGATTCTGATTTACATGAGATTTTGTAGGCTGAAAATGATAAACCCAGGTACTACAGTGCGATTATTAATTTGATACTATGTAGTTTTTTTTTTTACCACTTTAGTACCTAAAAGTATGATTTCATTTTAGTTTCACCCTTCCAGAGGTATAAAATGATACTACACAATCTTTCAAAAACTGAATATTCTTATACTTTTAGTGTTATAGTAATAGAAAAGTCTTTAGAGTATCAAATATTGACACCTTTGATGACCAAAATTGGGTTTTTGTCAATAGCACAACAAATTTATTTAATGGAGAAGTACTGACGAGATCAATTCTCCAGAGGATGAATCCCCATGAAAATCAACTGAATTGTTGCTGTAGACAAGCTCTAGGTCCTATGATTAATTCTAGTGATAACCTAGTCTAAATTTTCAGGGAATCAATGACTTACTTTCAGTAATCTTGCTATCACCATAGACTTTTGTTTTTTTTTTCTAGGGGAAAAGGGATTGAAATCTGACCATCACAAGAATTTAGAAACAAAGTAATTTAGGAACCTTTTAATACATTGGTGATACAAACTGAAAAAAATAAGTGTTTATCTTTATGATTTATTAAATTTTATCTTTTGCTGTGTAGATACCTGACTGCCTGGCTTACATGTCAACATTTTTATTCTGCCACATCTTTGCATTTGTACTTTCATGGAGACTTACATTAGCAGCCATACCACTTTCAGTCGCATTCATCGTTCCAGCACTTGTTTTTGGGAAGATCATGTTGGATCTGGCAATGAAAATGATTGAATCTTATGGGGTTGCTGGTGGTATTGCAGAACAAGCAATATCTTCTATAAGAACTGTTTATTCTTATGTAGGGGAGCATCAAACACTAAACAGATTTAGCAGTGCACTTGAGAAAACTATGGAATTGGGAATAAAGCAAGGTTTTGCAAAGGGATTGATGTTAGGAAGCATGGGTGTTATTTATATAAGTTGGGGTTTTCAAGCTTGGTTTGGAACTTTTCTAATTACTGAAAAAGGAGAGCGGGGTGGCCATGTATTTGTAGCCGGCTTCAATGTCCTCATGGGAGGGCTGTAAGTTTTCTTCTCGTTAATTATGTTCTATTTTTATGTAAGTTTTTACATGCTAATATGGTTAGCTCATGAATTTCAGGAGTATATTAAGTGCACTTCCTAATTTAACTGCAATCACAGAGGCAACTGCTGCTGTCACTCGCCTATTTGAAATGATTGATCGGGTGCCAACAATAGATACAGAAGAAAGACAAGGAAAGGCTTTATCATATGTGAGAGGAGAAATTGATTTTCAAGACATCTACTTCTGTTATCCATCGAGACCAGATACTCCAGTTTTACAAGGATTGAATCTTACAGTTCCAGCCGGCAAGAGAGTAGGTCTTGTGGGGGGTAGTGGTTCAGGCAAGTCCACTGTCATAGCACTACTTGAGAGATTTTATGATCCCATTGAGGGAGAAATACTCTTGGATGGCTACAAAATCTGTAGTCTTCAATTGAAATGGTTGAGATCCCAACTTGGGCTAGTAAATCAAGAGCCTGTTCTTTTTGCCACATCCATAAAAGAGAATATACTGTTTGGAAAAGAAGGCGCTTCAATGGAAAGTGTGATAAGTGCAGCTAAGGCAGCAAATGCACATGATTTCATTGTCAAGTTACCAGATGGATATGAAACTCAAGTAAGTTAAGTTCAACTCTTCTGCTCAGAGAAGTTGGAAGAAAAAAAAGAATTAGACAAGAAAAAGAAAGAAACAAGTTCTTCAATTATGCTTAAGTTATTTTTGAAGTAGCTTTGAGTATATTTATTTTCAATATTTCATCGTATTTGAAGGTTTCAAATGCTAGGCAAGCCAGACATTAGTATATATTATCCATGCAAGAGTAAAGTAAACCAAAAATATGCTTCTCCTAAGATGAGATTGTTTCCTGTAACAAACACTAGTATGGATAACACCTGCTTCTGTTTGTATGTCAATTGTTTGATCTTTCATAATTATAGCATTAAAGGAACAAAAGATTTTGGTTTTTCTAACAATTTGGATGTTTCATCTGTCCATAATCTTAGAGTTCCTACTCTAAGCTACTTTGACTGAATCCTTCATATTGTAAACCAACATGGTTTTCCTAGGTTGGGCAGTTTGGATTTCAGTTGTCTGGTGGGCAAAAGCAGAGAATTGCCATGGCAAGAGCTTTACTTAGGGATCCAAAGGTTCTGCTGCTTGATGAAGCTACCAGTGCACTTGATGCACAATCTGAGAGAGCTGTGCAGGCAGCAATAGATCAGGCTTCAAAAGGAAGGACAACAATCATCATTGCTCATCGTCTGTCTGCAATACAAACAGCTCACATGATTGCAGTTCTTCAAGGAGGGAGAGTAATTGAATCAGGTACTCATAATGAGCTCATGGAAGTGAATGGTGGAGAAGGTGGGGAATATGCTAGGATGGTAGAGTTGCAGAAAGTGAAAACCCAAAATGAAGATTCTAGAAATCCTAATTCTCAGATAGAAGGAAGGAATCTCCATGGAATGAGCATTCCACAAAGCCCAGTAAGTATTAGATCAAGCAGACAATGCACTCCAATTTTATATCCATTCAGCCAGACATTTTCCATTGGCGCCCCCTACTCTTACTCCATCCAATATGTCTCTCATGATGATGGTAGTTTTGATGATAACTTGAAAAAATCAGCTCATCCAGTTCCTTCCCAGTGGCGTTTGCTGAAAATGAATCTACCTGAGTTGCGAAGAGCAGTGCTAGGATGCTTGGGAGCAATAGGCTCAGGAGCAGTACAACCCATAAATGCATACTCTGTGGGAACACTTATATCAGTTTACTTTGACACTGATAACTCTAAAACTAGAGGCCTGGCCCTCATTTTCGTAGCAATTGGAGTTTTTAACTTTCTTACAAGTATTCTCCAACACTATAATTTTGCAGTTATGGGAGAAAGATTGACAAAACGAGTACGACAGAAGCTACTAGAGAGGTTGATGACTTTTGAGATAGGGTGGTTTGATAATGATGACAACACAAGTGCAGCCATTTTTGCAAGATTAGCCTCAGAAGCTAACACGGTTCGATCCCTTGTTGGTGATCGGATGTCATTGTTGGCCCAAGCAGTTTTTGGGTCTATCTTTGCTTACACCATAGGATTGATGCTCACATGGAGGCTTTCCCTTGTGATGATTGCAGTGCAGCCATTAGTCATAGGAAGCTTTTATGCAAGAAGTGTCTTGATGAAGAGTATGGCAGAAAAAGCCCAAAAAGCGCAGAAGTTAGGAAGCCAACTTGCAAGTGAAGCTGTTATAAACCACAGAACCATAACTGCCTTCAGTTCTCAGAAAAGAATGTTGACACTCTTCAAATCTACAATGGTAGGTCCTAAACAGGAGAGTATTAAGCAGTCATGGATTTCAGGCTTTGGTCTTTTCAGCTCCCAATTCTTTAACACTGCATCAACAGCCTTAGCTTACTGGTATGGTGGAAAGCTCCTAATAGATGGGCTCATAGAACCAAGGCAACTTTTTCAAGCATTTTTTATACTGCTTTTCACTGCATATATTATAGCAGAAGCTGGAAGCATGACTTCTGACTTGTCCAAAGGAAGTAGTGCAGTTGGATCAGTTTTTGCCATCTTAGACAGGAAGAGTGAGATTGATCCTGAGATCACATGGGGAGTGGAAAAAAGAAGGAAAATAAGGGGCCTAGTGGAGCTTAAAAGTGTTTTCTTTGCATATCCAACTAGACCCGAGCAGATGATATTGAAGGGTCTGTGTCTTAAAGTTGAGGCTGGGAGAACAGTAGCACTTGTGGGGCATAGTGGCTGCGGTAAATCCACCATTATTGGTCTTATTGAGAGGTTTTATGATCCTTTGAAGGGAGCAGTTTGCATAGATGAACAGGACATCAGGTCCTATAATCTGAGAAAGCTAAGGTCACATATTGCACTAGTAAGTCAGGAGCCAACCCTCTTTGCTGGAACTATTCGAGAGAATATTGCCTATGGGAAAGATAAGGCAACTGAATCTGAGATAAGAAAGGCTGCTGCTCTGGGCAATGCTCATGAATTTATAAGGTACCACAACTTTAATGGGATTTTTTTTCTTTAGAATCCTTTTTCGTTACTTTTTTTTGCAATCAGGATGGGCCACAAGCTCTAGTGCTCTACCGAATGAACTTGCCCAATCTGCAATAATAAGACTAAAAAGAACAGGAAACTAGAGCAAACTAGACTTTGACTATATTGGACAGTTTTTTTTTTCTAAAAAAAAAGTAAGAGAATTGGGCTTTGACCCGAATAAAATTGTTTGAATACAAAGCTAGATAAAATATTCTTTTTTATTTTAAAATTTTTAAAATTTATTTTTAAAAAAAATCATTAAATAATAAATACTTTCAAACATTAATATTTCTTAAAAAATATTAAATTATATAAATTTTAAATAAATAAAAAACTGGATTTGGTTGGATCAGACTCATGTCTATTTTGACATTGCTTGAACTCAACTCAAATTTAATTCAAACCAAAGTCAGAAAAGTCCAAATTTAACCTGGAACTGAAATTAAGACCCAAATTTAATTTTTTGAAACTGACTCATGATAAGGTCTAGAGTAAACGCCAATTTGTGCTGACAAAAGGCTTCCCATTGAAACAATATAATCTGGCTCTTCCCTTTGGGCCTAACATTTTCATGCGTTGCATTTTTGTCTTGGCACAGCGGCATGACAGATGGGTATGATACCCACTGCGGAGAAAGAGGAGTTCAGGTATCAGGAGGTCAGAAACAAAGGATAGCCTTAGCTCGTGCAATACTGAAGAACCCTTCAATCCTGCTTCTGGACGAGGCTACAAGTGCCATTGATAGTGTGTCAGAGAGCTTAGTTCAAGAAGCCCTTGAGAAGATGATGGTGGGGAGATCATGCATAGTTGTGGCTCACAGGCTATCCACTATACAGAAATCCAACTCCATTGCTGTGATCAAGAATGGGAAGGTTGTGGAACAAGGTTCACATAATGAACTGATTTCCCTGGGACGTGATGGAGCATACTATTCTCTTGTTAAACTTCAAAATGGCAGCTCTCTGTTACAAGTCCCACATTAGTTAAACAAGTCATTGTGGGGTGGTACTTAAGCTTGAGAGGTTCTCTCACCCAATAGGCTAGTCTTTTAAGTTGAGCTCTCTTCTTGAGTTTGGGTCATAACATTGGTGCTTTTATTGAAAGACAGAAACGCAACGGAAGGGGGCGACCTTAGAAAGGAGCGACCAAGAAAAGGGCTACTTGACAAGCAGAGTGAAAGCCACCTTGAGTAGGCAACTAAAAGTGGGCCGTCCGTGGACATCCGGTTTCTCAAGGAGAATGTAATGTTACAAGTTTCACGTTAGTGAAACAAGTCATTGTGGGATGGTACTTAAGTTTGAGAGGTTCTCCCACCCAATAGGCTAGTCTTTTGGGTTGAACTCTCTTCTTGAGTTTTGGTCCTAACACTCTCCTAACAGGTGAACCGAGATAAATAATGTAATACGGATAAAATTTAGGTAAAGCTTGTTATTTGTTCGTTACTAAGTTTTTCAATAAAAAAATATGATATACAACGTGTGATTAAGTGTTTGATTATAAGTTCAAATTTTTCTTACGTAATAACTCTTCTCAAAAAGGTAAGTTTGAACAATTATAATATTAAAATGTTCTATAAAAATAATATGTGATTTTTTTTTTAGTTTGACACTATTTTATTGAATCTTTAAAAAAAAAATTTCTCCCCGTTTCATTTTTATTAAAGAAACTTATAACAAAGATTAAGAATTGCATCTAAATTTTTTTTTTGTAACAAATTTTTTTTAAAGTTAAATAGATTGTTTAAGTTTTTAGAGAATGTGTATTACAATTATTGAATGGATCAAAATTAAAACAACTCGATTTTATTAATTGAACCAAATTTTATTAATTTATTTTTTTTAAAACAAAATAGTTACTAAAATTATTAAAGTATGTCAAGACTTGGCACACATTCTTAAGCCACAAATTCATTAGCCCGGTTGATTCTAGTTTTAATAAATAACTTTCCATTTTTTCCATAACTTAATTTTTAAGAATGTTGATATAAGAATTATTAAAATATTTTGATATAATTATTTTTAAAGTAATTTTTTTATTAATATCTTTATTACACAGTTATTTTTTATTATAAAAATATACATAATTTTTTTAAATACAAATAAAATACTATTATTTCATTTGATTAATATTTTTATTACATTATTCTCTTTTATATTAAAAAAAATATGTACAAATCTCTCTTAAAAATAAGAGTAACATATTTTATTTTCTTAATTAATATTTTTATTATATAACTTTATCTTTTATTATAAAAATGTGTACGAAAATAAATAAAACATCATTCTCTCAAAAAAAAATTTCAATTTAATTTTAACAAAGTTTTTAAGTTAACAAAATTGATATTTTGATAGTTTAAATTATTTTATAATTATTTTTTAAAAAATAATTAGTATTAATAGAAAGTAAATTAGTTTTTTTTGTGCAGAAATACTATTTTATTATTTATTTCTCTTTCATAAAATATTTTTGAGATATTTAAATTAAGTTGTAATATTTTTTTTTTTTAAATTGTGTATATATTTTTAGTGAAATAAATGTATTGATCAATTTTTTTTATTTTATACTTTTAATTTTAAAGAATATTTGTATATATTTTAAAAATAAAAAAGAGAACTATATAATAAATATATTAATCAGAAAAAAACTTAATTTACTTTTATTTATAATGAAAGAATTCATATTAATTTTTTTTATTGAATGCAAATTTAAATTTTTTGTCAAAAAAATATTTGGGGAACAAATCTTGTCAACGACAGGAATCAAGATATAAAACTTCTTGTTTTTTTAAAAAAATAAAATATTTATTATTAATCATATATATTACGCAAGGTGAAGATTCTTTCCGTAAAAATTTTAATATAATTTATTAGGGAGGTTCAGATTAGTGATAAAGAGTGTGGTTAATTAAAAAAAGTTATTTTATTGCCTATAATTTGTAATAAGGATAAGAAAAAAAAAATTTCAACGACTACTGATTAGAATTTGAACATTAGGTAGTCCAAGACACCGGAGCCCACGGAGAATACGGACCTTTTTGTTTTTGGACAAGTACGAGAATACGGAACTAGGGGGCTTGTAGATGAGTTTGGCCCAACAATTTTGGTCCAATAAAGAAATCTAAATACATTGGGGATCAAGGCCCAATTATCCAAAAAAATCTAGGCCCAAAATATGAACTTACTTTCTTGGACAACTTTTAAAAAAAAAAAAAAGAAGAGAAAAACACGTAAAGGCTCAAAGTTTGAATGCAAACTTTTTATTTATTATAAAGTATTAAAATATCCTACCAATAAATATTTTAGCTTGGATTTTGCACTTAGAACCTTCAATATCCAATAAATAGCATTTATTCACTTTTATCTATACTACTAATTGTAAAATTTATCTTAATTTAATAATCATTGTAATGTCTTTATTAATTTATAAATTTATTATAAATAGTACTTAAAATATCATAAATATATATATCTTTCTTATTCTTCTTTATTAGAAATTTTTGTTAAATTATTCTTTATTCTCTTAATTTATTTTTTAATTTTATTTTGATCATTTAACTAAAAATAATTTTCTTGAAATCTTTTAACTTTAAAAAATCATTATTCATATTATAAACCATAATTCAAATAAAAAAAAGAAAAAAAAATACTCATAAATTCTAAACCCTGAACTCAACAATCTAAAATCATAAAACTTAAAATCCTAAATTATAAACTCAAATATCTAAAATTTTAAAACGTAAAACTATAATCCTAAATTATAAAATTTAAATCTTAAATTTTATAACTTTAAATCTAAAAGTTTAAAATTTTAAAATCCTAAACCTCAAACTACAATGTCAAAACCACAAAATTTCAAACTCAAATGCCAAACACCAAAATTATAAAACCATTGACACCAAATTATAAATCTCAATATCCTAAACTATAAAGTCCAAATGTTAAACACTTAAATTCCAAACACTAAATTTTAAAACTTTAAATTTCAAACACCCAATACTCCAAACCCCAAATTATAAACTCTAAAATCCTAAATCTTAAAATCTCAAACTCCAAATCTAAAAATTTAATTTCCAACCCCAAATCTCAAATCCAAAAAGTTCAAAACCCCAACAGTAAAACTTCAAACCTTAAATTGCAAATTATGTAACGCCCCTAATTTACGTTACGTAAAATAAATAATTTTTTTAAAATGTAAGATAATCTCCATAAATATACATAATTTAATTCTTTATTATGGGAACAGATACATATAGGATCTCTCATGTATACATAATATACAGATCAAGTCTATAAACATCAAAGTATAGCAGAAACGAGGATCCTGCTTGTAGCGTTCAGAGCACTCTAGAATACAAACACAGTATAATTCAAAGACCGTGAGTCTTAGAAGTAACGTAGACTCACTCAGAGAATATATCACCTATCTACCAAATCAGACTCTGATATTCTTATCTGAAAAATGTAGAAATATCGTGTAGTAAGTTTGACAACTCAGTGAGCAAATAATTCCTCCTATGACCTCTTAGGTCAGCATATGGATGTACTTACATTTTAAAATATGTCACATAGAAAATACAGTTCAGAAGTACATTCATATGAGACCCGTATTTCAAATATTCTTAAATCAAAGGATATTCAGATATCCAAAACCATATGCTGCACGGTATGATCATTAAACAAATGTTGTTATGCTCAACTGTATAAACTATAGTAAAATATTAAGATTCAGAGATAAAATCGTCACTTTTAATGCACTTGCCTCACTCAGTAATCTGGTCGATGCAATGAAAATATAACTCATTTGCTATATGCATAGTGACCTCGACCCTAGTCATAATAAGTGATCAAGAAATGTGAGTACATCACCCTTCTGCCCCCTCACATTACCACTGTCACTCGGTTGGACTGGCCCTCCCCCGGCTCACTCAGGCTAATAGGCGTCCCCTATTCAATATAGTCACAAGCTATACAACTAACCGATATTCATCCATACATAAAAATACATGTAAAATTATCAAGCAACTCGCCATGAGTTTTACGCTTGCCATTCAATCTCATTTATAATATGACATGCATCATTTTCACAAGTATATAGCTTTACAAATCAATGCATCGTGCACATAATATTCACTTTATCAAATAATGATAAATACATTTAAAACCACATATTCAATGAGTTCCAAAATCTATTTCTAAAACCATACTCTTCTTGAACTATGTGCCAGTTCGTAAGCAAAATAAATATTTGAACACATTTCAGAAATTTATGATAGCATAAATAATTGTAAACAGAAACAATTATATATTTATAGTTCAAGAATAGTACGGGGTAAGTTATAGAAAAAAGTATCTACTCACAAGGTAGGGCTCCTAGTTGGACAGCTCTAAAATGTACTTTTTCAAACTGAATTTGACCAATTAGACCTCAAAAATGTGTCAGGAAGATCCAAAGACCTAGAAAATAATTTTGGGAGTTTGGTCGCTATTTACCGCCGAAAAATACTATTCATCTGCGCAGAAATCACTATTTACGACAAACAAAAAGTTGTTAAATAGTTAAAAATTTTAACTAGCTTCTGAATCCATCTACAGTGTCAGAATTTCAATTGGAGGTCTCTAAGTAAGAATTTCAGAATTTACCTTTTTCTGAAATTTTTTACTTCAGATCTACGGCGATTCAACGACTAATTTAAAAAATAGATCCATCAAAACCGTAATATTTTTCGTCCTGAATCTAGTAACACTTTCAATTTTGAGATTAGAAGTCAATAGGCACTCCAGATCTAGAGAGAAAGTTGAAGGTACTATTTACTCACTATTCATTCATTATTCATTTGATTCTGATTTTTTTTCGTTTTGCAACATTCGCCCTCCGTCCTCCCCGTTCCCCATTTTATTTTTATTATATTTAATAATAATAATAATAATTTAATAATTAAATAATAAGATTTTCTTTATATAAATTTTGTTTTTCATCCTAAAATATCCTAAATTTTTTTAAAATTTTACATTCTCATAAACCTTTAGTTAAACTCTTAAATCATGATTTTTCTTGATAAAAATCATAATAAAACAAATCTCAAAATAAATATCTTTATACATATTAAAAGAAAGAATATTTCTAAAAATACAACAAAAATTCATTTAAGACCAATATAATTATTTCAAGCAAAACAATAATTATTTTAATTAAAAATAGACTTACTTTTAGCAGAATATAATCATTTTTAAACAAATAAAAATATATTTGTTTATAACAAAATATTATTATTTAAAAATAAAAATTATGGGATGTTACATTCTTCCCCTCTTAAGAAATTCGGTCCCCGAATTTCAGCCCATCCTACCACATGTAAGGAATAAAATCAAGACATAATTCAGAATTATCAACCTTATTACTCAAATAATTGGGGATATTTTTTTTGTATAAAATCTTTACTTTTTAAAATGTCTATTCACTTGAGTGATTTTGCCATATAACTTATCCATAGGGATTTCTTTCATCCATAAGTTCTTCACTTGTCGATCAACAATAAACATCAATTGTACCCATAGTTAAGCCAAATTTTTGTCCAATTAAATTTCTTGAAATTAGGTAACATAAGAAAAATCTAATATGTACTTCTTTCCAAACCTCATTACCTCTGTCATTGGTGATTCTTTCAAAAATATGTGGTCACCAATTGATAATTTCTAGTGCTCAACATGCATGATTCCTTTAGACTTTTGGCCTGTATTGAATTATCATTTTTCTAATCAATTTCACTTTATATCCTCAAGCTCGCAAGGATATATCTATAGATCGATATTAGAAAACACACTCATAAAAGAACATATTTACATCCATATTGGGGTAACTATCTTTTCTTATTCCAGACTTCTATCAAGTCATCTTTAATTTTCACATGTCAACATCATCCCATGAATAGAATCATCTGAATATATCATCTATTTTTATCCTAAAATCTATTAATCAATATATTAAACATATGTAGCAATAAATCCACTAATCATTTTTAACGTTTATGTACCATTGGCACATGTCTAACAATTCTAACTTACCTCATCACAGTAACTCGATACCTTTTTATTAACACAAATAAATTCATTATCAAAAATATCAAACCTTTCCTCTATCATATTTAAAAGCACCTCATTCTAACTTATATCAATCCCGTTTAATTCACCCAATCATTTTAAGAAGATTCTTCCTAACAATTACTCATATATGAATTTTCAATTGCAACATAATTCACATCCTACATACTAGACTCAATTTAGCATAATATAAACTTTTAACACAAATATCTTAATCACTTACATTATTTTCGAACATGATTCTCTTAGTATTCTCCATATTTCCAAATTAAGAGTTCAAAGATTAATTTAAATCCTACTTATCATATTTTATTCCTCAAGAACTTCAACACCACTAAGTCTCTTGATTACATTCGTCAAAACACCATAAGATCATCATCCGTCCACTCCTTTCAAAATCTCTATTACTTTAACCTACTAACCAATTGGACACCATAATAACTGAGTTTCAAAGAAAAGAAATTAACCTCCCTTATAATATAGAAAAAGAATCTTACATTTAATACCAAATATTAATGTAGGACAATGTAACAGAAAATGTGGAATACTTAATAGAGCATGGTGTCAAAATAGGAAGTTAGAAATTTGGACAAAATATTGAAATAAAATTAAAATCGGTGGCCGTAAATCTTGACAATCTGTAAACAAAAATCTAGCTGTTATATCGGCAAAAATCGGTGGCCGCAAGGTTTGAATATACGTGCCAAAATCTACTTTAAATCTGTTGGTATTCGGTGGAAAAATATCACATGAAAAAAATATATTTCTGAATTTATAAAATTTTGTGAAAATAAAAAAATACGTAGTTAATTGGTAGGATGTAGTTGATTGCTTCAAAATAAATATAATCAATCAACTGTAAAATAACTAGTCCAAATTAAAAAATTTCAAAATAGTTAGTCGACTTAATAATACCGATAGTCGATTGGCAAGAACATTGGGAAAATAAAATAAATTATTTGATTGTTTTTCTTCAACAACTAACTTTTTTGCATTTTAACTATTTTTTTTTTACAATTACGCCTATCACTTACAACTTTCCTACAAGAATCAAGACATCAATGCTTCATTAAGGACAATAAGAAAAAAAAATTCTGGTGATATCTTAACCTTATTCTTTTTATATACATAATATGAGCGACTATCACAACTACTGTACTTATACATGCTTGCCGCCATTTTTGAAAATTTCACCTTCAATTTAACTTATATCCACTAATCACTCACATAGTTGTTCTAATTATACTTATCCTATTTGTATATCTATCATAAGTATGCCATTCTCTGAGTTCTATAAATACACACATTAGTATATTTATCTTCTCATACTCAAAGTTAGGGTGTGTGTAGCTATGGAGGGAATTGTATTCCGTCAATTTCGAAATATTTGTGTCTTTTGTGGTTCCAGTCTTGAAAAAGATGGAGAGTATGTGAAAGCTGCACAAAAGCTAGGTATGGTACTGGTCAGGAGAAAAATTCATTTAGTCTATGGTAGAGGTAACCGTAGATTAATGGGGTGTGTGTCTACAGTTGCCCATGTAGGAGGATGCCGAGTTCTAAGTGTTATTCCTACAGCTCTAGCTGCATCTAACATCGTAGGAAAGATAATTGGGGAAGAGTTTAGGGTAGCTTTCATGCATGAGCGCATGGCTAGAATGATGAGCAATGCTGATGCTTTCATTGCCTTACCAGGCGGTTTTGGTATTTTAGAAGAAAATTTTCAAATAGTTTCTTGGGCACAACTAAATATGCATCACAAACCGATAGGTTTGTTAAATGTTAACCACTTCTTTGATGGTCTGTTCTCTTTCCTTAATCATGCTGTGGAACAGAGGTTCATCTCACACTCAGCACGACAAATTCTCATCTCGACTTCAAATGTTGAAGAGTTGATTGATGCTTTACAAGCATATGTTCATGTACCTGATCCAACTATGACTCAAATAGAATGGATAACAGACAACTGCAGGAAGCGCAAATTAGATTTAGATCTTCATCTTTAGATGTAGTAAAACATAGCTATTATTGTACCACTTTTACTTTCTTAGAGTCTATTTGGATACCATCTTTACCAATCATACTTCCTTAGAGCTGGTAAAACTATTTTTGAATGTTGCTTATGATCCTCTGAACTTTTGAAATATTCTAGTATATCGTCAATAAATATAATAACAAGTTGATCCAGGGATGACCTAATTACTATTCATTAAATCTATAAATGCAGTTAGGATATTTGTCAAACAAAATGATATCACCAAGAACTCATAATGAGTCCTAAAAGAAAATTTTCGTACATCCTCTTCTCTTATCCTCAATCAATGTTACTCATATCTCAAATCAATTTTTGAAAACAAATATTGAGTACCTTGTAATTGGTCAAACAGGTCATCTATACGAGGTAATAAATTTTTATTCTACACTGTCACCTTATTCAACTGTATTAGCTAAAACGCATTTCAAAACACTTAAACGAGGTCAACCCATTTTGACTTTGTTCTTTAACATTCTTATGCAATGTCTTAACAATCAATCATTAAAAACTTATGTCTATCCAAGAGCCCTTCACATGAATTACTCATTTTGCATACCTTAAATTTTAAATTTCCATGGATAAACCTGCCTTTATCATAATGCTTATACATAGTATTATTGAAAATCAAACTGTCTTCGAATTCTTTATATCAACAAAATATATCATTGAAAATATTATCTTCATAGATTATCTGCTTTCAAATTCAATCCAACTCACAACTTACCAAATCCATTTATATACATAGGTTCCAACTCATCCATCCAAAAAAAAATTTATATCTATTTCCAAAACGCTCACTTTATTACATACTATTATTTTGGAGTTAATAATCTCGATCACATCATAACCCATTATCAATATTTTATTAGCCATTCGTCATATTGTTTCACATAAACAAATCAAACAATCAATTCAAACTTTCTTGACATCCAAACAAGCCATTCCCTTTGTGTTTGGATAGAATTTTTTTTTTTAGTTTCAGCTAATTTCCCAAGAGGGTTCTCTTTATCACTTTTCATCAAAACAAGTTCAAAAGCTGAACTAGTAGTCCACACACAAAAGGTACCATCTAGGATATACGCATAGATGTTTAAACATTGCTTACCTAAGGATAAGAGTCAGAAAAAGAAGAGGATAACACGCTATAGAATTTCACAATAGCACCGTGAGTATAAATATGTTTGCAGTTACATACCCATACTCAAAGTCTTACTACAGATTTTTTTGCTCTATTAGCCACAGGAAAACCTAATGCTCTGATACCAACTTGTAACGCCCCCAATTTACGTTACGTAAAACAAACAATTTTTTTTAAAATGTAAGATAATCTCCATAAATATACATAATTCAATTCTTTATCATGGGAACATATACATATAGGATCTCTCATGTATACATAATATACAGACCAAATCTATAAACATCAAAGTACAGCAAAAAGGAGGATCCTGCTTGTAGTATTCAGAGCACTCTAGAATACAAACACAGTATAATTCAAAGACCGTGAGTCTTGGAAGTAACATAAATTCACCCAAAGAATATATCACCTATCTACCGAATCAGACTCTGATATTCTTATCTGAAAAATGTGAAAATATCGTGTAGTATGTTTGACAATTCAGTGAGCAAATAATTCCTCCTATGACCTCTTAGGTCAGCATATGGATGTATTTACGTTTTAAAATGTGTCACATAGAAAATACAGTTCAGAAGTACATTCATATGAGACCCGTATTTTAAATATTCTCAAATCAAAGGATATTCAGTATCCAAAACCATATGCTGCATGGTATGATCATTAAACAAATGTTGTTATGCTCATCTGTATAAACTATAGTAAAATATTAAGATTTGGAGATAAAATCATCACTTTTAATGTACCTTCCTCACTTGGTAATCTGGTCGATGCAATGAAAATATAACTCATTTGCTATACGCATAGTGACCTCAACCCTAGTCACAATAAGTGATTGGGAATGTGAGTACATCACTCTCCTGTCTCCTCACATTACCACTATCACCCAGTTGGAGCAGCCCTCCTCTGACTCACTCAGACTAATAGGGCGTCCCCTATTCGGTACTGTCACAAGCCATACAACCAGTCGATATTCATCCATACATATAAATACATGTAAAATTATCAAGCAACTCACCATAAACTTTACGCTTGTCATATTTATCAAGCAAATCGCCATGAGCTTTACGCTTGCCATTCAATCTCATTTATAATATGACATGCATTATTTTCACAAGTATATAGCTGTACAAATCAATGCATCGTGCACATAATATTCACTTGATCAAATAATGATAAATACATTTAGAACCACATATTCAATGAATTCCAAAATTCATTTTTAAAACCATACTCTTCTTGAATTATGTGCCAGTTCGTAAGCAAAATAAATATTTGAACACATTTTAAAAATTTATGATAGTATAAATAATTGTAAACAGAAACAATTATATATTTATAGTTCAAGAAGAGTACAGGATAAGTCATAGAAAGAAGTATCTATTTACAGGGTAGGGCTCCTGGTTGGACAGCCCTAAAATGTACTTTTTCAAACTGAATTTGACCAATTACATCTCAAAAATATGTCCGGAGGGTCCAAAAACTTAGAAAATAATTTTGGAAATTTGGTCACTATTCACTACCAGAAAATACTATTCATCAGTGCGGAAATCACTATTCACAACGAACAAAAAGTTGTCAAATAGCTAAAAAATTTCATATCCTAAGGTTTAATTAGCTCCTGAATCCATCTACGGTGTCAGAATTTCAATTGGAGGTCTCTAAGTAAGAGTTTCAAAATTTACCTTTCTCTGAGATTTTCTACTTCAGTTCTACGGCGATTCAACGACTGATTTTAAAAATTGATCTGTCAAAACCGTAGTATTCTTCGTCCTGAATCCAGTAACACTTTCAGTTTTGAGATTGGAAACTAATAGACACTCCAAATCTAGAAAGAAAGTTGAAGGTACTATTCACTTACTATTCATTCACTATTCATCTGATTCAGTTTTTTTTCGTTTTGCAACATTCGCCCTCTGTCCTCCCCGTTCCCCTTTTTATTTTTATTATATTTAATAATAATAATAATTATTTAATAATTGAATAATAAGATTTTTTTTTATATAAATTCATATAAATTCCGTTTTTCATCCTAAAATATCTCAAAATTTTCTAAAAATTTACATTCTCATAAACCTTTAGTTAAACTCTTAAATCATGATTTTTCTTGATAAAAATCATAATAAAACAAATTTCAAAATAAATATCTTTATACATATTAAAAGAAAGAATATTTCTAAAAAAACAACAAAAAATCATTTAAGACCAATGTAATTATTTCAAGTAAAACAATAATTATTTTAATTAAAAATAGACTTACTTTTAGCAGAACATAATCATTTTTAAACAAATAAAAATATATATTTTTATAACAAAACATTATTATTTAAAAATAAAAATTATGGGATGTTATAAATTACAAACTCTAAACTCTAAAAGTCGAAATTCTAAATAATAAATCTCAAATCTCTAAACTCTAAATCTCAAACCTTAAACCCTCAAACTTCAAATCTTAACCCCTAACTCTAAATCCTAAATATCAAGACCTTAAAAATCTAAATCTTAAACACTAAAATCTAAAATCTTAAACCCCAAACTCCAAATCCTAAAGTTCAAAACCAAAAATCTCAAACCCTAAGTTGTAAACTAGCTAAACTCTAAACCCTAAAACTCTAAATTCCAAATCTCCAAACTTCAAAAGTCAAACCAATAACCCTTAAATCTTCAATCTTAACTCTAAACTCCACACATTAAGATCTTAAAAATTTTAGCCTTAAGTACCAAAAACTAAAATCCTAAACCCAAAACTCAAAACTTCAAGCACTCAACTTCAAACTCAAAATTCACAAACTCAAAACTCCAAACCATAAGTCACAAATAATAAACTTCAAATTTGAAAACCCAAACGCTAAACCCCAAACCTCTGAACCTCAAACTTTAAGCCTTAAATCCTAAATCTAAAAGCCCTAAAACCCCAAAATCCAAACTCAAAAATTCAAAATCTCAAATCCTAAACCCTAAATCCCAAACTGTAAATTCCAAGCCCCAAACCCTAAAATCTCAAACTCTAAACCCTAAATTTCAAATCTCTAAACCCACCCTAAATTTCAACTCTAAACCTCCAACATCAAAATCTTAAAACTAAAAACCTCAAACTGTAAACCCTATCTCAAAAGTCAAAGTCCTAAACTCTAAACTTCAAAACTATAAACTCAAAAACTCTAAACCCTAAACCCTATGTCTTAAACCATATCCACTAAATTCTAAATCCTTAACCCTAAAAAATAAAATCATAAACCCTAACATGTATAGAGTTTGAGGTTTTAAAATTTGAGTTTTGAAATTTGAGACTTAGAGGTTTAGAGTTTTGGAGTTTGAGTTTAGAGTTTCATTTTTTGAAATTTACAGATTTGGGGTTTGAAATTTTAGGGTTTTGAGTTTATTTTTTTTAAGTTTGGGGGTATATGGTGTTGATGTTTGGGTTTTGAAGTATAACGTTTTGTCTTTTTTAGTTTGGAATTTCAAATTTCAATGCTTGGGGTTTGAAATTTTTGATTTTATGATTTTGGTGTTTTGGGTTTGGGGTTTAAGATTTAGCAGTTTAGGTTTATTGTGTTTAGCACTTAAGGGTTTGGGATTTGACATTTGGAGATTTTGGGTTTCATGTTTCGGTGTTTGTGGTTTGGATAATGATAGTTTAGAGTTTTAGTGTTTGAGGTTTGATATTTGGATTTTAGGGATTTAGGGTTAGATTTTAAGGGTTTGAGGTTCGAAATTTTCGGATTTGAGATATAGGGTTTATTGTTCTTAGATTTTGAGGTTTAGAGGTTTGAGATTTTTGGGTCTTTTATATTTAAAGTTTGGGTTTTCGAGTTTGGAGGTTTGGAGTTTGGAATTTAGGGTTTAAGATTTAGAGTTTGAATTTTTAGAATTTGGAGTTTGTTATTTGAAATTTGGAGTTTAGAGTTTGGGGTTTTAGGGTATTGATATTTGGAGTTCAGAGTTAGGGTTTAAGGTTTGAGTTTTGAGAGTTTGGAGTTTGAAATTTTAAGTTCAAATGTTTGAGGCTTATGATTTATAGTTTAGAGTTTTAAAGTTTGGAGGTTGCATTTTGTATTTTAGGGTTTGAAATTTTTCAGGTTTGGAATTTGGAGTTTGTGGTATAGGGTTTCGGAGTTTGAGGTTTTAGGTTTGGGGTTTTGGTATTTGGGCATTAAGATTTCAATGTTTGGTGTGTTAAGGTTTGTGGTTTTAAGGCCTTAGTGTTTGGAGTTTAGAGTTGGGGTTTAAAATTTGAAATTTGGAGTTTGAAGTTTGGAGATTTGGTTTAGGGTTTAGAGTTTATAATTTATAGTTTAGGTTTTAGAATTTTTGAGATTGAGATTTGAGATTTGGAATTTTATATCTTTAGGGTATAGAGATTGGATTTTGCGGTTTAAAGTTTGGAGTATTGGGTGTTGGGATTTGAAATTTTAGAGTTTGATATTTAAGATTTAGGATTTACAGGTTTGGCATTTGAAATTTAAGAGATTAGCATTTGGTGTTTAGAGTTTGTGGTATTGAGATTTGGAATTTGGTATTAGGATTTTTGTGGTTTTGGTGTTTGAAATTTTGAGGTTTTATAGTTTAGATTTTAGAATTTAAGATTTCAAAATTTTATACTTTTGGATTTAGGGTTTTAGATTTTTAGGGTTTGAGTTTAGATTGTAGAACAAACGTTTTAGGGTTTAGGATTTTAAGATTTTAGACTATTTAGTTTATAGTTTAGAGTTTTAAATTTTATGATTTTAGACTTTGAGTATAGGACTTATAGTTTTATGATTTAGAATTCAGAAGTATTTATTTTTTATTTTTCTTTTCTTTTGATTTTTATTTAAACTATGGTTTAGGATATAAATGATGGCTTGGGTTTTGGAGATTGTATTTTGAAGTTTGAAGTATTAAGTGTTGGGATTTAGGATTTGGGGTTTGGAATTTAGAATTTTTGAGTTTTGAGAATTGAAATTTGGGGTTTAAGGTTTTATGGTTTAAATTTTAAAATTTAGAATTTAGAGTTTTAAATTTTTAGATTTTTGAGTTTGAGGGTTAGATTTTGAAATTTAAAATTTAAGATTTATAATTTAAGAGATTGAAAATTTTAGACTTTTGAATTTACGATTCAGAGTTTCGAATTTTATGATTTTAAGTTTTTGAGTTTATAATTTATAGTTTTAGGGTTTAGAATTTAAGATTATTTCTTTTTAGTTTTCTTTTATTTTCTTTTTTTATTAAAACTATGGTTTAAATATAAATGATGATTATTTAAAATTAATAGATTTTAAGAAAAATATATTTAATTAAGAGACCTAAATGAAATCAAAAAACAAATTAAGGAGTAAATAGCAATTTAGACAAAATTGTTAGTAATAAAGGATAAGGAAGAAGGGTATTTATGTCATTTTAAGTGTTATTTGTAATAAATTCATATATTATAAAATATATTGTAATAATTATTGATTATGAAAAATATTGTAATTTGTAGTATAAGTAAAGATGGATAAATGGTAATTTTTTTTAAAAATTTATAAATATGGGGTTAGATATTTGGCCACGGGTGAAATTAATTGGGTAAAACCACCGTCAATTTTATATTATCCACGAAATTAAATGAATGGTCATAAATATATACATTGATTGTGATTATTAATTTCCAAAAGGAAGAATCCGATGATTAGGGCAGCCAATCAAATTTAAAAATTCAGCCCAAAACGGGAGGGAAAATCAATAAAAGGAAACTTGAATAGATGTTAAATTGACTAATAACAAGACATCACCAAATAAGGCTCCACTGCTTTGTACGATCAAGCTGAGTTAGAAGTTGGAAAGTAGAAGGGAAGGAGGATAACACATTGGCTGTAAAAATTAAAAATATAGAAATATGAATTGCGCACAAGCTTTTTATGTATTGATTAGGCGCACCCAAATTTTTTCTTTAATGGTGTGAGTCTTTTTCAAAAGTGTCTTGGTGACCGCTATAAGAAATCATAAATGTACTTATTGTTAACAAAATTATTGTTTTTCAGATCAAATTATAGAAAAATCAAGGCAGAAATCAACACTAAATATTTAATTACATATCTTTAACATTTTAATTTACATTTAAAATCATTACATTAAGGAATTTTTTTATTTCAATATATTTTTTAAAATGTATCTTCTCCATTTTCAATTTTTTAAAATTAAAATGAAAACCGCATGCTCAAATTCCATTAAAGTCCCAACTCCCAAATTAATTAACCTGAAGTGCAAGTAGAACACAAGAATACATGTAATTTCCTTCTCAAATCTCATCTCCCCTTACTATGAACCGTCCCAAGAAATCTTACTTTTTATAATTTAACATAATATTACTTATGGTCAGTGTTTGTCCAAGAGTTTTGATTCAAGTATTACTTTTCTAATCATAAATATCAAAGATTATAATGTTTGCAAGTTCAATTCTCTGCTCTCTTCTCATGCAATATTTTCATGTAGAAATCAGGCTTTGAAACTCTACTTACATTATTGCCCTAAAGACACCACTAACGAATAAAATTAAGTCCATTTTATCAAGTATTTATTGAATATATTTTGCAATCTTTTGGGGAACTTCCTGTGAAAGTGGAATTAGAAGGAGTATTTATCATCGAACGTCATATATAAAGAGAGAGTGAAACACACACACACACACACACTCTCTCTCTCTCTCTCTCTCTCTCTCTTTACTGGTGTATTTGGGACATCTTGGAAATGGCTTGAAGTCTCTAAAAGAAAATAATCTTAAACAATGAAAAAAATATAAATTAATGCAAATATATAAAAATTCACTCGTGGAAGTTGGCATACTTGTCATTTTATATAATGGCTTATTATCCCATGCTGTGGTAAAAGAAATTATTAAATATCTCTGCATTTCAAGCTCACAATCAAACCAAAGAGTACATGTACATGAATACAGATATGGACTCATGTGTAGTCTGGCTTAATACATGAAGACTTATTCTTATTTAGTTTAAATGCTTGGTTATTACATGTAGCTATTCAGCAAATTAAATGTAAAAATTGTCCTTACCTTTTATAAAATATAATAAGATAAAATAATGTGGAATAAATTTCAGTACAAGCCTAATCAATGTACGTTTCCCTATCTATATTCTTCTACAGAAGAAACCTAGAGAGACCCACTTTATCACCGATTTGCTTGACATCTTTCTCAGTCTGCTGTTTATACTCTCTAAAAGTGAACTTCCTGTACATAGCAGGCGTACTATAGCTCTGTATCACTGCATCATCGGAGGGGCAATAGAAATATGCAACAGAAAACCTCTCAACTTTTTCAGGAGCTACTACTCGGTGTTTTATGCTTCTGTAAACGCCATTGCTCAATGCCTGCATTAATTATAAACGGCTTGTCTCATATGGCATAAGCTGAAATGGCAATCACCTGTGTATCTCTGTAAGTAGATTTTATTTATATTTTCTTGAGTGCAAGGAAAGCCCTCGTTTTTTCTGTTTTTGGTATCACGGTTAAGGGGGTTCTTGGTTTTCAAGCAGGTTAAATTATATATCCAAACAATTTTAAGGGGGCATTCTCCTACATCAACCTAATGCATTTGAGATTTTATCGAATATCTCATTTTACTAATTGAGCTAATCCCTCTCTCCATGAGGAAGCCCTAGTTGAGCCTTTAATGATGTCATGTTTAAAACCTTTTGACTTCTTCATTATATGTTTCCATTTACAGCAAATACCATTAGTATATCACACTTCAATTTGAAGCCCTTTTGGTCCATTGAATTATCATGACAACGATCTTGTGGGTTTTACCATTGGGGGTGCTAATTGAAAATGGAAGAATGTGCCTGTCATTACTATATATGAAATTCCTAAAGACTTTGAAGTAATCATAGTTGTTGTGAAAGTAATATCAAATATAATTGTACCACTATACAGAAATTTTCAACGCAAAATTAAGGCACTAGGTAGCGAAGAAGAGATTATTATTACCTGGAATAGATCACCAATATTAACAATTAGAGCTTGTGAGTTAGGCTTGACACCAACCCATTTTCCATCTTTCATCAGTTGCAATCCCCCAACCTGGTCTTGATAAACTATGGTGAGAAAACTAGAGTCGCTGTGAGGCAACAGGCCAAACACCTTTGAAGGTATCGGGCATGGTGGATATCTGTTCAGGCGAATAAAACAGCTTTTTGGTAAGCAATTCTCTCGGAAATAGCTGGATTTGATATTCAGTTTGTGGGCCAGAATTTCCACCAGGCTTTCCGAAAGAGGGGCAACTTTTGTTGCAAAAGCTTCCATGCTAAGTCTGAATTTAGAATTTCAGAAGTTAGGTAAAGTGTAATATGCATATATGAAAGCATGGTCATAAAAGTCATAAAACTAAAGTATACTCCAAAGATCCGTGATTAAAAAAACAAGAAGCATGCTCAAAAGATCCTCAATAGGAGAGTATTGTAACTTTAGGTTAAACAGGGAAATTTTTCTATCGTGATGTCCAGAAACTTTAGTTTGTTTCCTCTTTTAGCTTATTAATTAAGGGCCATAATGCATAACCCTCCAAAAGTAGCAAGAGTGTATCACAATTAATGTCATCTCTAGAAGGTATTCCAATTCAAGACCTCTCATTTAAAAGAGTGATAGATAAACATTACAAATTATGGATAGTGATGTTGCTTTGATTAGATTGAGACAGTTATATATATATATATATATGCTAATTATTATATAATTGGGGTTAATTTTCTTACCTCCCAAGTAGTTTTTTAAATTTAATGAGGAAAGGGGATCGTTGGGTGGGGGGGGGGGGGCTTAGGGTTGTTGATAATTTTTATGCAACGAACTTTCATCTAATTTTTTTTTCTCTCCCCAATTTGGTTCATAAAAGGTGGAGTGGAACCCCTTCTTACTCTAATTAAAGTCATCTTTTACTGTTTAGTAATTTTTTTAATCTAAGCCAAAAACTTACTGTTCATTTCAAAGACAGTTTAAAACACAAGGCATGATGGTTTGAAATGCAAGATTAACATAAACATGGAGATGTACCTCAGACTTTTGTGCTGGTCCATCCTTGATATGTCTTGAAGAGATATATGAAAGGCTTCTGACCATGATAGTTGCCTCAGACTAGAAGCAAATGGGTTCCCCCACCTGTAAGTTCTGGCTGGTAAATTCGAAAGATTTATTTTAGACTTCTTGACAAAAGGCTGATGAAATACTTTCATTTGCTCAATCTGTATGCTCTCCAGCAACTCCTGTGAAATCCCATGATTAACAACCTGAAAGAAACCCCATTTCCTTGATGCTTCAATCATTTCCTTCACGCATTCCTCTCTGTCAGAATAGTCAACATCTAACCGTTCAAGATCGATTAAAGGTAGCTCCAATGTCTCCACCGGAGGCGAACAAGTGTCATCTAATTTTGTGTCACCAAGGGAATTTTGCACAAGGGTCTTGTAGGTCTCTACGAATGGAGGTTCATAATCCATTTGGGAGCTAAGGGGCTCGTTAAAATGCCTCCAATTTGTTCTTTCAGCCCTGAGATTCATGGAAACTATTCCCATTATGTGCTTGCTACAAAATTGGAAAAACACAACAGAAAGAAACAGCATTGCCACTTGCCATGAAAGTATGTAGTTAGTGCAGTAGCTTGAAAGAAGTAATGACTGTCCAGTCAATATATACTAAGAAAGTGATTTGAATTTGTATGCCATTGCAATTATATATTTCTTTACCAATAAGTGGAGCAAATGAACGCAGCAACTTCCTTACTTGGTGGAAGAAGTAAAGGAGAGCAAGTTAGCCATGTCGCTAAACCTAAACGTGTTGCCATACATCACTATTGGAGCCAGTAGCCGTGATGAACAGTGAAACACACAAATCGTTCTCAGTTGTGCTATTGGAATGATCCAAACTAAATCGTCAGATACCCTTCAAACGTAATGAAAGTCTAGTGCTGCTGTACTATACAATTATAAGAAGAAGTCCGCACCATTTATGTATCGTTTCATTATTAACTTTTCATCACTAGGAAAGAATAAGGCTGGAATTATTCTTTGTAATACTTTCTTTTCATTTGTGATTTAATATATAAAGAAATCAGCTGAAGTATTACCTACTGAAGTGATTTCGTATTTAACAAATGCTTTCATGCACATAAGAGAATCATACCAGATTCTGATTTTACAAATTAAAGAAGCAATCCCAAAGCTGAAAGTTTTCCCAGTAGTTGGCGCTATCCACTGTTGCCCTAATTTCTATAGCTAGCCAACCATATATGGACTTCTACTGTCATAGCCATGATGGTGATGTACATATAATTGAGGGAAATACTATTGTTTTCATATGTCTAGCTATAGACAAGCTATCTAAAAATCACTTGAAACATTTTTCAGTTCCAATTCAATCATTAGCCTATAAAAGGGTTTACTGTGATCTAGCTAGACGCCATAGAATTAAATTAGTAAAAGGCAAAATTATTTACAAGATCAAATTTTCACCTGTGCTTGAGTATGAAGTTGTGATCACGGTATTTCAACCTTCTTCGTAGCTTTCAAACCTCTTACTAGGAAAGCTGGAAAATAAAAAAGAATTTTTAGGAATTGCGCTTTTAATAGGAAATAAAGGGCTGGTTTGGTATGCTCTTCCAGTTGTGCTTCCTAGTTTGGAAGTACACATCAAATGAAAAAATGGGTTGACTGGTTCAAAGATGAGAAGAAGAACAGCGAGTTAGTTTAGAATTAATGAGAGGGTGCATTATACTAGAAGCTGCCTTAAACTAATAACTATAACTTCAGATGGAGTGTTGATTAAAAGTCTATGGCTAAAGCAAAGAACACGCGTCCAAAGCACACCATCAGAGAAAGAGGGGACACACAGAGTTAGCAGTAGACTAGGAGCTAATGTGTCCAATAAAAGCAAAGTATTAAGAAGGCCGGCACGCCAGACAAAATATTTGCAGAATTATGTCAGAATTCACTATGCAGTTTATTCTGGCCTAGAAAAGGTGTGATATCTATTACTGGCGTCTCTCATTTGAAGATTTAATTTAGGTTGTCTTACGTCCACGTATGTCCATGTCTCTCCTCTTCCTCATAAGGTCTCAAGATCTCTCTACCTTTTCTTTATTTTTGTCCCTTTTATTGGTGAACCTTTTCCGATTTGGGGGCGCTCAAAGTTTCACATCCATTACCTCCAAAGTATATTGATTCTCCTTCAGGGTCTCAAGATCTTCAAGATTTGTAGCTCAGAAACTTACTGAATTACTTCACTGAATTATGTGGAACTAATATGATTTGGTGTTCACTTTTATAAGTTTCGGTTGAAATTTGACAGAAAGCATAAGTATTTCTTCAGGGAGACTAAATACTTCACATGAAGGATTATATATTGGATTTGCAAGATGGAAACTAGCCATTGGTTTATTTTCCTTAATTAGTATCAAATTAGATATGAAAATATATTTTAATTAGTCCAGTAATTAGCTGATTTGGGTTTTGGGAAGTTGATGGGTTAAGGGTTAAGTTAATTAACCCACTAAACATGGTGCTATGGTATATTTTCATGTATTTTAGCACGTTATTTATAGTAACTTGTTTCCATGAAAAAGCCATAATACAGTAAAGTTAGGTTTAAAAGTCACAGGAAAAAAAATGTTATTCCACTTGAATTGCTTATGGATTTTATCACTCTTTTCTCTCCCATTTATAACTGGGGTAGTTCTTCGTGCTTCGCGCTATATATTGAGCATAGCTCTTTCATTTAAGGGCTTCACTAACGTGCATGCATATTTGCCCAGAAAAATGACAAAGTTTACAGAAAAAGTCACATACCATCACATAAAATTTGTCACTTCTCTTCACATTCTTGTAAATCCCACATACCTGCCGTTTTTCTTAACACTATGAACATTGAGAGGTTCCTTTGATAATATAATGCCCATCACGCATGCATACAAGTTTTAGGTATAATTAAGATTTTGTTTGAATAAATTATACACAATTATATGGCTACAAAAATAGTTTATACAAAAGTTCTTTAAATTTAAATACAGAAAATTATTTGTGCAGTACGTTGTATTACAAACTTCATAAAAGAAGTACTAAAATTATTGGGCAAGTGGGTATTAACTGGAGATCTCATTATATCATAGGAGAGTATATAATGTGCCACGTGTACAATGGATCACTTTGTTTATTTAAATTTTCATTGGATAAGACATATATTTACTGTTCACATGGATGAATGGAGCACTGAATTAAGGATTTATGGGAATTGGGAAGAGTTCTTTAGATGATAGTTCCTACTTCCCAGAAACACTTTATCACATAGCAAAAGGAGAATATTATTGCTCATTGTACCACATGACAGTGGATTTTTGCTTATATAATCACACTATGTCACGTGACACAAGTAGAATGGTTTGGTTGGTGGTGTAATTGCATCATACAAAAAAAAAAAGGGGCGAACTTTTTAATTAAGGAATGAAATAATTGTATGTCGGCGAAACCTTTTGGCTTAGACGAGCATTATGCAAATGCACAACCCACCCATGATCTATGTCACTTTTATTTATTTATTTTACTAAGTGCCTTTCTTTTCAAATGAATGATTGAGATTGAAGGCAAATAAAATTACATAAATTTGACAGAAAATATGAAAATTAGCACCCTTTTGTTATTTGTGTTAAGGTTGCATAATATGTTTTTATAATTAAAATTTAATTGCATCTGAATTCTGGTTATATTATTTTAAATAATTTTAACTGAAATGGGATATGTACACCTACGACCTATAGAAGCCATGCACATGTAAAAATTGTAAGAAATACCAATTTTATAATTATCTAAGTGCCATTTTTCAAAAAGTAAAGAAAAAACAACACGCGTATTTAAAATAAGCTAGCAGAATATCCCACATACTTATAGTTATTTGATCTTCTTTTTTTCTTGTTAAAATATACTTTTAGTCTTTGCAATTCCAATTTTTTTTTAATCTGAACTTTGAAATTCCAATTAAAATTTTGTGCCCTAAGATAACAAGAACCAATAGTTAACAACCAAAACATACAATCAATTAGCACAAATTAGAGGCAAAAAGATTTATTCTTCATTATAAAATGATGACAGAATGGTTCAAAAGAATTATGTGTCGAAGTATGATTCTCCTATGTATGGAGTGCGTTTTCGGAAAGAAAACTTAATTTGATAAAGTCTAAAAATAACCTTGACTATAATTTTTTTTTAAAAAATCCCATACATGTTTTCTTAAAATATTTTTTCCATTACTCATATATATATTGTTTAGAGTATCATAAACTTTCATAGCTGTAGTCTCTCTTTAATTAATCTTTATATCATATCAAACGAGTTTGGAATATTCTTCGTCTTTCCATGTCTTTCTCTTTTTCTCTCTCTTCCAACTGGCAAAACCCTTATTATTTTTTCCACTAAAATGAATATATTGATTAAATAATCAGTACCTAAAAGTTGGACAAATAATTAACAACAAAGGAAAACAAAGAATGGATTATATGATGCTGTTTATGATTATAAATGAGAAATTATATCAGTAACTTGGTAAAAAGGAGAGGATTGGCACTGAGATTTTAGTGACACTTTAATTCTGTAATATGGAAGACTTGGCCAAAACAAGACAGGAGACAGCCACTAAACATCATAAAACAGTTAAATGTCATAGCTTGAAGTGCTTCTTAATCATTCAAGCAATATGGTCCAACATTGAATGGCTATGGATTTCTTCTGAATCGTTTTCTGCATAACATGTGCATGAAAAAGTTGCATAGACCAAAAATATCAAAGAGTTTGGCCACTAAATTAAACCATCAATATAAGGTTGCAGTGATCAGTGGTGCCCATCATGGAAACTTGTCTTCTAAAGACTTGATTGTTTAGCTTTGGCCACTAAGAGACCACGATACATCAAAATGCTAAAACTTTCTTTTTTTCTATTATTAGCTCATTACAAAACAAAGAGGGTACACCTGGAATAATAGACTTATTCTTTACTCAAGGATATACTCGAGTTTAATGTTGAAAGTCTGTACTCTGTCGTTGCTATTATAAATTTATAATTAATAATCTATTTCATATATATTTGTGGAATTGACCAATTCAAAACGTAAAAAGTCCGGCCAGGTGAACAATAGCAACAGATTTTTATGACTGCAATCAAAAATTGAAGGACACGTCTCCTACAATGATTTAACGGTGTCGGCAACTGAATATCGATTGATGCTCATTAAATGGTTATTAAGAAATTAAAATGCAAAATTTTAGAAAAAAACAGAGTTTGATTTCCATTTCATATAACTAATTAGTACATACGTTTTTTGTGACAAAACTAAATGCTTTTATCAATTATGTATGTTGTTACATAATTACACACCCATTGAATCTCAAATCCATGTATATCTATTATATGCGTGAATGCAATTTAAGAAATAATAATAATGTGCAAATACATGCATAAAATCTAAAATTTAGATATTAAAAGGTAAAGTGCAAAAAAAATAAAAATTGTTTATATAGAAAGTATAGTTATTAAATTTTCATAATAGAAGATTATAAGAGTTGAGAGTTCTTTCACCCCAGAAAAGTATAGTTTATTAAAATATATTCCTTATATTTTAATAATCTTAATCACATATTGTTTCTAAAAAATACAATGAAAGTATATATGTCTCCTATATTTATATTATGTTAAGATTTTTATATAAATTTATGTCAATCATTTTTGGGGGCATATATGTAAATTAGTAAGACTAAATGAGTAAACGCACTATAATATCTTACCAATAATAAAAAAAAAAAAAAGCAGTAGGAATAGGATGCTGTTTGCCCCAAGCCTCTAATGCCCATGGCCTAACCCCCGGTTGTCTCGTCCTGTGAAGCACCACCACTTCCCTGTCCCTGGCCAAGCAAGGTAGTGTGAACGACCAAAACTATGAAGTCATAACAGTCGAGCAAAGGAAGTTACGGAATGACGATGGCATTGTAATTTAGACAATGCTACGTATCTCTCTCGCAAGCCTTTCTTATGAACAATAAACATGCCCTACTTTGCAATCCATCTTATATATATTAGACATTATAATGATATAATAATGTAACTGGTTCCTTCCCATTATTAATTAAATTATTCATTTTCGCTTCTTATTCTTACCTCCATTTTTCATTCGTTAATATTATTGATAATATTAGCACATCATTTAATTTTTTTCTAAAATAATAATATCAATTACATTTTACGTGATACGACGAGATAAAATTGCGTCATTGTATTTATAATTTATTTCTCACTAATCGGAATAATTCAGTAGCTTTTAAGCTCGGAACCACACCTTTGATGTTTGAACCGGATTGCTTGAATGCTTCTGTAATCACTATTTCCCCGGGTTGGAGTCGTGTTCAATTGTTTACCTTACGCTTTTGTTTGAAAATAAACAAAACAAAATTATAGAAAAGGAATATCAGAGATATGAAAATTGACTATACATGGAAATATAATAATATGTGTTAATACAATACTAAATTTCAATCCTCCTCTTTTTTATTTCTCTCGTCATTTTGTTTCCCAAAAAAGCCGAAACAACTTCCTTCGAGCGAAAAACTAGCCCAACCTGGAGAGAATTGTCAAACCCAGTACGAAATTTCAAATTAACATGCCGTTAAGAACTCATCATAACGTCAGGTCATGGCCTATATCAAAAGAAATATGCTTCGCCTCTATTCAAGAACATGTCTGAGTTTTCTTGTTATAAACAGAGAAATAAACATGACTAACCCCATTTAATAATGTCGAAAATGGTATTCTAAAGTTGGGGGAAAATAAATATCCAACCGAGCTTCTCCCCAAAAAGGAAAAAAAAAAAAAAAACACAAACAACAATACACAAATAAAACGACTAAAATATGTGAAAAACTTAACTCATACTGAAAACATAATTCATACTAACTCCAAAAATAAAGGAAAATCCAAATCCAAATCCAAATGTATTAGGTATAAAATTAATATCAAACATTTAAATCATAAACATGTCAAAGTCGAAGGAACTTGGGAGTTTAGAAAAATTAGAAAAGGTATCCCTCTCCCTCTCATGGAACAACAAGGAGCCAACCCAAATTGGTTCGCTGGAAAATGAGAAAAGGTGAGTTCTTTCAACATGAAGTCATAAAACAGAGAAGAGACAAAGGCAGAAGAAAGAGTGCCAACATAGAAAAGGAACGAAAAAAAAAGAGAACGAGAAGCAACAAACCTAAATTGATATTTTGGCCATACAATATGCCGCTTACATGGTGCAACACAGATGCTGTACCACCCACTGTAGTACACCATTTACAACTATGAAACAAACAATTGAACGCGGAATATAAATATCAAATCACCACCAATAACACAAGAATATCAAATTAACAAATCATTTTATACTTTTAAGTATATGCTTACTGATCATAATTTTCGATGTGACGATAAGCCTGAAGTGAAACAACTGTTAACCAAGAACACATACACAAACAAAAATTTGCTACAAATCAAATGTAGCTATAATAACAAAGAATACCAGAGAAAATAAGACGGCAAAAAATATATAGACTTGAGGATAGATCATAGTCCCAGTAATGTCAATATCATATATAATGACTTAACAAATTTCTATTGTGGTTAAAGATTCATAAAATACACACAGCACTAGATAGACAGCTGATATTCTATACTTAGGAAAAGATAAAATAACAAAAAATAATGAGTATATATATCATATTGCAGGACAGAAGCTTATTCATCATCCTTGTATGGGTACTCTTCGGGAACTTGCTTGAGGAGTTTTACTTGCAACTCAAACACATCATCACCTCGAAGCATATCACGGATCCATGTGACCTCAGTCTTCATAGACACCTGAATATGGATATATAACAACCAAGATAAGGAAGAATATGAAGTATATGGCACATAAAACAACTTCTAAGCTTCACTGTGAGACCCAATTCCCTAAAGCTACAATAGCATCCAAGACATCATAGGAAAGAGCAGATTCCATGTCATGCCTCCTTCTCCTCCAGAATAATAAACCATCTTTTAGTGTTTTCTAATTAAATTAGAGTTTAATGATGACTTTCATTAAGATTTAAGAGTTTAGCAAGCCAAACTTACCCAAAATATAGAAAATTTTCTGGAAAAAAAATAGACTTCCTTTATTCATCTGTACAAAGTGTGTGAGTTAAAATGTTGAATTCAGAATAATACTGAATGATTTATTATTACTATTAAATATATATATATATATATATACACACACACACACACACACACACACACATAAAAGGCTAACTCAAAAAGCTAAATAATGATAGCAACTTTGTCCCCTTCCATATACCAAACCTAAACCATGTGACCAAGTTATTTCAATTTTGAGTAACTTATTCACTCAAATGCTTCAGACACCCATGGCCGAAAGGTAAGGTAACTCAAAAGTATTACATTTAACTAGTCTTTACAATGTAGGAGTTATATGACGAAATGAGGTAAAAGATAGGAACAGAAACTCACCATCTCTAAGGCTCCTCTGATGACTCCACTTAAGATGTTGCAATAGTAAAGACCTTGACAGGTATCAGGAAGCTCAACAAAGTCCACTAAGGGATTATCCTCCAAAACAATACTGCAACATGTCCCATCAGCATCCCAATTGGTCACAGATGCAGTAACACCAAGGAACATTTTAAAACCAACCTGTATAACAGAATCTTTAAGAATGAAAAAAAAAACAAAAATTTTCATTCTCCTTTAAGATACAATTTTTTTTATTTTAGCACAATGTATGTTGATATATATACACATAAAGTGCCCAAGAAGTCAAGTGTAGCCCACCCGGGAAAAGGTTATCATGCTGATCAAAATCATAACAGTCAACCAACTGTATAACTTTGAAACCAGAAATCAATAGCCCATACCAACTGTACCATGGCAATAAAAGCCAAGTAAATGTTCGTAGTTTCAAAGTGATTGGATTTTGAAAGGTTGTCAATCAAAGTTAATCTTCATGAAAGAATGCGCTTAGTTAAGTTGAAAACAAAATTGCTATTGTCAATCAGGTTCAAAGTGGTTGGATTTGAAGCTTAGAGCTATCAAGTCAAGTGATGATACTTCATGTGTGTGCCCAAAAATATATTATCTGGTATTTCTTAATATTTTAGGTATATCTTTCTCTTAGCTGATGCCTTACACATGCCACCATAGAATTAAGTTTTCTTTAATAAAAGTAAAAAACAAGTTATTAACTATTAAACTATTCACCATAGTAGTCAAATCACAATTCAAATCATGAATCAGAGGATTTATTTTTGAATCGTGAATCGTATCGAATCATAAGATTCACGAACACATTAAAAAATAACTTAAAAAATATAAATAAATAGATAACATAAACAAAATACTTAAAATAATATATTTATCTTAATAATTTTAAACATAATTAGAATTGTGGAGAGAAAATGGTACCTGAGTTTAAATAAATTTAAAATTGTGAAGATGAAATGGTTATTTAAAGATTATTTATTTGTGTTTGAATAGGATTAAAATTACTTGTGAAAAAAGTTATTTTTGTAATTTTTAAAAAATATTTATTTAAATAAATCAAAAGACTTTCCCTCACCATTTGTTTTGTTTTGGAAATATAAAAAAAATATTATTTTAATAAATCAAAAGTCTTCCACTCACTCAGAGGAATTGTTTCTTGCTTTTGTAATTAAAAAAAATTATTTAAATAAGTAAAAGGACTTCCACTCACTCACGGAAATCAGGGAAGGAATTGATTCTTCCTTGAGTAAAACGCTGCATTTTGGAGGAAGGGGAGGCAATAATCCAAAAAGCAGCGCTTTGGCCTTAAGGTTTAAGAAAAAAGAAAAAGTTGCAGTTGCGGAATGGGGACGATGAACAAGACATCACGCAGTGGCTGCGCGACGTCAAAGCTTGAGGTTTGAGTCTGATTCTGCGATTCTTGCCAGAATCGCACCAATTTGTGCTATTTCAGCAACAATTCAGGTGTTTCAACGATTTGGCCACCAATTTGTATCGGTGGCTCCTTGAATTGAACCAATGCACACAATTCACAATGTGAATCGTGCATGTTCGAATACTACGCTATTTGCTACACCACAAAAAGTTGTGCATGTGTTGATGGATCAAGAATTCAATCTAGTTCAGGTTGCAAAGTAGGCAATTACTGCATTGCAAAACAAATACATATTTACCATGTTAAATTAATAACAAAAACATACTGCAAAAGCACTCAAGTTATGTTTAAAACTTCAAACAACAGGACCCACAAAAGACAAAGAAAAACAAGAGAACCATGATCATATTTAGTCAAAATCTTGAAAGAAAATATGAGAAAAATAAAAGTAGCATAATCAATTATATTAGTGGGACTGAAACAATAATTAATGGCTTACATGAACAACCAGAATTTCCGTATAGATTACAGGACAGTGAGAAAAAAGATTCAGCCGAGACATATATGTGTGTGTGTGTGTGTGTGTGACAATTGATTACCTTTGCTATCACTTCAGCAGTCTCTTTGAAGTCAACGCATCTTGAGACATTAGATTTAGCTAAAAACTCATCGATCAAACGGATTCCAATATTATAACCCCTGAAGACCAACCAAACAGTCAAAATTCAGATAAACAATTTTAATTTGTGTACTCACCAAATCTAACAAATCGATGGATAGTTGTCTGCAAGACTACAAGTCTATAACTCTCAGGAAAATAAGATCCAAGTCAAACAAAACAAAGAAAACAGTAAAAGTGTATGAAGTATTTGCCAGTTATATCATATTGAGAAGAGGTCACAACAATAAGGTAAATATGGATAAAGAGTCTTCGGGACCAAACCAAGGAATTAGTCTTCCCCCATCCCTCATGAAAATAAAATTCATCACTTCAGAAGACAGAGAAAGACATATATGAACTATTCTGAACCAGAAATAGAATTTCAAAAGAGATTCTCATTTGTACATTTGATCTAGCTGTTTGTTAACCTCTTCAACCTCTTCCAGATCTGTGAGCAACTGGCGCACGATCGCCCCGTACGTTAAAGTAAATAGTTCCGCATTCTGCACAATCCTCCGTACATAATGCAAATAGGTTATCGAGAAAAGAATAGCAATAATTTGGAAAAAGCATCGGCAAATTACAAAATATTCGTTAAAGCAAAAGAATACGACGAAAAGGAACTATAAAATGAAAAGTACTGAAATTCAGGAAACAAAATCCAAGATGACTGTAGGAAACATGAAGATTAAGTGAACCGCAAGTTTGTTTAATTCCCGACGAATAAAAAATTGTAGGAAAAGTTCATATTTCGAAAACAACTAATGAAATCCAGTAGATAAAATATACAGCACGCGATTATCAATGAAGTGGTAAAAGAAAACTAGAAAAAGAGAAAACCATTTTCCAGCAGATTGGATCGGTTAAGCAATTTTCGGTGAGATATTTAGGAAATTGCGTATTTCACCGGTATCATTTTCCACGTTTTCTCGGGGACCAAACGGAGAATAAATGAGAAAAGAGGCTTATTGCTTACCACACGCTCAACACTGGCGAAAATCGCATCACCGGATCGAGGACCAACGACGGGAGCCATTGACGAACGTCACTTAACTCACTGGAGGAGTCTGACACTTACGACTTCAGATCTAAGCTGGGAGTTAACGCTATTACATAGTGCAGAGAGAAGCTACGACTTAGCTACCGGGTCTAAGCCCGTATGGACTTGGGCTTGGGCCTCACTAGTCTTTTTATTTTTAGGCATTGGGCATCATCAGCTTTTAGTTACAAAACGAACAATTTTGGGCCTTATAAATTCTGACGGTTATGATATAAGCTCCTGTGGTCCAAAAGCTCCAAAAATTCTGACAAATTTAATAAAAATGCGTTTTTAACAAATACTTGCTCCGAAAATACCCAACAAGTTTTAAAATAATCTTTAAAATTAAGAATTTGAATTTGAATTTCAAATTAAATGAACCAAAAAATAGTATAAGTTAATAAATTAAATAAATTTTTAGAATAAATTAATAATTTAATCTTTAAAATTATAAATTCATTCAACTTTGATTGTTTAATTTTTTTTAAGTGCACATTATGAATTCTGATATTTTCAAATATTTGTATATTTAAAAAAATTTAAATATTTATAATATTATGTGTTTATTACATGGACGAGATAATTTAAGATTTAAATGTTACTAAGCTACTAGGTAACTCCGTTCTTACCTATAGCTGAGCCAAATTAAGTTGCTGACTAGCTCTCTTTCTATTTAGTTAGGTTAAGAGGTCTCTCTCTTTCAAGCTGAATTAGTCTTTAGGCATGGCATGTCTCCTTCTACTCCTACCTAATTGAGCCAAACTCTTAAATAAGTTTTCACTTATTTTATTCGTACTTATATTGAATCTTCTTCTTTAATTATAACACTTGTGTCCCATTTAATTTACAAAAACAAACTAATAATATAAAAATATGAAATTTTATTTCATCAATTTATTGTATTTAGTCAGTAAAATCTTGATTTCTATAAAATATAGATTACTTGTTATGAAGAATATGATATTATTTCAAAAAATTAATAAGAAAAGAATAAAATAAAATATTATAATACATTTTTATTAATTTATTAATTATTAATTTTTAAGTTGACATAAAAATGTTATAAAATAAATTTTGTCACCATAATTATATTTAGTTTGAATTTTTATATTACTAATTATTTATTTTAATTTTTACAATATTTTTAAAATATTTTTTATTAAAATAATATTATTTAATTATTTTATTCTTTAAAATATTTTTATCTTTTTATTAATTTCTTATTTTATTTTTATATTATTTATTATATATTAAATATAAAAAATATAAAAAAATTATTTTTTTCGATATTATATTAAATATAATTTTAATTATAATATTTTATTTTATTTTTACTTTCTTCTTTTGTCGATAATCAACGGGACGGTGCATCGTTGGGGCATAGGCTTGTTGATCGTTCAAGCGTAAATTACAGTACATTCAGCAAATTATTAATGTATATTTGTAGCTTTAATATATTTTTATAAATGAATTTATTCTTTTTTCCGGTAAGAATAAATTTATTCTTTTGTGAATGGCGTATCTGTTTTCAGGTCGTAGCGTGCCCCATCGTTGCTATCGAGGATCATTACTTTACTTTATGTCCAATGACATCTTTACCCTTTCATTCAAGTATTATTTCATTCTCCTAGACTACCCAAGAAACTTCTACTCGCCCGATTTTCCCGTGACGAGTTTTGTTATACACACGTGTCACCTATTTAAGTAGCGCGTGTAATTTCTTAGCATTTTCCGAGAGTAGAAATTTTTCTTTCTTCGTGATATTTTGGCAAGTAAACCTAACCCAAATTACACTTTGCGCTTCTCTATATTTTCTTCCGAAGAGTTCTTTTTATCTGCTCTCTCCTCGCAAACGGAACCCACGCTTCAGAGAGAGAGAGAGAGAAAGAAGGTTCGGCCTTATCCAATTTAGGGTTTCAGTTCTTCCTCTCCCCGTTTCATCGAAACCCTAAATTTAGGATCAGGTAATTTTTTCTCTTTTTTTCTTATGTTTCTTTTGAAGATCTAATCTTGTTCCCATCAATAATAGGTTTTGGTTTGGGTATTTCAGCGTAATCTGTAATATTGTATTTAAATTTTATTGAAGCTTTTCTCTTAGGTTTTAAGTCTAATTGTTCTTGGTACCACAAGCTTTTTTGGATTTTATCTGGTTTTGATCTGATATTTCTGGTTTAAATCGTATATTTGGTCGAAAGTGAGAGAGATGGTTTTTTTCCTCCTTTTAGAGTCGTTTCTCCCAAGTAGGAGCCGTTTATTAGATCTAGATGTGCCTTACAAAGATGCAGATGCTAACTTGCTATTGTTATTGTACAGTGGCTAATAACTATCGAATTTAGGCATATCGAATATTCTAGAAAATATCTTGGCTAAGGCGGCAAGCTAATTTATTTTTTGGCTTCTCGTAAGACCTTGTTAATTCAAACTAATTTGATCTTTAAAATTGTGGGTTAGTCATTCTAAATAAATCTTGAATTTGGTCATGGCTGCCAACTGTGACTACTTTTTATCTGACTTTGATGTTGTCAGTAATCCCCTCGATTCAAATAGGTTTCAGTGTCTATATCTTGCTTGCTTGGGCTTTCTGGATGATCACTGTGATCTGTTAGAGCCGACATGATTGATTGCGAATATTTAGCCTGTATTCTTGTGACATGGTAACTAAGCTAACATCGTGCTCTCAGTTCAGGTGAGCAATCTGGTTGGTAGGACCTTCAATCTCGGAGAGCTAAATTTCATGTCTGAATTAGACGATCAGATTCCTACTGCCTTTGGTATGTTGTAATTTCCTCATAAGTTTATTAGTCTGTTGATTAATTGGGTTGTTCAAGATTTGAAGTCCTTCAAGATGAGATGAAGACAAGTTTCTTTAATTTATTGTGGGGTTGGGTTAGCTCATTGGAAATGATGAGCATCTTGTTTTAGTGTTTGACATTATTTCTTACATGTCATAGTTTTTACCACTCCTCGTATATCTCCTGTTATAAGTTTTTCTCTTTCTGAATTCTACTAGTTTCTTTGCTTGCAGGGTAGGGTACTTTTTGTTGAAGTTCTTTTAGAACATCTATATCTTATTTTCTTGAAATGTTTTAATGCCTCAGAAATTTTTGGGGGATCAATTTTAGATTTCACTATATGACTGGACTTGATGTTCGTGTACAAACAATGTGCACACCTTCACGCCACCTTCTGCACTTACAATTAAGTCATAATATCTGATTTTGATTTCAGTTTTTGCTTTCTGTGTATAGAGTATAGCCCTGCTCTACCATGTGAGTTCATATCAAAGAAGTTATTTTCATTTTATTATTCATTTGATTATATTACATGGTTGAAAAAGATACAAAACAGATGGTGGAGAGTGGATACTTGTACCGTCAGAATGAATATTTTCTTAGTAGGAGAGAAAAGTTGTTTGAATAGGAGGTTGAAGGATTGGGCTTTTCATTCCTTTATGCATTTAAGTGTTCTATTTTGTGGTTATAGCTTACAAAGAATATGGTCACACTAATGAATGAGCTATATGGTATACTTTCTGTGATTTTAGCAATCATATTTATCAAATTATAAATTAATCAATGTTTTTTCTGTGTTGAATGTTTGCTAACTTTTTGTAGATCCGTTTGCCGAGGCAAATGCTGAGGACTCAGGTGCTGGAACAAAGGAGTATGTGCATGTTCGCATACAGCAGCGGAATGGTAGAAAAAGCCTGACTACTGTCCAGGGATTGAAGAAAGAATTCAGCTACAACAAGATACTTAAAGACCTCAAGAAAGAGTTCTGCTGTAATGGTACAGTAGTCCAAGACCCAGAATTAGGACAGGTTGGTGTAGATGTCTCCTATTACACAATGATCTAACCCACATTTTACTTCATTGAATGACGTATTGTTGTGTGTGCAGGTTATTCAACTTCAAGGTGATCAGCGGAAGAATGTATCTACCTTCCTAGTCCAGGTAACGGTCACCTCAGCTTTGGGTCTATGCAGTTCTGAATTAGTTTGTGCATTTTATGTATTCTGTTTACTTTTTACACTTGTTTTTTTTTTTTGTGCTTTGCTATTTTATTTGAATGTCTGTCTTTGGGCGGAGAAATTTGTTTACTGTGATCTTGACTTATGTTTTGTTGGTATCTTGCTAAAGTACATGTAACTGTGGTTACCTTTTGTTTTTAGAAGAAAACCTTCAGTAGTCATTGATGTTTTAATCTTTAACTGTTCAGTCTTCTATCAAGAGAGTTGGAAGCTAGAGATGGAGTTTGGCATTTCTGTAGAATCTAGATGGACTTAGATCGGGCAATGGCTTATACATGTCCAGCTTTATATAAAAAATTAGATATGGTAGATGTTCACCTAGTTATGTTGATGATTGGTTTAGCTTAATTTCGAGCCTACCATAGCTGGGGCAGTGATTGTATCGGTAACATTTTGGAGATCACCGATCATATCATACTTGTGTTTTAATGCTCTTAATGTTCATTTATGTCTTTGACTCATGTATAGGATCCGTGTTTTTCATGGTATGGGAAAAAAAATGAAAATATTGAACAAAGCGATTTTCCGCCTTGTTATATCTTTGGTATTTTTTTCACTTATGGACTTTACAGGCTGGTATTGTGAAGAAGGAGCACATCAAGATTCATGGTTTCTGAGCTGCTGGAAACTTGAGTTTCAACTCTTTCCTGCTGCTTCACTTGAGTCGGGCATTTATGTTTGTTCGTCTTTTTTATATGTAATGTGACATTTCTATTGTGCCGGTGTTCTAGCGTTTGTAATGTGGGATTATGGAAGTTATGACATTATGTGTCATTGGCCTTAATAACGTGTATCAATGTACTTTAGAAGGGTATTGCCCTGAATTCCCATTTGTTATATCACAGTTATTTGATGCTCTTGGTTTGCTGCGGGGTATTATTCACACTTGAAATAGAAGTAAGGAATGTTATATATGTTGATATATACTAGAGATGAATGGAGTCTGTGGAGCATATGAATTAATCCCTTTTTCTTCATTATTCTAATTTTACATATTAACGAAAGCATTTTCTTTAATTTAGTCATTACTTACTGTTTCAAACGCATTAAAGCATTCTAAAACTTAAAATAGATTGGTTATCAAAGAAGTAAGTAAAAGGTTTGTATTTCCTTAGATACCAAAACAATAACTTTCTCTTTTCCTTAGAAAGTAGATATGTGACCAAATTCAAAGTAGTGTTCAAAAAATTTGGTGAACAAGAGATCACTAATAAGATTTCTTGAATTTGTTGTAAAAATTTTCGAGACAATTGGAACCTATCAATTAAACTAATTATCTTTTAACATTGATATACTCTGAACCTGTCTTAATAAATGTTGTGGAGCATATAGAAGTCTTGCAATGAAAGTTATTTGGCAATAAGATTTGGGGTCCTCTTTATTACTATCTTCTGAAACTATCTTTGGTTTTGTTATTTTGTTTTTGCCTCTCGGTAAATTGTGCTTTGTTTGTTTGAGAGTGTAGCATATCCTTCTAGCTTTACGTCAAGGAGTAATTTTTATTTTCGTAAAGGAGTAATCTTTATTTTCATTATTCAATGAACTTCTCCTGATTTGTCCAAAAAAAAAAAGGCTTAATAAAACTTACACAGGGGAGGGTAGAAGGTAGATATGTTTGTACTAAAAAAGTTGAAAGAAACAAGACTAGATGACAAAGGTAGGCAACTAATACAAATAATTTGTTAGCCATCCTTTTCGTTCATGACATCACACACACATTTGAAGTTCTACACACAAATAGAAGATAATCCAAACATATCAACCTTGAATAATCATAGGATAATACTTAGTTGTAGTCTTTTAAATGTTTAATAGCAAATTTTTTTAAATTAAATTATTTATACTGTTATATATCAATTTTTAACTTTTAATTTTATAACTCTCGTAACATAAAATCAATTTAACTACTAAGTGATAAAATAACTGTCACTTAGATTATATTTTTTGAAGTATTTTAAATATTATATAAAGATATTAAAAATTAAATTGACATGTATATTAGTGTATGCCAAGTTATTAGTCATATATGGTTTTTTAAAATTAAATAATAATATGTAAAAAAATAATTACATTTTTTATCTTTAATAATTAATAATTACCTCAATATTAAATGTCGTTTTAATTAATAATTATTTTAAATATTATATAAAGATATTAAAAATAATTACCTTAAGATTTCCAACAATTAAATTGGACAAGAAATGCGATGAGGCATCCGTCATTGAAAAAGACAGGAAAAACCGGTCCCTTTCGTTGCTCACGTAGTGACAAAAAGATGAAGCTCTTTCACGGCTAAAGATCACAGGAAATGTATGAAAACTGGAACCCACACCGTGAATAATAATAGATTAGGGATCACGCAAAACGACAAACACCGTGAACTCAGCGAAGGCTTTAAATTTAAAACCACACCCTGAAATTTTCTACGATGTTTCTTGGTTTTCCATATTTTAGTGCATGAACGCCATTTGTTCAACGCGACAGATAATAATTCACCACAAATTTTTTTATATATTTTAGAGTGTTATTTTAATATTATATTTAATAACATTTAATTTTAAACTAAATAATACTGGGGGTCCCACAGAGTAACTTTAACGAGCCTCACATAAATTTACCTGAAATGATATTAGTCATTAAATATATTCTTAGGGTAATACCAAAATGGTGTATGAATGTATCTAAAACATTTCATAATTTAAAATTTAATCACAATAAATTTTTATTTTTAAATTTAATTTATTTAGGATATAATTAAACATAGTTCTATTTTTTTTTTCTAAAAGGTGAATCATTTTTAAATCTTACCAAAATTGATTAGGAAAGAATAAAAAATATTATTGGAAAAATATAAACATTTTAATAATATTATTAAAAATGTAATCAAACAATTGTGTTTAATTAAATTTCTTTAAATCAAAAACATAATTTAAGAAAAAGTTTATTAATAAAAAATTCAAATCCAAAAATGACAGATTTGTAATTGCATGATAGGATAAGAGAAATTACATTTACTTGTGAAATTATTAAAAATTATATTTATATATCTTTTAATTTTATTTTATATAAAAAATATATTTTTTATTTATAAAATTGTTGATGAAATTTATGTTTTATAATTTTTTTTAAATTTATAAATAACTTAATATAATAAATTATTGACATATTAAATTAATATTTATAAAAGAATTAGTACAATTTTTTTTCAAAATTTTGATATATTCTTCCACTTATTCTTGCGTTTTTATCGATAGTGATAGATATTTAAGACCGTGCCTCCTCCTTCCAACTGAAACCCAGTAGTATTAAACACTGTCAAAAGTTGAGGTTCCTTTACGGCAACCATGGCTTCCACTCTTGCCTCCTCCTCCCTCTCAACGAAAACCCCAAACCCATCCCTCTTCCAATCTTCTTTTCACGGTGGCTCGTTAACTACAAGCAGAAGCGTTCGAGTTCAACCTGTTCGATCAAATGATCCACGGAACCTTTCCGTCTCCATGTCGTCGGCCGCCTCATATCCGCCGTACGATCTTAGCAGTTTCGCGTTCGAGCCCATCAAGGAGTCCATCGTGTCCCGTGAGATGACCCGCCGGTACATGACGGACATGGTCACCCACGCTGACACCGACGTAGTGATAGTGGGTGCGGGTTCCGCTGGGCTTTCCTGTGCCTACGAGCTCAGCAAGAACCCCTCCGTCCAGATCGCCATCGTCGAACAATCCGTCAGTCCCGGCGGTGGTGCTTGGCTCGGTGGCCAGCTCTTCTCTGCCATGGTAACCCAAAAGAAATACGTGTTTGTTTGTTAGATTTAAACCGTGAAAATCTAACGTGGCGTTTGTTGGAAAAATTTTAAAATTTTTTGGTCTGTTAAAAGATTTCAATTCAATTTTCTTGGTGGAAAAATTATTTATTTGGATAATTAATTATTTTAAGGAAATTTTATATTTTTTTTGGGGTTCTATTTTTGCAATATTTTTTTGGCCGAGAGTGCTTGGTCTGGGTCTAGATCTGAAGTTCTGGACTCATGGACCAACAGGGTTCGAACTCGCATCTGTCGCTAGTTATATTAGTTGGATCATTTTGATTTGGTTCTAAACAGATTACAATATTTGTAACGTAATTTATTTATTTATTTTGGATGAACTGAGTGTGTCAAAACACACTCAAAAGTAAACTAGAAAATCTGATCAAACCCAGATTTTAGATCATCAGAAAAAAGCATCTAATCAATATTATCTTCGCAGGTTGTACGAAAACCAGCACATCGCTTCCTAGACGAGCTTGGAGTTGAGTACGACGAGCAAGAAAACTACGTCGTAATTAAGCACGCGGCTCTGTTCACATCGACCATAATGAGCAAGCTCTTGGCTCGGCCAAATGTGAAGCTGTTCAACGCGGTGGCAGCCGAGGACTTGATCGTGAAGAACGGGAAGGTTAGTGGCGTTGTGACCAACTGGGCTCTGGTCTCCATGAACCACGACACCCAGTCGTGCATGGACCCTAATGTGATGGAGGCTAAGGTGGTGGTGAGCTCTTGCGGCCACGACGGTCCATTTGGAGCCACCGGGGTGAAGAGGCTCAAGAGTATTGGGTTGATTGATAGTGTCCCGGGAATGAAGGCTCTGGATATGAATGCTGCGGAGGATGCTATAGTCAGGCTCACAAGGGAGATTGTGCCTGGGATGATCGTCACTGGGATGGAAGTTGCAGAGATTGATGGTGCCCCAAGAATGGTAAAAATTTACCCTTTGATGTTTACCCACTTTTTCCTCTCCTAAACACAGCTTCATTAGTTTTTCTTTTTCACTGTGCTTTCACTTTGACCAATATAAGACCAAGAAAAGCATTTTTTTTTTTCCTTTTTGATAATAAAGTGAAGTACCTAATTATTTCTTCGTTTGATGAACTGAAAATGAAGGGTCCAACATTTGGAGCTATGATGATATCAGGGCAGAAGGCTGCCCACCTAACCTTGAGGTCACTGGGTCTCCCCAATGCTATGGACCAAGTAGAAAATAACATCCACCCAGACCTTGTCCTAGCTGCTGCTGATAATTTGGCTGAAATTGCAGACGCTTGATCCATCTTTGTTTGTTTTAATTATCATAAATAATAGTTTGTTTAGTTTTTAGCTACGCTGCTAGGACACATGGTTTGTGTCTGGTTTCATATTTATGTGAATGTTTGTGCCTTTTTAAGGTTTTGTTTATAAGGATTAAGCTTTAATGATGGATGGGCTTATGTAGTTGATAGTTTTGTTATGTAGATGAATGTGTTTGATAAATTCTCTCTCTTTCTTTCTTCTTTTATTATTTGGCTAAATTACAGTTTATCTTTTTATGTTTGTCCTGTAATAAACTTTTTTTATTTTTAATTAAAATATTTCAGTTAACTCTCTTTTGATTTATTATGTAATCACTTAATTATCATATAATATTTTTTATTTATATTCTAATACAAATTATTACATGAATGTTAAAATAATAAATAATTTCATTGTAAAAATCCTATTTTACTCATTTTTTATACAGTTTCAAATAATTATGATACTATTAATTAAATTAAGCTAACAAAGTCAATTTTTAAATACTATATCGATCTTAACAATAACTTCAAAAAATTATAAAATTGTAAAATGTATAATTAAAATGTATTTAAAAAAAATAAAATTACTAATTTATTTAACATTCATGTCATTATTTTATTAAACTTTAGATGAAAAATATTACAAAGGTAGATAAGTGACTACAGAGTTAAGTAACATAATTTAAAAATCATAGAGTACAATCTAATTTTGAGTCATACTACGTAGAGCTAAATTGTAATTTAATATTATTATATTTTGACAAAAAAAAACTCTATTTTAATAAAGAATTAGATTAATAATATATCATCTTCCTATAATAAAATAAAATATTTATGTTCTTATCTTCAAGTTTCAATGGAGCTGAAACTTTAACTTTGCCTCCTATATGCATAAGTTAAGCTCCATTAAAGTGAGGGAGTTTAGTTCTTTTTTTTTTTTCTTCTAATTACTAAGAAACCAAGTCAATATCATTTTTAATAAACCAAATATTAGTTACCAACACAGAAATGAGTAGTTTTACTTAAATAATAATTATTTTTTGAATAAATAATGAGTAATTATTATATTTTATATATAAATTTAACTGTAGTTCTTTGACTTTAAATTACTCCATTTAATTTATTTTTAAATTTTAAATATTATCATATAAGAAATTTATATAAAATAATTCAAACATTGTGTAAATATCTCTATCCATAAATTACTTCCACGTTTTTTTTAATAAATGTAACATTTGACTTGATTTTCTCATTTTGCACTTCTCCCAATTCCTAATTATACAAGAGTTTCACACACTGAGCGATGGCAATGGAACTTGTTTTTGGGATTCCGGCAAGAATATTAATTTAATATATTATAATATTTATTTTAGTAATTTTTTATTCACATATTTTATTTAATAAACTAAAAAAATTAAATATATTAGTATATCTGTTTTATTTACATAGTTGCAATTTGGGAGAATTCAAGGATTTGATGTTGTACTACTACCAATTTAATCATATTATTTTTTTCATTTTACATTATTTTATTTTTTATGCTAGTCTCTATAAAAACAAGGACAAGCAAGACATTGATTCAACTGAATATTTTTTTTCAATTGAATTGAATTATTTATTTGAGTTAATTAAATCAAAATAAATTTAATTTTTTATAAAATTAATTCATATAATTATTTTTTTATAAATTTATATTTACGCATTATGTAACAAAGTAAAATTAATTTATATTATTAAATAATTTTTTAGATACGTTATAATTAATTAAATTTAAAATATATACTAATTTTTTATTATAAATAAAGATTCACCCAGTTAGTCATCGTTAAACCAGTGACGCGATTTATCCTATGGTTTACCGATTTAATATTTGATCAAATTCCAGTAACTACCGCTTGTTGGTGTATACCCCTATCAACAAGCTCTGCTCTTCCCATAATTCAATTTTTGTAATCTGATCTCTTGCAAACAAAATCAATAAAGGAACAGGGAATCTGGAATTATTAACTTTTTTTTTTTAAGAGAAGATTTGAAGAAATGGATGAATTATTGGTTGCTATACTGTCGATGCTTCTCGTGGTGGCATTGATTCCATTATATCTCTGGAAACGACGTCAGGATTCTCGATCACCAGGTTTCCAACATGAAGTTTTCTTCTCCGAGTTTTCAATTAGGTTTTGCTTTCATCAATTTCAATACCTTTTTTCGCTAAAACCTTAATTGCTTCAGGAGCCTCGGAGGGAAGTTGTGGTACGCGCCACTGGCACTTCATCAGCTGCAGCGGCAACGATTGAAGGTTTTTCATATAATTTATGTTTTTGTTCCTAGATGGAAGTGTAAAAGATAAAACAATTGTATGTTGTTCTGTTTCCTGCTTTGTTTTTTTATGTTTTTTTTAATCAAAATTTTATGTCTACTGCAAGAGCATGTTAATAAAAATGTGGCAGTTGGAATGGAAACTGAAAATTGCATTTGTGACAGAATCTGTCGAGCAAAGTGACGATGAAGCTGCTGCTGGTGAGCATTATGAGCATCAAAGAAAAAAGAAAAGAAACGGCAAGAGAGGGAAGATCGACGATGGGTATTATTCAAACCTTTTATACCCTAGGATTTTTTTACCTTTTCTTTTGGTTGTCGATAGAAGAATACTGAAGGCAAAAATAGATTATATATTTGATTCACCAAAAGAAAAATAATGTTAGTATTTCTATGATAAATCAAAGATGATGTGTAATTGGGGTTTTATGAGAATCTTAACAAAGTTTAATTTTTAGACAGATCTCATATTAAATATGTAAACTATTGAGTATCAGATATGCTCTTTTAAGTATATAAATATAAACGGGCTTTTCCAATCTGATAAGGGTTATAAATCTATCATTACAAAAGGAGTGAGGACTGGGGAATTAAAAGAGTTAGCATGCTTGCGCTGTTTATGTATTCCTTGAGTTCTTGGAATTGATTTTCTTTGCTTAGATTGTAATTTCTTTCTTGGTTTTCTATTTTAGAAAAAGTTTAAGGCATTGGTTACATTGTAATCCCTTTTTTTTTTTTGGAAGGCTGAAGATGCTGCGTAAGAGTTGAGGCAGACAGAACAAGACCATTATGCAGAGATGCGGATGAAGAGCGTGAGGTGCTGGAGCGTAGGCTGGTGGGTTCATAACTTTACTCTTGATTTGATTTCAGGATTAGTTTTCTTATGGTTTGTTAGTTGCATAAATTTGGCTGTGGTTCATATAGGAAGAGGAAGCCGAAGCTCAGAAGGCCAGGGAGGAGGAAGCTGCTGCATTAGAGTTTGAGAAGTGGAAAGGTGAATTTTCAGCAGATGATGAAGGTACTTTGGAAGAAGTACAAGATGGTAATCAAGACCTGCTAGCAAATTTTGTTGAATATATAAAGGTGATTCTCTATTTCTTTCATATACCTATCAGGTTCTAACCTTCCTTGATTTTCTTCTTACTAAATGCGTGAAAATTCATATATTTCAGTAGGGCATCGAAACCTATCAGTTCTTAGCTTAGATTTCCATTGTCACTTATAGCCATTGTAATTTATTTTTAATATTTGTTTAATCATTCAGAATCACAAATGTGTTCCCTTAGAACATCTTGTTGCAGAATTTAAATTATAGACACAGGTATTCTTTCTCTTATTCTTATGTATTCCCTCATTTTCCACTCGCTTTTCTCATACATTAGATGTTGGTCTAAGTTTATGGATGAAATAATGTAAAGTGGTAGTGAATTCTATGTGTTATAATATTATAAGTATTTAAAGCCGTATATACTCTGTTGGTTCATATCAATCTATATGATTGTTATAGTTTGTACTGTCTGAGTGTTCTATCGCGATACATTCAAAGGGTTTCCCTTTTTATACAACCCTTAACTGATGCAGGATCGGATCAATCGCATCACGTCCCTGGAAAGTATTGGTAAGTGTCTTTCTGTATCTTTCTCATATATAAAAGTATCGTTTCTCTTTCTTTTGGAGTTGCATAAAAGACTATAATTTATAATTCATATCCCACATGAAAAGCTATGAGTGGTCCTCTTGTTGGCTGCTCTTATATGAGGACATTCCATTTCCCACATAGAATGACTAGGCAGAATGTTACTAGCAGTTTCAAGTGTCATTTTTCTTGCATTATGTTTACTCAACCAAGTTTTCTAGCAAACTAACAGTAACTTGTTTTCACTTTGTGCAATCAAGGGGCATATATAATTTTGTCAGTTTTTAAAAGTTATCTACTAGTCTTTAACTTTATTCGTTAATATTGCCAATCCTAATTTCTTGTCTATACTACTTAAATATTGCTACTATTGCCTTCAGACTTTGACATGTATGTACATATAATATATCTTTGAGAAGAAAATTATACCTTTACCTACATTTTCTTTCTCACAAGTCAATGTAACTTAATGTTTTAGAAGAAACTGATCCTAGCCTTTCAGAAATATACAAAGCAATAGAAACCCTGTATCTGTTGATACAAACTAATCTCTGCTTAGTTTATCACTTCAGAACTAAATAATTTCTTTTTGACTAATCTTTTTTTGAGATTTTATTATGTTTTGCACATAGCTCGATCCTTGCCAAGGTACATATAATCTTATGTTTATATGCATCAGGGAGGCTTTCTGGTGTCGTGGATGATAGAGGAAAATATATTTACATCTCACAAGAGATGAAAGCTGTTGCTGATTTTGTTAAGCGGCAAGGGAGGATTAGCATTTCCCACCTAGCAAGTAAGTCCAACCAGTTCATCGATTTGGAGCCTAAAACCCAGCACATTGAAGACATGACTGTGGAGGAGATTACTGTTAACTAACATAGTCTTCTGGGTATAGGAAAATCATGCAAATTGCATCATACAAAGGTGGACATCATCTTCATTCCATATTACTTTTGTAGGCAAGGTAGATATTACATGATTACAGGATTACAAGAATGCAACGATAATGCTCAAGTAAAATAAGGTAGCTAGTTTAGCTTAGGATTTGGTACATGACTTTTAGCAGCTTTGGCATATAGCTGCAGTCGCGGTGAATTGGGCACGGGTACCCAGCCTTCTTGGCAAGGTTACCAACCATTGGATTCTACTCTTAACTAATTAACCATTTCAATCGAATAGTTGATAATCCTGCCAATAAGGCAGAATGCCATTGAATTCACCCAGCAACCACAATTTTGTTCCTGCAGAAGTTCTGTTGTATTTGACATGAACAGAGTAGTAGAGAACTTGTTAACGGAAAATTCGGGCATAGTTTTATGATATTGTAGGATGGTGTTTATTCAACGCTCTGCTTGTTATTCAGAGAGAACTCACAAAATCATATTAGCTTATGTATATATTTGGAGGATCTAAAAGGGGCTCAATTTATTCAGCTGTTTGGCAAGAAAAATGTTGGTGTGAGCATTACTATGAAGAAACTTAAGAGTTCAGAAACTGGTGGGGCATCTAAAGGTTGTTCTGTTTCCTGAGCTGGGAAATTATGGTTTAGAAAGCAATCAACAGCAATAACGTATTGTGCATTCTACCTTGAAGGGGATGAATTTGGTTGCTTAAAAAAATTGTTTCTGGTAGAAAAAAAAAATTAAGAAAAAAAAAGTTATTCCAGTGTCAAGATAGGACATACTATATTTGTTGAACATTTAGTAATAAAAGATTGCCAACACAAATCAAATCAAATATCTTTTGAGTCAATATTTGATCTTATCAATTGAATTAATATTGGGTTAAATTTGGTTCAAAACAAAATAATGTGACCCTTTCATTTTTTGAAAAGCTATAATTAAATTATTTTGTTGAACTATCAGTGAGTTAATTGAGTCAATGATATAAAACTTTTCTTAGTTGAAGATTTCAAATTCAAATCTTAGTTGAAGTGAAATTAACTTAAAAATTATTTTATCATAGATTTATCATTATGTTAATAGAAAATGCTAATGTGGACCTTAAGTCATCAATAAAGCCTCCTTTTAATCACGGACTACTTTTATGACACACAATTTAAATTAAGTTCTATTCACATGATATTATTTCCTCCAATTAAAAACACATTATCTTAGTTTTTGAACATCGTTGAGATAGTCTATATGAAAAAAAGAAAGAGAAAAAATTATGATAGTTTTATATTGGTTGTTTAACACCCACATGGGTGTTTTATGTTAACATAATAATTTAACTATAAGAGAAGGATATAATGTTACGTCCTAATTTAATAAAATACGAATAACACAATTAACAGATAATTTTATTTATATTTATTTATATATAACTTTACAATATTACATATCAAAAAAATATTATATATTTATAAGTTTTCAGTATAGTTAATTATATATGTTAAAATTATATTTAACAATATTACAACAGAAATAGAAATATTGTCCGTAGCATTCAGAGCATATTATACATTACAATTACAAAATATTTTAAATATTTTGAGCCTTAGAAGCAACGTAGGCTTACTCAGAGAATATAACACCTAATTGATCACGTAGCAGGAGGACCAAACTCTATATCTTTATTTGGAAAAAAATGTAAGCATCATGTAGTGAGTTTAACAACTCAGTGAGCAGATAACACTTCCTATGACTTCTCAGATCAATATATGGATATACTTATGTATTAAAATTTATCACATCTTCAAAAATACATTCATATGGGATTTTCATTTTTAAATATTTTCAGTTCAAATCACATTCAGATATCTGTAACTATATATGATACATTATAATTATTATTCAAACATTGATATGCATTAAAAACATTTCTTATAAAAATATTAGAAGGATCTCATATCAAAACCACTATATCAGAGTTTAATCCCTTTTGTACTTTGTTGTTGTATGATTTGCCTATATTTAGCATTCCAGCTAAAATTTGTCCTACCACCATTCAAGAGGATACGCGAAGGGGCTCTAATATAGACAATTTTTCAAACATAAAGTAAGAGAAGACAAATCACATATCATATAACTGGTATTTCGTCCAGATAGGAGGCATTACGCTCTTCATCACATATCATATTTCGTGTATTGGCCCTCACATGAGACTAGCACTACCCTTGCTAGCTGAGGTATTAAAGTGCACCAAGGATAACATTACCTACTGTTAGCAAACAGTGTTTCCAATAAAATTTCTCCACAGAAAATATCATATGCACATATTTAATATCATTCAAAACAGAGTTTTCAGTATAATACAGAATTTTAGTATCAATACAACTCATCTATTATACATTTCCCAATCAGAATTTATCACATATACATGCATTTTCTTGAGACAATCATATAGCTTTATAAATTAATGCCACGTATATAAATATTCATTTAATCATTTAATGAAAAATACATGTAGAATTAAATATACCATGAGTTCAGAAAATCAATTTTTAAAATTATACTCTTTTTAAACTATATTTCAGATTGTAAACAATTTAGATAATTTAATCAATTTCAGAAATATATAAAAGTATAAATAACTTATAAACCTAATCAATTACACATTTAGAGATTAAGAACAGTATAAAGTAAGTCATAAAAAAATTATCTACTCACAAAGTTAGAGTTCCAAGTTGGACAACTTCAAAATCTATATTTTCAATTCGAATTTGATAAAATAGACTCCAAACATGAGTTCGGAGGATCTAAAAACTTTGAAAATGACTCCAAATTTACAAAATTTGATCTCCGAAAACTCGATCAACGCAAGTCAACATAACAGGGGCTGGAGCCATGCGCTGCACGCGCCATCAGAAGGGCTGCGCCACCGAAGGAGATGCAGTGCGTGAGGGCGTGTGCAAGGGAGGATGAACTTGAAATTTGAGATCTTATGGTTTCGACACCTTTTGGATCAATCTACAGTGTTAGTTTTTGCGTTTGAGAACTATAAATAAGAGTTTCGAATATTACCTCTTTAAGTGATTTTTTTCTCCATTTTCTGGCCAATCTTCGGCCAATTTTTCAGAAACTAATCAGATGGATTTGTAGAACTCTTCGTCCTGAGTCCGTTGGCGGTGGTGGTGTCGAAATCCGAGGTCCAAAAGCGATAAAATTTTAGAAAAAAATTTTAAAGTTTCGAGAGAGAAAAATTTGAAGGAAAGAGAGAGAATTATGAAATTTTCTACTTCTTGAGTGATTGAGACTTTTAAAATATTTCGGAGGACCTTGCTGTAAAAATTCAATTTTAGATGGAGGTCATTGTAAATTTTTCTTGTTTATACTTTAACCCTTAAACTTTTAAAAAATTGTATTTTGACTCCGAAACGTAAATTCTCATATTTTTTTTGTAATTCTTTGACCAATGTAATAAATAAATATATTTTCAACGGTTCTTATCTCTATTTTAAAAAAAAAAATTTTATTTAAATTTTTCTTTAATTTAGATTTTTTTTTTAATTTTAAGGCTATTACATATAATTACAACTTTTTTTAAAAAAATGAGTCACATTGTTTTCTTTTAAATTAGAGAGATTAAATAGAACATTCGCAATATATATTAAAAAGACCAAAAGAATTTAAACTTAATGTGTATTAATTGAAAAAATTATTAAAGGGAAGATTCACAACATAAGCTTATAAGCCAAAGATGACAGATTAATGATGTTCGAACTCTTCAAGGATAAAGCAGAGCATTTTAGTCGAGGAGAATAAAGTATGTTAGACAGCGTTTAAGCAGCCACTAAGATGCAAAGAGAGGAATATATAAGGCAAAATGTGAACACAAGCAGCAAAAAGATACAACAGCAAAAGAAGAAAAAAAAAAGAAAAAAAAAAAGAACACACACACGCACACACAGAGATTCTTAATTAAGATGCTAATTACAAGCTAACTCAACTTCTTATCCTTAGAATCTCAGCTTCTGAACTTGTCATGAGCTGTGTTTCATTTTACTTAGAAGCATGCTCCACGGCCACATGTATGGAGGATTCGAATATCCTGATCATGTTATACAATGTTTTATCAGTATAGAGATAGATATCAACAAAAATAAATTATATTCATGTTTTTTTCTCATTTGGCTATCATATCGTATGAAAGAATCAAAATTTACAAATATAACAAATAATAAACAAAAAATTTACATATCAACTTTTTTATTTTATTAAATTAACGACAAAAGTTATTATTTTAAAGAGTTTTGACCATTTCCTTTAATAATTGTACTGTAATATTTTAAGAAAAAAATGTATTTATTCAATCTTATTTATACTATATTACAATAATTTTTCAATTTTTATGTTTTATTGCCTACTCTTCCGTTTAAATCAAACATTAAATTTAATGTTTTAAACCTATTATAGCTCTTTTGCTACTTGTCACACCACTTTCGTATATTCTTTTTAGTTAGTGTTGAGATGGTTGGGAGTATAAACAAGTGAAAAGAGAAGTATAATAAATTTTTTGAATTCACATGAATGATACAAAAGTATGTGTAGTGTTTTACCTAAAAAAAAATCATGTATAATACATGTTACTTTAAAAATTTCAAATTTAATGTCAAATTTGACTAAATATGTGTATTCATTATAACGTGACATATAAACAAAAAAAGGGTTGTAATAGTTTTTAAATTAGGAAGATAATTGTAATTGAAATTATTAATTAAGAATAATAAATATAATTTTTTCATATTTTAAAACTTCATAAACTTTAAAAAATAGATGAATTTAACTAATAAAAGACAAGGTTATAAATTAGCCTTAATATATAAATTTGCTGATTTATAATTGACTTTGCCTATCAATTCTTAATAAATAAAATCTACCTAAATTTGTTTCACTTTTCATACATTATAGTGTTAAGAGCCCTAAAAGGGAAGTTAGAGCTTCCATAACGGGTTACTAATTTTAGCTCAAAATAACTATATAAGTTACTACAAATTGATGACATAACCATATTTCTCGAGGAGAGCCGTTATGGGTTTTAACTTTACAACCATATTGGACAGATAACAAAACCATAGTCCACTACAACCTTAACACGTCCACCGAAGCCCCCGCTAAAACTAGCGGAACACATTTCAGCTTGACCTTGTCGCTCCATTGTCTTCTCCATTTATAATCCTTTACTTCTCTCTCTTCTAGGCTTCTGGGGTTTACCAGAATTCCCCTCTTTTTACCCAGCTCTCTCTCTCCTGTGCCGCGTTAACCTGGCGCGGCCTCTAATTATTTCTCCCTTGTTCAGAAACTGTAAATTATAATAGAGAAGGACAAAATTTATAATTTCCTTCGAGAATTATTAATATAAACATAGGAGAGATGAAAGTTGCTTGGAAGGCTTCCTCGTCCTTCCGGCGTACGTTGTTTTTTATATTATTCGTGTTTCTGTGTGTTTCCGAGGTTTGTTACGGGCAAGACTACGAGGAAGAGAAGCCTAAGAAGAAGCCTAAGCTGAAGGAGCTTGACACGTGCAATGGCATCTTCTTGACGTACACCTTCCAAGGGCGCACCAAGGAATTCCCGCACTTCAAGAATGTGACGAAGCAAGCATGGGCGTTTAAGGCGGAGGCCTCGTTGACAAATGTCGGCGAAGACGAACTGAAGGGTTGGCAGATGTACGTGGGGTTCCAGCACCGGGAGATCTTGGTCACATCCACCGGTGCCGTCCTCATTGACGGCGGGGACTTCCCGTGGCCGGTGGGAAACGGGACTACTTTTGCAGGGAATACCGTAATGGACTTGAAAACCGCCATCGATACTGCTGGGGATTTTGATCAAATGTCCGCTAGGATTGAGATGACGGGCACCCAGTTTGGCCTAAAAGCGGGAACCAATCCAATGCCCAAGAAAATCAAGCTTGTCAACGACGGGTACAAGTGTCCCGCATCAACACGACGTGGTGAGTGTTTTTTTTTTTAATTAAATATAATTTGATAAATACTCTTCCCATTAAGGTCCCTTACACTATCATGAGTGAGGTAAGGTATATCTATGTAAGAACAAGAGATAAAGAAGTCAAAAGATTTATACTTGTGAGGAGAGAACACTATTTATAGGTGAACTCGGAATTATTTTTAAAAAGTACGTTTGACAAAAGTAAAGATCGCTATTGGCTTCGTATCAACAGTACGGTTTGAATAGAGGATTATGCCATCGCTTTGTACGATGGTGGTCGCGACATTGTCTTTATTTGGACTAGAATAGTGTGTAGTCTAAGTTTATCTAAGTTAAATGAGCCTAAGTTTATTAGGTCGAACTTACTCGGTGGTCCAACTAGTAGCTCAAAGTCGATCGATTCTATTATCTTAGAGATCAGTCGGTCTGCTTAACGTGCGCTCAAATTATATATCATCATTGTTGATCAGGTAGAACAGAAGAAATCGAAATAGCACATATGGGAAGCTTTTTGAATGCTAAATCATAGAGGGTGGGGTATATTTTGTTACTATGGTCAGGTCTGAACAAAAGAGACCTGAAAGAGGTCAAACATAATCTAAAAATGGCCTCACATAAATTATAGAAAGTATTCTTACTTGCTGATAACACGAAGAAATATCACATCATAAGATTCATTCTTATATATTGGTCTAGTTTGGCAGCCCTCTCCATGAAAGAATGTTTTCGTACGTTAAAAAAACTGTCAGATAGACACAAAATGTTACATACATATAATTACATGTTTTTTTTTAAATGAAATTAGCGGGTGTCTTAGTGATCTCTCACGAGAAACATCAGTATTGACATTTCGTTGCACACTATTATTTTTAAGAATTTCTGTGTAGATATAATCTGAATTTTTTTTAGAGTTTCGAAAATTCTCGAGACGATTAGATAGTATATCTTAGAACCAATTGACTCATTGTTATTTAACATAATCTGCATTTGAATTAATTATTTTCCTGATATGGGTATTTTTTAATAGGGACGACGATGTTTGTGTGCTGCACAAAGGACCCCAAGGCCAAGGTGACGAAGGGGAAGACCAAGTACCCTCCTCGTCGTAACGGAGACGTAACAATCGCGTACGATGTACTTCAAGCCAACAAGAACAACTACTACGCCCAGGTCACCATCGACAACAACAACCCTCTTGGTCGTCTCGACCACTGGAACCTAACTTGGGAATGGCAAGGCGGCGAGTTCATCAACAGTATGAAAGGCGCTTTTACCCACAAACGCGACACCACCACGTGCCTCTTCGGCCCTGCCGGAAAATTCTACGGCGACTTCGACTTCTCCCAAGCCGTCAGCTGCGAGAAAAAGCCCGTCCTCTCCGACCTCCCACCTCAAATGAAAGAAGACGAGAAGGTCGGAAAACTCCCCGGATGCTGCAGAAACGGCAGCGTTTTACCCCCCACAATGGACCCGAACAAAGCCAGATCCATGTTCCAATTAAGTGTCTTCAAAATGCCACCTGATAATAACCTCCGTACCGCCTTAACTCCACCTGTCAATTGGAAAATCGACGGCGTTCTTAACCCACAGTACAAATGCGGGCCCCCAATTCGTGTGGACCCAGCTGAATTCCCAGACCCAAGTGGGATCAGCGACTCCGTTAGTTTGGCCATTGCCAGCTGGCAGGTAGTCTGCAATATAACCAAACCCAAGCCCAAGCAAAACCGCTGCTGTGTCTCCTTCTCAGCTTTTTACAACGAATCAGTGATCCCTTGTAACACCTGCGCTTGTGGTGGGTGCGAAGACACCAAATCATGCGACCCCGTGGCCCCTGCCTTGCTTCTTCCATCCCAAGCCCTTCTGGTTCCTTTCGAGAACAGAACCGACAAGGCCCGGGCTTGGGCCAATCTGAAGCACTTTAAGGTGCCCAAGAAGCTTCCATGTGGGGATAACTGCCCCGTGAGTATAAACTGGCATATAAACTCAGATAGCAAAGGTGGATGGACGGCTAGAATGACTATTTTCAACTGGAAAGAGTATAACTTCGATGACTGGTTCGCTGCGGTGTCGTTTAAAAGGGTTTATAATAATTACGAAAATGTGTACTCCTTTAATGGCACCAAGATTGATGACCTCAGCACCATCTTCTTCCAAGGGTTGAAAGATATGAACTATTTGGTTGGACAGACGAATGGGTCGAAGCCGTATGATCCTAAAGTTCCTGGGAAGCAGCAGAGCGTGATCTCATTTAATAAGAAGAACATTAATAATTTTGATATTAGAAAAGATGGGTTTCCCTCCAAGGTTTATTTTAATGGAGAAGAGTGTGCTCTTCCTACACATACTCCCATCCAGGGCTCTTCAGGAAACCTTCAAGCTTCTATGCTTGCTGTCATAGTCATGGCCTTTGTGACCTTCTTGCTCATGGCAGATCATTCCTTTTACTGATCTTCATCATCGTCCAAGTGGGTGTGTAAATCAAGTGTCTATATATGCAAATGGGGGAAGGTGTACGTACCTAAAATGCATGTGATCATGGGAGGCATGGAATTTCAAGTCCCTATTTGTGTAAAAATGATGATTATACTACACTACATATGATAAGACAAAATTGAGGGTGCAAATATTTCTAGTTCTTATTCATGTTAGATCGCCTTTTGTTTTATTTTGTTTTGTTTTAATTTTCTTTTTCTACATTACTTCAGTACGTATGTAAATTGTTCAACTGGAAATACACGTTTTCGAACAATTAGTTTGCATTGATTGATCATGGAATCATTTTCTTATTGTCTCAAAAGTCAACACCTAAGAGATTATCCATCTTACGATCATTGTTTTCTGTCTTGGTTTATTAATTATTTCGTTGGTTCCTAGCTAACTGAAAGCTAGCTGATAGGCACGAACTAAAGGCCTGGTTTGAAAGTTTGAGAAGAGAAAAATGAATTTACTTACATTCCAAAATTCTAATGAGTGTTTGTCAACCTAGAAAAATTAACTAGAAATTTCGTGTGGGGAGATCAACCTGACAAGAGAAACCCCTATCTCGTAAACTGGGGAAGTGTTTGTCAACCTAAAGAAAATGATGGGATTGGTTTGTGCAGCTACAGACTCACTAATGAGGCTCTCTTAATGAAGGTGGGCTGGTCAGATCCAAGTACAGCTGTGGTGCAGACACTATTCCTAACGTTGATAAAAAACAGAATTCTTCAGATTTATGGAGGTGGTTGTGCAAGGTTTGGAATAAGGTGGAAACTGGCATTGGATGGTCCTTAGGGAATGGCAGCTTCTGGACCGATAATTGGGTGCATGGGAGTCCTACCCTTGAAAGCCTATGAGTGAACGAACTATCAGGGTAAAGAAGTAGCAGTTAGTTATAATTTAGTTTTGTCATTTCCTCCCACATTATATAAAAGGGAGAGCTTCTCTGTGTAATTTATTTACGTTGCATGAAATAGACAAAGTCTCTTTTCTACAATTTTCTCTTTTAGCCGCCAGACGTGATATGGTATCCGAGTATTCGGCTCATTCTGCATTTTGATTCCTCGATCATTTTCTGTTATTCACGACTTCGTTAATGGCTGTAGCAGAGGATTCCAATAACCTCTACAATCATTTCTTTCTTCATCCATTAGATTCACCTGGTTTGACATTAGTTTCCCAGAGTTTAAATGGAGATAACTATAGTTTATGGTATTGTGCGATGAGGATGGCACTGTTAACTAAGAACAAGTTGAGTTTTGTAGATGGATTGATTGTTCCTCCTACAGAATTGGATGGAAAAAAATTTCTAATTTGGCAATGCAACTATACTATAGTTGCTTTGTGGCTTCTGAATTCCATTTCAAAGGAGTTGACAGCTAATGTCATTTATTCATCTATTACTGCAGAATTCTGAAAACAGCTTAAGGAAAGATTCAAACAACAAAACGGTCTAAGAATTTTCTAATTAAAGAAAGAACTGACAAACCTATCATAGGGTTCCATGTCAGTAAGCCAGTATTTTACGAGGTTGAAAGGACTTAGGGAAGAATTATTTGAATATCGTCCAATCCATTCTTGTAGTTGTGGTGGGGTTAAGCCTTTAATTGAATTCCTACAATCAAAACATGTTCTTTGTTTTGTTATGGGTTTAAATGAATCCTTTTATGCTACAAGAAGTCAAATCTTACTGATGGAGTCCACTCAAATCAATTGTGTTTCCTCCTTAGTGTTACAAGAAGAAAAACAAAGGGAGGTTGAAAGATTCAACGTACAAACTGATTGTTCACCGGCTTATCGTCTTTAAATCTGATCAGAAGCAAAGTTTAGAGTCTAAGGGAAGATATGGCAAGAAGGATCGTCCCTTGTGCTCTCCTTGTAAAATTTTTGGACATTCCAAAGATAAATGCTATAAATTGTATGTCTATCCACCAAATTATAAAAAGAAACAAATAGTAGGCTTAGCTCATATGCTTGCTGATGGTTTAACTGACAATACAGTGCCGCAGTTTACTCCACATCAACATCAATGGCTATTACAATTGCTCAAGAATTAGATATCACTAGTTTCAGTCCCTCTCTCAGAGAATCATACCATAGTTGATCCCAATGCTATGGGTAAGATTTTTTCATTATCCCATTTTCATATTCCTCAACATTCCTGGATTTTAGATTCAGGATTACGACCCATATTGCTTGCACTCTTAAGCATTTCGTTTATCATAAACCATTGACTAACAAGTTTGTTCTTTTGCCAAACAAAGCTAGAGTTCTTGTTGCTACCATAGGAATTGTGAGATTGAATCTATGTTTTTCCATCTTTGATGTCCTTTACATACTAGATTTTCACGTTAATCTTATTTCAGTGTATTCCTTATTACATAACTCATTTTACAAGATTACTTTTCTTGCTAACTCTTTCACCTTCCAGAATCACACACAACAGAGGATGATTGTCAAAGGTGAAGTAATGGAGGGTTTGTACGTTTTCAACCCTAAAGAGAAAGAAGGTTTCACTTATAAGAAGATTAATCATTCTGATTTTTCTTCTACTTCTTCCAACTTGAATTCCATATATTGTAATGTTTCTTTACCTAATTGTAAATTTGCTTTCTGTGGCATAACAGATTAGGCCATTTTTCAGACAAAATATTAAAGATTTTTAGTAATAAAATACCATTTCTCTTCCCTTCATCTTTCTCTTCTCATTCTTGTAATATTTGTCCACTATCAAAATTCAGAAAATTGCCTTTCACATCTTTGAATATTTTATCTGATTCTCCTTTTGATTTAATATATTGTGATATCTGGCCCTTATCATCAAGCCATGTATGATGGTAATAGATTTTTTTTTAACTATAGTTGATGATGCATCTCGATTCACTTGAATTTTTTTATTAAAAGCAAAATTTGATGCAGTCCAAGCCATTAAAAACTTTTTCAAAATGGTAAAGACCCAGTTTGACAAGATTGTCAAGGCTATGGGATCAGATAATGCAAAAGAATTATAGTTGATTGAATTTTTCCAACAGGAAGGTGCCCTCCATCAATTTTTCGATGCTTATAGACCATAACAGAACTCCATAGTTGAGAGGAAACATCAATCTCTATTGAATATTGCTCAGGCCCTCAAATTCCAATCCAATATTCCAACCAATGGGGAGAATGCATTAGTACTATAGCACATCTTCTCAATTGAATTCCCACGATTCCTATTCAAAATAAATGCTCCTTTTAGGTCCTGTATAAAAAGGAACCCAATTATAATATTCTTAAAGTCTTTGGATCCTTATGCTATATAGCAACCACTTCACTGGAAAGAAACAAATTTAGTCCAAGAGCAGTCCATGGAATTTTTGTTGGATATATGGCTGATTATAAAGCATACAAAGTATACAATATTTAGACAAGACAATTTGTCATTTACAAAGATATTATTTTTCATGAAGATCAATTTCCCTTCAACTCCTTTATTGCAAATCAATCACAACATGATATATTTTCAGAAGTAGTACTCCTTAATCCCATTCCAGATCATACACCTCAAGGTGACTCACTAACTCATACAAATTATTATAACCTAGACAATTCTCAGTTTTCACTGGATGTCTCTGTTTCTCCCACCACCAGAGAATTAGAAAGACAATCTAGGCCTGCAAGAATTAGTCGACCCCTTGCATATCTCCAAGATTACATTCATTGTGTTTCTACATTGAAAGTACAATATCCCATCCATAATCAAATCACCCACACCAAACTTTCTCAACCAAATCAAGATTTCATCATGCAGATATCTCAAATATATGACCCTCAATAGTATCATCAAGCTGCCAAATTTTCAGAATGAAGACAAGTAATAGCTAATGAGTTGAATGGCATGGAATCCAATCGCTCTTGGCTTGTGGTGCCTCTTCCTCCAAAAAAACACCCAATTGGTTGCCGCTGGGTATACAAAGTCAATTACAAAGTCTGGTGGTAGTTTGGATAGACATAAAGCCTGTTTGGTTGTAAAAAGATACACGCAACAAGCTGGGATCGATTTCATGGATACATTTTCTCCTGTTGCCAAGATTACATCAGTGATGATTCTCCTTTCATTAGCAGCTGTGAAGCAATGACACCTCTTGCAGCTAGACATCAATGTCTTCTTCAATGGTAACTTATTTGAAGAAGTATACATACAAATTCCATTGGGATATCCAAGTTAGGGAAAGAACATGGTTGGTAAATTACATAAGTCCATTTATGGTCTTCAGCAAGCATCAAGACAATAGTTTTCAAAATTCTCTGGAGTTCTCATTTAGAACAGCTTCAAGCAATCCACCAATGACTATTCCTTATTCACCAAGGCTCGTGGACAATCTTTAGTCATTTTACTTGTTTATGTTGATGACATAATAGTGGCAGAACCAAACCTCAGTCAAATTCACAAAATTCAGCACTTGCTTCAATCCATTTTCAAGTTGAAAGTCATTGGTGGTCTGACATATTTTCTTGATTTAGAAATTGCAAAATCCAGCAAAGGAATTTACTTATCCCAAAGAAAATATACACTCCAATTACTAGAAGATACTGATTTCGTTGCATCCAAACCACACTCCACTCCCATGGAATCCAATTTGAAATTGAATCACTCAGATGGAGGCTTGTTAGATGAATCTTCAAAAGTCAGACGTTTAATTGGCAGACTGATGTATCTCACAATATCTAGGCTCGACATTTGCTATGCTGTACATAAACTCAACCAATACATGTCCAACCCATGAGTTCCTCGCTTACTTGCCACTCATAACTTACTATAGTATCTTAAAAATTCACTTGGCCAAGGTCTTCTGTTTCTAGCAAAATCTCATTTTCATCTGAGTGCATATGTTGATGCAAATTGGGGAAGTTGTCTTGACACTCGCAAATCAACTATAGGATCTAGCATTTTTCTAAGCAATTCACTCATTGCTTGAAAATTAAAGAAGCAACCCACTGTTTTCAAATCATTTGTAGAAGTATAATACAGAACTTTAACAAGTGTCACCAGTGAATTACTATAGCTCAAACAATTGTGTAAAGATTTTGAAGTTTTTATTCCTTCGGTGAAGATTTTTTGTGACAATCAATCTGCTATACTTTTTGCTTCTAATCCAACTCATCATGAGAGGTCTAAACACATAGACATCGACTGTCATTTTATTAAAGAATATGTTAACACGAGCTTCTTAAAACTCATTCATGTCAAAAATAAACATGATATCTATCTCCCAACTTGAAGGGAGAGTATCAGAATAAAGTAGCAGTTAGTTATAATTTAGTTTTGTCATTTACGCCTCCCACAGTTATATAAGGGAGAGCTCCTCTATGTAATTTATTTACGTTGCATTAAATAAAGGGAAAAATGCATTTTTCCACCCTGATCTATGGGTATAATTGCAGTTTCCCCTCCTCTTTCTTTTAATTTGGGCAATGTCCCCCCCATTCTTTATTTTTGTGGCAATCTCCCCCCTCCATCTATTTTTATTTTTAAATATAATATTTAGATACTTGAAATGTCTTAATTATCCCTCAAATTTTTTAAAAAAATTATTTTTCGTATTTTAAAAAATACTTTATTTTAACAAAATATTTTTGAAGAGTAATTAAGACATTTCAAGTATCTAAATATTATAATTAAAACATTTTAATAATTTAAAGTATGTTAAAAAAGGAATTTTTATTAAAATAAAGTATTTTTTAAAATATGAAAAATAATTTTAAAAAAAATGAAAGATAATTAAAACATTTTAAGTATTTAAATATTATATTTAAGAGTAAAAATAAATGGAGGAGAGAGATTATAACAAAAATAAAAAATAAGAGAGACATTATTTAAATTATCAAAACAAAAAAAAACTGCAATTAAACTTAGAGTGAAAAAATACATTTTACCATTAAATAAATAAAGTCTCTTTTCTACTGTTTTCTCTTTTAGCCGTCAGGCGTGATACGAACTTACAGCGGAGGAGAAGAACCGAAGTGTGGCTTCTTATGTGACTTGCGAAGGGGAGTGGAGATGGCATGATTTTGTTCATAAATTACCCACAGATATCTGTAGGAAAATTGCTTCACATATTCCACCTTCTGCAGATGCTCCTAATGACATTTTGGCCTGGTTTCCTTCTAATGGCCACAGATTTTCAGATTTCAGTAAATACTGGTAATAGAAATAATCAGATTTGGAAGTTTTCTTGGAAATGGCCATGTACCCAACGCATCAGAGTATTTCTTTAGCTTTTGTGTAAGAACCGTATCATAACTAATGCCCATCGTCATGCTAGAAACTTGACTGATGATAACATTTGTCCCAGGTGCGGCTTGCTTGAAGAAACAACCATGCATGCTCTTCGTGACTGCGTGAAGGTTTATGACTTGTGGTTGACTCTCCTAAAGCCATCTTGCTAGCAGAAATTCTTCTTCCTTGATGTAGAGGAGTGGGTGCTTTGGAAACTTTTTGGCCGATATTCATCCTTGGTGCTGCGGAGCTTTCGAAAATGAATCCTATGCTTAAGTTGGCCGCTGGGATGACAAGAGAAATTCTGATAGGGTGGCAGTTTCCTGAGCAAGGGTGGATCAAATGCAACATCGATGGTTCCAGCCTTGAACGGCGGAGCGCGTTCTGGCTGTGGTGGTGTGCTGCGTGACTGCAGGGAGTTGGGTGTACGGCTTTGCTCGCAATCTTGGCAGTGCAAATGTGCTCGTGGCCGGGCTGTGGGGAGTGTATACGAGTCTCAGTTTGGCCTGGGATCTTGGATATAGAAGGGTGCGCACTTGGAGTCTGAGTCTTTGGTTGCATGCCAATTTGCAAAAAAGGGATGCCATCGCCAACACCCTTGCTTTTCTATGGTTCAAACCATAACTTCGCTTCTACAAGAGGACTGGAGAGTGGTTCTCACTCATTCTTTCAAAGAAGGCAATAGAGCAGGTGACTGGATGGGGCTTTCTGGTTTTGCTGCCTCTCCTGAAGGGTGTGTTACGATTCTGTTGGATAATAATGTATTCCACGGAAGCAGGGTTTCAGCAAAGCAAAGTAGAGAAGAGAGATAGAACGAGGAATTCAGAATTACTTCGTAGAAAAGTATTAAGGAAAATGATTTGTTCCATGATAATTTTTTGTCCATCAGTGATCTTCAGATTATGATATGTGTTAAAAATAATATTTTTTAAAATTATTTTTGATAAGTGATACGATCTGGACATCGCTGATGAATAAAAAATTATTCACTAACGATGTATCAAATACTAACTCAAGTATTAATCAATCATTTCTATGAAATTTTTTTAATTATTACTTTGTTAATTTTAAACATCTAAACGAACAAATGGGCTTTGAATTAATAAAATAATAAAAAATATTTAATTTATGAATAATTTTTTATTTATCAATGATATTTAAATCGTAACATGTAATAAAAATAATATTTACTAAAATTATTTTTTATCACGTATTATAATTTAAATATTGTTAGTAGACAAAAAAATGTCTATTGCCAGTGGATCAAATATTAACTCTAAAATAATTATCTTATATTATTAATGAAATATAATTTTTTTTGTTATTATTAATGAGATGTCTTACTTTATAATTTTTAAATCTCTTCTTCTCTTTTGATATTCGTCACGAGATTATAAAATATAAGATAATATTTAATTTATTATTAATAAATAATTATTTATTAATATTATATATATTATAATATATAATAAAAATAATTTAAAAAAATATTATTTTTATCATATATTATAATTTAAATATTATCAATAAATAAAAAATTATTTATTAATAATAAATTAAATTATTTTTTATAAAATATTCAGTCAAAATTATTTATACAATTTTTTTGTTATAAAATAAAATTTGACAATAGAATAATTTATGTGATTATGAAAATAAGTTATTCTTCAATACCGTCTTAGACAACAAGGCCGCAAACCAAATTTCAATTTAGTATTCATCAATTTTGGAAATTATCCCCAGGAGAATATCCAACAAAATTCTTTGAAGGTAAATTACAGTTCATCTCTCTGTTTTTTTTTTGTGATTTGTTATATAATTATTTGATTACTCTATGGTATTTTTTCTTTAAATTTTAACAATATAGTTGTGTGAATATAAATATGATGAATAATTAAATTATTTTAAATATATTTTACTTACATTATAAAAAATTTCATAATCTTTTAAAATTATTATTGGTACTAAGATGACATCAAAAATAGAATTAGATAATTTAATCTCAATAATAACTTCTTAACATTATGAAACTTTATAATTTATAAATAAAATAGACTATTAATAAAGAAATTCTTTATTATTTTAATATTTACATAATTTGTTATTAAAATTTAGATAAAAATACTATAAAATAGTGAAAAGTAAATCATTCACTTCAAACTATTAAAAAATATACTGACTTTGAGTCAAATAGGATGGAAGTAACTAGAATTTATCATTCAATAAATAATAAACACGATGCCAGGATCCTACCTTGATCAATTCTATTCGTACTTGGTTGCATGCATTTATCTTAATCATTACTTCTCTGATTTCTCTATTATTACTCTTTGATTTGACTTATGTTTCATTTTGATCTTGTAGTTTTAATCCTTCCAGTTTTGTCAATTTTTCCACCGTCATCCACCATTCAATTTGATATTTCTATTTTCCTTTTTACTTATTGTTTTCTCAATGAATTTATCAAAAAATGAAAGGAAGTTATGATGGAGTCATTAAAGGTAATGGTTTATTTTTCTTTTTTCTTTTTAAATATTACTATTCTTAATTGACCATTCAATGAAGGTTTTTCATGAAATCACTTTACTAGAGACAATTTTAAATAAAGAATAAAATTGTCAATAAGCCAATATAGCTCATAAAACTACCATTTAAGACAGTGAAGTACAATAAGATAGATAGATTAAAAATTTAATTATAAAAATTAATAAATTAATAAAAAAATTGTAATTAAATGCAAATATCAGAAGAAAAGTCTAATTTTCCCTTAAAAAAATAATTTTTGGTGACATAGATGCTTGTTGTTTTCCTGTAGTTTTTCTTTTTTCTTCTTATATATCAAAATATATTACAAAGTACAAACAACAGATGGTTGTACAAAAGAATCATTGTATATATACAACCTTCTTTGTTCTTACAGATATACAAAAAAAAAAAAATTTAATTTCACGTTCAATATCTGTCTCCCAGGGAAGACCTCATGGTTGTTGCAACCATTTTTCAATTCTCTGTGAAACTCCAAGCCAAATTTATGAAGAACTCCATTATTTTCTCTCAAGGAAAAAAAATGTAAAATGAAACAACAAATGAACTATATATTTCATGCTACGTCTTCTTGGCCTGCAAGTAACAACAAAGAAAGGAAAGGGAAAAAGGAAAATGAGATGAATGAGCAGAAAACAATATGATTAAATGCAGGTGCTTGTTTATCACTTTGTTGCATTTGCTTTATCAGTTAGGGTTTAAATTTTGGAATTAAAGTTTTCTAATTAGTACTTTCATTTTAGTGTTAGTGCTTGATCATTGTGATGACTCTGGAAGTTTTCTCGGAGTACTATATTAGGCTATGGCTCTTTGTATCATGACCAGAAATTATCAAAGACTAGAATATATGACCCTTCATTAGACAAGCCTACCCGTTTTTAGACTTTCCATTTTAATAGATTTGAGCAAGTAGATACAAGCTGCTTGCTCGTTTGAAATTGTCATTCTTTCAGACTCTGTATTTTGATGCCAGACCAACTAATTGAAGCATCATATAATTTAAACTTAGTTTCCATACTTCTGGCCCATATGCAGTTAGTAACTGCCGCAAAGTGGTTATTCTTTTGCTGCAATTAGTTATCATTTAGGCACATGGATTTAGATGCTTTATGCAGGGGTAGTAGTAAGATACTAAGATGATTCAAGGAAAAGAGTTGAATACAACTAGGAGGGAAGAATGGTGGCAGCAATAATTTGAGGAAGGAAATGTTGAGAACTTGAGATATATTCAATGCAGGGCATAGCTCTAGGTAGGATATTGAATGGAAAAACACAATCAAGTCGGAGCTTTTTTGGTAACTAAAAATGGTAATAAAGATATGTTATTCCAGGTCGGGGCACCAGTAGCTTGCCTAGGATCCTTGAGAAGTAGGCAAATCCCTAAAAGAAGTTACTAAACTATCTCTTGGACACTAAGGGCTCCCCGAGGAGGGTTGATCATCACGTAGGATTTTTACCTTGTATATGGGACTGCAAAGTCCTAACCAAAGTCCCTTTAACTAACTGAGCTAACCCACATTGGCATATAAAATTAGAATTTGGATTAGAACTTCAGATAACTGATTGCATTGGAGATCAAAGTGAGGTCTTGGTGCACTAAACATGGCAACCAGTAGAGACACAGTTAACAACAATTGATTTTCAAATTTAGCAGTGACGATAGCTTGTGAACTAAAAATTATTGAAGCATAGTAACCTTACAGCAAGATCATATTTAAGACTCAATCACTATGATCAATAGCTGCCTATGATGCAGACTGCTTTTCCTCATATCATATTGAAGTTTAGCAACACAGAGATATGAAACATCAAAGAAAAGATGTTCATAGAGAATACACTACCTTTTTCAAATACTTCTTGTGCAGTTTCATTGCTCCAATGCAAGCCTTTCTGGCATCCAGGTTGCCGGTCATGTCATTCAATATCTGAGAAGAATTAAATTAGATGAATGAAGAAGGAAACTATATTGATGCAGAAAAGGGAAGCCAAATTTGTTATAAAGAAAATTACAAGTCTTAGCACACGAATTCCAACCTTAGCAATCTTATATACATTGTTCACCAAAAAAAAATTACATAGATTGGTGCTTCTGATTCAATGCAACCTTGTGCTAGGTTGAGAGACTAACCTTGACAACATCATCAAGACCCCGTGCCTCCTGAAGTAGTTTTGTGCTCTTATCTTTCAACACGCTGGCAACAAGAAAAACAGATATGGGAAGAGGAGCTTGAGAAGTATTTGCTCCATTTCTCATATTTTCTCTCTCATACTTCCCACACTGACTTTTTGACTTTGTTTTTCCTTTAGATCCATCAGTTTTTTCAGAAGCTAATTCAGGCTCTTCATACATCAAGAACAAGTCAGGATCGTATTCTAGAGCCCACATCATCTGTTCATATAAATATTAATCATCGATCAGTATAGGTTCCCAAGATTTGCTTGCCAACCCCACCACCAAAACTGATTTTTTTTTAACAAAATTAAAAAATTTCATCAGAATTTTAAGGGATATTTTATATTAGCAGAAAAAAAATTAAATATTTATTCAAGAAATGCAGTAGAATACATCACAAAGTATAAAAGAAACTGAACACACCTCCCAAAGGTACAGTGAGTCACAGAAGGAGAATTCTCGACGAAACAAAACCATAAGCATCCGAAAAGCAAATAGATAGTCACCTCCACCGAGAGTCTCTGCACTCCAAAGATTAAAAGACAGGTTGTTTTCACTTTCCATTTTCCAAACATCAATTGAGAATTCATGGCAAGAAAATACAATAAAACATAATTTGCAGGAGAGAATGTATTTGACAGTTTTGAATGATATGACAATATAAGGTATGAAAGTTGAACTAGATAAACCATCAAGTGACAAATACAGGGGCTTACAATCCAAGACTAGAAATTTTCCCTTTAATATTTATTTTCAATCACCATGTCTTGAAACAACAAATGAACAGAAACCATACATATTGAGTAAGCAACCAAGCATATATTCCTTGTTGACAAATGCTAGAAAGTACCTAAATGTTGATGAAGTTTTGGATCAATGACTTGAGTAATTAAAGCCAAATTACTCAGTTGTGCCTCCACACCAACAGAGCTATCAGTGCATCTGAAATTTCCTCGCTTTAAAAATTCAAGATAAGAAACATAAGATAAGAAAAAGAGACAACGTTGAAATAAATATCCAAAATACTAACTAATAAATTTTGTAGCCATAAATAATAATATTTAAATAATCACATGGAATACTACTGCACTTTGGCCTTCAAGAAGGCACACCAGCATGCTTGCGTGACAGGAATATCTGACTTGGGGATGAGTTAGAAAAGAGCAAACTGGGGGACACTAAATATATATATATATATATATATGACAAAACTTGATTAATATAAATGAAAAGGAGATTGTGACAGATTTACAGATTCAAACTTAGGGGTTTTGAAATATCATAAGTATTAATATTAATGTCTAAGTAACATTAGAGTCAACCCTCTGCAAACATAAGCTTCAATTTGGACAAGGCTATATATATATATATATTATGCAATGTAAACAGGAGGAAAATTGTTGGAGAGACTAAAATTCAGGGTGAAGGCCACGAGAAATACAACTTTCCTCAAAAAGAACAGTCCAACTATGGTATAAAATCCCCTAGAAACCCCGTAAGCATATCATAGGGAAAATTTAATAACTAATCACAAGAAAATCAATTCTATCAATAGTATTTTCAAAACAAATTATAGTAGCTCCCAAGAAGTCATTTCAGGCAAAACTTGTCTCAAAAGAATCAATAATAAACTGGTTCCTAGATTGAGATAGGAAGTTTACCAATCTGCGCATCAGACGTTCAAAGCACCAAAATGAATCAGCTTCATCTTCCAGAAGCATTATCATAGGGGAGCATAGATCACTCATTCCTGCTCATAATTTTATAATGTTAAGACTGGAAGTTCACATAAGTTGAAAACAGTAGTTTCGTTTATTTTCTCAAAGGACTGCTAGTAAATTGTGTCATCAAAACTAATATGTGAATTAAATAGTTCTCTATATTATCTTTTTTCAAGAAAGAAACTAATCTGCCCAGGTGACTAAATTTACTCCTCTTTTGGCCTGGATTTATGTATTTTATTTATTTTTTTCCTTCCACAAAATTAATTTAAATGGCAAAACATTGACTGAAAAGTAGTACACATGAAGAACTGTAGTGTTAGTTCAGGAACCCACTATAGTTGAACATAGTAAGGTACCACACATTAACTAATGATGAAATTTATTTATAAAGGTTGTCCTTCCCTTGCGGGATTGGGGCTTGGGGGTTAAAATTAGGATCAAGAACTTGTCAAATATATCATTGCCTAGTGTGAATATTCAAAGGAATTAACGTGGCATTATTCCCATGTATTAAAGTAATTTAACAGCTAATGTCCATGGAAGTGAGCATCTAAATATAGTACAAGTCCATGTCCAAAACAATCACAACATGTAAATACCAAAATGAGCCACTCAAATAATCACCCACCTTGACAATAGCCAACATCTGTATCTATCCAAGCATAAACAGCAAGAATATCCCATAATTTTGACAAGTTTTCTTGCTTCTCATAAAAGACCAGTGTCCTATCAGTGCGAACCACATCAAGACCTGATATGTGTTCATCCAAGACAAAAGGTCAGAAACACATAAATCAAAGTATAGTAATAGAATATTAACTTACTACATGGGAAATTTTAAAACATAACAGTGTCAGTACATGCATACCCAATCAAAGAAATCAAACTCAAAGCTAACTTAGTCATGCCATACAGTTCTAGTACAAAACCAGATTTAATTTGTACAACAATTCCTTTCACACATTTATTGAAATGGTCCCCTGAGTGACACATGGACATATAAAATTAAACAGTAAATAGAAACCATGCAGCATGGACTATGTGCCATATATAAAGAGAGAGGATAATTAAAAGATTAACTCTCTGCATCAGTAGCATTATTCTTATTACTCTGTAAGGAAACAAACTAATAAATGGATTTTTGTAGATAAAAATTGAGGGGCAGGGTTCCACCTGAAAGTTAGACTATATATACCTAAAAATAAATAAATAATATATGATAGGAGAAATATAATAGAGAGTGCATTGATCACAAAATATTTGCAGACCTATTTGATGGAGAGTTAACATCCACTGAATTACTCTCTTGTCCGTCACCTTTTCTAAATTATTTGCAGCACCCGTACTGACACCACCCCCATTGTTATCTTGAGGAGGTAAAACCGCACCCTTGCCTGGATTTGTTTCTAAAAGCACTAGTGGATCTTGAATTGGCTGACCATCTTCAGTGATTACAGGTGCTGTAATATATCTACCACTTCCAACAAGAGGAAACAATTGGTGGCATACTTCCTTCCACTTAGAATATTGTTCCCTGAAGATACAGAAATAAAGGTGATACTCAAGTAATGAACAAAACTTACCATGAATTATTGTTGTATCAGGGAGGTGAAATAATTTTTGCTATCTTTCTGAAGGCATATCAAGCTTACAGTAAGATTGTGATGGCTACAAGAGAAGTGGAATAATATACAATTTTCAACTTTATAAGATGCAAAAAGAACGTTATGGCTATAAAAGAAAGAAGAAGAAAACAAGTAGGAAATCAAATTATTTGTGCCCTTCAAGGTACCATGGCCTATGAGTATTACCATTAAATGTCTCATACGGATTATAAAATGGGGAAACAGCTTACCTCCGGAACTGTCTTATCTGATCTCTTTCCTCATATGTACTCCTTGGGTCATAGCAACCAAGTAGAAATTCCCAAACTTCTCCTCTGATTGAGGGATGGACTCCCTGGCTTGAAAAGAAAAATAATAAAAGACTGACAAACTTTTGCTTTTGTATTCAGAAGCCACCAAAACAAAAAGAAAATTTGACACTGCCAGAAAATATGACAATATCTTGATGGAAGCAAGCTACAGTTTCATCTTTTGCACTGCAATCCTTGATAGAGAGTCTTAAAAAGTAATCTAACAGACGATATACCCAAGATTTCCTTTGATTTCATCATAATAGAAACACAAGAACCAGCGCATGCATGCACCAACCCACAACCGTACACATACACACACACACTATTATTTGTGTGTATGCACTTGTTCCCATAAGTGAATAATAATAATAATAATCTTCACCAATTACAGGGGCATGAAAATAATAACATGATAGGCATAGTACATAGATCACTTGTTATCATGAAGGAAGAGAAAGACAAAATATGTACAAAATGAATAAATAGAGGACTACAAATATTAAGAGTGAAAGAACCAAAGTAAACCAGGGGAATAAAATGGAAAACCACAAATATTTCCTGTGTGTATAAGGAATTTAAACATTATCTCACTCAATAATATCCACAAGTCAGTAACTTAGAGAACTTGGTCAGCCTAATTTATTATTGATAATTAGCTGTCTAACTGCATTGCAGTGTCAACCATAGATGTGGGAACTTAAGTTTTAAAGAGAATCACAATAGTAAAAAGGTCAAACGCCAATAATCAATCCAACATCTCTAACAACCACATGGCAGATATATAACCTCAGGTTTTTCCAAGCAGCCATGCATCTGATATTAAGTAATCAAAAGCATAACACAAACTGAGTTTCATATACTCAAACACATACAAGCAGTATTTAAATCATGTAAATGGTATTACCCCCCGGTGTATTCGGCTCAGAGTCTTGCCTATATCCAGATGCCCTTCTGGACTAAATGCAGCCTGCCATTTTCTTACACTTAGTGTTTTACCAGCCTGGACCACATAAAAACAAGAATCTCGCAATTAAAGAACATATCTAAGTATTACAAGATTAAGAATCCAAATAACTTTGAAGTTCTCATCTGAAGGCATATGCTTTTTATAATAAGGTGTAGACTTAAGTAACCAGTATATGCTATTTAACTTTTCCTTAGAGAAAATCCTAACAAGGAAAAATAATCTTTAGGTCTCTGAAATTATCCATTATGAATCACCAAACTCAGGTTTGCTTCTTTTATAGGTTTGAAAAAAGCAACCAAACAATTGATAATCATCAGGTTTACTTCTTTTAACAAAGTGATGATGGAATGATTGTTTTTCTTAAACAAGTTACACTTGATGAATTCATTAATGAAGAGTCCCTCAATTATATCACTAGCAAAAGAATCAGGAATTTATCCACAATACTGGGGTGGGGACATTCATAGCATCAATAAGATCATATTATAATTTATTTTTATTTTTTAAGTTAAGGAATTCCTATTTGTGAAACAGGCTTCATTATTTTGGTCTTAAAATGAAAATTAATAACATCTCTTAATTTGAAACTTTTAGGAAAGCCCTTTTCCTTTTGTTAGAGAGAAGAAAAAAGGGGGGGGGGGGGCAAAGACACCTTCCTCCAAACCATTGTCGACCAATTCTTTAAAGTTCGAGCCATTTAAAATATTCATCTTCATGTATGTGCTTCAGTTATTTTAAATCACGTGAATTTCTCCTAAATGAATAAAAGTTTCCTGTAGTTATTAACTTCTGAAACTCGGGTATAGCTTAAAAAGATTATACATTAGCATCAATAGTTAAATAAAGAATCCCAACGTTCTTAAATGTCGAATGCATTATAAATCCGCAGTCAAACTAATTAGTATTCACATGCATAGCTCATAAGAAGCCAACATCATTCTCCTTCAATCAAATAAATTGTGTTCGCTAATGACACAATCTATCAAGATTAGGATACTTGATATCACAAACAAGAAAAAAAAAAATCTTAAACCCGAGAAAGGAAAGGAAAAAATCGACCTTGATCTTAAATCGAGTTTTGGGGACATCGGTGCACTCAAGCCGGGTTTCATAGAAAGAATCAGCAGGAGTTCCAGAATCCCTCCACATCCCAAATCACCAAAATAGTTCTCAAGAAAGCACTAAGAAGGAGGAACCAAAGCAATGCCTTTTCGAATCAATCCCTTACCAGCACCCTGGACCTGGACCCCTTTGAAGAAATCAAGCAAACCCAGAAAAATAAATTGTCAAAGTCTTTTCAGAGAAGAATTCAAAGGGATCCAGACAAGGTGCTAGGCAAGACCAAGCTCAAAAACCGCAGGAGAGAGGAAAATTTTTTGTCTTTCTTTTTCTCTTTTGTGGGTTTTTTTTTAAATTTTTATTTAATATCTATAGCGCTGTGGGGTTAACAACGATCATGGCGTTTGAGGAAGGTAGGGAAATGGGAGTAATACCATGTCAAAGGGGGAGACAGGTGATTCCCGACCTCACGACCCCAACATTGGCCGTTTAATGCGTGTATTTAGTGTTTACCCAATTTTCCTTCTTTTTTGACTTTTTTTTTCTAATCCAAATCTCTGACCTTTCTTGGTTTCTAATTATTTTAGTAAATTATCTAACTTTATAGGGAGAAACAAACATAGACATAGGCAAGTTGCTGCAAATAAAAAAAGAAAGAAGAAACGAGAATATATCTGGCTATTTTTTAGGAAGAAAAAAAAAATAGTTGAATTTGTTACGATGGTCAAAGATGGAAAGAAACCAACCAACAGGGGACGTAGAGTTGACCAACTTTTTCCCCGGGAATAGAATATGAGCAGGATTCAGCTTGGGCAGGTACTCTCTTTTTCTTTTTTCCCACTCTGTAAACCTTTCCAAGTTCTTCTTACCTTAAAAGAAAAATCAAAAGAAAAGATTTAATTTAACGAAACTCGATGACAAATTTGACCATACAAAAAAAAATTGGCAAAATGTTATTTTTCAACAACCTCCCTTCCTATGCTATGATTTAAAATTTCTAAAAAAAGTCTGTGAAAAGTTAAATAGTATAATTGTTAAATTTTAGATGAGGGCAGCAGAAAGACGAAGGAAAGAATCAATTGCATTCTTGGCAAAAAATGACAACGATAAAAACAAAGGGAGGTAAGAAGTTTTCGGATTTTGATAATTCTAATCTAAATCTTTTGGCTAAAGAGGCATTGAGGATCTTGCAGTGCCCTAAATTCTAATCATCCTTGGGTTAAATTGTTAAAAGGGATTTACTTTTCTAATATTGAGTTTTTGAAAGGAGAAAAAAAGAAGAAAAAAATCTAAGTCTTCATGGATTTAGTACAGTATTTTAAAGAGAGATAACTATTTATTAAACATTAATTTTGAGTTAGTATTTAATTGATCATAGATAATGTTATATTTATTAATAATATTCAGATTGTAATACATAATAAAAATAAATTTAAAAAAAATTATTCAAAGATTAAAATATTTTCTTTAAATTTTTTAAAAAATTGAGGATAAAAATAGGTGAAAGACTTCTGCTTTTAAAAAAAGAGTTAGTGTCTTTTTGTGGTATAAATGAAATCTTGCTCTCTTTTTTTTTTAACATTCATTTATGTAAATATAAATAAACATATTACAATAAATCAGGTACAAAAAACAAAACAAACATACAATTGATAAAAAATAATAAATTAAGTCTGTACTTTTACGATAAATAAAAATATAAACAATAAGATTAAAGGCAACGTACTACTTACAAACTTAAAGACCGAAGAAAAGTTAGAACATTTAACAAAAATAACTATTATTTATCGAGAAGAGAAAAGAAATATCTTCAAGAAAATACAACACATCTCTCATCTTCTTCTTTGAGAATTAACTTTTTTTTTCATATTTTTTTTTATTATTTGAAAAACATAGCAATTGATTTAAAGAAGAAAAGAAAAGAGAAAAAACTACCACAATAGAGAGAAGACAACTAAAAAGAAAAAGCACTAAAAATGAATGGCAGCCCCCTCCCAACCAACAAGGGTTCTAAAAAGAACGAAATCTTGTTCAGGAAAAGATGCCATTTCTCTTGGACTTCTGTTTGGCCAATTTGTTACTATGGAAGAAGAAGTGCATGTTTGGTTTTGCATTTATGAGATTTTAAAGTCCATTTACAATAAGGAAACGAGAGTTTGTAAAAAAATAGCATGTTTGTTTTGACGTTCTCCCATTTTTGCAAACCACGATTATCATTTCAACACCCGTTTGACAATCGTGACCCAAGCCTTGCTTCTGCGTTGCTAAGAAGTGCGTTGAAGGTTGAAAATAATCTGCCAATATGCTTTCTCACTTTTATCCCTCATTGCCTTCTCTTTTATCCTCTCCCATTTTTCTTGTTGTATTTTTCTCACTTTTGCATTAATATTCCAACTGCCACCAACCAACCAAGAGAGCATATGATTAAGGCCCATTTGGCAGCATTAAAGACCCATGTTCTAGTGATATAAAAACAGAGGTTGGAAGTGTGAAGATGATATTGCGCCTCTACTTCATCCGCACCTTTGTACTTCATCCACACCTCGTTGCTTCATCACGGCAAGGCGAACACATGACAAGCTTCATCAAAAAAGCAGACACAACCATAGTTTTTTTCAAGTTCGTCACTCACTTGCTTGACTTGATTGCATGCTTGAAAGGAGCCATATATGCATAAAAAACATCTATTAAGCACGAGCCGTGCACTTTTTCTGGTTGCTTTTGCTTTTGTTTTTATATTATATTTTTTGAAACTTTCTCCCGAGTCTAGACACTAAAACACCTTGTTCATATATCTCAAACAAGGTATGCTCAACATCAAAACAATAATAGAAACAGTATAAATCAAACAGAGAGGAATGAAAACTTGGATTCTCTTCTTAATCTTCTCTGCTTCGGAACGTTTATCGAGATCCGCTGTGAAACCTTCTGCGGTGGTTCTTGACCAACCAGACGGCGGATCTCCATCTCCTCATCGCTTCCGTGGATGGATTCTTGGACTCTAGTTCGAAGTCCTTCACTAAACTCTATTAGTTGATTTAAATTGTTATTTTTTTAATGTCATGCACTTCATTTGTAAACCTAAAATTACATGAATATTTTTAGGAATTATTATTTAAGAAATTATTATTTGTTGAATTTATATTTAAGAATAATTAAAATAAAATACTAAAGGTCAAAATCAAACAAAGTTACATAACATTACTACCCTTTCTAGTAATTTCATGTTCAAAAGTGATTCTAATATACAATATCCAAACAAAATTAATTCCTTCATAATCACTTTTTAACTAAAGTTTTTAAACATAAATCACGTTCATACAAATTTGCTTTTAATCAAAATCAATTATAAAAAGTACGTTCACACAAAATCTATTTTGTCCACCGTCAATCCAAACATAGCCGAAATCATTAAAGCATGTGTTCTTACTTTGTGAATGGGCCCAATTTTTACTCTACTCTTTTGGTAGAAAAAATAATTTTCTTAGACTAAACTGTAAAAGGAATGACGTCTTACTTGTCCAAAAAAAGAATGACGTCCTAGTTAACTGCATATGTTCCAAGTCTCTCCCTCTCAACCCTAGCGCTTCTGTCTTCTCGAGAACACTAGCTATTGCTGGTTGGAAGGTGCTGCAAGCCTGCAACGGCAGTCTCCCTCCCCTTGTGTTTTGATTTATAAAGTTTGAAAACCAAATTCTTTTACTATGAAGAGAGAAATTTTTTTACGAAAAAGAAGAAGAGAAAACTCCTATAAAAAAGAGAAGATAATTAAAGGAAAGAGAGAGAGGAACTGTGCATATCATTGAGGAGCATTTCGATCCAGCAGAGCTCAAGATGAGATCAACGAAGCAAGAAAAAGGGCTGAATTGGTTTGAGGAACGATGGCGGCATACGTACCACCAGAAGATTCGTTGAAAGAATTAACAGGTAGAGCACGGAGATTCTTGGAGAAGAGGTCGACATTGTCGCAGGAGTCCTTGTAAATCCCATTCAAGCTTTGACCTCGCCGACGCCGATGCTGCTGCAGCGATCACACCGGAAAAGTTCCTGGCTCTGAACAGAGATTCCCGTCCGTTCCGGGTACTCATCGTAGCTACGGTACAACTCAAAAACACTGGAATGTAATATCTCCGAAAGAGATCTGGAAGATGGGAAAGCAATAGAGTGAGTGACCATTCAGATTAGATGTGTGGGTGATTGGAAGCGAATTGGTTTCGTTGGTGATGGAATTTGCATTGAAATTATTCAACAAACTATGGTAGTTTCTTTCTCACGTTATCTTCTTATCCAAGAAGGGAAGAACAACTCAGAGTTAAACTTTAAAATAGATATTTTATCTTTCTTTTTTTAATTATTATTATTATAAAAAATAATTTATTATCAAAAAATAATTTTTTTTATTAACAGTATTTAAATTATAATATATAATAAAAATAATATTTTTTTAAAATTTATTTTTATCACATTTGAAAATTGTTGGAGAATAAATTTATCCACCAATAACAAATTAAATATCAATTTATTATTATAATTGATAGTGTCAATTTTAAAAAAAATAAAAAAGTAAATATATTTTTGTTGTGATGGATCAAACCCTATTTTACAATCGAGATAACTAAGGCAGCTCTTGGATACCAAATTTTAAGGCCAAGTTCCATTATATAAAGAATTTATACTTCAATATTTAAACTGATAACATATTAACAGTCAGAGTTTTTTGACATGTGCTTGAAAACTCTAAATTTCAAGAAATAAAAGAATATTTAGAAAGAATACATGTTTCAACAAACACACAATTTTTTCTTAAATGTAATTTTATATACATTTTTTTCTTTTTTCTTTTTTTTTTAAATTGAATTTTTATAATTTATTTATAATAAAAAAAGAGAATTCATATCTATGCTAAATTAATTTTTAAAAAAAAATTAATATTTAGAAGTTTACTAGCTATGTATACTAAAAAACATTTATTATCACCAAAAAGAAAAGATAGTTTTTCAGTGCACTACTCCCAAATTAAGCTATCTAAAACATGTGGCCCTATTAAGTATATAAGATTGAACAATATTTTATATATGATCATCCTCTAAAATTGTATATGTTTATTATGAAGACTACACTATGTTCTGAAAACTTACTAATTAGCCAGAGATGAAAGCATTAGAAGTAGAAAAATGATGGTGCATGTAGTAATACTAATCTACCACAGTTTATGATAGTCTTAATACTGTTTCAAATATTGTTGGAGATAAATACAAATGATGAAACTTAAATGGAATTTATATAAATGGTGAAACCCAGATGGAATCTATATATATTTATCTACAATTACACTTTGGAGCAATTAATACTATGGAAAGAATTGTAAATAAGGATATTAATTTGACCTCTGAAGAGGTTGACTCTTACTATAATATTTAAAATTACTATTATTTAATGATGGAAAAAATTCAACCTCTTGAATGGTAGAGCCATAGAACTTAATAAAAATATATACCTAGATTCTAATATGTTTTTCATAGATAAGAAAAAAAGAAGAAGAATAAGACACGTCATTGATCATCATTGCCGCCAGGAGAAAAGTATCAGATTGATGACAGGGTTGTAAGCTATGAATAAATGAGTGAAGCAAAGAATAAACCCACAAACCAAGTCATATAAAAAGATCCAAAAAGAGAGCTCACACTCTTAACGATGAGAAAATGAACTAACTTATGCTTTGCACCAGAATCAAAGGAAACCCCCAAAGAGAAGGGAGAATAAGAAAAAGTGGCAAAAGCTTGTGTTTAAAGATGCAACTGATGACACCTACATAAATCCCTAAATGATGGTCAAGTTTTGGTGCATCCTGAACCTCAGCTTCCTCCAACATTTCTAGCATTTTTTCCTTCCAATGGCAGATCGTAAAGGAGTTCATGTTGTGTTGGGGCTATTGTGTGTGATTTTGTTGGCGAAGAAGAGTGGGGCGTATGAGTTTGTGGTTGGGGGGCAAAAGGGTTGGAGCGTTCCAAGTGATCCCAGCTTCAACGCTTACAATACATGGGCTGAAAAGAGCAGGTTTCAAATAGGAGACTCCCTAGGTAAGTTCTTTGATTTATAACGTCTTGTTCAATCCTATGTCTTCATTCTTTTTTGTCAAAAGGTTTAGGGAAGAGAATTTGGTGTGAGTTAGTAGATTACTTTCTACTTTGATTCTTATAGTGTTCTTGGTTAAAAAAAAAAATCATATCTCTTTAAATCTCAATACAATAAATACAGGTTTATTAATCAATGAACAATTTATATACTAAATGCAAGGTTTTAAAATTTTATGACATGAAGAAATGATCTTAAAAAAAATTTCACTACTAATAAGATAGTAAATATAAACATGTTATACATACTTTTTGGTGAGATTATCTATAAAATATTTATAAGTTTATTTATAAATGTAGAATTCGCAAATTGAGAAAAAAATCATCATCAAGTGGAAAACAATGAGAAATTCTTAATTAGAATTAGTTTTATTAAAAAAAGAAAAACAAAAGTGGATTTTAGATGTCTATATATTTATCCATAATTGATTTAGTTTATTAATATTTTGTAAACTAAATCAATATACTTTAAAAAAAATTCAATTCTGATCTAAAATTGGACTAAGTATGATGACTATTAGTAAATGAGATTTGATATATCAATATTTTTAGACCAAATCTACCTAATAGTTTATCCAAAATAATAACATTTTGCCTACGGGTTTTAAGATTAGAGCATCAAAACTTCATAAAAAAACCATAGCCATTGAGATTTTTTTTATATAAAAAAAATAGAAAAAGAAATATTGACTTATAATTTGAATATTAAAAAAAAAAAAAATTGCAGTGTTCAACTACCAATCTGGCCAAGACTCGGTGCTTCAAGTGAAAAGCGAAGACTACGCCAAGTGCAACACCGACTCGCCCATTGCAAAATTCTCCGACGGCCACACAGTGTTCAAGTTCAAACAATCTGGGCATCACTTCTTCATCAGTGGGAACAAAGATAATTGCCTCAAGAACGAGAAGATGGTGGTGGTTGTGTTGGCTGATAGGAGTAGCAAAAACTCAAACACTACCCAAGATAGCACTGCTTATTCTCCTCCTTCACCTTCACCTTCTGCCTCACTGGCTCCAACACCTGCAGCTGTAGAACAAGGGCCTCCTCCATCTCCAACTCCTTCTGGCACTGCGGAGATCAACCCTACTCCAGCTCCTGTCAGTGAACCTCCTCCCGGTTCTCCTTCTCATAATGCTGCTTCTTCAATCTTGTTCGGCTTTGCAGGCTCTCTTGGAGCTTTGATCATGGCTTCAACACTGGTTTAATTAGTAGAGCATATCATGTGAGTGGGTTGAGACTCCGTATGATTTTCCGCTTCTGTTTTTGTTCTACAAGAAATTCTTTTTTATTACTTTAATTTCACTTTCCTGTTTTTCCTATGCCTTGTGTTCAGTGTTAGATTATAAAAGTTGGGATGCTGTATGGTATATTTATTTGTGAATTTGGAAAATAAGATGACAATAATGTACCCTTTTGTGTGCTTCTGATAATTCGTGCTGTAAAAATATTGTACATGTTGTAATGAAATAATGCAATTCTTTTATGTGGGTGACTGGATTTATTGTACTTTAATTTAAAAATTTAAAGTCTGTGACTCAAAATATGTTTTATAAAGTTTTTTAAAAAATATTTTTTGAACAAATTTCTTAAAATAGGATAAAAGCAAAAAATATCTAAAAGACAATTTCGATATTTTTAAAAAATAATCGATGACATTTGTGTAATTTTAAAATAGAGTCTATCATAATTATTAAATAAAATAAAATAAAATAATATTATAATTATAAAAAATCAAATTCAAAAATTAAATAATATTTATAATTATTTATGTTAGTTGAATTTGCAAACAAATATGAACAAATTCTTAATCCAGAATAAATATATTTTTAAATAATAAAATCTTTCAAATGATAATATATTTTAAGAAATAAAAATAGATAATAAAAAATAATTTTTTTTCACAAACTAAAGTGAAAATGCATTAATAATTTTTATAATAATATTTAATGTCTAATTATATTAAGAGTATTGAAAATTGAACTATGTATTTTCTAGTAAAAGTAAGACATTTTAATTCAATTTTCAATTAGAGAATAAAAAAATTATAGCCAATTACCAATTTATAATTTTACATATTTTTTATTAGATTTGTTTGTTATTTTTATTTATTGAACATTAAATTTTATATTTTTAAAAATTACAAACTTTGGAACATTTTGGTCATTCAGCGTTATGATCCCTGGAACAATGAAATAGGTAATGGATGAAGCAAACCAATTCTTCCGGCAGCAATTTGACGAAGAATCTAGTCTCCATTAGAAGGAAACTATGTGCTAAAAGTTGAGAAATAAATCTTAATCTTAGTCCCATTTTACAGTTCAAGATTTTTCATCTTTTCCTAAACCAAATCAACTTCCTTCGACCCATAAAAACATGAACAAGAGTTTAGTGGAAGCAGATACCGAATGCATTATGGAAGCTTGGAATCCTTGTAAGTTGTAATGATCAATTTCTTGAGTAACAACTAGAAAACTACATTTTAAAGTAGCTTTATGCCGTACTTGTAGAGAGAACAAACTGCTAAAAAACATCTCTAGTGAAATTGGTATAGCAAAATCAGAAGCCCTACGCTGAGCTAGGCAAATTTTTCACCTATCTATCAAAAATTTTTGCCAAGCTCGACTTTTTTCATCATTCTAATAGTGTTGTGCAGAATTGAGTCCAGAATTCCTGCAACCTGAAACAGCAGAGAAGAGTTGTCAACAATAGGATTAATGCAGATTACAAGTATGGACCGACAATCTGAGATACAAACCGTAAAAACACCCCCAATGATAGCACAGACATTTGTGATGAAGTGAGAAAACGACTTCTCGTTTTCAGTTATCAAGACCTGCTCAGGAAAAAAAGAGTGTAAAACAAGAAGAAATCGATTCAAAACCAAGAGCTGAAATTCATTCAAATCAATGCCCTCCATTTACAGACCTGCATGGGAGAGAGCTCAAGATGGAACTTTGCAACAGGAATGTGTAAACTCTGAGCTAGACTGCTGTGTGCTGTGTACTCATACTCCTCAACTAATTTAGAACCCTTTCTAGTTATCACCTCTGTTTTGACTATCTGAAGATAATGCTCAATCTGCAGACACAGATGTCAGATAAATGTGTGATATTGTGGTTATTAACACAATCTCCACGTACCAGAGATTTTAAAGTTTTTGTACTAATTATTTATCAAAATTATAAAGCAGGAAATAAACAAATTTGTATCAATGAGGAGTTGTATTATCTCAATGAGACTAAAAGCAATGCACCAAATGAGTGAATTTATAAATGGTTAGCTATGTTCTTGGGTTCTTCAAACAGAGATTAGGGGTACCAAACAAACATCCAAACAAATTTAGGTAAATCAAGTTGACACTTTTTGAAGAGAGAAACAAGTATCTGACAATATTGAAGATTTAGGGAAGTCTTTTACTCTTCCAGGATATGATTGGACGAAAGATAACAGGGAAGAATGGAGGGGGAGGAAATATTAGATTGCAGCCTTTCACCAACAACAACTAAATTTTTTTTTTATTAGATAAGATCGGTTACATGGATCAAACGACACTATAATTACCTATTATAAATAGATTCATAGAGAGATTATTAATTGTTAAAGATTGTAGCTTTTCACCAATTTGAGATATTTTTATAAGGAGAAGAATGAGGGATTTTCAACTAGTCCTCCAACTTCCATGTTTGAGTTTTCCCAATTTGGGGGATTTTGAAAGAAAAATAAATAATTTAATATTATTCCCTTCATTATTTCATGGAATTTCAATGTCATGAAACTAACCATTATAATTAATCATCTTAACAAAGGATAAATTTGCAAAAATGTATCTAATCATTTTATTTCATTTAACCTTCCATCTCCCCTTCTCTGAGTATTATAACCGTCCAAACAAAAGGAAGTAAAATCATAATTTAACCACCCCCCCCCCCCGGGGTCCCCCTAATCCTCTTAACTCCCAAATATTAGTGACTATAATGTTCAACTCAACATTACAAGAGATCGGAATTCTTTTGCCAATTTCATTGCTGATTGGGGTAAAAAGTTAGAAGTGCTCTGTAATGTAGCCAAATGATTGTCCAGATGCATTAAGAGTGCTGATTAATGAATTTCAAGCAGACTGACTTGTCAAAACTGGGGGAAGGGGAAGACCCAATGTATGTTCCCTACAATAGTGCTGGAGTGGTAAATGCACCAGTATCAGTGTATCAGTATCGATTGTAAAGTAGGATTTATAGGACAATTAAGGTATTATAGACACCAGAAATAGTTAAGTTCTGAGGGCCCTGGACATCCATGCCATTATATTGCATCTTACTCTATAATGCAGTCAAAGATGCTAATACCAACCATGCAGAATCATATAGCAAAGTTGAAACTAATTAAGAGAATTAATATAGAAGCTAAACTCACGGTGACATTCGCTCCTAAATCATGATTATTGATGAAAGACCGACCATTCAGCCTATCATGGCTGCTACCGATATAAGGTATCAAGCGCTTTGCATCTGCCAAAACTTTTGGTGAAACTTTTCTTCCAAAAGACAAATGGTTTACGACATGTGACATGTTCATTTGAGAAGCATCAAAGGAATGGGCATCAGATCGAGCTGAAATGATTAAGCTTCCTGGAACCTGAGAGAGCAAAACAACTTATATTAAAGTAAAGGCTTCCATTTTGAATTCCATTTTTGGTTATCATAATATTCAAAATTTGGAAAAATTTAAAGATAGGTCACACTCCTTATCTTATCCATTTTCTGCAACTCTAGTATTAGCAACTGAAGCACCAATTACAACTTACAAGCAAAAGAGATAACTAAAGAAAAACAAACTAGGAATCAAAGGTATCAGCTTCTTCCAAAGCAAAAGCATGTAGTGTATTTTAGTTCATGGTCACATCTGAATATGGGAAGCGACAAAGGAGTATTTCATTACATTACTGTTGAAGGCTAAATTTTATCCCTATGGGCTTTTACGGTTTACCTTCTTGACACGCACATATCCATCGATTCTACATCCCCCTGCTGATGGTGCTGGTCTTTTTGCATTCTCCCCAGCATTGGATTTATCCTCCAAAGCTAGCTTCTGAGGTTCAGTTGGCAGAGATGTCACTAAATTCTCCATCGTCTGCATTGGAGAAACTTCATACCAGTCATGTTCCATTCTTTTAATGGTAAGCATTGATGTTTAATTATGCTCAATTAACTTGCTTTTTATGTTAAATGTGATTCAGATTATGCTAATTCAAAGTAGATATAGCACGTACCTTAACCAGGGTGTCTGTATCACGATCTCCATAATATGACTCATGGTCATGATGTCCATGGTCATTTCTGAAAACGAAAAATCATTTAAAAAGTAAGATAAAATGCAAAGCTTAAAAAAACCAATTGCAGACTATATGCACACATACAATAACAAACTATCTGCACAGTGATCAAGCAGAAATGGTTGAAAACGAATTAAGAGACCTGTAAAAATAATGGAGAACCAAAAAATGAAAGACAAGTGACATTTTCTACATGTACCCGATCCATTGAGAAGTTCAAGGAGATAAAATCCTGGTAGCGGCTCAAGTTATATTTGATTCCTACTACATGGGCCATCCACATAACTTCTTGTTTTAAGTTTCAATACTCAACTTCATCCAAATGCAACATACAATTTTTTGACATGATGGTCATATCCTTTTCTAAGGGTGAGTCTAAGTGCAACGGTAAAGTTGCTGTCTTGTGATATGGAGGTCACAAGTTCAAATCCTAAAAATAGTCTTTCCACTTGCAGGTGTAAATTTGTGTATATTTACTCTCTCCAGACACTATTAAGTGGGAGCCTCGTGTACTGGGCCATCCTTTTTTATGGTCATATCCTTTTCTAATCTTTCAAAATGTCACTTGCATCTTTACATCCCTTTATTTTTTTTATTTTAATATTGGCCCTTCATCACTACTAACATTCTTGACTTGATTTTTAGTACCTTTCACTTTTCTTTTTCTTTTTTCAAAGAAAGTCATTATTCTAAAGGAAAATGTAATACAATTCAGCAATTGACAAAGCACATAATACCCCAAAAAAGCTGTGCAGTTTAGCAAATACTCAAGTTTACTGTTGCGCATTTCAGAACAAAAGAAAATGGAAAGCATTATCCATAAGGACAGACTTGTGCTGCTGTACATTATGAGGCATTTTACAAAGGGATTGTTGACATGTGCACTTAAAGAAATACAAAAACACTAAATTAACAGTCATATGTAACTTATTATGTATAATATATACATATGGAAAAACTTGTTATGAAACATGAGGCAAAGGCAGAGGGAGGCCAGAAGACAAAATTAGTATACCAGAATGATAATTATTACCTAACATCAGTTCCTTTGCGAAAGATGCGAATAGATGGATACCCTTGTATGTGATTTCTGGACATTCATAATGAGATACAAATGAATGGCTAAAGCACAGTTGGAAAATAACAAGAGAACAGCCAAATTAGTGAATTAAAACAAAGGAAGATAGCAAATTACAATGAAGAACAAGAAAATTCATGCTCAATTTAATAAGTCGGTATTTTATCAATCAAAAAATTAATAAGTAGATAAACAATTGTTTGAAGCTCATCTTCATCTTTACACTGCACTTAGAATATCTACAACCTATCTCATGAAAATACAAGATCTTGACGAGATTATACCCCTTATGCAATGGAAGAAGACAGTCTTTTGGATAAAAAATAAAATAAATATCTTAAAACTAAAGAAAAAGACAATATACATTTTTTAGTGTGTACACTTTCTGGTGATAAACAAGCATATATTCTCAACTGTATCAATTGTGTATTTCTGTTGAAATACTTGATGTGTGAAAGGAAACTTTCAATGGAAAAAAACATTACAAAGGCTAAATGACACCAACATTAAGCTCCACTCAACTATTTTAAGGTATAATGCACAATGCTAATCCTAACAATGTTTGGACGAGAAGAGAAGGGGAAGGAATGAAAATTGAGAGAACAGAAAGTAACGAGAATGCAACTTTAATGAAGACGAAAACATCAATATAACTTTCTTCATTTAAGTAATTGTAAAATTACTAATATATATCCCTAATGTGTCTATACTTTTATTCTATCAACAAAAGTTATGAAAAGTACAGAAAATTCTAATAATTTTATTGAACTTTAATATATTGTTACTAAGATAAAAAAAAATGTAAACTCGCAGACAAAGTTTCAGTATTACTCATTGTACAAGTAGAGGTTGACGTATTATGTAAAGTATTAATTTTAATATTTGAAAAAGTACTCCTGTATTGTTATTAGCATCATATATATTTTAGTGAGAAAAGACTTTGTTGTTGTTGTTGTTGTATATCTCACTGCCTTTTATTGCCCATAAGTAATAAGTGACGCATGAGACAAATTGACAGACAGTACACCATGGCTGCAAATGAATACCAACTTTTCTATGCCCAATACACATAATTCTCTAGTGTAGTCCCCAACTCCGGGGGAGAACCACAATGATCGGCCCACCATGCACTTTTCTTTTGTGTTTCTCTGCTCCTTGTTTTTTTTCTGCAAATTAAACATAGTAATATGGCAGTAATTCCCTGTTTTTCTTTCCTGTATCTTTCTTCCACTTTTCTTCCACCAAAACAAATTGTAAGTTTGTATTCCTCAGTCAGGCCATCAGTATCATTGGTTAAATAGTTATGTCAGTACTTATAATTAAGGTAAAGACTCGCAACATTGTCTCTATGTTTCAAAGAGAAAAAGTACAAATGATGGAAAACTTTAAATCACTGTTATAATGGATAGAAAAAAATTAGGGCAGCGAAAAAGTTTACAAATTTTAGTAGTACCTCCTACATAAGTCACCTTCTTGAGTGCAGTCAACCTTTGCCAAAAGAATCCGCCCATCCATTTCTGGATCATATCTAAATAAAATGTAATCATGCACATGGGATATTGGATTAGTAAGTGAACATAAGATATCTTGATCAATTTCACAGAAGAAACAATGGAATAGACCTTTCAACATGTAATTTCAAGGAAATGATAGGAACACTGGGTCAATGATATAGTACCTCTCTCTTATTATCTTAGCCGCCTTCTCCCATGAGGGTTTCTGAAAGGAAAGAGAAAAAAAATCAAATAAAAAACTAAATTTCTATCAATTATACATCCACTGAAAAGAAGAACTGCTACAAGATCTCTTTCGTCATGTCTAAGCCATCAGCCAATCATGCACAAATAATTTACAGTGAATAACACCCTTTACATGCCATATTATTTAATATTCTGCATCATAACTTCACATTAGTCATTAATAAATTGTGTAAATGTAGATGAGGTGGTGGTTAGCACCCAAGTTAGCTGTTGCCACTACATCAGGATTAGTACCTAAAAGGAAGTTTGTCTTCTAAGGAACTTTAAGAAATTGCTGACAAAAGAAGCTTAAAAGTGAATTCCTGAAGAGAAGAGCAGGAAAAATATCAGGATAAAATGATTACCAAACGTTGACTCCAGTAGCACCAAGGAGCATAAAAATTTACAACCAAAATTGGATACCTGCCAAGAGATTATTTAGAACATATCATGCAATTAACATTTAAGAAAGAAAAACCAGGGGGGGTCTTGAACTCTTTTTTTTTTAAAAAAAAAAAACCTTAGCTAAAAGTTGGAAAAATCAAATATTTCAATCTCAGATTTGACCCGCTTACTGATGAGTATATTTATCAAAGTTATCAGACACAAGTGAAGGAGATCCTTCAGTGGATTCTTCATCTACTTCAACATCATGCTTAATGTAGGATGCAACTGGTCCTGAATGAAACTCAGCTCCAGTGGGTCTCAATTTTGAATCAACAGAAAACTTGCGAACTGTTTTTGTTATATTCAGCCTGTTCTGAAAATAAGAGGTCACAAATTAAGGACAAGGGATATAACATCAAGGAAGAAGTATCAGTATGAGCAAGCATAAATGGATAAGAAAATGTTGAAGCTGAAGAATGAAAATTGGAATTCTGACCATACAGACCAGAATGACTGTATATGAAAAAGAGTGCTCAAATAATTTTTCAGGAGTGATATATTCATATCAAGTAATTATTATATTTCACAGCACTGGGTTCACAGGCAACTTCTGACAAAGATGTGGCAGATACCATTTTAGAAGTCATGTAACAAACTCTTAAGAAAGTTACAATACAAGTCAATGTGGCAATTTCCAGTGGAACCAATAAAAAAATTTCTACTTGTTAATAACAGGTTGCTTACTGAATACATGTAATTGTGGAAGTAAGACTCCCTTCAACATAAACAGTTTCCTCATGTTTGATAGAAATCATTGATATAATATATAATATATTATGACCTATGCTATATGAACTAAAATGAAATAATGAGTAACTTGAGATATCAATGCTATTTTCGCTGTTTAATGAAAAGAAAAGATAATTTTACCCTTATTAATGTCAATGCAGGGCGTATATGTGGCTTTCAATTTTTTAAAAACCAACGTGAGAGTAAAGTTTCTTAAAACAGAAACACAAATCTGTTTGCAAGAAATAATCAGATGTGACCAATGAAATGGTAAAAACTTACTGTTCCCAGCACGTCACTGACATCAACTGATAAAAACTCACATGAGAGTGCAGGAAAACTACAAGAGAATAGGAAGCCATTAGCCAGCAACAATTGAGAGAGAGAGAGAGAGGTTATAAATATGAATATTGATTCAGCCTCTTGTAACACCCCACCCCACTCCCAACTGGGCAATCATTTGATGATAAGCAGCACCAATTTGAACAAATGCCTTTTCTACACCCAACTTACAAAAAGAACCTAAAATGTCACTGAGCAGTGAAAAGAGCATAGTTTCTGAACAACATTATCACGAAGCAGTGAGCAATAAACTATTAACCTCTCTTCTTCTAGAAAAGCACTTTTGTCTTCTAAAATGTCAAATTACCAATCATATTCTTTAATAATTAAATTAAATATTGTTGAACAACTAATCCCCTAATGAATTTTTTATCATAAATTCTTTAATAGACAGCTTTGCCTTCTTGAGAATAAGAACCAAAATTTGCAAATACAAATAAACACAAGCACATTTTTCTGCAGTATGCTGAGGCCATGTGATATAAAACCATGATGTTGCTAATAATTTGTATATATTAATAATCAGGATGTGCATGCAGAGATACCATAGGGAAACATATATATAACCAAAGATAGCAAAAACTTATGTCAGTTTCTACCTGATATTGAAATCTATACGTAAAAACTCCCCATCAGAACTCTTGTCAACAATTACAGATGTAGAGGTGGTGACGGACAAATAATTATTTAATTCCTGCAATAGATGTTGCATGATAAACATCAAAGGAAATTTGACAACCAATTCCAAGAAAGAAAGTTGACAAAATCACATAATAAAAACATCACAAGGACGAACGGTGTGAGGTATAACCAAATAAAAAGTATAGGACCTAGTATCAATCTAGAATATATACACGTGTTCAACAATTTACATGACATAAACATTACTACTAACAGAAGTGGTAATAGATACTGACCATTCCAAATAAAAACATCATGCAAAGAGCAGCTATTATTGATAATCCTGCTCCTGATATTGACGCCTCAGTCAAATCTCTTGGAATTTTTCTGCCAAAAGAAGACAGCAAAATGAATGAGCTTACTGTAAAGCAACTCACAAATTATTATTAAAAGTACTCATATGAGATATTACATGTGAACAACAGATACCTTCTTTTTCCATTACATGTAGATTTGTCTACTCAGGTAATGGAGTAATATACATGTTCAATTTTCATAGTGACAACAAAGAAACACTGGCCTTCTTTTACTCTATAGAAAAAAATGATAATGGTCACTTGCAGATTTCAAATTGAAAGAGTAAAAGGTTTGATTACCAATTAGTCAATCAAGAGATTGTGCTAATAGAAGGTTCCATTCACAGTCAACCTCCTAACACTAGCATTAGCCAGTCATGACATGGACTGGCTTCAGCAACCTCTAATTGGAATTGACATAGTTATCAATGGCAAATCTCCTCCTTTTACTTCCTCCCTCAATAGTCTGACCAAGAAGGCCAGTAACTGGTAAAATCTCAAAGTCAGACAGATGGTGATGGCAAGTGGGGATGGACTCAGCTAGGGAGCCAGTCTAGATCCCAGCACTTAACAAGTCATTAAACTTGTCATACAGATATCATACTCTGGGAGGATAATGGGTAATTTTAAGCCAAAACATAACAGCAAACAACTAGTCAACATAACTTCGTGTGAATTATCACAATACCATTCCTGCCCCCCAAACCTCAAAGAAAATAAATAAATTAATAAAATCTGAGATGTCGATGCTTGACTTATAGACCGAACCCACAGCATAAATGCTAACAAGAGCTCAGAGGATAAACAGTACCCATTAGTCCATTACAGGGTGAATAATAGCCATAGTAATTGTAATTTGCATGCCGAAACCAACCATCTAGACTCCTGAGCAATTAATATGCATACATTTCTGACATAAAGCAAACTTGCATTCCTCCCCTCCACCCCACTCCCATCCTTCAAGCACACACACCGTCAGCTGCGTGTATATATGAAAATTAAGTACACCACGAGAAATGACTTTATTTTCTATCAGATTAACAAGCAGAGAACATTTCATATCCGTATTTATTGGCATCTCTGATCAAATTAAGACGGATACCGACATTTTAAGTCATAACCCAGGATTGAAAATGATGCATTCATACACATGTCGATGCATTCTTACAAAACCATCTGATACACAAACGCAAAATGCGGGAATGAAAAAACAAGAATTGAAAATGAAGAGAGGGAGATCCTGACCTGTAAAAATCGACGGATTTGATTTTGCTTGATGAAATCATGGTTGCTTGAGTTGAATTTCGCAGAACAAAATCAAATGAGATAAACGAGAGGAAGTGCTCAAATCGCAGAGATTTAGAGCATAATAGATCGAACCAGCTTCAGCTGGAGCTGCGCTTTGCTTTTCAGAGCCTATTAAGCATCAACCACAGAAATGAGTGCGGAATATTAATATTTAGTATCGATTTACTGGGAAAAAAAAAAATGTGCGTGGGGGAAGGATTAGTATTCCGTGTTTCGTACTCACACGATTGCCTTGTATCTCCGCAGTTGATTGGCTGACTTTTCGTCCTTCCTTCTTTCAGTTCTCCGATTATGACGGTTCGTTATATAAAAAATTCCAATTAAATTAAAAGGTCCATGAATCCTGAGTATACACTAATATTTTTTTTGTTTACTTGCTTTTTTTTTTAATTTAAAAGATCATTTTTAGTTTTTAATATATAGATAAATTTGTAATTTAATATCTTATATTAACTGTTTTTAATTTTTTTTAAAATAATGTGTACGCAAATTTGACTTTTCAATTAAATTATCATGACATTAAATTTAATTTATTAACAAAATTATAATTTTTGTAACGTTTATTTAATTTTACACTTGACTATAGCCTCACTTGACACTCGTGTATAAAATTTTTAAATAAAATTAATTGGATTAAAAAATTAAAAATTGCCTATAAATGTTACAAGTGTTTTAATTTGAAGTTAAGAGAATGTATATGCATATAATAATTTAAATAAATATAATAAAAAATTTCAATTTCAAAAATAAATTAAAATTTAAATGGTGATATCATAAGTACTTTATTTTTTAAAAATTAAATTAAAAAATTTAATTTATAAAATATTAAATTAAAAATTTACATATATGCCAAAGACCAAATTATGATTTTTTTTTCATTTTGTTTACTTACTTAATTACTTAAATTTTAATATTATATTTTTGAATATTTTCTAAAATTTTCATAACTCATTAGGCATATCCATCCTGCTTTGATCTATAAAATCTTAAATTTAGATTCATAGATCCAGTTAGGTTTATATGGAATAAATATATGACATCCTTACATGATTGGTAAAAGATTGGTTGGTTCAGTGATAAAGGTGAGCATGTGATACGGCTTAGCCAAAGAAAATAATATGAATGAGCAGAACTGGAACGCAGACCCAGCACAAGTCGAAGTCCCACAAGAAAAGAGTAAGAAAAACCTTACCTTATTCCAAACCTTCTATTCAAAAACTATCTCAATCTCAAATTAAAGAAAGGCGTGAAAAAGGCCTCAGTTTTTATTGTGATGAAAGGTAATCCATAGGACATAAATGTCAAGTTTCAGCACATATGCTGATCACTCTAGACATAGACACAATGGAGAATAATTCAAATACTGGTCAAGAAAAAGGGAGTCAAGACAATACGAGAATCTACACTGAGCCACAAGACTTGCAAGTTAGCTTCCATATGTTAGTAGGTATTACAACACCACAGACATTAAGATTCAAAGGTAATATTGATAAGACCGAGGTTCAAATCTTGGTGGATGGAGGAAGCACACACAATTTCTTGCGACCGAGAGTTGTTCGCTTACTGCAATTACCAATATCTCAAGTTAAACAATTCTCAGTTATGGTGGGAAATGACAAAACAATACAGTGTGAAGGCATGTGTGCAGCAGTCCCAGTAAACATTCAGCAGCATATTTTTATGGTAGATTTCTTTGTGTTGCTAATACAAGGTGCTGATTTGGTACTCGGAGTCCAATGAATGCAATTGTTGGGACCAATTTTAGTGAACTATCAGCAGTTGATGATGGAATTCACCTGGAAACAGCAAACCATTAGACTCCAAGGAGAAAAACATGTGTTGGGGCAACCAATATCCTTAAACCAATTTCGAAAGCTTCAAAATAAAGGGGTCATCGCTTCCATGTTCCAAATAGCATTAATCCCCACCAACACAGTTCAACAATCACAACAGAGACAAGGCGAGCTAGAGGCTTTATTAGCTGAGTTTAATGACATCCTCGAGGAGTCTAAAACCTTACCACCATTTCGACAGATGAATCATGAGATTCATTTACAACCAAATGCCACGCCAATCAATATGAGGCCATGTAGATACCCGCATTTTCTAGAAGGGAAGGGAGAGATTGAGAAATTAATAACATAAATGTTGAACTCCAGTACAATATGTCACATCACAAGCCCATTTTCATCCCTAGTTTTACTCGTAAAGAAAAAGGATGGCACATGGAGATTCTACATGGATTATCAAGCACTCAATAACATTACAATCAAGGATAGATTCTCTATACCTACGGCAGACGAGTTAATAGATGAACAAGGTGGTTCTAAACTCTTCCCCAAGCTGGATTTAAAATATGTTATCATCATATCAGAATGAAGCCGACATATGTTCATAAAATAGTATTTAGAACCCACCAAGCCACTATAAATTTTTAGTTATTCTTTTTGACTTAACTAATGCGCCCTCAACATTTTAAATTATGATGAACTTAGTTTTGGGGCCCTTTTTACGAAAATTTGTCGCAGTGTTTTTTGATGATATATTAATATATAGTAGCAGCTTTGAGGCACATCTGAATCATCTTCGTAGTGTGTTGCAGGTATTGAAGGATAACCATTTTTTTGTTAAAAAGACCAAATTCTCCTTTGCCATAGAGTCAATTGAGTACTTGGAGCACGTCGTATCGAGTACAGGAGTTAGTATAGATCAAGAAAAAGTAAGAGCTATGGTGGAGTGGTCTGTTCTGAAAAATCTCAAAGAATTACGGGGATTTTTGGGCTTAACAAGTTATTATAGACACTTTGTTTGATCCTATGCATCCATGGTTGCACCACTCATAGATCTCTTGAAACACGACAACTGAGAATGAGATTCAAAGACACAAGCAGCCTTTGAACAATTAAAAAGATCTATGACTTTCGCACCTGTGTTGGTATTGCCTAACTTGAGCAATTCTTTATTTTAGAAACAGATGCTTCTAACGTGGGTGTTGATGCAATCTTGTTACAAAATGAACACCCCGTGTCTTATTTCAGTAAGAAACTATCCTTTAAAATGTAAGCAGCCTCCACGTATGTTCGAGAGTTGTATGCCATTACAGAAATAGTGAGGAAATGGCGTCAATATTTGCTGGGTAGGCAATTTGTCATAAGGACAGATTAGAAGAGTCTACAAGCTCTCCTAGACCAAATTATCCAGACACCGAAACAACATTATCTAGCAAAATTACTGGGCTTCCAGTACACCATTGTTTACAAACCTGGCACTAAAAACAGAGTCGCAAATGCTTTGTCTCGCCAACCGAATGATGTATTAATGCAATTTATGGCTCTCTCTCAAGTACAATTTCAGTTGATCGATCAGTTTAGACACGAAAATGCCACTTTTGAGTTTTTCAAATCACTATATAAAGCCATTAGCAAAGATGTAACAACTTCATTTATGTAAAAAAAAATTTCTATAATTGTAAAATTCCATAAAGTTATTACCTTTTTACTACTTAACTCATAATAACATTTATTTGATTTAACCAAGCGTAATTAAGGTTTAAAATCTACTATTATTATTAATACAATACTGAGTTCACATATATATCATTAATTTACAAACATCTGTACAAAAGTTTAACATATACATGTACATATGAGGCCTAATCATCCACGTAAACTACTTTCGGGGACACTGGTGCGAGTGGCGGCACCTCCACCAGAATTTCAATCACGTCTACTACTGATACATCCGATATAATCGGTATTTGCCCAAGGTAGGGCACCTCGATTCAACGTACAACAATAATAAGAGTCATGAAAAATAGCTGCGTATTTAATCTTCTAAATATGATATGAAAAAATAGTAAGAATTAAATCTCAGTAAGTTCAACAATAAATCATAATCAATATAATTCATCACGTCATGTTCATCTGTATAAATTACAGCAAATACCTTAGGTCATATGAATGCACTTTATCTATACACATGAAAATCGTACAGTAATGACATGTATGGCAGAATTAACTATTTTCAGAATATCATATGATGAATAACAATTGATTTTCATATCAAGCTATCCCGGTTAGGGTGAGTATTTTCTACTCTCTGGTACGGATTTTTTTTGCTCCGTCCGACATGGCACACTTTCTCTTTCTTCTCTCATTATCATCATCATAACCGTTGGTAGGGCGTCCCCTATTGTTGCACTACATGGATTGCCATGTGACCATACTTATTTCTTTTCTTTTTCACATTAATAGCTAAAAATATGATTTTAATAACAAGTATGTTCATTATACTCACATGCTATAATGTTTCATAAAAAATATTTTCATGTCAAAATTACACACTTAAGATGGTAAAGAGTTTATACAATGGCAATGGTTATGGCATATATTAGTCATTTATAAGATTTTTCTTTTTTTTAAATATTATTTTTATCTCTTTATTTTCTTTATGCATGACCTCTAGTCACTTTTCTCCTACTTATATCATTTTCAACACATCTTCTCACAAATTTAATATATCATTCTTCATCAATTTAGTTTCTACTAATATCTAATAGTTAATTAGGTTCATTTAGAGTAGACAAAATGTTGAAAATAAGTTTTACCAAACCGGCCTAAACGTATATTATAACACAGTTTGGCCATTTACTATAAAATAGTCATGTTTTAAACTTCAAAATGTCATTTCCAGTACAAAACACGGCTTGATCGTACCTTGAAACATGGCCATGCTTTATGTTGAGTTATTCCCTGATGCAGGTTTTCATCCTGCTTGACCTTCTCTCATTAATTAGAGTATAACTCTCTCATTTTAACTCCGATTTAGGTGATCTTAGTGTTAATTTAAAGATAAAACAATTATCTAAAACTATTATGTTGAACAGTTTAACTAAATAATAAGGAATCTTGGTGATATTACTTTCTCAAGTTACTGATTATTTCTTCTCGGGTAGGTTCTGACCTCTATCTACTAATCTGTCAATATCTCTCTCATAAGAATTCCAAATTGAGTGATCCAGTGGTTAAAATTTCGTGACACATATATCTATAATTTTTATGTTAACCAATTATTTTAATTTTCTACAGAATATTTCTAGAAATTCAAACACAGAAACTTTCCTAACAGATTCTTCCCTGATTAACCATTTTCTGACCACTACTTACTAATCAGACCATATCTAACTCATATGGACTCCAAATTAAGTGATTCAAGTGACTAAAAATCTGTAAAATATAGATCTACATTTTTCATGTTAAGAATTTCTTTTAATTTTTTACAGATTTATCTCAGAAATTCAAACACATAAGCATACCTGACAGATTCTTCCCTGGTTAACTATTTTTTGACCACGGCTTACTAATTGAATCATATCTACCTCATATGGACTCCAAATTTAGTGATTACAGTGGCTAAAAATCTGTGAGATATAGATCTACATGTTTTATGTTAACTATTTGTTTTAATTCCTTATCAATTCTTCTTAGAATTTTAAAAACAGAAGCGTAAAATTTTGTCACCTATAGTCATACCTATGCAAAACTATCTACACTAATCTAAGTATTCAAACATACATCACATGCAATATTAATATGTAACATGATATAGAAACATCCATGACTAATCATCAAAGTTCTAAGATCAAAATCCTATGTAAATGTTACAAATTTCAAAACTTTTCAAAAAGAAATATTGTTAAACCTACCTTGAACACTTAGTCTTTTAGACTTCTTTTTCCTCTTTCTTCCTCTCTTCCTCTCCTTTCCTCACCGTACCTTACTTATATTTTTCCTCTCACTTGGATGAAATTATAATATTATAAGGGCGAATTTTACTTAAGTAAACTATCAAATAATTCACCTTTCATGATCACGGGTCTACCTTATCACAATTAGGATGCACTTGGTTGATTTTTAAAAAACAAATAACTCATGTTCTTGTCTTCCTCTTCCTTAGTCAATATATGCATAAGAAAATGATATTTATATTTTAAAAATTATGATAATATATTCTTAAGACAAGGGACAAGGTCCCTTTGATTTAGGGATTCATTTCCTTTTTCTTTTGTCTTAATCAAGTATGATAGGTTTATTTATTTAAGTGGCAATTTTTCAATTCTTGAATCTTCCTTACTTAGCTGAAATTATTTGTGTAGGATAAAGATGTTTTGTCATAATACTATGTATTATTACCCACTTGCCAAAATTATAAGTGTAGGATGTGGATGTTTTGTCCTAATGTCATATATTATCATACCACTTGTTAAAATTATGAATGTAGGATATCATACCACTTGCTGAATTTTTATCTTAATACCATATAACCTAATCTTTATTATTATTACACTATTATTTCATCACATGATTTATTTTATTTTATTTTTCCTCTTAGATTTGGGCTCATTCCTACCCATTTCCTTTGTTTTGGATAAAATTTTACTTTTCTTTGAGGGTTTGGTTACATTTTCATAATTTTTGGGCTATCAATCCAACTTCTATATCCTAGTCCAAGTCTATGTTTTATTTCTTATTTAGGTTATCCAATGGGTTTGTTAGAAACTTATGTGAAGTGGAAAAACTCTATATGAAGTATCCATAGGTGAAAGTCCAATTTATGGGTGAAGATGTTAAATTTAGAAATTTCTAATTCTTGAATTAGAAAAAATTACCCTAATTCAATGTTCTTAAAATTTTAAGAGCTTTACTTATTTTACAAAAAAATTATCTTCCTTACCAAAGAATTTTGCCTATCTTTAATATGTTATTTCTAATTTTTCCTATTAATTTTTCTCTCTTTACTTGTTCCCTTAATGTTAGAAACAGTTTCTATGCATACATATAAGGTGAAGAATTTTTAAGGATTATATTTTCTTAAATATATAAAAATTGTCTAATAAATTTTTTTTTCTTAATTAAATATTTCTGTACCTTTAAAGAAACAAAATTAGAGATGTTACATTAAATATTTATGTACATTTATTAATAAAAAAATGAAATTAAGAATGTTACAGAAGACCCTGCTAACCATACGGATTATTAGATCTGGGATGGCTTGTTATTACTACGAGGAAAATTATTATTAGATCCATCTTCGCCTTTGGTTCAGCAAGTCCTGATTGAATCGTATTCGACCCTATTGGGTGGACATGGGGGTATTCAGAAGACAGCAGCTCGAGTAGGTGCTTCTTTTACATGGACTAGTATACGACATGCTATTAAGCAATTTTTCCAACACTGCACTGTGTGCCAACAGAAAAAATATTCTACATAGGCCCCTGGACGATTATTGCAACCATTACCTATACCTACTCAGATATGGGAGCATGCTATGGATTTTATTACTGGTCTACCCCCTTCACATGGCTATTCTACCATTTTGGTAGTTGTGGATCGTTTGTCTAAACAAGCTCACTTTGGGGCATTACCTAAGCTCTACTTGGCACCCAAAGTTACAGATTTATTCACCAAGATAGTCTGTAAACTACATGGCTTCCCTCGCTTGATCGTTTCAGATTGGGATGCTGTCTTCTTAAGTAAATTCTGGTTTGAATTGTTTACTCTTAGTGGCACGACGTTGAAGCATAGCATAGCCTATCACCCACAAACGGATGGCCAATCCGAGGTTGTCAACCGAGTGCTCGAACAGTACCTACGTTGCTTCGTAGCAGATCAACCGAAACATTGGTCATGCATTCTACATGGGGCAGAATATTGCTATAACACTTCTTTTCACACTTTCATAGGCATGAAACCATTTAAAATTACGTTTGGATGCGAACCACCTTCACTATTAGACTATATTCTTACATCTGCAAGTATGGATATGGTTGACTCCCTATTATCCGATTGGCAAGACCTGCTTCTACAATTAAAACAGAACCTCACCAAAGCATGAGCAGATATAAAACTAAGGGCTTATTTGAAACGAATAGATATAATTTTTCTACCAGGGGATATGGTGTTGATTAGGTTACAACCATACCGCCAAAGAAGTTTGGCTCATCGTGCATCACATAAATTGGCTAGACATTATTTTGGTCCTTACAAGGTCCTTAAGAAGGTTGGCCAAGTTGCTTACCAGCTAGGGTTGCTATCTACCGTACGCATTCACAATGTTTTCCACGTTTCTTTACTTAGGAAGTTCTATGGAGATACCACAAACACATTTTTCTATTACCAAGGGACATTGTGGCCTCCCACCCAATTCTCGAGCCCATACAAATCATGCAACATAGAACCTGCATGTGGGATGGTATGCCAGTCCAGCAATTCCTTGTCGAATGGAAAGACATCCCTCTTAGTTATGCTACTTGGGAAGATTGAGACACCTTTATTTTGTCATATCTTGATTTTAACCTTGAGGACAAAGTTGAGGTGGACGGAGGGGGTATTGATATGGGCTTAGCCCAAGAAAATAATATGAATGAGCAGAACCGAAACGTAGACCCAGCATAAGTCCAAGTCCAACAAGAAAAGAGTAAGGAGATCATAAAGGAAGAAGTCTCGATTGCCAAGAACAAAGTCAGACATGAGGTTAGGAGACTCATAAGGTTTAGAGAGTAAGGTGGAATGTAATTGATTCTGATTAAGTGTAAGAGGAGTATAAGAATGGAATGTAACAATAGTCTTGGAACTATAGAATAATACAAGAAACACGTTCTTCTTCTTCCTTGATTCTCATTTGTATCTCCTTCTTCCCTATTTCTCGATCCCATTCCTATCAGCACGATCAGAGGCATTTTTAAATGTTTGAATTATCTTTAATTATGTTAGTTTTTTAATATTAGGGAGCTAGAAATTTTCATGTAAATACTCTACTCTTAGCCAAATTTGCCTTTAACCAAAGCGTAAAAATGAACTAGGGATGACATTTTTTCTTGTTAACAAAAAATCTCATGCTAATATAAAGAGAATAAGGAGGTGGACTTGCAGGTCATCATATCTCAACGGTGAATAGAAATGGGAGAATTTTGTCTCCTATGATGAGAAATGGCGATGGGTTGGCGGAGGAGGAGTTGTGGGAAGGTTCCTGCCTTCACCCTGTGGCTATCCCTCATATGAACTAATTGTAATACACACAAGTTGATCCACATACTAAACATAATATATAAAAAAATGTATATAAATTGTGATTCATGAACTGTTTTATATTAGAGAAAATTATTTAAATATGTCATATAAAGCACAAAAAATAATGTATATAAACTCTAACATTTTACAGGTTAATCTCGCTCTCCTTAATAAGCGAGCTTGGAAATTGGCTAAGACTGTTTCTTTCACGGGTTTTTTAAATATATTTAATTTCCACATTCGCATTTCTTCCAAGCTAAACAGGGGTACAATTCTTCGCGGGGTTGGAAGAGCTTTTTGAATGGCAGTGAGCTTTTTCAATTTGGTTGCAGATGAAAACTTGGGGGCCTTTTCAACTCTTAGCAATTTTAGCTGTGCTTGGTTGCCTATAGAAGCTCCTTTTTATCTGTCTAACTCGTCACATGTTTTAGGTGATCCTAGCATAGACGGTGGTGGAGATAGGACCTTATCAAAGGAATATTTGGAGTTGAGACTTCATTCAACAAAGGTTTTCATATTCTATCTCTCAAAATTTGTAGCTATTGCTTTGAGATATTAACCAATTTCATGGTATTAATAATCTCTTAATTTTTCGGCAAATGCAAAGTGAATACAGGGTTAAATATAAATTTGAGAAGATCAAATTGATATAACTTATTTTGTAGGGGTCAAATATAATTTTGGAGGAGTGTTTTACATATATTTAAATATATTTAACGACAGAAATTTTAAATTCAAGCTCTGCCATTGGACATAGCGTAACATCTTATTAAGAAACGCACCAATTCGTTCTCTGCATCCTAATTCCTCTCCATCTCTTCCATTTCTATTTCTAGAAATGTAATTTCTCTCTCCCAAATGGAGCTGCTGATTCATCGTCTCTCTCTCTCTCTCTCTATCATGTGGGTGTTTAACCATGCGGGTGCTTAATTTGTCATGACTAGTAAGCTGTGTCAGATGGGTCAGTCCAGCCAGTGACAGTCTCAAGACGGGCCGTCATTTTTAAATGGGTATTCAAATCTGGCCTGTGCAGGTTTTAAGCACCCAACGGACCGTTCTTTCCTTCCTAGGCCCAAGGAAAACAACTTTTTTTTTTTAATCTCTAGCGATCACGATTTCCCTTGATCGGTTAATAATGAAATACTCAGGATCGTGTCCTTAATGGTGTTTGCTATGAGGGATGATTTGAACATGAAATTTTAGCAAGGTAGCTGGATGCCAGGTGTGAAAGACTTGCTCTTAGTTCCAGTCCAGACGTTCACTATTTCTCAAGGAACTTGGGACTGGGTTTGTTTTAACGAGCTGCAGCCTAACAGTGTGTCTTAGAATTGCTTCTGTAATTCACTATCTACTTCCTTAGGTGAGGACAGGGTTGGCAACTTTTCTGTTAAACCTTCATGACTTCATTATAGGTTCTTGGAAAGATGTGTGGTCTTGACCTGGTCCTCAATGCCATTAGATCTTTCCTTTGGATTTTGGGCAAAGACAGATTGCCCACTAATTGCCTCCAAGTTTCTTGTAGATACACTGATATTGATACTCGTGCAAGATGTAGTCAATGTATGGAAACCGCATTGCTTGCCTTAAGGGACTGTTGTGAAGTTAAAAATCTGTGGTTGATAATCATGATTATTGAACTGGGGTACTTGCTCCTTATTTTTCTCTCTTCCCTTTTTGGACTGATCGCATTTCAACGTACATGGGAGGATAGGGAAAGATGAAGGTACCGATTGGAAAGTAACCTTTTAAGCAGCTGCCTCTTGGTCTCTCAAATAATCAGAATCTGCTAGTGTTTGAAGGAAAGAGCTCGCATTCTTCTCATAATCTCTTTTCCATCATTAGAAGCAGTGCATTACTTAATCATTTCATGAATCTCTGCTTGATGCTTAGGTTACTAAAAATAGTTTTCCAACTTGTTATTGAATGCTCATGAATGGCATATCATTTGAATATTTTTTTATTTTGGAACATTATGGACTGGAGGTTTGAACCTAAGACCTCCTACTACATACCCACACCCCTCACCCCTAGATAACACCTAGTGGTGTATCATTTAAATATTTTGATAATGCATGTAATAGGCTTTGCAGTCAACTCCATACTTTATTTAAAACATTGGGTTGATACATGTTCTTGTTGTTTGTAATTTGATATGTAGGTTGGGCAAACTGGAAAGATTGTTGCCCCAGAACTCTATATGGCTTTTGGTCTATCAGGAGCTATTCAACACTTGGCAGGGATCAGAGATTCAAAGGTCATTGTTGCTGTGAACAAAGATTCTGATGCTCCTATATTTCAGGTGATTGCTCTCATTTGAACTGATAAAGCTAATAAAGCAATATGATGTTTATATTTATCTCTTTTCTTGAGTGTGTGTAAACTACAATTTATTCCCTAGTAGTTTTGCCCAAAACTTGTTTGTCCCCCTTTAGTTTTAAGTCTCATTCAACTCCCTTGTCATTTGTTATTTTATCACTAAACTACCTCCATCCAAATTTTATCAGAAATAATCATGTTAATGTTAAAACAACGAACAATTTCATTGGTAAAGCTTAAAACGTTGTTTTACTTATCTTGAATAATTTTATTTCAATTTTCAAATGTCATTTTAACCATTGTGACTATTCAAACTATAAATGAAATAGCCACCAGAAAACTATATAATGAGACATACATACTTTCAAAAATTAAGTTGTACATTATTTTAATGTTGGCATGACCATTTCTATTAAAGTTATGACAGAAGATACTAAGATGATTAAGCGGTGACTAAGCAAACTGCATGGATGTTAAATAACACAAATTTAATCACAGCAGGTCAAATGTATTTCAGCCTAAACCAGAGTGATAAGCTATACTTTACTCTTTCTTTTCCCCCCTTAAATTTGGGTGTACTAATGTGATTTGCTGAATTGCAGGTTGCTGATTATGGAATGGTAGATCTGTTTGAGGTCATACCAGAGCTGCTAGAAAAACTCTCTGCAAAAAAATAAATGTTATTTCTGTGATGGATCCTTGCAAGTTCAAAATGCAATTGTATACTAGACATGAGGGGAAATAAAGTATTTTGGCCAACAACAAAAAAAGAGAAATAAAGTATATAGGTAGATTACCAAATGATTCATTTTGCACTTCAATAAATTGTATGGTATGTGGTGATTTTTTATAACTCAATAATATATTATTAATCTTTTTAAAAAATTTCTCATGTCATAATGTTATTAAGTATGATAACAAATACTTAAAAAATGTATTTATATTATTTTAAGAAAGTTACATTAACGTTTTCTGAGATCTATAAAAATTATATGTATACATTTTTTTTATTTTAAATTTTCTTGAAATTCATAAAATTTAAATTTACACTCTCTCAAGTTTTTTTTAAAAAATAGATTAATTTTTTTTAATTTAAATTTTTATAAATATTAATTTGACATTTTTATTATTTATATTGTATTGAATAAGACTATTTATACATTTTTAGGACGAAGGTTATTTAAAACATAAGTGGAATTGATAATTTTGTAAATGAAATAGATATTTTTATATAAGTTTAAATTAAAAAAGACTGTGGTAAAAAAAAACTTAGTGCAATTTTTAAAAATTTAAAGATAAATAAATATAATTGATTTCATTATTTTCTCAATTCATTACAATATTATTTATTTTTTTAAAAAATCCGTTCTACATTATAATGCTATTGAAAATTTTGATAACAATCAAAAATTGCATTAAGTATTTTCTTGAAAATAATTTTTTTTTTGAAAATAATATTAAATCATGTCTGGCATGCAAAACTTGTAGCATTATCAGTCTAAATGGTGGGCTGAAAGTTGCGTAAATAGGATAATGATCCCATGAGGGGGCCATTTGAAAGTGGATAATATCTGCTGCTTCATCTCCAAAGATCTCGTATTCTTAGGCTATAAAAGTCCAGAGTTAATGAGTGTGAATGAAATTGGGAAAATTGAAAACTCCATATAAACATCACACAAAGAAATGGGTTAGATTTTAATATTGGACAATAATTAGGTTAAGTTTATTGAACTTTTATGATTAGAATCTTCAAAAAATAAAATATGTAGACATTTTTTATATTTAGTATTACAATATTGACTCTTTTAAAAAAATTTAATCAGTATGATGTACAAAACAATTAATAAATCAAACTGATCATACATAAATTAAAAGTGAGTTTTATAAAAAATAAATTAATGTGTTTGTATATTGATTTATAATAAGTTTAATTTACTCAGTTTTTTTAGATCAAATATATTTAGAAATTTCTAACTCCTTAAAAAAAATACTTATAACAATTTTATTGAAAAAGTTCAAAACAAACACGGATTCAAATTCTCTGCTGTGCAGTGCCCCTTTGCACAGCAAGACTAGAGACTGGTCATTTGACCAGTCGCTGGTTAGACTAATTTGGAGGGCACAGCACCGCGACCAGTCGCTGGTTAGACTAATTTGGAGGGCACAGCACGCGGTGCTGTGCCCCCTTACACCGTAAAGAATCCCAATCCAACAAACACTTAAAAAAAAATTGTATACCTAAATTGTTTTGCTTATAATGGACCCTTTGGTTTTGGGGCTAGGTTGGTCTCTAAAAGTGGGCTACCCCAAAGTCTGTATTATTAATAAGTGATTTTTAATTAGATGAATTTTTAGAAACAACTTACTTTTTTTTTATACATTATGTATCTATTACATTTACATACAGGTTAGGGTAGAAAAGAGATTTTTAATTTTAAAATATAACAAAATATCATTTAAGAAAAATATTGAATTCTCATTACTTTTAATATTTCAATTAGTTGTGAGAAATACATAATCTTGTAATTTATAATATTCACGCATATATTTTATCTTTGTTTTTTTTTCAATCCATGTACCAAAAACAAATTTCGAAGAACCCTTTTAAAATTGGCGCAAATTTCTTGAAGATTGAATGCGGTTAACTATTCCTAATGCCAAATTTTTAACAAAAATAATAAAAATAAGAGAAAAACTTAAGTGTAGATGTCAAGGTAATAGATAACTTACTCTTAATGTATATTTGATATGTTAAAGGTCATATGAATTTAATATTTTCATTTTTTTTTTTATGTTTTAAAGAAAATTATTAAATTTATAATCAATTTATAGTTTATGAAAGTAAAATGCTTTTCTTTAAAATAAAATTTTTCTTTAATGATTTATTTATTAAATTTATTACACTCCTCAACCTTCACGTATGAAGCGCATCTGGTGTAGTGGTATCATAGTACCCTCCCACGGTACTGACCGGGGTTCGATTCCCCGGATGCGCAACTTTTGAATCTTCATTTATTTTTACAGATTTTGGCTAATAAAATTCATGAAACGCTAAAACCCAGTTATCGTTTATGATACTTCAATTTTTTTAAAATAATCTTTTAATCATCTAAAAATAGCGTTATTATCAATTTAATTTTTTTAAAAAATTTCATATCTTATCAATATCTAATAATATTATTTTGTTTCAACTCTGGAGTACCTAATTTTTGAAAGATGATATAGTATCATGAAACAAGAGAATTAAAATAAAATCATATTTTTACAAAATAGAACAAGATAACAAATTTTGAGAGTATCAAACATAATATAATTTTTAAACATCTTTTAATAAAAACAATGTAAAATAATATACTAAGATGTGCATAACACGAAGACTTATCTGATTGAATTGCTTTAATTAGATTTATAATAATGAATTTTTTTAAAATAATCTTGAGTTTAAACAAATGAATTGAGTATACATATTTTTTAAGAAAAATTTTAAATCTAATCTAACTATCTGATCTAATCCAATTGAATTTGATTTAACATAACTTAAAATTTTTAAAAATATTAATTTTTTAATTTAAACCTCATTCTCACTCAATATGAAGTCAAGAGCCAACAATTCAGAGTGTGTGTCCCTTGAAAAGTCTTATATATATAATAGCAACCAAATTCTCATCATGATGCATACAGATACTACTGCCTCTCGTTATATTAAGATGTGCATAACACGAAGACTTATTTGATTGAATTAAGTTAGTTAAATTTATAATAGTGAGTTTTTTTAAAAAAATCTTGAGTTCAAACAAACGAATTGAATGTATTTTTTTATTATAAAAAATTTAAACCCGATCCAACTATTTGATCTAATGCAATTAAATCTAATTTAACATAACTTAAATTTCTTAAAAAGTATTAATTTTTTAAGTTGAACCTCATTCTCACTCAACATGAAGTCAAGATCCAACGATTCAGAGTGTGTACCTTGGAAAGTCCTATATATATAACAGCAACCAAATTCTCATCATGATGCATACAGATACTGCCTCGTTACTGCAGAAGCTGCATAAGAAATTCCTAAACCCTTCCCCTCCCCCTCCCCCCCCCCCCTCTCTCTCTCTCATTAAATTGGATTCCAGAACATTATTATAAGTCAGTTGGCATCCGTACATGTGTTTCCTCTCTACCCTAGACTTCTATGGTAGCTAGAAGGATTGAGGCAAGAGTCCATTGTAGCTTGTTTTAAAATAAAACTATTCAAAATACTCTCTATTGAAGGATGCAAATGGCAATACAGGCCTCCAACTTGCATTTTCTCCTGCTTATAAGTGGGAAAAACCTTTTAAACTGAAAATGTCACCTACCCAACTCTTCGTGTTTATCCATAGTTTCTTAAATTAAATAAATATTCTCCAAGCCCTATCTACATTTCTTATTAATATTGGAATAGAGGTTTGTAGGCGTTGGCACACCTTGCGGATAAAAAATATATACGGAGAGAATTATGCAAGTTATAAACTTTGAAATCTCCATGAAAAGAAAAACGCATTATTCTTTGGTTAATATTAGGGTAATTTTATGGGGATTCTCGACATTATTTACATTTTGAGATTCTCACTTTACTAGAATGAGAATCTTAAGATAAATCTAATGGTAATACAGCTCAATCCTCTTGATTATAGAACTGCCCTTGATGTTATATATTCCAAATATGACGTACAAGACATGACGCGGATACAGATATTGTAATATATAACAGTTTAAATTTTAAAATTATAAGACTTTTTAACATAATATCAAAATATCTACGATCAAATGTTCAAAACTTTAATTATTATCAAACTCTATTATTTTAATTAAAAAAACTTCAGTATAAAATATGATAAATCAGTGTTTTGTTTACACTTGGAGACTCAAGAATTTTCATATAAAAGTCAAGTTGGCAGATCTCTTTTCAAACTGTTAAAATTCATTAGTGTGGAAACAGTTTTTTTTTTTAAAAAAAAAGAGAAAATTAAACGTGTGAATGGTAGCATGCATCACTCAAATTCAAATAATAATTAGCTCAGAAGTCAATGAATAATGATGAAGGCTAGCTAGATAGAGAGATGCTCAAATATAGAGGGTAGAAGAATTTTGCATTCAATGGATTAGTTCCATTGCATGGCTTATCTACGTTGACAATTTCTTAAATCACAATCATTATAAAAGCAGCCAAAGGCACTTTAATAAATAAATATTGCTTTAGATAATATGTTGTATGTGGGAATCACTAGTGGGTTAGAGTTGGAAGTCGGCAACTGCTTAACCAAAATCAGATAAATTATGATAAAAACATATAGATTAGGAGAGGACAAAGGAGAAATTTTTATATAGTCTTTGGAGTATTATTTCAGAATATATGGCTTTATTTCATTTTTTTTAATTTTTTTAAAATTATGAGTTTGTTTGATTGTGTTTTTATTTTTTTGTTTATGTTTTGTAAAATAAATAAAAAATTCGTTTAATCAAATATTTTAAAAACATATTATTTTTTATTTTTTTATGTTTTGAAAAATAAATAAAAAATAAAAATAATTTTTTTTTATTTTTTTATTTTAAAAATAATTTATTTTCAAAACTTGTTTATGAAATAATACAGAATAATTATCAAACAAATTTTTTAATTTTAAAAATAAAAAATAAATAAGTTTTACGTTTAAAAATTATTTTGTAGAACAAAATAATTACTTGATAAATTATTTTAAAATATGTTGTTTTTTTTTGTTTTTTTGTGTTTTACAAATAAAAATAAAAATAATTTTATTTATTTATTTTTTATTTTAAAAATAATTTATTTTTAAAATTTATTTTTAAAACAATAAAAAAAAACAGTTATCAAATAAATTTTTTTATTCTAAAAATTAAAAATAATTTTTAAAAACTATAAGCAAACACACCGAGTCAAGCAAAATTGATAAACTTAAACTAATATCAATTTTGAATACATTTTAGAGTAAACAATTAATATTACTCATGAGGTGCGTGGCACTTCCTTAACGGCAAGTGTCAGAGATCTTGATATACGTGGGTTTGATTTTTTGTCTCCCCTCTTCATACAATATTTTTTATTTATAAAAAAGGGAATATAACTCTCGGGGGTGGGTGAAATATATAAGATAAGGGAATAAAAACTATAATAATACTTGGGAAGTGAAAATTGATTGCACAATTAATTTAAAATTAATTTTTTGTTATGAAAGAAAAACTGTGCCATGAATTTTCTTAAACTAGTTAAGCATTTAATTAAATAAAACTATAATATGTGCACATTTACTTTTAATACAAAATTGTTATATTATTTCACAGATTAGTGGTGGGCTATATATGAATGATACAATTGAATTTGATAACTATAATTCTATTCAAAATAAAGAATATTTGGACATAAACCTAAAAAATTAGTGAACCCATTTGGGTATGAATATGATCTTTAAACTTGATGAACTCCCCAGCCTTAACACTGGAGGCCCTTGCATGCAAAGATTATAGTTTTGGTCTTCTTCTTTTCTTTTTCTTTTTTTCAATTTGACATGATTGATCATTAATGTTATAAATGTATCAACTACGACGGCACATTCTCATTCTACCAATATAATAACTGCACAAAATTTTTAGCAATTAATTTTTCTTTATTGGTTGTACTCAGTGTTCTATACAAGAGGTTTTGGAGGGGATAGAGATGCAGTCTGAATATGCTGACTGCGACTCTAAGCATATGCTTTCTGACCATAATAAAAAGTCAAGCTTAGCATATTCTACCACCTTTTCACTCATTATTTTTATTTCCAGTTTTGAATATTTTCCTTTTCCTATGTCAATTTCCTCTATGCTTTCCACGATTTGGTATCTACACTAGTCACACGTTGTGATGTGATTACATGGTGACATCTAATCATACTATTCTGGAATCACGTTCAAGAAAAAATGTCGATATGTGATGACACTCAAAATATTATAGTATTTCACTTATGAAGACAAGTGGTATGAAATTTGTTTATAGATTAGTGATTTTGTCATTGTCAAAAATAGTATATTTTGGAGTTCCAGAAGTAAATAACAGTGATTAAAACATACAACCAAACATAAATATATTACATCATTAGAAATGTTTGTTACTCATACAAACATAAGTATTTTGCATATATCCTAACATCTTATATTTCATAAGATCTCATATCATGACATTTAAGATATCAAAAAAATGAGATACCAGTATCTTCAATAGTTGAAGATAGGGAATGCAATAGTTCAATGCATTATATACATATACCATATATGATTGTCTTCATGTACTAAAGAGAGAGAGAGAGAGAGAACAAGGTCAAATCAACCTAGATGATCCAGTACCATAGACAAAGGAACTAAGCAAAGGCCTCTCTTCTTCAGTTCTGTGCAGTCACTATCCCTCCCATTAAAACCCAATTCTTTTCTCCTGTCTCTTTGTCCTGAGCTACTACTACTACCTTTCTCCTACAAATAAAAGCAAAACAAGGAAAGCAACTTGTTAGTTCAAAAATAAAGTGTACATTATTCACCACATACCACAACAAAAACAATGAAGTTGCAAGAGTCCTAGAGAGGCCTAGTCAGTATAAGAAAGTATATATATAATAGAATGAAAATTAATTTAGTTTTGAAAGACATAGTTTTTGTTTATTAACGATATGTTTGGATGGGGGAGAATAGCGGGAAAGCAAAGGAAAAGAGAGGGTTTTATTGAAACATTCTCCTTGTTTCGGAGTTTGTGAAGAAGAATAGAGGATTTTTAACTACGTACCTTCCAAAATACTTCCTTTCATATAATTCTAAATTTCCCTCAATTTGAAAAATTTTAGAGGAGAAACCAATCATTGAATATTATGTTACTGATTCTTCCATAAAATTGCATGTCAATGAAATAAATTATTATAATTAATCATTTTACTAAAATATAAATTTGCAAAAACATATTATAATTATCAACTATTTTATTTTATTAATTTTTTAATTATCACCTTCTTGATTTTAATAACCATTCATTCTCCTCTCTTCTCTCGTCTATCATTTTCTGTGTGTTCCTTCCCCGTCTCTTTCCCAACTCTTAAACATATTCTATGTTTTTATTAATTTTTCCTTTTCTTTCCAAATTGCCTAATTAAATATGAACTTTTTATTTTCAAAAAAAAAAAATTAAACAGTATCATCAATGTAAATTGAACCTGGGAAAGGTCTACTTCTTCCTTCTGTTTTGGCTTGTCTAACTGGTTCGCCTGTAAAACCTAAAAATACCATAGAATCAAAGAAATAAATGATTATTAAATAAAAACTTTCTACTAGAACAAAGAAATGCTAATGTGGGAACTAGGAGAAGAAAGAAAGAAAGAAAGAAAAGAAAAGAAAAAGCAGAAAACTAATTAACCATAGAAGTGTTGAGAGGAGAAGTTGCAGTATCTTCCAGCAAGTCATCATGAACCAAAGCTGTCTTCTTCCTGTTCTTGAAACTTGATGATCTGTTACTATTTTTTCTCACAGAAGAAAACTCCTCCTTAGTTTGTACTTCTTCAGTATCATCAGCTAATTTATTGGCAGCCAAAAAAGCTGCATCAGAAACTAGAGAGGAACTAGAAGCAACAGAAGATAAAGACGAACACTTCTGAATCTGATGATCATTATCGTTGTTAAAAAAATCCTCGAAGTACATAGTCCAACCACTTTCCTCAATATCAGAGGAGAAAGAAGCTTTGTTGCTTTTGGAACTCATTGAGGTTTTTCTATGAGAAAACCAAGAAGAAGAAGAAGAGGAGGAGGAAGAAGAAGAAGAAAAAGGTGATATAATTAGTGGGGTTTGGTGGCCATTTCTAATTAAAGAGAGAAGTCATCCAAAGGAAGCATATATATTAGGGAAAGATAATTATTCAAATAGAAAATGAAGAAATATATATAGAAAGACTAAAGTCTTACTCCTCTACAAATTAATCAATTCTCAAGTTGGCTTTTAAGAAATTTTCATTTTCATTTAGGTTCTTTAATTTAAAATCATCCCATTTAATTTATTTATTAGTGAACCGCTAACTTAATTTTCAACTGATTTAGTGAATATTTATTATGACGTGTCATCATTAAATTTATTAACAAAATTAATTATTTATTATCGAAGAAACAATATTAGATGAATTTTTAGAAGGGAGGAGCTAAATAAAATTAAAAAATCCTTGGAGATCCAACTTAAAAACTAATCAATTTAAAAAAAAAATCAAAATACAGAAATACAGAAAAATATGAGGGCTTTGGAAGGGTGGGTCATAGAAGTTAGGGGAGTTAATGTTAGCTGAGAGAGAGGGTTTGACAATTTGTGGTTGAGAGATAAGGTACGCCCCAACAGAGCTTTGCAAATATTTCTTTAATTTAAAGGTTGGACTTTAAGTTAATTTCCACTAATGATTTGATTTGGTCATTAAGTCTCACCTTAATTAGAGACTTTGAGAAAGGTTCTGTTCGCTAATTAGTCATCATTCTCTAGTCTTATAATGAGAAATGAAAAGAGGATAAATCATTAAGATCTCCTATGCTTCAAATTACTAGATTGATTTATCATAAAATTAATTTTGCCCATTTAATTAATTAATGCATAAGATAAATCTTATTATAACATTCTTTATTATTAATGTTTTTATATGTAAACTTCTTGAAAACTACTAAAAATTCACCACTAAACTAACACCTAGTGATTAATTTCTCTATTTTTTATTTCAAACAACCAGATTGTGGCCCTTTTTCTTTTTTCTTTGGGTTGGCCACAAAATTATAAAAAATTAATAATTGCTGCTTTAGCAACAGTCTTGACAATATCGCGAGAAATAGAAATAGAGCAGAGCGTTTGATTTGGCCACTTAATTTCATTGTGGGTCATGATCCGTTGAGAAACATAAACAAATTAAGGTTTTTATAATTGGATAACGGAATTAATTATGAATTGATGTATGAGCTTATTGACTTAAAGCAACAACAAAAAAATGATGAATCAGTAACCCTTTTGAAAACGAATAAAATTTGTTGATAGACTTTGGCCTTTGTTGTTGCCCATTTGTTTGGTATTTGCTGACCCTTTTTTTCTTCATTATTTTATTTTCCTTCCTGAGTCCGAAGCAAACTTTCTCACTAATTTTAGATCCCATTTAACTAGTAGTTTTCCTCTTTTCTGTCTGCGTATTCATTTTTATAATTAATTTTTTTTTTATAATTTTTAGGATTGATTTGCCCATGCATGTAAGTTCAATTGGACTCACTTAAATTCAAATGAAAAAAATTAATTAATTTGTTTGGATGAAGTAGTTCTAAGGAGAGAAATATATATAGTCCAACTCGAAAATTGTAATAGCCTAAATAAATGAAAACTTTGAATTAAAGAAAAATTCTGAATAAAAGTGAGGATTATAAAAATAAAGATAAGTACTATTGAAAAATTGTTTATTTATCACATGGGTTGAAGAATTATAAAGATAATATGAGGATTTACGTTTTGGGATCAAAATATAATTTTCTAAAAGTTTAAGGGTCAAAATGTAAATAAAAAAAAATTGCAAGGACCTCACTCAAAAGTTAAAAATTTATAGAATAGTCCCTTTGATATTTTTAGAGCCTTTGCCATACAAAAAGCTGAAAAAATTCAAATTTCTCTCTTCCCTAATTTTTCTCTCTCAAAACCCCAAAACTTCTCTCTAAAATTTTAGTACTTCCGGATCTCAGACTTTGACACCACTACCGTCAACAAATTTAGAACGACGAGAACTATTAATCCGTTCAATTGATTTCCAGAATTTTGACTAGAGATTTGCCGAAAAATAAAAGAGAAATCTTAAGAAGATAAGTTCAAAAAAAAAAATTCATACTTAAGAGTTCTCAAATTGAAAATCTAACACTATAGATGGATTCAAGAGATGGAAAAACCTTAGGATATAAAAATTTTCAACCACCTAACAACTTTTGGTGCGTCGTGAACAGTAAATCCAGCAAGCATGAATATTGATTCCGACTGTGAATAGTATCCTTACAGTTGAAGATATCTAATTTGAAACTTTGGTTTTGTGAGTAGATAATTCTTTCTATGAATTATCTTATACTCTTCTTGAACTTTAAATGTATAGTTGATTTATGTTTACTAGTTATTTACACTTTTATATGTCTCTAAAATGGATTAAATTATCTGAAATGTTTACAATCTGATATATAGTTCAAAAAGAGTATAGTTTTAAAAATAAATTTTGAACTCATTTTAAATGTATTTCTCATTATATGATAAAAGAAATATATTATGCATGTGGCATTAATATGTAAAGTTATAAGATTACCTTGAAAATGGACATGTATATGTGATTACCCTGAATAGGAAGTTTCTGACAGAGGAATTATACTGAGATTGAAAATTCGGTATTATACTGAAATATCTTTTTTGAACGTTATGGCAATATAATTTTTGTGGAGGAATCTTTTTGAAAATACTGTTTACTAACAGTAGGCAATGTTAGCCTTAGTGCACCTTAATACTTCAGCTAGCAGGGGTGGTACTAACCTCGTGTGACGACCAATACACTGGATATGATATGTGAAGGAAAGCGGAATGTCTTCTATCTGGGCGAGATGCCAATTATATGATATGTGATTTGCCTCCCTTGCTGTGTGTTTGGAAAATTGCTCATATTAGAGTCCCTTCGCATGTCTTATTGAATGGTGGTAAGACAAACCTTAGCTGAGATTTTACGTATAGACAAATCCTACACCATCAAAGTATGAAAGGGCTTGAACTCTGATATGGTAGTTCTGATATGAGATCCTCCTAATATTTTATGAGAAGTATTTTAATACATAACAATATTTGAATAATGATCAATACCATATTGCATATGATTTTTGATATCTGAATATGATTTGAATTGAGAATATTTGAAATGCAAATCCTATATGAATGTACTTCTAAATTGTAATTTTTTATGTGATAAATTTTATTATATGAGTACATCCATATATTGACTTAAAAGGTCATAGAAAGTATTATCTACTCACTGAGTTGTCAAACTCACTATGGGATACTTACTTTTTTTTTTCAAATAATGATACAGATTTTAGTCTAGCAACTACGTGATCAGTTAAGTGTCATATTATCTGGGTGAACTTACGTTACTTCCAAAACTCACAATGTTTAAAACATTATGTAATTATAATTTAGAATATGCTCTTAACGCTACAGACAGAATTCCTACTTCTACTTTAATATTAATAAGTATAGACTTGGCATGTATATTTGCATATACTAAAAACTTGTGAACGTATGTTTTATTCCTATTATGTGATATATTTGAAACATGTATGCTATAAAATAAGGGTAAAGTTATCTATTTTTTCGTGTCAATTGCTTTCCATTAAATTAGGATATGACAAAAATACTTGTTTTTGGATAAAAAACTTAGAAATTTAAAATAATGTAATCATGGAATTGTTTTATCAAAAATAAAAAATTTTAAAATATTCTTTTAATTCTCTCCTACTAACCGGGCTCGAACCAAACTAGACAATACTTAACCCTACTTTGAATTTGGTCCCAACTCCTGGATATAATACCAAGGACCCGACCGGCCCAAGTTAGAATATATATATATATATATATATTAAAAAAGTTATCATTCTACATATTTCTAGCAAAAGTAAAATAGTTGCAATTGTAAATGGTACTCCTCAATTAGAATGTAATATAATTTTTGATTTTTCAAGGTATTTTTGGAAGCTATTAACACTATAAGATTAAATCTTATTGGGTTATATTGCGATGAAAAAACTCTCTCATGTCAATAAGCATCTATTCTAAAAATTGAATTTATATCCTTACTTTGGGAGTATAGCTTACTTATCATTACGTTCAACACTTGGTAGAATATGTTTTAATATAACATAAAGTATCGACGGTTAGAAATATAAACGAGGGATCTGGAGAGAGCCATTCTTCAGAATTAACGTATTCCTCACATATTGGATTTACAGGGTAAGGGACATAAATTAGTGAAGTAGTACTTAGGAATAACTCATGGTTAGTCAAATATGCTTTCTTTATGACTTCAGAGTACCTAAAGCCGAAATCCAGCACATAGCCATCCAACCTACAGTTTCAGAAATATGGAGGATCTCCAGCAACCATCCATACTCTAAATTATATCTTATGGCTATTTAACCATTTGTCTAGCTAGGATAATACACATGTTGTACTTCATTACATAACAAGTGGTTAAACTGGTGATCAATTTTTTTAATTAATTGTTTAATTATGAATCTGAATTAGCTTTCACCACCAATTCATTTCTAACGGCTCCATATATGAATATGATTATGTTTTGCAAGATATACTATCGGTGCATATTGTAATGTAACATTCTTGTTTTTTTAGGAGAAAAAAAGCTCAAACATCTTAATTTCTTTTTGCTTAATTAGTTTTTTTATGATATTTAGATCAGATATAAATATATTTTAGCATATGAATAATGTTGAATTAATTTTAACTATTTCCATTATGGTATTGTCCAATTCCCTTTGAACTACACAAAATGATAAATTGTCCCCTGTTGGCTAATTAATTTCAAATAAGCCCTCACAATCCTAACTTACTAATTATTCAATTATAAAGTATACATATTAATTATGAATCATAGTGTTCAGTAAAAAAATATAATGATAATCATAGTGATGTCAAAGACACTAATATATCATTATTGACTTTGCATACGCGTTATCATCATCCTCAAATAGGAAATTCAAATAGATCGATTTGGTCAATAAATTAAAAAGAAGAAGAAGAAGAATTAATTAAATACGTGGCTAATAAAAACTGTTTGCTTCCCATATATTGTTGGCTATCATTCAAATCACTCAAAGGAAAGCTATAATATAAAAATATTTCTCGTATCTCTGTAGTATTGAAAAATTGAGTTATTTTTTCTCCTGGCATAAGTATATCTACATATTTTGATTATATACAAGACTAATATTATTTGAAGTATTGGACAGTGAACTATCCTCTCCCTACAAATGTTTTTCTCCAAGTTAGAATCACTAATATTATAGAGACCCTTTAACTACTGAATTCAGATTACTTAATTACCACTTAAGTCACAAATTTATGAGTATAATTGTGTACTACTATCATAAATATTCTTACCAAAAAAAAAAAGAACAACGGTTTCTAAATTGTAAGATCCGAATCAACGATGATTTATAAATAAATTACATGAAGTTTGTGGTTAGTCTAGTGGTGAAAATTAGTTAAGCGCGCTGTCACAAATTTTCTATTTGAGTACTGAAAGAGTTATATTCGTGTTTGCTTTTTAGGTTCCACTTGTCATATATACTAAAGAAATGGTGATGACAAATGCTATAAACCTAAGATGTGGAAGCCAAATTGTGTGTGAGAATTATAGGTCATCTATATGTGAGGACATTATTTTTCCATATTAGTTTGGTTGTAAGATTAAATAAAGAAATTAATTAATGAATTAAATATATAGAGGTTGATGGGGTCTTATTGTCAATGACACAATCAGTATTGAGTTTGAGGCCACTACTAATTAGTGGGGTTCCGACTAACATGATTATTTGAAAAAATTGATCCTAAATTTAGGTCAAAATGCCTTGTCTTTTCCTTTTCAAAGATGTAAACCTAATGAGGGATTCTGGTCATAGTTAGAGGAATGGCTCTTTCAACAATTAATTACCATTATCAAAATTAGACTATTTTTTATCATTAAATTAATTGGCTTAGTGCTATTAGATTTCAAAGCTGATGGTGTTGGGTTCCAAATAAAAAATTAGATCATTTTTTTTAATAAAAACAATTTAAGATTTAAGTACTTTATTCTAACTCCAAGAGGCAAGGCACACCGAAAAATGTTTAAATCATTAATAATAATTAAACAATTTTTTAATTGACACAACTCGATCCTATTGAATGATCTATCAGCAATTTTGTTGACAAAATTCGACTTTTGTTTAATACAGAAATGGAAAATTAGATTAATTTAACATTTGAATAAAATGTCAAATGGGGCTTTCTTCCACGCGTGTGGCCTGGCTACTGGCAAATACTAATTTAACATGCCATCATGTGATTAGAGAAAGCTTGTATTCTTTTTAGATTAGAGAAAGCTTGCATTCTAAAAAAGAACTAAACATGTACTTTTCATGATAATAACATCACGTCAGCCTTAATTATATAATCCACTTAATAATAATTACAACAACAAAAAATACTACATTTCCTCATTTTTCACAATATGTTTCCATATTTTTACTCTCAATTAATTTGGCGTTCAATCCTTCTTTTTCCCATTCAGATGCGAGCCTCTGCTAACATTAAATATGAAAACGACTTGGATTTTAGTCTTGTCTGATCCAGTACTTTTCCAAACAACAAAATGAGAGAAAAATATCTTTTTTTTTCTTCTTCTAATTTTTTGCACTACGAGAAAGATAATCAGGCGTTGTTCGCATTTAGTGACCTTTGCAGTTTTTTATTGCAGTGAAAAATTTGCTTCTTATAGATAAGATCATTCTTATTGCAGTCAATAAAGAGAACTAGGAGAACCATGTTGAATTTTTAGTAAGGGGTTAGGATTTTTATTCTATTTTATTTTTATCTATTTATCCAAACACCTAAAAAATTTACTTATTCAAATCTATCCATGTTTAGATTATTAAGGGTTTCAGAAAACAAATTTCCTGCATATAAATCTTTAAAAAAATTAAGGTAACTAAAATTTGAATATGTACTACATAATACATGCTTATCTTTATTGATCTAGACCTACATCTTGGAGATAGGGTTTTGATTTTTTGAATTAGAATGGATTTGAAGCATATTGGTTCTACTTGAGAAGTATAATAAATGAGTTTTCGCTAATCAACACCACAAGGGTCATGATGGCAAATGAGTTACATGCCAGGAAAATCACTTTCTCGAGAAACAAACAGAGCCTTAAACGCAGCTTAAGATTGGTCACTTTCTCTCTACCGTTTGTCGTCCAAGAAAAAGATCGAGGTCCACAAAATGTTGGATCACAAAATTATAATATTTATGACCATGATGCTAATCATATATATGTCTAAGATGGTAGGATGGGAATTGTGATCATATACACCAATATTTTCAAAGAAACCCTAGAAATTTTTACCACTGGGTCCCTTATACATTAAATCAAGATTCACTTTTGTGATGTAGACTTGCTCTGTATCATTGCAGGAAAATTATAGGAACATTTAGTGCCTTAGTCTATGCTGACTATTCCTGTGATGATTTGTTGTAGATATATAGAGTGCATTCATTTTACCTTATGGATCCCATTAATATATACATCACTAATCACTATATATAAATCTATAATAGTCTATTAGACTTGCTTGGCTTGAAAGAAAGTGAAGAAGAAGACTCTGTTTTGATTTGTTCTAATTTTCATCGTTGCTGTATTATATGTAGATAAATACATCATCTTCATATAGGTGTGCTTTAAAATCATTCGGAGAGGGACTCGTAATGATTGACGCGCAAATTAGTCCAAAGATAATGTTTTTACCATTATATATATATGAGAGAGAGAGAGAGAGAGAGAGAGAGAGAGAGAGAGAGAGTTGAAGCGGAATAATTTTATACAGAGCTCATTAGTAATTAAAAAAATAATTAGAGTGACAATGATCAAAATGGATCTGATTATATATGATAACCTCTTAAAAAAATAGAACTCTTTATAAAATTATCATTTTGAATCTCTTAATATATTTCATCTTGCTGTAGTGAAAATTGGATGAAAATTTTGAGAAAGTTTTCATAATTAAAGGCCTTCACTTTCAGTAATCATGATGTTCCAAGTACCATGATCGCCTTTAAGTACCGAGTCACGGATTACATATCTGCCTGGTTTGTCTTGGTCCTCTTGGACGGGTTCTCAGTTTTAATTAAAGGGCTTCATCATTCACCAACTTGGGAACCAGTTGCCTCAACCATCTAATGATTGGTTTCATTTTTTTGGGTTGGATATATGGTCCATACAAGGGAGGTCTTGCAATATTGTTTGCGTAATTTTCAAGATGAAATCTTACCCGTGTTTTTATCTATACAGCATAATTTTCAAAAGTTAAGTCCATACTATTGTAGGTGAAGATGTTGGATCTCCGAGTAATCAGTTTAGTTGATCCAATACAGGAGGCCAGGGCAGTGAGAGATTAAGGTAGGCCTAAATTATATGTTATCAAACTATTAATTTGGCCAAGCATGCTCTTTTTTAGACTTGAGACTATTCTACTTTTTGGCTTAACTAATTGAGACTTTCATTAATTTGTTAAATCTGGTTCTTTTAATTTTAGAGTTCCTTTTACCTTTTAGGTTATATTTGGATTAAAAAGAATGGAGCACAAGAGAAGGAAAATGATTAATTTAAATATAAGTTAAGAGAAAAGTCTAAATCAAAACATCCCAACCCTTCCCCCTCTCCCTTATATTTCTACTCAATCCAAACATGCAAAAAAGAAAAAAATATTTTTCTTTTTCGAATCTTGGATTATAAGATAATTGGTTGGGTTGCCTTCAAATTTCTGAAAACATAAAACAGAATTAAACCCACGGATAACATGATTTTTGTACTTAAAACTTTTAGGGTATACGTTTGAAATGAAGAGAAGGGAATAAAAGGAAATATTTAATTTATATTTTTTTTACTTAAATTTAAATAAAATATTTCATTCTCTTTTCTTTTTTCTCAATCCTCCTCAATCCAAACATACCTTTAATTCTTGACCCGAAAAAGAAAGAAAGCATACCTTTCATTCTCCATAAACAAAAGATACCTTTAATTTATGGCATTATTAATGGTTGAAAAAAGAGGCCTTTCACTATATGGAAATGAAAGAAGAAAAAAAAAGAATACAATTTTTAGGTAGGATCAGTTACTAGAATATCTTTACAAGTTTCGATTCTTTTACCGTCTTCTTTTAAAATAGAAAACGTATATTAATTAGAAATCAATCTAACCATACGTATCTGTCTCGTAACAAAGCATTAACAAACCTCCTAGGTGATGTTTGATACATGTTATGTTTTAGGATTCATGAAAAAGTGAGGTGGGAAAAAAATTTCCATGTTTAATATTAGAAATAAAATTTTATTCTCAAAAATAAAAGATTTTCATAAATAAAAATTTTAAAAAAAGGAGTAAAAAAAAATTTCCCACCCATGAGGGTGGAAATAAACGTTTCCATGAAAATGACAAACTTTTATTATATGAAATGACTTAATTGTCCTCTCTTCTTATTAATATATAAAATTAAATACAAAAAATTTTATGTCCTTCAACTTAAAATTCTAAATTTCTAAAACTCTCACTCTTAAATCCTAAAATTTTAAACTCACAAATTATAAATCTTAAAATTCTAAACTCTAATCTCTAAGTCCTAAATAATAAATCTTTTTTTTTTCAAGAACAAATCTTATTTCTTTATTTATTGATTTTTTTTCTTCCTATTTATCTTTCTTTTTAAAAAAAAAATTTATCCTAAAGATTATTTTTAGAAAAATAATTATATTTATGAGAGTATTTTATGTGAACCAAACATGAGAATAAAAATTTAATAAAAATATAACAAATTATTCTCAAGAAATTGAAATGACAACCAAACATATTTTTTTAACTTTGAATTTATTTTATTCTTGAGAATGAGATTACAAGAAATATAAATTTTTGAAGAATAAAATATTTCATGAATCAACGCCACCCTAAGGTGAAAGCTAACAACCTCTGGTCAGATAAGAAAAAAAAAACTAACAAAGGATAATAAAATCCTTTTAATATCATTTAACCAAAAAAAAATCAAATCCTAAATTAGCAAGCTCCTTGTAGGAAGAAAACCCAAATGTTCACCAATTGAATTTGGCCGGCACTGATTTGTTGTTCTTATATATATATATATATATATATATATATATATATATATATATATATATATATATATATATATATATATATATATATATATATATATATATATATATATACTTGGTTGGGCAAGTGCATATATATTAAATTCATAAAAGAGTTTCAGCTCTTGGTATAATACTGTGCAATGGCATTAAATTACAGGAAAATTGCATTTTTTTTTATTTTCAATTATAATTTTTTAAATTGATAGTCTAATTTATATGTCACAGTGCACTTTATCTCCTAATATTTAAATCAAATGTTAAATTTAATGAAAGTTATGTAAAATTATTAAAATATTTTTCCATTTGTTTGATATTTTATTTTGTACTCATTTATATGAAAATGATATTTATGTAATTTTATCTAACTGTTTTTAAAGTTAATGTCTAATTTAAACTGTAAAAGACAAAATAAAATGGAATATATTGATTAAAATGTCGATTGTAAAATTTAAAAAATTACAATTTAGTACAAAAATTAGGGTGAAAAGTGTAATTTTCTTATTAAATTAGCAAACCTTTAAGACAAGACTTATGTGTAATTTTAAAGATATTTGTTATCAGATCTTATAATAAAAAGCATGATATCACTAACTTGTAAATATTTTTTATAATTCAGTATTACATAATTAATTCTTGTAAGAAATTTATGTACGTGTGGGCAAACATTACTTGGACTTTTTCTTTCCAAGGGTCAAAAGCTATTTTAAAAAGCATACGATTTTATATCATGTTTGGATATACATGGGCCCTTTTCTTCCTAACCCAATGATTTTCACTTAAAAGTTAAAGGAAATATGTTTTCTTGGGGACAAAAGTACGTAGAAAAGCCACTCTACGAAGTCCCTCTTAATAGCTTCAAAATTTATCCAATTTTGGTGCCTTTTCTCTAATCACAGCTGAAATTTGATCCTGTTGGTAAAATAAAACAACAGAAAGGATAAAACTAGAAATTTAAACTCTTAAAACGTATGAATTTCAAATACTATCTGACACGCCCTAATTTTAGAGTACGTAAAATATTTTTTTTACAAATATATATATTTTATAACATATATAATATACTCTTTTACATATATATATTTTCATGTATACACAATATATAAACCAAGTCTATGAACATCAAAATATAACAAAAGTAGGGATCTTACCTATGGCATTCAGAGTATACTCTAAAGTATAAATACAATATAATCAAAATCTATGAGCCTTGAAAACAAAGTAAATTCACTCAGAGATCATGTCATCTAGTTAGTCAATTATCTGAAGGGGAATGACCAAACTTTATATTTTCATATGAAAAAGAATATAGAAATATCGTGTAGTGAGTTTGACAACTTAGTGAGCAGATAATACCTCTTATGACTTCTTAAGTCAACATGTGGATGTACTCATATTTTAAAATTTGTCACATAGAAAATACAGTTCGAAAGTACATCTATATGGAACCCGTATTTCAAATATTCTCAAAACAAAGGATATTGAGATATCTAAAATCATATATTGTACTGTATGATCATTAAACAAATATTGTTATGTATCAAAATATTTCACATGAAAATATTAGGAGGATTCCATATCAGAGTTCAAGTCCTTTCGTACTTTGACGATGTAGGATTTATCTAAACTCAACATCCCGTTGAAGTTTGCCCTACCACAATTCAAGAGTACATGTGAGAAAACACTAATATGAATATTTCTTAAGCACACAGTAAGGGAGGCAAGTCACATATCATATAATCGGCATCTCACCCATATAGGAGGTATACCGCTTTCCATCACATATCATATCCCGTGTATTGGCCATTACACGAGGTTAGCACCACCCCTGTTAGCTGAGGTATCAAGGTGAATTAGGGCTAACATCACCTGCTGTTAGCAAATAGTGTTTCTAATATGATTTCTCTACAAAAATTATCATATGCACATATCTCATATAATTCAAAACAGAGTTTTCAGTATAATACAAAATTTCAGTTTTAATACAACTCACCTGTCATAAATTTATCAATCAGGGTTTATCACATATACATGCTTTTTTTAAGGCAATCATATAGCTTTATAAATCAATACCACGTACATAAATATTTACTTTATCATATGATGAGAAATACATTTAAAATCACATATTCAATGAATTCAAAAATCCATTTTCAAAACCATACTATTCTTGAACAATATACTAGATTGTAAATAATTCAAATAATTTAATCTATTTCAGAGACATATAAAAGTATAAATATCTTATAAATATAATTATTTATACATTTAAAGTTCAAGAAGAGTATAGAGTAAATCATAGAAAGAATTATCTACTCACAGAGTAAGGCTCCAGGTTGAACAGTTTTAAAATGTACTTTTTTAATTCACATTTGACTAAATAGATATCAAAAACGAGTCTGGAGGGTTCAAAAACCTAAGAAATGACTATAGAATTGCAAAATTTGACATCCAAGAACTTAATCAACACTAGTCAACTGTTGGGTACTATTTATGGTTGAAAAATTTTATTCTCCATCAAAAATTACTATACATACCGGGCAAATTTACTGTTTACGATATACAAAAAGTTGTCAGATGGCCGAAAAAAATTTTATCCTAAGATTTATCTAACTCCTGAATCTATCTACAGTGTCAAATTTTCAATTTGAAATCTCTAAATAGGAGTTTCAGAGTTTATTTTTTTTTAAGTTTTCTACTTCCGATTTGTGGCAATTCAACGGCCGATTTGAAAAATTATTTGGCTAATATCGCAGTACTCTTCATTCTAAATCCAATGGTACCTTTAATTTTAAGATCAGAGACCTGTAGACACTCCAGATCTAAAGAGAAAATATGAAGATTACTATTCATACTATTCATTCGGTTTATAGAGATTTCTCTTCTTCTGCATCTCTTCCTCCCATTTTTTATTTTTTTACTTATTATTATTTAATAATTAAATATTTAAAATTATTTTAATTTTATTATATATATTTATATAAATATTTTTTTTCATTCTAAAACATTTCAAAATGTTTTAAAAATTTATATTATTGTAAAACTTTAATTACACTCTTAAATCATGACTTTTTTTGATAAAAATTTTAATAAAACAAATTACAAAATAAATATTTTTATGTATAATAAAAAAATATTTTTAAAAATAAAATAAAAATTTATTAGAGGCCAATATAATTATTTTAATTAAAATTATATTTGCTTTTAATAAAATATAATTATTTTTAAAAAATAAAAAATATATTTTTTATAAAAAAATACTATTATTTAAAAATAAAAATTACGACGTATTACACTATCTTTTAAGATGATATTTACTCTCTTACTTGAATTTCAAATAAGTATAAGTGTTTCAAAATAATTACCAATATTTCTAATTTTTAATTTTCAGTCAATTTCTGCTAGGTTAATATTTAATATTTAATTGTTAGTTTCTAAAATTCGAAACTAGCAAAATACAATTTTCTCTACAAATGCTACAAGTTTCTAAATTTTTTTCCTTTTTTTTTCTAAGATCTGCATCTAAGTTAGGAAACTAGCAAATTACAGGCTTTTCTGTACGTAATTCGAATGAGAAATTGTCCTTCAATTTATGAAACAAGTGTTTGGTGATTTTATCAATTGTATTTTGATTAAAAATGGTTTCATTTTTTAAAGGATAATAGTTATATTTAAAGATTTGTTATAAAACATTTTTTAGGTAATTCAAATTATAATTGGAATTGGATAATGTATTTTAGGATTTTATGAAATTTGAACGCAAAGAAATTGAATTGAATTGAAATAATTTATTTAATAAGCAGTTTCGATATAAAGTTTTATTATATAACAAGGGAATTTTTGTAATTTTACTTATTTTTGTATTAATATAATTACAGTACCTTACTTGCATTTTTAAATTCAATATATCAATTATTCAAACGAAATATTTTACAATATATATTACCAAATTATATTATATTCTTAAAATTCTTTAAATACATATCATCTTTAAAACACTTTCCATAAAAGTGCCTCTCAGAAAACCTATCAAAAGAAATACATTTAAAGAATTTATAAATTAAATACAAACTTTTTTTTTATACAAAAACATTTAGGTGAGTTGAGTCTTGAGGGTTGGTTAGAGAGACCCTCACAACTCAAAGAGTGTTTACAGATTACCTGTCAACGAAATATTCACATTGACAGCGAGATTTAAACTCACGTCCTTGTGTAATATGAACTAAATCCTTATCAAATGGATTAATTTTTGTTTGATAAATTTTTTTGTATTTTATAAGTAAATTAGTTATGGAAGAAAATTTAAAAATAATCCATAAATATTTAAATGGAAATTAAAATTTAAAGAGAAATGAATGTGATGGGGATCATATCAAGCAGTAAATTAAATTAATGGGAACTTTCTAAGGACTTCCTTTAATATTAATAATAGAAAAAAAAAACTTATACGAAGAAAAAGAAAGAAATTTTCAAGAAAGAGGAATGGGCCGGGCTACTTAGGCCCATGTGTATTGTGCCACGTGGAACCAAAAAAAGCAAGGTTTGGTGGAAACTCCATGAGATGGGTGGTGAGAATAAGGAATGGCGAAACGGCGCAACTGAATGGCAGCGGAAGGTGAGAGAGTAGGCGTGTTTCGGAATGTAACGCTCTCTCACCAATTACAAAATAACACAGCAGAAAAGGAATCTGCATTGCCATGTCAGCACCAGCCCACCTTTCACCTGGCATATATGCACTGAACCCAACGAACACCTTTCATGCCTTGATCATCACTCTCCCTCTTTTACACACTCACTCACTCACTCGACCTCCAGAATTTCTCACTCTTCTGTACGTATAGAATCAAATCTTCATCGTTTTCGTTAATTTTCTCTGAGTTTAGTTTCTTGATTATATTTCTTCCAATTATATCGCCATTTTGTTTTTTTGTTTTTGTTTTAATTTTGAATTTAACATGTTTCTTACGTTTGTGTAGGAGGTAGATTGATTCAATTGGCGTGGAATGGAAGGGACTGGATGGAATAGAGATGGCGCTGGCGGAGACGATGAAGGGGATAACTGTTTTCGCCCCAGATTAATTGAGATTACTGGATTTGGGGCACTATTGAAGTAGGGTTTGATGAAGATAGAATGAACTAGCTACTAATTAACCAGCATTATTATACTGCTTGTTTTTGGGTTTTGTTAATAGTGTTTACTACGTGTTTGTCAGAAGAATTTATAGGGTTTTGGTGAATTTATATTTCCAGCTTTGTAGAACGAAGAAGTGCTGATATGGGTGGCAGAATGCAGGAAAATAGAGGCCACTTAGGTATAGATCATTCAGATGTGAATTACCAGGTAACTTGATTTCTACGCAGTTAAATATATATCCCTATTGTTTCATCGTTCTTTGTTTGAAGGGAGAGGGTGGTATTGTTGCAATAAAAACCCTAAAATAAAAATGAGGAATTATCACTGGTACAGCGTATAGAATCTCTAGGGCTCTAGTCACATACAAAGGACAATACAAAGGTTTGGACTTGAGACGTTTTATAAACTATTCAAACTCTTGGTCACTGGAGGACATTGGCTTGAGTAGAAACTAGAAACTAAATTTCAAAACTAGATATTTCATTGGGAGATTATCAGTTAATGACCTTGATAATATACCTGAAAAGTGAAAAGCTAATAAGGATACTGAAAAGAACGTAAGAGATGTAAATGCTGTAATAGAATATCACTCTATTTTTAAAATATCGTGCTTTATAAATGAAATTCATGCTTATTTTGATACCATTATCTTATTTTGGTTTACCTCATATGCACTAATAATTCTAGTTTCTTTATCATTCTCAGCCTGATCGGTCCCTGCAAGTCTCTCCTCAAACTCCTATCATTGAAGCTGGAACGAACAGTGAGAGAGCAAGTGACCTTCTTCTTGCAGTGTCAATAAGTGCTGAGCCAACCAGGGCAAAAATCTTTGAGCTTGCTTGTTCAGCTATGGAGGAGTTGACAAAGATAGCCATTGCTGGGAAACCCTTATGGCAATCACAGAAAGTAGAAAAATATGAGACTCTGAATGATATTGAATACCTAAGAGAATTTGGACATGTTGATGCAACACTCCAGGAGATTATCAAGATGGTTGAGGTTGGAGAGCCTCTCTTTTTACCCAGCTTTGACTCATACCAAGTTGAATATGAACTTGCATCCAAGTCAAGTACTCCCTCAGAAGTTCTGCAAATTGAAGCTTCACGAGATATTGCTTATGTTAAGATGAACCCAATCGACCTTGTGGAATTGCTTATGGATTTGGTATGTTAATTTATTTCTTCATACAATATAAGATTTCAGTAAATTCTATTAGGTGAACATTTTTTACATCTCTATTGACTTAAAATAATTCTTTCACATGCTATAATTCAATTAAAGAATCTGATAGCAAAACACAAAAGAACTGCGTTTATAATGGTGATCTCCATTAATGTGTTTTAGGTTCAAATAAACATGGCATATCTTTTTATGTTTTATTTTGTTGGTATTTAATCAGAAGCAATGGTCGGGAGTGTTTTACAATATAGTCACAAGAGCAATGATTCTAGGAATCTTGTCAAATGGAGTTGAAGGAAGCTTTGATGGACAATTGCAAGTGGTATGTGTGTATTTCGTTAATTTTTTGAATTGTCATGTTTAATTAATAATTAATTACATACATATAAGACTAGCTCTTTGCTATATCAGGTTAAGACTTCTACTTAAATCCCCACTCACCCTAGTTACCTGAGTTTAAAATTTGCTTTTCAAAATCTCTTTGAACTAACATGCAAACTCAAGTGTTCATATATTAATCATGAACCCTAGTCTTCTTAAACAAAACCCTATAAGAAAGTTCTGTAGTTTAAAAGTTCGTATGTTATTTATTGTCATAAATGCTACAACGTTGAAAATGGATTTTCTAAAATCCATAGTACGTAGCTTTTGATACACAAAACTATTTTTATGGTGGCCAAATTTCTAATTGTTGTCTGATATTTTATGTAAGTTTCTACAGTAATAAATACATTATTATGTACTATGAAATTATTAAAAAGAAAAAGTACTTCAAAAAAATAAGTTGTGTTTATGTTTGATATTCATATTAAACACAACATGATTATTTAAATTACACACAATAACAATATTTTATATTTTATAGTGTTATGTCCTGTCTCTATGATTCTATGTCATATCATATGCATGTAAGTTTACATAGTAACTAGTACATATGGTATCTATGTATATACCATATTATCATATAAAGTAGAAATTATAGGGTTGACCCCTTAATGTCGCACCTTCATCAGCAAACTTAAAAGAAGGCAGCGACTCTAATAATTATGCTTACTAGGTTATGGTTCCCTCGTAATCACACAGCCTTATAGGTAGACATTGAGATAGTAAGTAGTATGTAGTATGACTACTACAAACTTATTATAAAGTACAAATACCTCAAAAAATAAGTAATATTTGCATTTGACATTTATATTAAACACAACGTAATTATTCAAATTACACGTAACACTTCGTCTTTTATAATGTCGTGTCCTGTGTCACTTATGCATGATTCGTACCAAACTTGGAATACCTTGGCATCTGGAAGTCCTAGTTGTAAACAAAAAGTAACTAAATCATTAGATTTTAAGAATAATTATGTTTAAATCTCACTGTATCTTTTCTTTTTCTTTTTCTTTTCTTTCTGCAGATGAGCGCAGAGTTTCATTTGCCCTCCCCGCTTATTTCAACTCGAGAGTGTTATTTTGCAAGGTACTGTAAGCAGTTGTCTGACAAGATATGGGGGGTCGTAGACATATCCTTGGAGAAGTTTTTCCCTCATCCATCCAACAATTTGCGAAGAAGACCATCAGGCTGCTTGATAGAAGAAATGCCCGAAGGATACTCTAAGGTCGCTTTTAGACTTATTAATGAGAAAATAAGTTTTTGCAGTAGATGTTATATATATGTAAAAGACACGTAGAATAAATCAATAATAAATAGATACATAAACATGTCAAATATATTTTTCAATGAGACTCGCCTCTGACATACCTTTAAATTCTGCTTCCTTGCATTTTAAAAAATAAGGTGCAGGTGGTTAACATCAATGAGAAAAAAAAACCGAATTTCTTGCATTCATGGAAGGTTATCACGTTGCTCATATTTTATTAAAATTTGAATCTATGACTTTCTCATTAATGGTTAACCTCATGTATTTGACTTTTAAAGTGCATCTTACACGTTAATTTCTCCATAATTAACTTAATCTATTTCTGTAAATAAAGTAAAATCTCTCTATTAATTATGATATTTTCATTAGGTATTTTTAGATATACACAATTTACATATACTAATCAATCAGTGAATATATATCAAACATGGCTTAAGAAGGCTTCACCAAACAAGAGTTTCAAAAATGTTTAATTTTACTTATTTACCAGTGGAGTTTGAAAATGACTATGCCTTCTTTAATTTGTAGCTTTTGTACTTGTGATTTATTTTACATCTTTAGGTCATATGGGTTGAGCATGTGGAAGCAGATTATAGAAAGCTGAACCCTAATTTCCGGGAAATAGTAACATCAGGTTTTGCTTTTGGGGCCACACGTTGGGTTGCTTCAATAGTTCGGCAGTCCGAATTTTCAGAAACTCTCAAAGCAAGGAACCCTCCTACTGATGATGGTGGTAAATCCACCTCTACTTCCTTCCTTGAACTTAAATAATAGCTTGAATTTAAGACCATTTTTTGAAGTGAAATAGGGGGGAAATGGGTAAAAATTACCATTTTTTCAAATGCTTATGGGATTGATCATTTCTAATATGCTTACACATTTAAGAGATGTAGGGTGTCATTACTGCATTTCAAGGCACTCTAGGACTAAGTGGCCCTTTCAATTCAGCATCACATGCATGCTTCTTCTTCTTTCTTTTTTTCTTTTTGAAGAAACAACTCTGGTACAGTACTGTAGACGATCCTAGAGAGAAAATGAGAGAACGAGCTACGGTCTATTTGTGTGGTTTCTATGTAGATATCACTTCTCTCTTTCTTTTTTCAGTATGATCCTCTGCAATACTGTAGGAGATCCTTAAACTTAAAACTTTTTATTAATTGTCCACAACCTTTATTTGGTTAGTGAAATAAATGGGTAAAAATAACCCTTTATTTCACTTCAATATTTTCATGTGAAATTGTTACTTTCATATTATAAAACATATGTTCCGATATACCAAAATGGTGTGTCATGCCTTGAAGCTGGAATAACTTAGTTATCTGCAAATGATGAACAGTGATGGTGATAGCTGAATCTGGGAGAACAAGTGTATTGAAGCTCGCAGAGAGGATGACGAAAAGCTTTTGTGTTGATGTAAGTGGATGCAGAGGGAACCTGTGGGTAGAATTGCCTAAATCTTCTTCTAGTTGTGAAGACGTGAGGGTGACGATTAATAATAATAATAGCATAGACGAACCTGGAAGACCTAGTGATACAACAGTGGTTTTCTCTACTTCTCTCTGGCTTCCAACCTCCCCAAGGAAATTATTCAACTTCCTTCGTGATGAGCATTTCAGAGACAAGGTATGTATTCTTAGACTGCGTGCATGCTTACGGGATTCATTTATAATATGCTTACACAGTTGAGAGATGTAGAGCCTCTTGACTGCCTTTCAAAGCAATCTAGGGCTATGTGGCCCTCTCAATTCAACATCACATGCCTTTTTTTTCTCTCTTTTACATAACAGAGACAAACGGATCTGGTACAGTACTATAGAGGAGTCTATTAGATAGAAAATGAGGAGTTAGGGTCCATCTGTGTGATTTGTATGTAGATCTTATGTCTTATCTCTTTCTTTCTTCAACACTATCTTCTGCAGTAAACTTAAAACTTTTTATTAATTATCCAAAGCCTTTATCACTAAACTATAGCTTCTTATTTTATTTTTCTTACTCTTGAATTTTCTATCACGTAAATGCTTTCAGGCCAACCATAAAATCCAACATACCGAATAAGAACATCTCCATTATCATGGCATGCATAAAGCTTTGTATATTATTGTAGCTCAGTGTCTTACATAGTTTTGGTGATTTGGTTGGTGAATAATAGTGGGATTTGCTTTCACGAGGACTTTCTATACGAGAACTCGCATATGTTGTTAAGGGCAAAGATGCGGTAAATCGTGTTTCCATAATGCAAGTTAATGTAAGTTTCCCTGCTTTTCTTAATTTAATTGGCGTTTATTAATAGGTGGGTATATATCTTATTTGATTTAAGTACTTAAAATTTTATTTATAAATTTGTTTGCATTAGATATAAAAATTCCTTATATTATGTAGGAAATAAATTTTAAAATTTTCATCTTTTCTATGCTTAAACATTACATAAATAGGTTTTCAAATTCCAAATGCCTGAAAAATTAAAGGCTTGTTATGCTTTGTTATTTCTTAGTTTTTATTTCAATTGAAAATAGAAAACATGTTAATTGGTAGAGTTTTAAAAAAAATTCTTTGAATTTTTTTTTAAAATAAGCTGAAAAAAAGGTCTGAAAATGGTTTTCAGCATGTTCACAAAATGATCAAGAGACAATTTTGCAATTTTGCAAGAGAGTCTAAACTAAATTTTAAAGAAAGTTAAAATAATCTCATAATTATATATCGATTTTCAAACTCAAAATTTAAGTAACATTTATGGTTATTTATATCCATTTGATTTGAAAATATAGATGAACAAATATTTAACTTCAAAAAATAAACTTATTTTTTAAATCATGAAAATTTACAATTAAAAATAGGAACTAAAAGTGTTTTTTATAAACCAAATAAATCCCAAAATTTTCATGTACCAAGTGCTATCTTCGGGTCTTCTTTCTCCAAAACTTTCAAAGAATTTCAGCTTGATTTTAAATTTGCAGGATGCCCTAGACAAGAATGTGATCCATTACCTGCAAGAGAGTTACACAGACATTGCTGGTTCCTATGTAACTTATGCTCCAATAGACATGTTTGCTCTATCAGCCCTTCTAAATGGAGGGAACCCAGACGTGGTATCTATATTGCCTTCTGGGTTTGCTATCCTTCCAGATAGGATGCCAAAAGATGATGGGGAAGATAGCGGCACTGGAACCGTTTTAACTATTGCATTCCATATAATTGACAATTCTTCCAATAAGGCATACATCCCTTCTGAATCAGTGAATACCATTCACAAAATTATTAAAGAAACTGTCATGGCTATAAAGGATGCTGTGCTGTATGATAATCTGATCTAAGACTGAAGTTCCAAACAGCCTATCAAATTAAAGTAGCTTATTCAAGCTTTGAAAGATCTGGTGTGTTTTAATGATCTTATGGTTTTTCTTTGAGGTTTAGGGTTTATTAATGTAGAGATTAATGTTGAAGGTTGTACGATATATGTTGTTGTGTAATTCAATTGCAGTATGCAATATTGTTCTAAACCCTAAAACCTAGTTGATTGCCTTCGCCGCTTGTCTCAATTCGAGAGTGTTATTTCGCAAGGTACTATAAAAATTATATTTGGACTAGGCTAGGAGTGTAAACAAACTCTGTAGACTTGATCAATCCGCTCAAAATTGGAATTTTTTCCAGGGTAAGAAATATATTTGAGCTAGGCCAAATTTAAAAAATAAAAATAAAAAACTTTGAGTACCAGGTTGCAGGTCCTCAGGTTGATTTTAAAAAATACCAGATAAAACCTAGTATATTATATATATATATATATATATATATATATATATATATATATATATCTCTCTCTCTCTCTCTCTCTCTCTCTCTCTCTCTCTCTCTCTCTCTCTCTCTCTCTCTCTCTCTCTCTCTCTCTCTCTCTCTCTCTCTCTCTCTCTCTCTCTCTCTCTCTCTCTCTCTCTCTCTCTCTGTGTGTGTGTGTGTGTATACACACACATATATATCACCTGACCCGACAACAAAACGAAGATTCAGTCACAGTTTTCAAGTAACTTTAGTGAATGTTAAAATTAACTGTTTAATGGTATTTTCTCAAACTATTGTACAATCGCGACTAGTTTAGCGATAATTTTAAAAAATTGTTGTAAAATCACAGTTTAATGAAGATTAGTAAACCATCATTGTACTTTTTTCTATTTTACTTTTTTAATATTCTGTATTTGTTTTTTAAATTTTCTTTTCTCTCACTCTTCTCTTCTCTATATTTTCACAAATCATTCGTGTACAGGTTTTCTCTTATAATTTTTTCTCTTCTTTTTTCTTTCTGTAATCATTTGCTGAAGTTTGCGGGGGTAAGACTGCGTACATCTTCCCCTCCCCAGACCCCACCAGGTGAGAGTCTCGTGTACTGGGCCGCCCTTTTTAATCATTTGCTGAAGTTTCAAGCTCACTCAAATACAAAAATCTTAAACTTTATTACTATTACAAATATAGGAAGAACTTCAATATAAACAAAAATCACAAGAAAAAAATAAATAAAGACGAAATGCAGAAATACATTAAAATGCAAGAAAACGCACCAGTTCACAAGGAAAGAATGAGTAAAAGTGAAGTACTTCGATGGAGAACAAACATCTACATAAGAAGCAACTCAACCGGTGGAGTTATCAGTTGATTTTAAAAAACACAAGATAAAACTCAATATTATATATATATGCATGTACACCACACACACACATATATATCATCTGACCTTACAACAAAACAAAGATTCAGTCACAACTTTCAAATAATTTTAGTGACGCTTAAAATCATTACTAAACCGTTTAACGGTATTTTCTGAAACTATTGTACATTCCACCATCGCAATTGGTTTAGCGATAATTTTGAAAAATCATTGTAATGTCACAATTTAACGAAGATTAGTAAACCATTGCTATACTTTTTTTCTATTATTTTTTACTTTTTTCTATTTATCTTTTTTTAATATTCTGTATTTTTTTTTCAAAATTTCTCTCACTCTTTTCTTCTCTATTTTTTCACAAATCATTCATGTACAGGTTTTCTCTTCTTTTTTCTTTTTGTATTCAAAATCTTTTTGCTATAAGGTTTTATTTACTGAAGTTTCAAGTTCACTCAAATACAAAAATCTTAAACTTTATTACTATTACAAATATAGGAAGAACTTGAATATAAACAAAAATCACAAGAAGAAAATGAATAAAGACGAAATGCAGAAATACATTAAAATGCAAGAAAACGCACCAGTTCACAAAAAAAGAAGGAGTAAAAGTGAAGTACTTCGACGGAGAACAAACATCTACATAAAAAGCAACTCAACCGTTGGGGTCCTCAGGTTGATTTTAAAAAACACTAGATAAAACCCAGTATATTTTATATATATATATATATATATATATATATATATATATTGTAATATCCCAAAATTTTTATTTTTAAATAATAATGTTTTACTAAAAAAAATATAATATATATTTTTATTGTAAATGATTATGTTTTGCTAAAAGAAAGTATATTTTTATTTAAAATAATTATTGTTTTGCTCAAAATAATTATATTGGCTTTTAATAAATTTTTGTTGTATTTTTTGAAATATTCTTTCTTTTAATATGTAAAATATTTTGAGATTTGTTTATTACAATTTTTATCAAGAAAAATCATAATTTAAGAGTTTAACTAGAATGTAAATTTTTAAAAAATTTTGAAATATTTTAGGATGAAAAACAAAATTTATATGAATTTATATAAAAAAAATCCTATTATTTAATTATTAAATAATAATAATAATATTTAAAAAAAAAGGGGGGGGAAGGAAGGAAGGGGACGAACGCGAAGAAGCCGTAGCAAAGAGGAAAAAAATGTCTCTCTCTCTCTCTCTAATTTTTTTTTAAAACTTTTCTCTAAGATTTCTCCAATTCTAGATGTCCAATTGAGATATCGGAGGTACCGTTGGACTCATGGCGACGAGAGTTTCAAAACCCACCGATCATTTTCGCCAGAAGTTCGTTGGAATTTCGTGAATAGTAACTTTAAGGTAAATTTTCTAAAATACTGGATTTTTGATGGTTTTTCAAGATTTCAACTTAGGGGTTTTGTTAAAGATGTAGAATATTAGTTGTAGGATAAACTTTACGGTCAGAAAATGTGATTTGGTGGTTTAATTTTGCAAAATTTACTTCAGTGAACAGTAATTATAAACAGTGCCAAACAGTACCTGTGAACAGTCTGCGCATGAACAGTGCCAGCGTCCCGGGGTCATTGTTTTAGGTTTTTGAACCCTCCGGACTCATTTTTAATGTCTAATTGATTAAATTCAGATGGGAAACTTGGATTTTGGGGCTGTCCAATATAGGGTCCTTACCCTATGAGTAAATATAATTTACTATAACGCATTTTAAAATTCTCCTTCATGGCCATGCATTTTAAAACAAAATTTTAATTGTATATAGCATAAATTGAATTTCACATTTATATTGATTTATATTCTTAGAAGCTATAGGACATGCAGAACATACCTCTAATAAGTCCCTCCTGAATTTATGATGAAAATGTGGTATTATGTTACACTTTATTGAATCTTATAATTGTATCATCTTTCATATTGTTTCATATGATTTGTGTTATAAATGATACCTCACTGTTTCATGGATATAGTGAAATTGAATTTGTATTTGAGTTTCAAATGTGTCATTGATACTGGATATTATGGTTTATCTGGACTGAAATGAAAATGTTGTATTTCTGATTTTGGAGAATGAATTTCTATGCCGGAACTCTGTCCGAAGAATATCTGGGAAGGGAGGGATATATTTTGTCTTAAAAAGAATTTTAACCTCTTAATTTTCAATTTTTCTTTCAGCTTATATTTTTTATTTATTAAACTAGTTTATTTTGGAAGAATCATTGATAGAAATACTGTTAGCTAGTGACAGAAGTAGCTAGCCTTGGTGCACCATGAAACTTTAGCTAGCAAGAAAGTTGATAGCCCCTTGTGTGAACGGGCACATAGGGATTGAATTATGAATAAGTATGGAGTTGAGTATGTCTCCTCCAATAACTAGTGGCAATTGACCTGGTTACTTATGATGAAAATGAAATGATTTACCCGTCCTATTGCTGTGTGCTTAGGACAGTCAACATATGGAAAGGTTAGGGAGTTGAAGAGAGCTCCTCCCAACCTTATGATATGAATTATGAGAATATGCTGATTTACCCGTCCCATTGCTATGTGCTTGGGATAAAACAATGTATATGGTGATTGCTCTTACCAGGCTTTGTGCTTGGATATAAAAAATTATAATTATGGATCTACTTTGAGCCTTCCTCTAAACATTTTTTTTATATAAAGAGTTATCTTTCTATTTCCTTATTTGATTTTGAAATTATTGTTTATTATACTAAATCTTAATATTTTAGAATTTCTTTTAACAAAATTTACCTTCTTTAAAGCTTTAATTTGCTGTTATATACATTGATTTAGATAATGTTATATTCTACCATAATTTCTATTGATGAAAACTCGTACGAATGATCTGTTCTGTTTCAGTTATAGTAAACTATATTTGCTCACTGAGTTGTCAAACTCACTACACGATATTTCTATATTTTTTTTCAGATAGTTGACCAGCTAGATGACATGATCTCTGGGTAAGCCTATTTTGTTTCCAAGGCTCGTAGATTTTAATTTACATTGTACTTGTACTCTAGAATTGCTCCATATATCACAGGCAGGATCTCAGCTTCCATTTGCAGAGTATTTATGTATATTTTCCATTTGCAGAGTATTTATGTATATTTGAGATTATTGAAATTATACAATAAGCTCTCAAATGAATGTGATTATGTGTTTGGTTACAATCTATACTATTTATGAAAAAATCATTTATATGTATCATACTAAAGGCTTACGAGATGAGATTATTCTCAAAACCTGTGCCGGTTACGTACTTCTATTTTTGGGTCGTGACATATATATATATATATATATATATCACCTGACCTTACAACAAAACAAAGATTCAGTCATAACTTTCAAGTAATTTTAGTAACGGTTAAAATCATTGTTAAACCATTTAATGGTATTTTCTGAAACTATTGTACAATCCACCATTGCAATTGGTTTAGCAATAATTTTGAAAAATCGTTGTAATGTCACAGTTTAACGAAGATTAGTAAATAATCGTTATACTTTTTTCTATTTTTTATTTTACTTTTTCTAATATTTTGTATTTTTTTTTCAAATTTTCTCTCACTCTTTTCTCTTCTATTTTTTCACAAATAATTCATGTACAGGTTTTCTCCTCTTTTTTCTTTATGTATTCAAAATCTTCTTGCTATAAGATTTCATTTACTGAAGTTTCAAGTTCACTCAAATACAAAAATCTTAAACTTTATTACTATTACAAATATAGGAAGAACTTGAATATAAACAAAAATCACAAGAAGAAAATGAATAAAGACGAAATGCAGAAATACATTAAAATGCAAGAAAACGCACCAGTTCACAAAAAAAAGAAGGAGTAAAAGTGAAGTACTTCGACAGAGAACAAACATCTACATAAGAAGCAACTCAACCAGTGGGGTCCTTAGGTTGATTTTAAAAAACACCAGATAAAACCCAATATATTATACACACACACACACACACCACTACAACAAAAACGAGATTTAGCGGCGGTTTTTAAGTAACCTTAGTGACGAATTTAACCATCGTTAAAGAGCATGACGACGGTTGTCCAAACCATCGTGAAATGAGTATCCTTGCGATGGTTTAGGCCAACCATGAGAATGATGTTGTTAGGACTAGGTATAGCGACGATTTAACAACCGTCGCTATATTTTTTGTTAACCATCGTTATGACTTGTCTTAGCGACAGTTCTAAAACCGTCTCCATGTCGGAGAATAATGACGGTTGTAAAAACCGTCGTTATGTCATTGAATATAACGACGGTTGCGAAACCATCGTTATGTCTCTAAAAATAACGATCGTTCTTTGAACTGTAGTTATTTCTTATAATTTTTTTTAATTATTTATAATTCTTAATTTACATTATAATTTAATTTTATATTACTATTCTCGTGTTTAACCTTTTCAAATATATTTTTTTTTAAATTATTTATTTTTCTTAATTTACATTTTAATTTAATTTTATAATATTATTCTCATATTTAATTTTTAAAAAAATATATATTTATTTGAAAATTATTATTTTATAATGTTAAATTTTTTATAACATATATCGATATATATTCACAATTTAAATAGTAAAAAATAATTCAATGCAAATCACATTCATACATAAATTGTGAAAATAAAATTAATAATCACTTAAAAATTAAAATTAAAATTTACAATTTACTACAAAAAAAAAATATACAATATAATCATGAATTCGGGCCCTAGGTATCCTATGGTGTTTGATCTGACTGATGTCCACTGCCTTTATCACTGGGAACCTAAAAATTAATTTTATTATGTAAGCGTTTTGAAATAAAATAAAATAATAGTAACAATTATTTAAGAAATTTAAGATTAAAAAATTATCTGAGGATTTATACTATGAGCAAGTGCAATTTCAGGCGGCACTTGATCTTGAAAGTTCTGGAGCAAGAATGTCATAGCTGCCTCCATCTGTCTCTGTTGGGCGGTGATGTCAGCGTCACGTCGCTGCTGCTCGACGTCTTGCTCATGTATGGTCGCTTTCAAACGAGCCACCTCAGTCTGTAATTCCTCGTATGAAGGCCCAGACCCAGAGTGTTCAACCTAGCTGAGCCACGTCCAAAGACTTAGGTTGGGTAAACACCCAACCCAAATCTTCGAACGTGACCCGAGTGCTCCCCAGTTTCTAAGGCTCTGCAAGTGAATCACCTGTCGAGAGCTTTTGGGAAGAGCTATCCTCTTGCTGGATCGAGACAATTTTTTCCTACAAAATAAAAAAATAGACGTTAAATTTTGATTACAATTAACAAACAAAAAAGTAAAAATAATAAATAAACAAAACAATAATAAAATTATACATACCGCAACTATTCGAGCCTCGTCGTTGATGTATACTCCGACGTCAGCAATTTTATAAGCTGTCGTCTGTACATCGTCGTGAGTCACTAGGCCCCCAACCTTAGCCACCTAATTATGTTAACAATTAATAAAAATTTTAAACAAATTTTTATTTTATTTAAAATGAAATAAGATTCTTATTAAAGGAAACTCACAAGCTCAGTCATTCTACGTGCAAGGCTCTTGGATCCAGTGGTATGTGGCATCGTCATACGTCTTCTATTACGTCTATTTTGAGCAGCCACATTCTAAATAATTGCATAAGTAGATTAATTGATTAATCTCTTTGAAAAACAAATATATATGAAAAAGTAAATATAAATAATTGCCCTGATCTTCGCGTTAAGTCGGTAGTTATTGAGTGTAACCCAATGGTCACGTGGGATGCCAGCTGGGACGTCATTCAGCAACTCCTTCCTAGATTTCGTCCCATCATACTTGAGCCGAAACACATTATAACATGCGGCTTTCCACTTTACTTCAAGTGACTATAAAATTAACTTCTTGTGGAGGCTTGTCACATTAAAATGTGTCTACAAAAAATAGTACAAATATTAGTGAAACACTAAAAATATTAATGTATAATTAAGAATAATTAATAGTCCATACCTGTATCATGTTTATGAACACTCTTGTCTTGTAATCTTTGGGAATGCTCCTCCAATCTTTATATAAGATCGGAAAGAAACAGAAGTTTATCTCCAATGGTGCCGAGGAAGTCACCAATGAGACCACCACCATCTCCGATGGGCTAGTGGATGTCGTTAAACCGAACAACCACCCTATGCCCATGAGGTAATAGCCAAACATCGTGAATAGTCATTTGTCTGGGCGTCACCTGACCAGTCTCATCTGTTAGAATATAAAATGAATGTGTTAGCTCAATATTTAGGCATTAATTATTATAAATACAAGAAATATTCTATATTTTATCTATGACATCAACTGTCTAGCTCCTCCTGCATCTACGCTCCTGCTGAGTTATCTGACGTTCCACCTCAACGCCTGCCAACAAGTCATCAATGTCTATGTCGATATCAAAATCCTCCTTTGGTCCCTGGGCGTCGAAAGAGGGGAATGTAAATAGGATGGGCTCTGACTCTAGAACCCTAGAGTCAGGTGGGAGTACTGTGGACGGTCTATCCTCTAACTCCGGCACCCTAAAGTTTGGAGTTATCGTGGATGTGACAGCCGCTGACTAGACAATATCATCATTGCTGGACTGTCCTCCAGCACTACTTGTCGGGCGAGCAACATGCCTAAATGAGCTCGACGCACCTACTCTGCCCGTGAATCCAGATCTACCCCTCCATATTGTCACTATTCTTGTCAAAACAAAATTAGTAACATTAGTATCAAATTACGTAACAATCATAAATTGTTCATTTAAAAATAATAAGAACATATATCAAAATACATAACAATCATAAGTTTTTCATAAACAAAACCAAAATATATTCATGAAATTACAATATTAAATTAATACCATAACAGACATAGATTCACTTCTTCTTCTAGAAATAATGTTTTTAAATTTTGAATGCGCAACGGATCACTATCATATAAAATATTATCATCGTCATCGCCCATCTCATATAAATCAAAAGGTTTAAAATGTACAACCATACTCCATTTTTTGTCAACCACATCTTCTACATAGTATACTTGATGCGCTTCGGATGTTTGGATGTACAACTCGTCATTGTCATTTTCACCGGTATGAATCAACCGTGAAAAATCGACAGATGTCACCCCGAAGCCATCCGTGGTAATGCCCCTCGCTATTGTTGTATTGGCCCACATATATTTGAATAAAGTAACTGTAAAGTGACCATGATAATTCAATTCTACAATATCCAATAATTTTCCATAATACGGGACTCCACCGAATTGCATATTTCTGTTACTGCTACTTGCATAACTCCTTGTCCCGAAAATACTGTGAACTCCATTATTTTGAGTTGTCAACCCTTGGTCTCGCTTTAAAATTTGGAATTTGAATCCGTTTACATTGTATGCATTGTATCGGCGTGCTCTATCCAAGGGCCCAATTGCCAAAAATTTTAGATCAATTGACAAAGACCCACTACTATCATTTGCCATCTAAAAAAAATAGAGCTGTGAGTTGTGCTCATGACAGACTGTAAATACAAATGGACTAGGTAAATTGTATACTTACACGACAAGTGAACCAGGAAACAAACTTCTTGTGAACTTTTTTATCTATCTCAGAAGACGATCGGGTTCTATTTCGTAAGCTATGCCTTTCGAAATCTCTAAATTCCCTGTACAAAAAAATGATAGGTAAATTTAATAATTCATATCTATCAGATAAATATTAATACAACACTAAGTCTTGGTGTATTCACTAAAGGTAAGGATCGAATTCCTGATAGTTTGTCAAGACATGATGATAGGCTTGTAATTTTTCTTGCGGAGAAAGTATGAAATACTCGAACCCACCAACTGGTCTTCCTACTTGTGAAAACAAAGTATCCCCCCAGACATCCCCACATCAGGTTGATCGTCGACCTAAATAAGACGATTGAACATCGTCTCTAAATCCTCCAAATTCCTTGAATAAAATATTAAAACTTCTTCTGCAACATATGACTCGACTATTGAGCCTTCTGGCATTGTTTTATTTCGGACGAATAACTTAAACTTACCCAAATATCTGTACATAATACGTTCAATGAATAAAAGTTTGATAAAACAAAACAAAAGGAACAAAATAAAATAGATTTGAATTTTGTGCTTTGTACCTTTCAATAGGATACATCCAACGATATTGAATTGGTCCGCCTAACTTGACTTCTTGGATCAAGTGAACTGTTAAGTGTACTATGAATGTAAAGAAGGAAGGTGGAAATAACATCTCCATATGATACAGCGTCAAAACAATACGATTTTGAAGTTGGTCAAGTTCACTGACATTTAAAAATCTAGAACAAACATGTTGAAAGAACGAACAGAACTCAATCAGAACTGTAGACACTTGCTCAGGAAGTGCCTTTCTTTTAGCTAAGGGTAGTAGTTGTTCCATTAAAATATGACAATTATGACTTTTCAACCCCCGAATCTTACGTTGTCTTACATCAATGATCTAGAAATATTGCTAGAATATCTGTTAGGCATAGAGATGTTTTTCAGTGTTTTGATAAATATATCTTTATCTACATTTGTCAACGTAAACAAGGTAGTCGGATATTTACCTTTTTCATCTGGCCAAAACTCTGAACTCACACTTAACTTTTGTAAATCTCTTCGTGCATTGATGTGGTCTTTTAAACGGACAGTGTTATTTAACAAAGTATACAACATGTTTTCACAGACATTTTTTCGATATACATCAAATCAAGATTATGACACAACAAATTGTTCGCCCAATATAGAAGTTTAAAGAATATGCTTTTTTTCGCCATTGTTGAGTTTCAGCTTCAACCCTTCCGTGACCTCGGGACCTCTGTTCTCGACCTTCATGTTCCCCATTCTTTCCAAATACAACGTTAATATCATTAATTTGTCTCAAAATATCTACACCATTCAATTGCAGTGGAGGATTTCTTTTCTCATCTGTTCCATTAAACCTATTACGAGCCATCCAAAATTTATGACCTGAGTTTAGAAAACGACGGTGTCCCATAAAACACCACTTCCGACTATGAGGAAGGCGCACAGGAGTTGAATCAAAATTATAGTGTGGACAAGCTAATTTAGTATGAGTATTCCAACTTGATAAACATCCAAGGTTAGGAAAATCACTAATTGTCCACATGAGAGCAGCATGCATGTTGAACATATCACTGCTAAATGAATCGTAAGTCCGCACACCGTCGAACTATAGCTCCTTTAACTCTTCAATCAACGGTTGTAGAAATACATTTATATCGTTTCTTAGTGCCTTTCTACCAGGAATTATCATTGACAGCATAAAAGAACTCTACTTCATACACATCCAAGGAGGAAGATTGTAAAGAATCAGAACGATTGGCCATATGCTGTAATTTGTACTTAAATTTTCAAATGGATTGAAACCATCGGTAGCAAGGTCCAAATGCACATTTCTAGGATTAGATGCAAATTGAGGATTCAAGATGTCAAATCTCTTCCATGCCTCGGAGTCCCTCAGATGCCTCATCATACCGTCACTATTTGTGTCTGTGGAATGCCATCTCATATATTCGGTAGTCTTAGAAGACATGAACAGTCTTTGTAGTTGGGGCTTCAATGGAAAGTATCTGAAGATTTTATTAGCCATCTTCTTCTGCTTCTCCCCTTTTCTCCATAGTTTCCACCTTGGTGCACTGCACTTATTACAAGCATCTTTATTTTCGTCCTCCCCCCAAAATAATATATAACCATTCTTACATACATGTATTTTTTGTAATTCAGCCCCAACTTATTAATGATTTTTTTAGCCTCGTAAAATGAAGTTGGAATCTTTGCATCCGAAAAGACATCAACCAATAGCTGCAGTATCATTGACATAGCCTTATCGGATATCCCGCACAAACACTTGATGTGGTACAAATTTACCAAAAATAATAATTTAGAGTATTTCTCACACCCTTTGTACAATGGTTGCTGCCCATCCTTCAGTAATTCAAAAAATTCTTTTATGCCTTTGTTCATCCTTTTACCTGACGATGGAACCAGCATGTCCACATAATCGACACTTTCATGTTCATGATGAATTTCGAATACATCACGGACCATGTCCTGCAAAGGGTCATTTCGAACAATGGTACGTTCTGCAACAACATGGAGTATTATTTGATGTCCCATAACAGGATCTTCTATTGTCCTATCCTCGTGCATACTCTAAAAATTGTACCCTTGTGGAAAATGTTAGACGATCAAGTATTGGTGCACAACCTCTGTAACTTGTCATTTTTTAAATTTGCACTTTGGGTATAGACAGATTATTTTACCTTCCACACCCAAGTTAGCATTTACATATTCTAAAAAACCTTCTAGACCTTTCAAATACTCTTAGGTGTGTCAAAATTTATGGATCCAAGACTTATCCATGTCTGAAACTATTATAAAATAAAAAAAAATTAAATAATAATTAACTGAATAATGCATTCTTAATGCATTACTTCATAATCTAACCCCTCTTCGAGGATTAATATACAACAAAGAAATATTTAACAATTTAACACTCCTATCTAATTTACATACTTAAACCTAATTAATTATGTTTAAGTTAAGCTAAGTAATAAAATTTAAAGAGAAAAAATATTCACATCTATTTAACAATTTAATACTCCTATCTAATTTGCATACTTAAAGTTAACTAATTATGTTTAAGTTAAACTAAGTAATAAAATTTAACTATAAAACATATGCATTTAATGCGACAAATTATCATTATTGATAATTTTATTTTATCCTACATAATTTTTTACTCATTTGTCATATACATCATGTAAAAAATATATTTCATTTTCTCATATGATATCATTGCATAATGTCCATTAATTTGATTCATCTATTAATAATTTAAGTCTAATATTTCATTACATTTTATTATATACTTACTAAAATTATTATATTTAAATTATTTATAAGACTATTATAAATCAGTAAATTTATATTATTATGCTTTTATTTTTGTATAATAATTGTTAAATTTTTTGTTCTGTTGCTTCACTTTATTTTTTACTTCTTAATTAATTTAATAATCATAAAAATAATATGTTTAATTTATTAATTATATTATATTGTTTCTAAATAATGAGCATGTATTATTTCTAAATTATGTTTAATTATATAATAACAAAATTTATTATATCTAAATTATTTATCATACTGTTATAAACTAATAAATTTATATTATTATGTTTCTATTTTTTCATAAAAATTGTTAAATTTTTTTTTATATAACTTGACTTTATTTTTCACTTCCTAATTAATTATCATTAACCAATTTTTCTATTAATAATTTATGTATAATATTTAATTACATTTATTAATACTATTTTTACTATTTTAATACTATTATTACTATGTTCTTATTTTTTAATAACAATTACAAAATTTACTACTTGTGTAACTTAATTATACTTTGTATTTCTTAATTAATTTAATTTGTTTCACTTTATAATTTTTAACATAAAATTTTAACTTAATAATTATGTCATTCTTCTTAAATAATAACTAATAATCATTCTATTATTATAATAAATGTAAATATTAAATAATTTTTACTGTTAATTTGATTAAATTAAAAATATATATTTAACTTACATAACATAATACAACATTTACTAAAAACATAACATACAATTTCTAATAAACTATTTTTATTTAAAATTATAATTTAAGTCAAACATACAAATATATATAAAAAATTCACAACATTAAAAATAATTAAAATACATACCTTATGTGAGAATAAACAACTCTGAATCACAAATATCTGTAAATAATCAAAATATCTACACAAAAAGTTTAAAAACAAATATCTTAATAAATTTATTCAAACTTGTATTTGAATAAATTAATTCATAATAATAAAAATATTTAAAAACTAACATTAACAAAGAGTAAATAATTCCGAACTATCGATACCAATAAAGTCACAAGTGTTTTTTGCAAGGAGAAGAGATAATTTTGAATTGCATAATGAAAATGAAGGAGGAATCACGGTTTTATAAGAAAAACTGTGATTTAACAACGGTTCTGTTAAAACCGTCATTACCACTAATTATAATGACGGTTTTTAAAAAATCGTCTCTAAAACTAAATTTAATGACGATTTTAATAAAACCGTCGTCTAAATGGTGTGTGGTATAACTATGGTTTGACTAAACCGCCGTTAAATCTAACCCTAATCCCCATAAACAGTTCATTTACCGTGGGATTTGACGATGATTTTTGACTAACCGTCATCAAATAATGACAGTTAAGGCTAACCTTCGTGAGTTGAGACGAAAAATAGACCGTTCATAGGTATTAGTGTCGGTTTTACGACAATTTTACTCAAACCGTCATTATACAGTGTCGGTTAAACAGTAACTGTCGTAATATAGCGACGGTTCACTCAAAACTATCGTTATATGTCTTCTTTTAACGATTTAACCGTCGTTAAAGCATGATCTAACAACGGTTTTTTTGACCGTCATTAAACCATCGTCGCTATTCCGCGCTTTTATAATAATGTACACACACACACATATATCACTTGACCCTACAATAAAACAAAGATACAGTCACAATTGTTTAACAATGTTTTTCCAAACTATTGTACAATTCACCATCACAACTAATTTAGCGATAATTTAAAAAAAAATCGTTGTAATGTCATAGTTTAACGAAGATTAGTAAACCATTGTTATACTTTTTCTCTATTTTTTTTTATTTTTTTTATTTTACTTTTTTAAATATTCTGTAATTTTTTTTCAAATTTTCTCTTACTCTTCTCTTCTATATTTTTTCACAAATCATTCATGTATATGTTTTCTCTTCTTTTTTCTTTCTGTATTGAAAATTTTCTTGCTATAAAGTTTCATTTGCTGAAATTTCAAGTTCACTCAAATACAAAAATCTTAAACTCTATTACTATTACAAATATAGGAAGAATTTGAATATAAAAAAAATCACAAAAAAAGAATTGAATAAAGATGAAATGCAGAAATACATTAAAATGCAAGAAAACACACTAGTTCACAAGAAATAAATGAGTAAAAGTAGGGGTGAGCAAAAACCCGAAAATCTGACCCAACCCGACCCAACCCAACCCGATAAAAAAAGTCATTTTGAGTTGGTTTGGGTTGGGTGAGCGGATTGGAACGGATTAAATTTTTTCAAAAAATCGGGTTTGATCGGATGGGTCAAGTGATCTCTTTTGAAAAATTTCTTAGACCCGACCCGATCAATCCGATCTAATCCGACCGAAATTGACATAATCCGATGAACCCGACCAAATCAACCCGAAAATTTCGGATAGCTTAAAATTTCGGTCGGATTCGGGTCATCTTTTTTCAATCCGATTTTCGTCGGGTCGGATTGATAACCCGACCCAACCTGACCCTATGCTCACCCCTAAGTAAAAGTGAAGCACTTCGATGAAGAACAAACATCTATGTAAGAAGCAACTCAACTGGTGGAGAAAATAGAAGGTTAAGGGAGAAAGAAAATGGAGAGAGGTGAAGAAAAATGACAAAGGAAAGAAAGAAAGAAAAAACGAAAACACATTGAAAATAACGGTATTTATATACGAATTTTTAAAATTATAGGTAAAAAAATGACTTGTTTTATAAAAAATAAATTGAAAATGAACGAGAAATAATAATTTAGCATATTTTTCTAAAATCCATTATTAAGTAACTACAATTTAAAAACTGTCATTATTTTGTGTCGATGATACTTTGATTTTAACTATTGCTAAAATTTAATCGTTAACTATATCTTTTTGTAATGTGAACAGTGTGTCAATGTTCTTTTATATAGCTCGATCAGGTAAGCTTTCTTCCATTTCGATTTGGGTTCCCGCAACTCAAATGTCAAGCATGTATACATTCATTTGCATGGGTTTGTACGTGATTCGGTCAACCTCATTTATATGGATTTTTGTACTCTCTGCATCAGTTTTGACCTGCACCATTTTAAAGATTGGTAGATTCATTAGAGATAAGTTTCAAGTAACAAACATGCTTCACTCATCTCACCCCTTTTTTCTTTCTATCTATTTTAGTTTCCTTTGCAAAATTTTGACTTTTCTCCCTCACCTTTGAAGATATAAAAGAAAAATATTATGATTAAAAAATATAGGCGCAAAACACTTATCAAATTTTAATTTATCAAATATTATATATTAATATTTTATATATAATATTAATTAATAAATAAAAAATATGTATATTTAAAAAACTAATACACCTTTCAATCATATATGAAAATTAATTTTTTTTAAATTTTTTCTATTCAAAATGCTGTAGATTCGATTTTCTTCTCATATTTAAATTAAAAATTATAGATGTAAATTTAATGATATAAATTTAAATAAAATATATACAAAATTTTAAAGTTCTAAATCTCTTTTTTTTTTAAAAAAAAAAGAAAAATATTCTTTAAAGAAAATAATAAACTCTTCTAAATAGACATTTAAAAAAAATTACAAAAAAACAATGAAACAAGAAAAGGCCTCGGCCCAGCCTGTTGGTTTGGTTAAACTCAGATATCAACCAGGCCATATGGGCCCATAGCATTGATGTTGGAATTGGGCCTTTTTTAAAGGTCCCGTTATAACCATACTGGGTTTAAGATTGAGTAAATCTCCAATCTAGCCCGACTGCATACACCCCTACCATCAACGCAAAAGTAAGGGAGGTGGGGGGGGGGGGGAATGATTTTCACCAGTTATTTTTTATTTTAGTGAAAGGAGTTCAAAAATAGTATTCCATGCGAAATGATTTATCAAATATTAAGGGGTGAAAACTGAAAAGCCTTCCAACAACGTTAGGAAATTCATTTTGCAGATGACTATTGTATCAGAAGTTCAAAGAAATGATAAAACATGAATTATTATTTTGATGCTTAAAAAATGTACTTTTTAATATGGTCTCTCTTTTTTTTTCAGTTTTCAAAAAATTATTTTTTTAATAAAAAATGTCCTTACCTTAATCTTATTAATCAATATTTGACATGTTTGCCATAGTTACCAAATTAAATGTTTACCTAAGTTATATCCTTATCTAAATTATGTAATTTTTTAGTTAAAATAGACAAGCAATTTCATTAAATATGATAACATGAAAATACTTTTCAATATGATATAATTTTTTGAAAAACTAAAATAAAAAAGTAAAAATTTGAGAAAATAAACTAAGAATATATATATATATATATATATATATATATATATATATATATATATATATATTGAACTAAAAGAGCAATTCACTCAAAATGATGATTAATAGCTGGAGTCTAGCTGCAATTAGTGGAAAAATATGGAAATTCCTTACCATAATACCAAGAAAATACTATTAAAAAAAGAAAAAGAAAAAGAAAAGTGAAGGCACTAAACACTAAGCAGTTTACGTACTTGTAACAAGAGAATATACAATTTTTTGTGATATGATCAAATTATATAGACTTATCTTCTTATTTTTAATATTATAATTAACTCTTATTAGTTATCAATCACATATATGCAATATATGCTTACATGCTAATTATGCAGTTCATGAATAGCCATTTTTTTCTCATCATTTACTGCCCAGTATGAACATAAACTCTTAATTTGTTTCAGATATGGACTTTTCCATCAGAATTAATTGTCATTATTCTTATTTTAAGGTATTTATATAATAATTAAAAGCAATTAGGTTGTAATTGTGAAATTCTAATATGGCGTTCTTATTTATAAAAGATAAAAGGAGAATCAATTTAAGTATCCTTTGTTTAATTAATTTTTAAGGGTCTACAGATAAATATATCTAACACAAAATGTCAAATCATTGATAATTCTTAATTTGGAAAAGGCACACTTTTGTTTATTATTCTAATATTAACTAAAACTCTAGATGTTCTTCATTTTAAATTTTCATGAGAATCGCTACAAACATCAATCCAAGCTTGTTTTCTGTGGGAGTGATTTCCTTTGAAAACTGCAACAATGGCTTAATATAAAGCATATTCGTCGATAGAAATAAGGGTTAAGAGAAAAAGGTATTATTCATATTGTTAATAGAGAATTAGTAGTTAGTTGTAACGAATTGATCATTATACACTTTGTTATAGAGTTTTTTTCCCTCTGAAATAAGAGGGGGTATTTCACCCAAAATAAAAGAAAATACAAATAAAAGGGTGCAAATGTATAGGAATGATTTCTCGTTCATATCAAAATGATGCGTGAATGCAAAAACGTAAAACTAGTAGAATAATCATTAATCTGTTCCTCCATGGATCCCTGGGAGCAATACTCAGCACCTCTTCACCTTGAGAAATGCTATTTTCACATCATCACTCTTACAATTTCTCCTACGGTTTACTCATTTACCGTTGATTTAATAAAAATAACTTTTATCTACTGTTAAATGATTATCCCTAACGGAAAATATACAGTAGCAGATTGTATTGAAAGAAACAAAAAACGGAAATTGACAGCAGCAGGTTACTTGACCAATGAATCTAATCAAGTAACAATTCATTGGTAAAGTTGGCTTTCCTCATCTTCTAGGAAGGATATCTGAGAATGAGAAATCATGAAATGGAGGTCCTGTAACAATGGAGTGAACCAAAAAGTAAATAGCAGATCTCCCCCTACCAGCTCACATTTGATCTCAAGCTCCAGAATTCGTGACAAGCAAAAACCACAAGCAGTTGTATGTGTGCATATGTGTGTGTGTGTGTGTGAGAGAGAGAGAGAGAGTAAAAGCCACAGTTACTCTATACATCATTTCAATTTTCTCGGATGTCCCTAAAGGGACTACTCTACTTCTCTATATAAACTCTGAAATTTGAGTGCCATGTTTATGTAGATAAAATGAATAACCCATCCCAACTTAGAGAGAGAGAGAGAGGAACTTCACCTTCTTGTTCACCAAGAATGTAAAAAGGAATATGTGCAATCATCTTTGTTGCACCTTCATTCCAGTTTATGCCGCCTGCTTTTTGCACGGCGCCTTGCGAAGGTCGTGAAGGCCCCAATATGGATGAACATATAGCAGGTTCATTCATTAAACCCAGGAAATCTCGTGCACGTCTCCACACTCTCGGGTCTGAAATTCGAGACCGAGCCACCTGAAGAGCAGATTCTTATGAAATAAAGAGATAACTAATTAATTCAATAACCTTGTGCTTTGCTACATGAAACCAACAAAAATACCTTGCCCAATGATACACGTGCCCTTGGTAGTAATTCTCGGTGATGTGTAGCAAGTTTTGCAATGGCTGTTACAACAAAACATAGAAGCCTGGACTGTGATGACTTTCTGTAGGTCTCCTTATTGGAACTATGGGATACCTCCTGCCTCAGACCCAAACGACTTCCAAGAAAACAAAAGCAAACAATTAGCCAACACACAGAAATCTCTCAACTGCAAGAGGCAAAAGGTATTTTACATCATACCTAGATGAAAGGTTTTCATATAGAAGTAGTTCTAAACTCTCAAAAAGCTCACGGGCTTCATCTTTGTGAGATCCACCACCTCCCCCATGCTCTCCAATGGCCCAACATAGTTGCAATGCCAATTCTGTCTAGAAAATAACCAATAGATTTTCAACACAACTTGTAACATCAATCCCTCACAATTAGTGAAACGGTTGTTGACTAACCTTGTCGGGGCTGTCATAAGCTTCTCCGAGTCTGTCCATTATAGGTTTCTGTGATGAATTCATATAAGCCATAGCTTACTAATAGTAAAAATGACCAATGATATGAAAATCCAGCATTAAAAACATAAGTTGCAGTATCTTAAAATCAGTATGAATAACGGATTGCATAAGCCCTCTCACCATAATTCTATCTTCACACAAGCTTCCAGTTCATAATAGATTCTAGCAGTCATCTTAACAATATGCCAAGTAGGTTGCAGCTCAAAATTGAACTATAACTGGTTTAAAATCATATTGTAAGAGCAATACCTTCAAAAGAGCTATAAAATTTGGGGATTGCTGAAATGCAGAGAGCATGAATTCTAAGAGCCTCTTATGAACCTGAAAGAACGTATAAACATGGATAACAAAGTGATGAGTTTGTAACAATAATGATAGTATAAGTTCAACTCATAAAACAAAAATCGAACGGTGGAACTTATAACGTCTGCTACTCTTTGTTCTTTCGGCTGGGAATATCATCTGTTAATCATAATTTCACATTTACCTACAGGGAAAAGGTATTAAACTGCTGTGTTGAACATTTAAAACAAAGACCAAAAAACATGCTATTAAATATTAATGAATTATAAAGGTTTGCATTTTTCCTAAAACACCATCATACTATTCTATTCTGGATGCTGACGATAATGTAATTATATTCCGTGTAAAATCATCTGTTTCAATAATGATAAACAAGATATCTGAAAACTGATGCAACAGAACACTGACATCCAAAGGAGAGAACCTGAGCAATACAAGCAAAAGCAATATCTTGGCAGTATCAAAGACTTGTTTCCACTTTCCTTTGTGACTGCAATTTGGAAATATTTATCCCTCTAGGAACAGCTTCGCCACCTATGGAAGAGGTATAAAGGCCAGTTGTTCCTTTAAGTTTTTGCAAATTTTTCTAGAAAGCATGATTCATAGAATTTAGCACAGCTAAGCGTAATGAACTTTCTGAGTTCAAGAACCTTTACAGACAGAAAGGGAAGACTAAAAATTTCAGTGAAATTTAATAATTTATCCCCTTAGACTCTATTACTAAAGCTGATAATGTCCCAAAATGTGGATGGCTAGGAATAGCAAATGATCAACATGCAGACACTAATAAGGATATTTTCATCCCAAATGCCAATTCTCAAAAGCTATCTGAATGTATCATGCTAAAAGAAGATAATATCAATAACTTTCTGGTGTATATATATACCTCATAAGAAAAGTTTTTGTCTGGAAATATTGTAGCATATCTTGACATAAGCATAGGAATTAATGCACAGATCAAAGCTGAAAATGAATTTAAAAGGAGGAAAAACAACTGTTAACAAAGCCAGCTCATGAACATGTATCCTACTTAAGTGGACATATACAGTGAACAATAATTCAAACTATATATAATGAAAATAATGCATGTCAAACAAAGTGAGAGTGTATGAACTTACAATCATTGACATCACGCAATGCTATGGACAAGTACACATCAAGAAGAGGAGGTGCCAGCTTGAGTACTTGTTTAAGCCTATCAGAATAAGGACTATTTACTGCAGCCTGTAGTATAGAGGTCATTCCTGGAGACATCCAGTGACGTTCCTGACATAAAATATAATTAGCTTTAAGGACCTAAATGAAATTTAATGCCAATAAGCAATCCTAGGATTTGTAATGGGTTTATGATAATAAACAGATCTAATATAACATGTTATTTTAGCTTGAAAAATTAGAAGGCAATCCACATAACAACAACAACAACAACAACTAAGCCTTTTCCCAATAGGTGGAGTCGGCTACATGGATCAAACGGCGCCATAGTGGCCTATTATGGATGAAATCAATAGATAAATTATTAACTATTAAATCATTTTTAATAGTTTCACTTATTGTTTTCTTTGACCTCCCTCTACCTCTAATTATTAGACTATTCTCCATCCGATCTACTCTTCTCACTAATGCTTCTGCAGGTCTTTTCCACACATGGCCAAACCACCTTAAACAAGATTCAACCATTTTCTCCACAATAGGTGCTATCCCAACCTTCTCTCTAATGCACTCATTTTTAATCATATCTCTTCTGGTGTGTCCACATAACAAGCATGAAAATTAAAAGGATCTTCAATTCTTCATGTTGCCATCTGCAGTTTTACTTGATTCCTAATAAGCTATCATTATAACAAGAAAGGCTGCCAAACTGTAAAACATCATATTGAGGTAATTAGCATAATATGAGCAAAACCGAGAGATAACCAAGTTAGATTTTAACCAGTCAGCAAGAACAATTGTTTTCATGAAAGATTAATAAAAAGATGAAAGAACACTAAAAAATATGTCAGTGATAATTACAATATAATCAGGTGAGACAATACTCTGTGCTTACCATTTGAGAACCATCCCTTTTGTTCAAAAATATGGGTACCCTAAAACCAAGACTTCGATTGATGGGAAACTAAATATTGACCCTATAACAGATCACAACTGATGAAAATAAAATATTAATTTAAAAATAAAAAGCTGACATAGGCAACATTGAACATGAAGTTAAAAAAAATCATTTCAAAATAATAATTAGCTCAGGAAGCTTTACTCATTACATTTCATGGGGCAAAGCTATATTTATTTTAAGCTTTTTATATATACATAAATATAAAGCATTTATCAAACAGCAAACACTAATTAACATATTGTTCTAATTGATTATAGAAGTTTTTAATACACATAATGGCAGAGAATAAATAGCTCAACAACTTGAACTAAACCCTTAACAAGAACCAAAATATATTGGACTAAAAAATGGCATTGACAACCAATAAGATAAAAGGTGACCATACAGCGAGTCCATCATTTTCATCCTTTAAAAGCTCAAGGAACAAAGGATCAGCTACATCAATAGCACTGCTATCCTCAGATTCAGAATCTCCTCCACCATCTTCTATAGTTGAACCAGTATAGGCTTCATCCATAAGGGCAAGTAGCATCTGCATTGGAAATAACCAGTTTTTCTAATCTTGCAGAATTATGCAATTGTACATAGGTTTTTCAAATTTGAAGTGTCAAAGATAACCTTAGGAGCAGTATTTTGTTGAATTGAAGCTATGTTGGTTCCAATTAGAGGTCCTGCGCTTCTTTCCACCTTTTCCAATGCCACTACCAAAACTAGCAAAGATGGCAGAAATGTCAAAACAATATAGCCTGTTGCTAAGTGAAACAAGAAGAAACAGATAATCAATAGACCCTGAAAACCTCAAGCTTATAGCAAGTCAGCATAGCTGCCATCTATTTTGCCCAGTAAATTTTATTTGTAATTGAAGAGAACGACCAGTGCTTCCTTTTTCTACTTTTTAGATTGGGAGGGGGGCACTTTACACCTAGATAGGCTCATTAAGAATATTGCAAGGGCAAAACAGCATGAAGAAATGGAAGTTGGAAAATCTAAACATATAAATTTAGGTTATGCAATCAGATTGTCACTGAATCTAGATTATATGTTGAATTTTGCTATTTATATACAACAAAATCAGAAGAGAAAACATAGATAAGGCTAACCAGTTTTCCATATTCGTCTTTTCAACAAGTAAGTGCTTTTGTAATGCTTTGTGGCTATAAACGAAGAGGTAAACAACAAATATATGGTCATAAAATTTGAACGTACTTGGCAAGTCCACTAAAGATAGGAATAAAGGAAGAAATGACCCAGGAGACATCAATCCTGGAAAAACTTTCAGAAATAGTTTCTCTAATCTGCACAACCAGACAAAAAAGATAATTAGACAATAATTTTGATAACATCTTCATAGTTTTCTATAATACACACTCAACAATCAAAATTCAAGTGCAAGAAAAGCCAAGTGCTATTTAATATTTCATGTAATGTTTCTTTTTCAAGGTCCTTATTCAATGAATATTATTATTATGTGGTTTACAGTATTAGTTGAAAGGTTCCTTCTTCAGTAAATGGTTTAGCACTGTGTCTGCACTAAATCATGGTACAAAAGAGGAGCTAGCTTGGGAAGTGTGGTGGCACTTTCACATGGGCTTTAAATAGGTCACTCCCTCACATAAGTTGGGATTCTTTTTTCAGCATCCTCAACACCTCATATTCAGCCTGCAAATGTAACTCCCCTGACTTTGCTCAAGAAAAGACTACGGCTAACAGTTTAAATTTTCCTTCAAATTATTGGGCACCCTTTCTTAAAATTAACTCGTTAATATATAAAAGCTGCAAATGTATAAGAGATGCATTCAGTAGGCATATAACTTGTCATGTACATTCTTCCAAAGTTCTATTTGATTTAATTGACTAATTCAGAATAGCAGTAATAGTACTTAACAGTATACGCACCCAAAAAAAAACTGCTCACCTTTCTCCATTCCAAGCAATCAGCTTTAACAACAACGGGAAAAACTGCCAAGAATAGTTATAATAACATCAGATAGATAGAGACATTGGGATACATGGTAAGCTCTGAAACCAAAAGTGAATATGTTCAAGAATCACAAGGTTAATTTAATTGTGTTGCATCATTGTTTCAGGCTTCAATTCAGATTCTAGGAATTTCCTCAATTTCCACTGTTAAATTGTAAAAGAAACATTAAACATATGGCAGTTGCAACTCACAATACAATAAGACTGTGAACATAGGTTTAATTTGATCTATCCTCACCAATATGCTAATATCTAAACATAGGCTTATGGACTAAACCAAAAGCTCCTTAAAAGAAATTTTCTCAATTTCCAGTTACTCACATTGTAAAAGAAATGCTAAACGTATGCCACTTGGAACTCACAATACAATAAGATTGCGAACATAGGTTTAATTTGACCTATCCTCACCAATACACTAATATGTAAACATAGCCTTATGGACTAAACAAAAAGCTCATTAAAGAAAATGGGAGATGACACCACAAAAGGAATACTTGAAGATGTCCTCTTCAGTTCATACTCATTATTTGCAAATATTTTAGGCACAGATCCGTTATTTCACCAATTTTCAACTTATCTTCTCAATACTGGTCTGGATCTGAACTTGACAAAGAAAAACACAAGCATGGCCTCCAGCCGTGGCTTTAGAGGTAATGGTAACATGGATATCAATGACTAAAGTATCTTCCCACGAGCTTAGCACAAAAAAAATAGGGTATTGGGCCTTTTTCAATTAATACTAATTAAGTGCCCATATGTGAACTATGCCCATTGAGTGTCATAGGCTCTCAACTTCATATCTTCAAATTAATACTAGATTAGAATTAATTTTAGCATGAAATAAATACAATCATAGGCACAAAAATATTTTTCTTTCATATATTATATATATAACCACTAAATTACACAATTATATATATCAAATATACTATTCTATTGCACAATAAGTTATGCAAAGTTATCATATACTTCACTTCTTAACATTAATGCCATGCAACATGAAACGTGCAAAAGATCTTAGGTTATACCTGAGGCAATAAGTTAGGAAAGGAACTTAGCAACTTTTTTTTGTTGACAACGAGAAACTCAAGTGTCGCTTCTGCTACAACAGTATCATCAAACTCCCTAAAATAGGATACAAATAATGTTAAATATGATAAACCCCATGTTTGTAATATACTTAACATGTAACGTTTGCAGAAAATATAAAGTCATAACCATGATAACCATCCCAGATAAAGAGGAAGTATAGATCATAAAAGAAAGCCCTTCTTAATGGCCTTCAAACTATTGTGGAGGCCCCTCCAACCCCAAACCCTCTCAAATCCTTAAGAGGAATTGGCAAAAAAGGAATATGAAAACATAACAGAATAAGAGTTGTTTGATCAGAATATGCATTTAAATAAGAATTTAATTAACAAAACAAGTGCCATGCCAATTATCCCTTTTTTCCAGTTCCTTGACCTCTAAAGCTAGATAATATTTTGACATGGTATAAAATTTATAATTACCTGCTCAAGCATGAACGAAAAAATATCCTAAGACTAGGATCAGCATCATGAAGAACAACATCTCCAAAATCTAGGTAAAACTGAAGAATTTCCTGACAAGCATGTAAGAGAAATATAAGAACTAATCAAATATATATATATATATATATATATATATATATATATATATATATATATATTGCAAGAAAAAAAAAGATCAACAAACCACCTTCCAAACCCTTAAAAAAAGGCCACAGAAGAAACAGAACTAATCCCAAAAATAAATAAATAAATAAATAAATAAGTTGATAGGCATGTCTCATAGCATTGAACTAGCTAACTCTTGTTTCTTTTCTTTTATTTACCAAAACTTGCCTTGCCTAAGCCATTGAAAGTCCAAAAATCAATATTGAGCCTGCATGCATGCCTGGACTTAGAAAGTATAAGATAGATCAATGAAATAAATTTAAGCAGAGAAATCTGAGAACATCTATTAAAGAAAAAAAAAATGGAAACGTGTGTTTTGAATCTTTAGCACTAATCCATATACTCGGAACAGGTCCAAAATGGAATAAATGTATCTAGGGATTAGAAGTTTCAAAGCTAATTCTCCCTAGATGCACAATACACACATCATGATAATTTATTTCAAAATTGAAATAGATATTTTTCCAATCTTTTTATATTCCATAATGATCAAAAGAAAAGGAAGTTTTCTCTTTTCAACTGAATGAAGTTACACGACAAAATTCTTCTCCTATTTTACTATAATAAAAATAATTTTATTATATTTGTTTGCTCAACTCAAGAGTTGCTCAATGTATAGTGTCCAACAAGTGGGCGTCACTTTAAGTTAACCAATAGGTAATAACAAAGATTTGATGGAGATTAAAGCATTAAGCAAGTTGGAAGAATGTTAAAAATTGGCTGCTTCCTTGTAACATTCAGTTGTGTGTGTGTGTGTGTGTGTGTTTTTTTTTTTTTGGTTGAAGGGCCCCGGGCGCGGGGGGACGCAGGAACCATAGTCTATGCCACAGATAAAATGTTAGGTCACTGAATTGAATAACTGTATTCAAATTGTACAGATTGAAGCTTACAAGACATATTAGACATAAGCTAGCCTTGGAGATTAAGCAAATATTATAATATACCAAAAAAAAAAAAAACATACGAGTAACAGAAGGCCACTTGAGGTTCGAGACTGCGAGATTGAAGCCACCGCGCGTTGAAAAATCTTGTTAATTTGTGGATAAACTCTAGCTACCAAGTCTTCAGAATTCTCATCTTTACACAATTCATAAAGCTTCTTCACCTAACCATATTCAAACAAAATACCAGGTAAATCCTTCGAAATCTGTGCCTACATAATTGCGAGGATAGTAGCTGAGAAAACGGCGATATTAAAACAGTGTGTAATCACAAATGAAAGAAGCAGGAAACTCTAGTATGATCCAATGTGGAATAAATTACCCAAGAAATAAATCTAGATGAGATGTTTCTTTTTTTTTTCTCGGGAAACGAATCGAGAATGGGGATTCTGAGAGAAAAACTCACGGAATGAAGAAGTGAGGGGTCAGAAGCAGGATCGTTAGCTGTATTGGAGTCTCTGGCACTATTAGACAACGTTCTGAGATGAAAATCCCAATTTCTGTCGCGCTCCGTCATTTTCAATAGCAAATTGAAACGTGTTCCTCCTAATCCAACAACGAAATCAAATTAGATATTCGCAATTCTACAGAAAATTGCTTCGAGTTGGAGCAACCAGGTCAGAGACTCAGAAACCAAACGAAGAGTGCTAGAAGAGGCTATTGAGCAATTCTTACCAGATAAAACCGTAGGGAAGTCTTTTCAAAGGCAAGAGTTCAATGGTGTTCAGTATGGCAGTTTCAGGTAGGGGAGTTCCATCAAAAACGAAGAAGCGCGGAGTGAAAGTGATATCATGATTTACCGTAGAGTAGAATGAACCGCAGGGTTCGACTCGCTGCCTGTGGTTCCTTTCGTCTTAGTCGAGCTAGAAAGCTCCGCCCAATAGAGCTTTAGCCAAGACCAAGATTGCTCCGAAATGAGAACTCCCCCGTTTCGTTTCATAAAAAGGCAGAAATGAAAGCATTTTAATCAAGAAATTAAATATATTATCACAAGTTGACGAAATATAACTAAAATACACTCCCCTATGTTGTTTGTATTACACGATTTTTTTTTTAAATATATAACTTTTTTAGAAATTAAAATATATACTATAATTTAATTTGTATCTTATTTTTTATGATACATCAAATATTTATTTAAGTTCAAAAATGTGTGTTTATATATATATATATATATATATATATATATATATATATATGCATGTGTGTGTGTGTGTGTGTGTGTCATTGTATTATTAAATTTTTTATTAATTAATTTTATAATAATATTTAATTTTATAAAAATTGTGATTAAATTATGAAAATATTTTTAAAAATAATTCAAATATTATTTATAAATAAATAAATTCAAAATTATATTAAAAATTATTTCTTGATATAGAAATATAAAAATTAGGTAAAATATATAAGCATATAAATTAAATTAAATTTTTATATTTCTATGTCAAGAAAAAAATTTAATTATTTAAATTTGATAAGAGACGCTTAAACTTTTAAAATAATAACTTAAATTATATACATGAATTATACATAAATAAACATTCAAATTTTTTTCTTAAATAAATACTTGATGTAAATAAAAATATTTTGGTAAAAACATAAAATATAAATTAAATTGTAACACATGTTTTAATTTTAAAAGAAATTTATGTATATTTTTTTAAAAAATTGTAAATTTCAAATGAGGAGGCGTACGTTCATAAAAAGTGTTGTCGAACAATTCAATTTATTATAGGTTTTATATATATATATATATATATATATATAAACATGAGTTTTAGGTTTTTATTGTTAACTTCTAGCTATTTATGCAGAGAGTTTAAAAAAGAGAAAGTAAGGGGGAAAACCACATCATGGCACATTATTTTGGAATATAATTCCATAAAAAAATCGAGAAGATAATAATTTTAAAGAATATTGTACATTATTTTAAGGATGAAATTACGTGTACAATTCTAAAAGCTTCTAATTTGTAAGTGCATTTATTTTAACTAAACTTTGTCCATTATGCTGAGAAGGAGGAGACGACACTGATCGTATCTTGCTGAGATATTATTGTGTTTCTACACAGAAAATCCTCTAGCTTTTATATTTTAAAAATAAAGAATAGATTTTTTTTTAATTAGAAATGTTGCATGGAAAAAGAAATGAGGAATAAAATCCACGTATATTAAGACTATCAAACGCCTATAGTCAAAAAAGTTCTATTTGAGCCGAAGTTCTAAAGTAGATTTTTTTTTTCTTTGGGACATTTATTCATTAAAACATAAGCCGTTATCAACATAAGACCAGGACAAACACATAAACATTCAATATAATAAATTCAGTTTGCACCTCTGAGAAAACTAAAGATATACACCGACAAAAGAGACAACCGATCTCTAACACTAAAAACGCAACAACAACGCAACAGTTACTCAAGATCGCAATGTCCAACAACTAAAACTCACGGCCATGACGTCAACAACGCAACCCAACTTGACACTGTAACAGCCGAAACTTGGAAATCTGATCATTTGAGTAAATCTTGAAGCTTGTGACAGAAACTATCAATATAAATGGAGTCTAAATTGTTGCTGAGTAAGAGGGTTCTCAATTTAGCATGATTTGCTTTGACCTCCCTACCAACCTCACTCTCCTCATCCATCACAATTCTCACAGCCTTGCACACGCTCTCTTTTGTGAACAACCCATCTTCTTCCCCTTTCTCCACTTCAACTCCAGCCTTGAAGCTTTTGCTTATCATCCTTGCATTGATTATCTGATCAAATATATTAGGTAATAACACCAGCTGACACTGGCTCACCAAGGCCTCTAGCATAGACCCTGATCCACAATGGGTAATGAAGCATCCCAAAGATGGGTGTTCCATAATCAATTGCTGCTGTACCCATCCCCCATATACAACCCCTCGCCCTTTAACCCTTTCTTCAAACCCTTCTGGCAGAACTATTTCAATTGACTCAAATCCAATTGGCGGTTTCAGTGCTGCCAGAAATGGAAACCCAGAAAGCTCAAGACCCAGAACCAATTCTTGGAATTGATTTTGCTGTAATGTGCATTCGCTTCCAAATGCGCAGTAAATTACTGAACCATTTTCGTGCCCTCCAAGCCAATGAGCCCATTTTGGCTCTAAAATGGAGTTGGGTGGCTCTGGCATAAGAGGCCCTGAAAGCAAAATAGGCTTCCCATAGAGGGTTTCCAGATAGTCAGCATAAGGACCCTCTAGTTCTCTGCAGCTTTTGAACCCAACTGCATCTGAGAAGCGTAAACCAGTTTTGATGCGATCAAGGAAGCGAATACCACTACCAAACTCCAATTCCTTGAGTCCGGCCAGGGCATGCTCCTCATGGACGTGAAGCTTGATGGAGGAATCAGGGAACCCAAATGGGGTTTCTTGCATTTCTGTGGATTCTGTAAATGCTGATGCTGTTAAACTAATAACCCAGTACTGAACAGATTTGATGCCCAAGCGCCTAGCGAGATCTGGTAGCCAGTGTGCAAAATCAAAGAGAACGATCTTCGGTTTCAGCTGAAGGAGGAGACGTTCCATTTCCTTCTCAGTATGATCCATGGCAGTCGCAAGAAGTGGACCCAAAGAGGGAGGCACATCTGCAGTTGTCTCAGAACCAAGGGGGAGGCCATCAACGTGAGGAATATTGATAGGGACGAAGGTAATGAGATGTGGGTAGAGGTTTAAATGTTCTAACTTGGCCTGTGTTCTTGTGGGGATGAAGAAGGAGATTCTGTGTCTTCTTTCGGCTAATCTGTTAGAAAGATAGAGATATGGAGTTAGGTGACCAATAGCAAACCAGGGATACATTGCTATGTGCAAGGGAGGTGCATCCATGGCCGCCTCAAACTTTGAGAATGGTTGGTTTGAAAAAGCTGAAGCGAGGTTCCGAACCATACGATGCGTACTCAGTCTAATCAATTATTGGAGAGAGAGGATACTTATGAATGAATCTGAAAATACTCTTTTCATTTAAAAGTTAGAGTAATATTTAATTGTTTAGTTATTTACATATTTTTTTTGGTGTAAACTCAATTTATTATGTAAATATTAAAAAAATTAGAGTCACTAATAAAAACTATGATTTAATACAATAAAATCGTTAAACCATGTATGGCATAGTGTTTGGCAAATTAAACGTGAGGGAAATTGGACAGTACTCCAGTAAATCTAGGAGCTCAGACGGAGATTATTAATATTTAATTGGACTCTATTCAATAAAAAAATTATATGGACTTAATTTAATAGTTTTTGTAAATTCTATATTAATTAAAAGTATCACGTGCACATGTAAGTCAATTTAGGCCACACGTATAAAAAGATAAGCTTTTAATGCCACATCTATAAAGCCCCTTGGCCAGAATGAGACTTGCAAGAAGATAAAAAACATGATAGGACTATTCATAGAAAATTCATATTACATAACAAGGATTGACGTTCTATAAAATTTTTAAATAATTTTATAAGATAAATCTAAAAAAGAAAATACAAGATGTGATACTTATATTTAAATATATAAATTTTATTTATTTATTAAGTTTTTCGTGTCCTCTTTTAGCTAAATTGTTGGAACTAGGGATACATTGCTATATATGTGTAAGGAAGGTGCTTCCATGGCCACTTGAAAATTTAAAAATTGCAGGTTTGAAGTTCCCCCTCTCCCTCCCATGGTTCTTGTAGTTGTAGCTTGGCATGATATATACCGGAGTATATTCACTGGGTTTCCGTCTTTTGTGTTTAGTTTGACTAGTAGTTAGCTTCATGTTTATCTATTGTGCTGGACTCGTTAGCAATTGCTGTACTAAACTCCTTGCTGTGAGAAAGATTAGGGAAGTGTGAATGTTCTTGATATTCCACTCTCTGGAAATCAACGCCTGAACCTCCGTATCCAGGCTTGCCAAATGGTAGTTAGAACATCATGGTCTCCATCACTAAGGAGTGTTAAGTGAAGGATTTGTATCTACTTGACAATTACAAATTCAAATTCGAGGGATTCATAGGCTTGCTCTAACCTGAATTAGGATGTTGAAGCTAATGGTTTTTGTTTAAAAAAGAAAAAGAACATCATAGTCTCCCGATTCTCCCTTAATTATCTTCGCAACTTGAAAAATTGTTGATAGTTAAGTACTGCCATATCAATTTTGATAAATATTGAATCTAATGGTTTGCTCCCATCCACCTCCTTAAGAGTTAGAATATCTTACTCTTCTCATCCATCACAATTAATTTTAAAAACCATAAATTAAAATTTTAATGTTTAAATTTATAGGCCAACTTAGATTTAATTTCTGCTTTTTTAAAATACACAAATTAAACTCTCAAAATATTAAACTTGTCACATATGGTATTTTTGAGAATTAATAAAAAATAATTAACGAATTTGATAATTTTAAAAATTAATTTGTATATTTTTAAAAATGTAAAGACTAAAATTAAATTTTTTTATAAATTTAAAAACTAAATTATTAATTTATTCTATTTATAGAGAGAGAGAGAGTTGCTTTTATATGGTGTTTTTTCTTTTTCAAATGACTTATAGGGACATTCTTGATGTGATAAGAAAAATAAAATTTTAAAGAACAGTCTTTTATTGTACAATTATACTCACGATAGATAAATTCATAATTATACAAAATAACATTATATTTATTGACATACAACAGTCCATTATTGCATAATTTACAAAACACATCAATTTAATGTAAAATATATTCAATCCACAATATTTTGCATAATTATGCTCACAATATGTGAGTCCATAATTATAAAAAATAACATCATCACTATTGGTATATAATAATACATTATTGCATAATCTACAAAATACATCAATTCAATGCAAAATATATAGTTTTAACCCTAGATTAAGACCCAAAATTTATTCTGTGACCAAACTATAATACCAGGGAGAGTGCCTACTGTATATGTCACAAAATTATAAAATAACATACATAAAAAATTTTTGGTCCAGAAATCGAGAGTACAATATCTAAAATATTGAAATATTTTCTATATAATTCAAATAAAATATATAATAAAAATAAAAAATTTCATAAATTATACAAAAAATTATTAAATAAAAAATAAAAATTTTGGCAAAAAAAATCTTAAATTTTCATGCCCATACATGCCCATTCACGCCACATGCACAAGAGCCCACGCGTGGGTTTCGCCAAATGAGGTTGTCTTCCTCACCCGGTTTCCTGCAAAATGGGTCTTCTGACCTGCGATTGACCCATTTCGTATTTCTCACATTTTACTCAACAATGCCCCATGATATTCATGTATATTGGCCGGATAATCACAATAAAGCATATCCTCAAGTCAATTTTGTATTTAATCAAGCAAAAAAAAAAATAGATTGAAAGTTATGAAAAATCGAAGAAAAACTTCCATATCGATCTCCCTATTTGTTCAATTTTACACAGTGGAAAAGTAAGATTTTCACATATTATATTCATGATATCATGTATATCATAATCCCTCTATTAATTTAGGGTTTTATGGAAGAAAATCAAATATCCAAAATTGAAGTTAAATCCACAAAAAATAGGTCCAATTTTATGCAATTTTCTTGGGTTTCTTCTACAATTGATTATACAAATCATTAATCGAACATCAAATAAACCAAAACTCTAAACCAATTTGTTCAATATATGTTAAAATCAAGGCCAACACAAAATTAGGATTTTGAAAAAAATTAGGGTTTTTTTTGCATTTGATTAATTGCATGGAAATGATTAATTTAACTTGGCTCTGATATCATTTGATAGCATAAAATTCAACACAAATTGAGAGATTATAACATACCTGTTGAAGAACAAATAGGATCCATGTGTGTATGTAAAAGAATGCAGTGGAGAGGATCAACAACTTGTAATACTCTAGCTCACACAAATCAAGGAGAGAGAAAGTATATCACCTTGTATACAGAGAAGAGAATTATGCCTATTTATATTAGGTAGAATTAAGATTTTCATATAATTAAAATATATTAATTAATTTTCTTTCTCTTCATTCAATATTGTGATAAAAAACTAATTAACTACATAACAGACTACAAGTTAGAGCCTCTACCTAAGGAGTTTGTAAGTAATCTGGTCTATCATAAATTATTTAAATTTCACTATATCTCAATCTATTTTAGGTTTAGTGTTGGGTCAAGATTGATTATTTAATTAATTTTATATTTTAATTAATTAAATAATTAATGTTAATCCACATAAATTAATTATAAATTAATTCAACATATGATGCCAACTAATGTATGTTAATACGTTCGATTTTTTTTTTACCTATAGGTAAGTTTTCTCTTTGTAAGGTACTGTGTTTATTTAAGAAAAAAAAAAGATAAAAAAGAATTCAAAGTAACAGGAAAAAAATATTGAAAAAAAAACCCTCTTTCTCAAGCAGCCATGTAAATATTAAATATTTTACCATAATTGGTCCAAAGTGGCACAGCCAAAATACAGAGTCTGGTTTCTTTAATCTTCCATCTTCTGTTCTGAACTATATAATGTGTATGCAGTCTAAAAATTGGAATAACATTTACCGATTTAGCTATTTCCATGAAACTTATATTTTTCTTTTAAACAAATCTTAAAGAAATTTATATTTTGTAATTTTATTTTTAAAACTTATAAATAATTTATTCAATGTAATAAAATTATTAAAAAATTAAATAAATATTTATAAAAACTAGAAAAAATTAGTGTAGTTTTTTTTTTTCTTTTTTGGGTAACAATGAAGGCAAAACACTCAACAACCAAAAAACTACAAAACAAAGCTTGTAGTCCCTAGAGAAAACAATAAGGATTTTTTTATTTTTTATAAATGACAATAATTATATGCCCTAATTATAAATTTAGTACATTATCTTTAAAATATAAACCCAAAAAATCATGTATTCTTTTACCAAAAAATGACAATATTAAATGTATATAACCTTTAATGCTTCAATCACACCCCAAAAGTAAATAGTCTCTTACTTTAATTGTCACAACTCGATTTTTTTTATATATTTGTAAAATCTCATGAAGTCATTACCTCTTTACTTCTAATTACTTAACTCATAATAACATTTAATTAATTTAATTAAGTATAATTAAGGTTTAAGGTCTATTAGTAATACTAATATAATTCTGAGTTTACATATACATCATTAATCAATATATTCATACAAAAGTCAAACACATATATATCTACATCTTATTCATTTATGTTGACTAATTCTAGAAATACGGGTGCAGGTGGTTGTACCTTCACCAAAATCTTAGTCAACTCGACCACAAACACCTTATTAATTACTGGAATATGCTCAAAATAGAGTAACTCGATCCAACGTGCACTAAAAACCAGAGCAATAGAGAGAATATGTATATCTAGTTTTTTGAGTATGATATGAAAATATAGTGAGAAATCTTAGTAGGTTCAATAATAAATCATAATCATCATCAATATTAATCATCATAACATGTTTATCTGTATAAGTTACAGTAAATGTCTTAGGTCGCATGAATACACTTTATTTATGCACATAAAAATCGTACAATAATGACATGTATGGCATGAATAACTATGTTCAGAATATCATATAATGACTATTAACTTATTTTTATATCAAACTACTCCGGTTAAGGTGAGTACCTTTTTCTCTTTGGTACGGGATTTTCTCGCTCCGTCCGACATGGTACACTTTTTCTTTCTTTTCTCATTAGCATAATCATAGCTATGAGTGGGGCATCCCCTATTAGTGCATTACACAAACTGCCATATGACCATGTTCGTCTCTTTTCTTTTCACATTAATAGCCAAAAATACGATTTTAATAACAAGTATATTTATTATACTCACATGTCATAATCTATCATCAAAGCATAATCATTACCAAAAATCATTGGTAAAATGCAATCATGCCATAAACATAATTATTTTCAAATATCACTTTATAAAATATTTTCATGTTAAAATTATACACCTAAAATGGTAAGGAGTTCATGTAATGGCAATGGCTAAAGTATACACTAATCATTTGTTATTTTCATTTATAAGATTTTTTTTCTTAAATATTATTTTCATCTCTCACTAATCTGAGCATAAATATCTCATTTTAACTCCGATTGAGGTGATGTTGGTGTCCATTTAAAGTTAAGACAATCTTTTAAAACTCTTATGTTGAATATTTTAGTGAAATCGTAAGAACTTTTGTGTTATTACTCCTTCAAATTTAATGTTATTTCTTTTTGGATAGGTTCTAATATCTACTTACTAATATGACCATATCTCCTTCCTATAAAATCTAAATTGAGTGATTCTAGTGGTTCAAAATTCATGAATCATATATCTATATTTTTCATGTTAACCATTTCTTTTAATTTCCTACAATTTTTTTTTCAAAAATTCAAACACAGGAGCTCACCTAACAAATTCTTTCGTGGTTAACTAGTTTCTGACCACTGCTTACTAATCATACTATATCTCCCTCATTTGAACTCTAAATTGACTGATTCTAGTTGTCACAAATCTATGAGACATATATCTACATTTTTTATGTTAACAATTTCTTTTAATTCCTAACCGATTCTTTTAAAATCTCAAAAAATAGAAGCTTCTCTGATTATATTGAAATCCAGTTTTCTAACCAAATCCTTCCTAAGGTTTTAGTTCGTTATTTTATTACGTCATCTTCCATTTTCTTTTTAATTTACATCTAACCATAAGATTACTTATTTCAACATTTTAATTAGATTCCTTACACTTAATTTAACACATTTCATTATCTACTTCTCAAGAAAACAAAAATTAAATCATGTATTATTAAGGTCATACTCATTTTATTAATCTAATCACATTTCATAAATTTTTCACCACATTCAAATATACATAACAGCAGCATATAAAAGCTCTAAAATTTTATCACCCATAGCCATATTTATGTAGAACTTTTCACATCAACCGAAGTATTCAAAACATTCATCACATACAAGATCAACATGTAACATGATATAGCAATATCCATGGCCAATCATCAAAGTAGAAAATATTGTAAATTTCATCAAAGTTTTAAGATCAAAATTTCATATAAATGTTATAAATTTCAAAAAATTTCTTCCAAAAGAGATATTGTTAAACCTACCTAAAGATATAGATATTTTTTTCCTAATTTCATGTATTATTACCTACTATTTCATCACATGATTTTTATTTTTTTCTCTTAGATTTAGTCTCATTCTTCCCATTTCCTTTACTTTGGCTGAAATTCTACCTCTCATGGAGGGCTTGGTTACATTTTCATGATTTTTGAGCTATCGGTCCAACTTCTATATCCTAGTCCAAGTCTATGTTATAGTTCTTGTTTGGGCTATCCAGTTGACTTGTTAGAAACTCATGTGAAGTGAAAAAACTCTATAAAGTGTCCATAGGTGAAGGCTCAATGTATGGGTGGAGATGTTAAACTAGGAACTCTAATTCTTGAATTAAGAAAAATTATCCTAATTCAATCTTTTTGAAATTTTAAGACATTTACTTACTTCTAAAAATTTATCTTCCTTACCTAAGAATTTCGCCTCTTTTTAGGGTGTTATTTCTAATTTTTTTTATTAGGTTTACCTATTTCCTTAATGGTAGAAACATTTTTTATGCATACACATAAGGTGAAGAATTTCTAAAGCTAATATTTTCTTAAATATCTAAAAATTGTTTAATAAGTTTTATTTTCTTAATTAAATATTTATGTACCTTAATTAATAAAATAAATAAAATTAAAGATGGTACATTAACACTTAGGTGTAGTTGTTATTTTTTTTCTAGCTCTTTCCATCTATCAAAGACTAAATTTCAAGAAGCTGTATGATTTCCATGAAGATTGGAGATAGTTGAGTGCTGTTAGAGTTAAACTTTAAATAAATAAAAACAAAAATGAGAGTGTAGATGTTAAATTAAGAGAAGAGTTCCTTATCACAATGTAATTAGAATATTAAAAATAACAAAAGTTAACATTTCTTCTTTTTGTGAAAAATTAAATGACTATTTTGTAAAATTTTGAAGTTGCTATACTAAAATTGTAATTGGGTCATTTGTGAGTGATAACATTTTTAAGTGTTATTGTTTTAATTAAACTCGCAAATGTATGAACCTATCAGCTAACTAGAGAGTTGTTGGTGTTGGTTTTAACTTTCTTAACCTAAGTTTCTCATACACAGAGTAAGACAATAAATTCACACTTGCTCTTAAATTAAGTAAAGCTCATTTAATCACATGATCACTTATAACACAAGAAATTGTCGGACAACCAAGATATTTGTACTTGACATGAATTTTTTATTGAATTATAGAGCTCACTTATTTGGTCAAAAATATTTTTTTTTAGTATTGGTTTTCCTTTTCACTGTGCAAAGATCTTTCAAAAAATTTGAGTAAGTAGATACTTGTTTAATAGCGTTAAGAAAAATGATGTTTATGCTAACTTACTTAAACACCTCTAAATGTCACTATATTGAGTACCTTTTTTGATTGGTACAAGTCTTTATAATAATGGAGTTTTAGGGATGCAAGGTGTAGGTTCACTTTAGTTCACATTTAAGTCATTAATCTTTAATTCTATATGGTGACTCTCTTTTTCAGGTTATGGCATGTGAACATGGTTGTCAATGAATTTTTTAGATCTAAAGGTAGTTACAGACTTCACATCCTTATTAGGATTTGTTGATGATCTTATTTCAAATTGACCCTTAGGATTAAGAATAGATTAATTTAGAAACTTTCCTTTCTCTCTCTCTTAAGGCATTGGCTAATTGACCTAATTGTGTGTTTTAAGCTTTGAAATAGCTTAAGTGTTAGATTGTAAAAATTGTTAGGTTGACTACATGAATTGTTGCAAGGTATCTTCCAAAAAACAATTTCTTTGTTGTGATGTTCCGAAAGGAAGAGCATGTTGAAGAACTGAAGGATATAAGTTAAGAGGGACAAATTATAGTTCATCTTGGTTCATTGAAATATGATTTTGTCTTTATGAAATGTTTGGGAGATTCCTTCAATTTGGATTATATGTGGATGAAAATAGACTATCTGACAACTTTCTATAACACTGAAGAGAGTTAACTTGCTTAAAGAATGCCTTTTGGTAAGCTGATATGGATAGATAAAATTGTACAATGTGAAATGTACTAGAATATAAGATACATACCTCTATCTTAGTATTGGCAAAAGGGTTCAACGTTTGGCTTAAAGTTAACGCTTCTACCTTTCTAGTAAGGGCTAACTAAAAAAATTCTCATATCTATGTTATCACTTACTTCATAAATTCCTCCTCTTTTTTGGGTTTGAAATTTCCTATCTTTTGGATCTATACAATTCCAATATTGAGAGTTTTGAGACAAGGATTCTAAGGATCTCTAACTTTTAGCTTCATTTAATTGTAGAAACATTTCACTATGCATGTTCTGGATCATTTGGCCATTTGATAGAGTTAAACCATCATAAAAATATTTCACAAGTTTCTAAATTTCGAAATCATGATGAAGACACTTCAAAAAAAGGTCATTAAATCTTTTCCAACACTCAAAAATTGTTCACCATTTTTTTTTTGCGAAAATAAGATATTTCTCTCATAAGGGTATTCGTTTTAGACAGAGAAAAAAATTTTACTAGGAATTTATTTACTACTTGATTCCAACTAGTAATAGTTACTATAGAGAAGGAATTTAACCAAACTTTAACTTTATCTTTCAATAAAAATGAAAAGCCTCATTGACTCATCATTAAAATTTTGGAAGTGAAATGTTGAGCATAATTCAAGAAATTCTTTAATATATATGTATGAGTCTTCTTTCTCTAATCCATAGAACGATGAGAACAATTGGAGTATAGCTAGTTTAAGTTCAAAGTGAGTTGCATTAATTTGTAGTAACACTATACAAGATAGAGTACTTGATATGACAGGTGAGAAATATTTCATGAGAATTTTCTCGTGTACAACTTGTTCCTATATTTTTTATTGTGTCCTAACAAAATCTAATGCGTCAAGTCTTGTATTAATAGATGACTCTAAGATTTTCTTAACCAAATGATTATCTTTATCACATACCAAACTTCCATACACTAAAAAAAATTGAAAACAAATTGTTTCCTAATTACAAAAGAGAAGCTATCTACACATTATTAGTAACAAAATGCAAATACCACAAATAGACCAAAAAATGTTAGTAATAATGGGTAGTGTCTAATCAATAGATTTCCAAGAAAGTATGGAGCAATTACCGTGGTCTCCCTTAAAATCTATACTCCTTAGACACTTTTAGCCGTATTGATAGAATCGACTAATTTCATACACTTAAATTACCACACCAATTTTCAAGAAACAATTATTTACACAAGAAAAAAAGTTTCTAGACAAAGAATAAACAAATACTCTAAATTATAATTAGTAGAAAAATTATACTTAACTGGATTCAAATAACTTTTTTGACGCAATCCTCGACAACAACTTAATTTTTTTTTATTTTAATTAAAACTCAAAAGTACATAAATCTATTGAAGTATAAATTTAGTGGTATGATAGATTGATTCCACAAGGATTAACAATTGAAAGGAGACTCTAATTTAGACCTAAAATAAAAATTCTAACCTAGTTGCCAAAATATTTGTTTTGTGAGAAGAACATTAAACTAAGTATGCAAGAAACTTATGTTCTTAAAAGAAATTGGAATATATTCAAAGTAAAAATGCATGATAAGGTTAGGAAATCCACTCTTGGTATATTAAATAACGACAAACTCAACTCTTTTATTATTCAAATGTAATCCTCACATAAATGAGGTTTCATTTGAAAGATATGTTATATTAAACTCACTTTGGTTTATATATGAATCACATTTGTCTCCTATTTATTGTATTACTGATACTTAAGTCATTCTTGTAAAATGGATTCAAGTATACCTTGTACCAATTATTATATTGTCTACAATAAATCAAGATTAATTCAAGTATTTATTATTCTAAAGATTGTCTACAATTGATCAAAATTCACACTTTATAAAAATAAAAATAAAATAGTGTAAAAGAAAGAATATTAATTAATTTAACAAGAAATAGACGGCCAAACCAGTCATTAAAAATAACAGCATGAAGTAGGCGGTAAAACCAACTATTAATACATAACATAAGAAAATATAGAGGTAAATACAACATCAAATATAAATATTGAATTCTTAATCAAGAGTTATATAAATCATTATTTTTTTGTTAAGAGTTTCATCCTTTCGTCTTAACATATGAAAATTAGTTATCTATACTCAAAGTAGGAAAGCAAAATTGAAGATGAATAAGTATGATGATATTATAAAAGAAACTAAAGATAACAAATATCTTAAGAAAGAAGAACATTACAATCACTTAGAACCAAAAGCCTCTTCCCGGACTCTCCCCCTAGCTCACATCATACCTCTATTTATAGTTACAATTGAGTGAGAAAGGACAATTTTCAATAAGAGTGGGTAATAAAGTCACATAATTCACCATCGATACTCTTGAAACTCTTCACATGTGCTGAAAGTAATCTTTGAATTATACAGTGAAATCCACTGAATTTGCTATCATGTGAAAACAGACGTTGTAGGAAATTTTATCAGCTTTTCAGAATAGTTTGGCACATACATATTAGATACGTATTTTGTGAGTTATTACCAAAATAATGAAGTAAGATCGAACTAAACTATAATAGCAAGCAAATTCTCTTCAGGCCTAATTTTAGCCTCTTTAACATCAGAATTTCAAGATCACTATGAAATATAAGTTTAAAACTGATTAATTCTTCTTTCCATAGGATGAAAAATCACATTAATCTAAATTTTGAATAAAAAGCCATGACCATTTTTCTAACTAAAATATTTATTTCTGATCCTTCAACATTGGGTATTCTACCTTGAATTTCTATATGCGTCTGTTCTTTTAGAAATGTGGTCATAAATTAAGATTAACTTGATGCCCATATCTATCAGAATGCGTCTCAAGAATCAATAATATATGTCTAATGACTCCTTACTCTACCATTTTTAATAAATTTATTTTATCTTCTAGATTTATAGATATTATTCCCAAATAACAACAAATTTGTTTTGATTCTTCCAATTGAGTCCACTTTTTATTCTTTTTTTCAATTGTAAAAAAAAATACACAAAATTAAAAATAAAAAAAATAAGTGCTTAAATGTGACAAAAAGATAAGATAAAAGTATTTAATTTATAAATATAAAACTTACTCATCATTAGTGTTGTAAAAATATGTAAATTAAACTAATTATGATTAAATATATAAAATACATTTTTTTAGTAAAATCTACGCCTAACATCTTAATTTTTTATTGATGATTGGTTAATTAGTCTATTTCTTAATAAACATGATCTATTTAGAAATGTTTCTAGATGATTGAATAAAATAAAACTCACAAATTTCAAATTTTGTCAAATTATTAGAGAGCCACATACTTAACTAAGAGTTTTGGCTTCTCTAATTGTTTTTTATATTAATTATAATGAGAGTCAATAATAAAAATTATAATTTAAATACAAATTAAGCATGAGGAAACTTGGACAGCTGTCCAATAAATCTAGAAGCTTTGACAGATGTTATTAATATTTAATTGGACTCTGTTCAATAAAAGAAATTATATAGACTTAAAAGAAGACCCAACAAAAAAAATTTCATATTTTTTTGCTGATCGAAGAGTTAAACATATATTGCAATCAATTTGAGAGCTAGTTTGTTTTTGCCCTATTTTATATTTTTTTAAAACACTTTTATTAAAATAACACTTTTAGTTGAACATATATTGCAATCATCATTCTCAACAGAAAAATGTTAGAAGAAAATAAAAAATTTCATGGAAAAGCATTACATCTATAGCCTTCTCTGAGGGCTAAGTCTTCTATCCAATCAAGAAATGTGCACATCTTGAAAATCCGTAGCTTTTTTTGTTTTGAAGAAACTTCTCAAAAAGAAAGGGAAAAACTTTCACTAAGAAAAGAGAAAATCTTCCAGAGAAAAGGAGAAAACTCTTTCGAGGTGAGGAGAAAAAAATAAAACCTACCATGCGAGTCACAAGAAAAGTAAAGAGAGAAGGGGGCTGTCATCACTAAAAACACAACAACAACAGAACAGTTACACAAGATCGCTACGTCCAACAACTAAAACTCGGTCACGACATCAACAACACAACACATTACATTACAGACTGCAAACCATACTACTAGAAGATCTTCTCCTGTCACTACTAAAAACATAATCCTCTGGCTTTAGATGTGCTTAATTATTCGATACTATACAATATACTTGCTTATATGTACCAAACATGCCACGCCAGCCAGCTATATTTAATGTTTGGCATTCAGCTATTGCTTATTCAGTGAGTGGGGTTACAAGCACGCAACCCAACTTTGACACCGTAATAGCCGAAACTTGGAAATCTGATCATTTGAGTAAATCTTGAAGCTTGTGACAGAAACTATCAATATAAATGGAATCTAAATTGTTGCTGAGTAAGAGGGTTCTCAATTTAGCATGATTTGCTTTGACCTCCCTACCAACTTCACACTCTTCATCCATCACAATTCTCACAGCCTTGCACAAACTCTCTTTTGTGAACAACCCATCTTCTTCCCCTCTCTCCACTTCAACTCCAGCCTTGAAGCTTTTGCTTATCATCCTCGCATTGATTATCTGATCAAATATATTAGGTAATAACACCAGCTGACACTGGCTCACCAGGGCCTCTTGCATAGACGCTGGTCCACAATGGGTAATGAAGCATCCCAAAGATGGGTGTTCCATAATCAATTGCTGCTGTATCCATCCCCCATATACAACCCCTCGCCCTTTAACCCTTTCTTCAAACCCTTCTGGCAGAGCTGTTTCAACTGACTCAAATCCGATTGGGGGTTTCAGTGCTGCCAGAAATGGAAACCCACATAGCTCAAGACCCAGAACCAATTCTTGGAATTGATTTTGCTGTAATGTGCATTCGCTTCCAAATGCGCAGTAAATTACTGAACCATTTTCGTGCCCTCCAAGCCAATGAGCCCATTTTGGCTCTAAAATGGAGTTGGGTGGCTCTGGTATAAGAGGCCCTGAAAGCAAAATAGGCTTCCCATAGAGGGTTTCTAGATAGTCAGCATAAGGACCCTCTAGTTCTCTGCAGCTTCTGAACCCAACTGCATCTGAGGAGCGGATAACAGTTTTGATGCGATCAAACAAACGAATACCACTACCACACTTCAATTCCTTGTGTCTAGTCAAGGCATGCTCCTCATGGACGTGAAGCTTGATGGAGGAATCAGGGAACCCAAATGGGGTTTCTTGCATTTCTGTGGATTCTAAAAAAGCTGATGCTGTTAAACTAAAAATGAAGTACTGAACAGACTTGATGCCCACGCGCCTAGCCAGATCTGGTAGCCAATATGCAGAATCAAAGAGAACAATCTTTGGTTTCAGCTGAAGGAAGAGACGTTCGATTTCCTTCTCAGTAAGATCCATGGCAGTCCTAAGAAGTGGACCAAAAGAGGGAGGCACATCCAAAGTTGTTTCAGAACCAAGGGGGAGGCCATCAACGTGAGGAATATTGATAGGGACGAAGGTAATGAGATGTGGGTAGAGGTTTAAATGCTCTAACTTGGCTTGTGTTCTTGTGGGGATGAAGAAAGAGATTCTGTGTCCTCTTTCAGCTAATCTGTTGGAAAGATAGAGATATGGGGTTAGGTGGCCCATGGCAAACCATGGATACATTGCTATGTGCATGGGAGGTGCATTCATGGCGGCCTCAAACTTAGAGACTCGTTGGTTTGAAATGGCTGAAGCGAAGTTCTGAACCATATAATTGATGAGAAAGCAGTCTAATCAAATCATTGGGGAGAGAGGAGACTTCCAAATTTGGTAAGTGATTTGAGTGTGAGGAGACTTATGAACGAATCTGAAAAGACTTACGAATTTGGTAAGTAACGAATTTGGTAAGTAATGATAATAGATAATTGGTAAGGAAGGAAAAAAAATACACTAGAGAAGTGGTGGCTGGAGAGCGATATTGTTTATTTTCAAATTGTATTCACTTTTTATGTTTTAAATGTATATTAAAAAAATATAAAAATATCTATATCAGTAAAAAAATTGCATTCCCGTATTATGACAATAATAACTCATTTTAATGATTTCAACAAGAAGGGTAGAGAAAAAAAAATTACATATAACGCATCATACCCAAAAAAAAAAAGTTGGGGAGAGAATCCGACGTGAAAAGGAAAAGAAAAGTCAATTTGTAGCTCACTTGAGCTTACGATGGTGTCATTTGCAACGAGTTGTGTGGTAACGGTTCATTTTCTGGCAAGCTACTAGGGGTATATATAAGATCGGTTCGGTTTCAAAAAATTTTTTTGCAAAAAGTGGACCTAATCGGTTCGATTTGGTTCGGTTTTTCGGTCTTTTTTTTTTTTGCCAAAAAAAATTTTTTTTAACCTATTTGAATTTTTTTGGGCATATTTTTTTAAATTTTTATATCAATTTTAAATTTTTGTTTGAATTCAAATAGATATGGCTAAGTTTAAAAAAAATACATGTAAAATATTTTTAAAATATAATAAAAATTAAATTTAATTATATAAATTTAATATATTTAAAGTAAATCGGTCTGGTTCAGTTGGCCTGCTCCAACCGAAAACCGAACTGAACCGGTCGATTTTTCAAAAGAAAAAACCGAATTAAATCGATTTTAATCAGTTTGGTTCGGTTTTTAATCGGTTCGATTTGATTTTTTCGGTCCAGTTCAGTCTGGTTCGATTTTTGTACACCCCTACAAGCTATGGTGTTTCTCCCTCATCTTTCCTCTATTTAAATATCAGTTTTAATTCTAAAGTTCAATTAATTTTTTATCGTTGAATTGCTTTTTCTATAGATATTATTATTATTGTATATATAATTATAAGAATCTTAAAAAAATATCAAACTAAAAACTAAAAAATAAAAATAAATTGGCAACCTATAAGTGAAAGGAAGAATGTGTAGTCTAATCTCTGTCTATAGTTGAAAGATTAACTTTTGGATTTCATTCAAAAAAAAGAGAATAAATAAAAGAGTTTAGTGACGCTAAAAAACCGCAGCTAAAACACTATCACAAAAATAAATTTAATGATGATTCCAAAACTATCGTTAAGAATGGTTTAACAACGGATTATCCATGGTTCTCAAAACCATTGTTAGACTATTGATTCTACAACAGTTTTTGTAACCATCATTAGAAGTTTTAGCGACGGTTAAAACTATCGTTAAACCAACTAAAAAATTGTCACTAAAACTTATTTTTCTTGTAGTGCTAAGAGTTTCACCATTTCATCTTAGCATATGAAGATTAGTTATCTATAATAAAAGTAGAAAACCAAAATTAAATATAAACAATCATGATAATATTATAAAAGAAACTTAAGGATAATAAAATATCTAAGGAAAGAAGAATATTACAATCACTTAGAACCAAAAGCCTCCTCCCTGATTCTCCCCTCTAGCTCACAACATACTTCTATTTATAGTTACAATTGGGGGAGGAAGGGTAATTTTTAATAATGGTAGGTAACAAAGTTGCATTAGTCACTGTTGACACTCTTGAAACTCCTCACATGCACTAAAAGTAATCTTTGAATTATGCAGTAAAATCCATTGAATTTGCTATCATGTGAAAATAGAAGTTGTAAAAAATTTTGTCAGCTTTTTAGAATGGTATGACACATACGTATTAGATACATATTTTGTAAGTTATGGTCAAAATACTAGAGTAAGATCAGACTGGACTGTAATAGTAAACAGATTCTCTTCGGACCCAATTTTTAGCCTCTTTAACGTCAAAATTTCAAAATCACTTTGAAATACAAGTTTGAAGTTAATTAATTCTTCTTTTCATAGAATGAAGAATCACATTAATCTAAATTTTAGATAAGAAGTCATGCCCATTTTTTTTACTAAAGTATTTATTCCTTATCCTTCAACATTGGGTATTCTACATTAAATTTTTATATGATTTTGTTTTTTGTAAAATGTGATCATAAATTAAGATTAACTTGATATACATATCTACTAGGATGCTTCTCAATGATCAATAATATATGTCTAATGACTCTTTACTCTACCATCTTTAATAAATTTATTTTATCTTCTAGATTTATAGATATTATTCTCAAAAAATTACAAATTTGCTTCGATTCTTTCAATTGAATCCACTTTTTATTCTTTTTTTCAATCGTAAAAAAATACACAAAATTAAAGATAAAAAAAATAAGTGCTTAAATATAACAAAAAGATAAAATAAAAGTATTTAATTTATGAATATAAAACTACTCACATTAGAATTATAAAAATATATAAATTAAACTAATTATGAATAAATATATAAAATACATTTTTTAGTAAAATCTACGCCTAACATCTTTTTTTATTATTGATGATTGGTTAATTAGTCTATTTCTTAATAAACCTGATCTCTATTTAGAAATGTTTCTAGATGATCGAATAAAATAAAACTCACAAATTTCAAATTTTGTCCAATTATTAGAGTGCCACATACTTAACTAAGAGTTTTGGCTTCTCTAATTGTTTTTTAGATTAATTATATAATAAGAGTCAATAATAAAATTTATAATTTAAATACAAATTGAGCATGAGGGAACTTGGACAGCTGTCCAACAAATCTAGAAGCTTTGACAGATGTTATTAATATTTAATTTGACTCTGTTCAATAAAAGAAATTATATAGACTTAAAAGAAGACCCAACAAAAAAAATGTTTAAATAGCTTTTTATAAAGTCCTTTAGCCAGAATGGGACTCACCAGAAGACAAAAAGACATGATAGGACCCCCTTTCCATCGATTCATGGAAAATTTGTTTGTTTAGAAGAAATTCGAACACATGCACACAATAATTATTCACTTTAGTTATTATTATTAAAGTTAGAAAAGAAAAACTATTTTTTAATTTCATGCCTGACAAAGATGAGGAAGCATTCATAAAAAGGATGGTCAGACAATCCAATTTATTACAGGTTGGCACTTTAACATATGGAGACATATGTAGTTTCGTATTTTTATGCTGATCGAAGAGTTAAACATATATTGCAATCAGTTTGAGAGCTATTTTGTTTTTGCCCTATTTTATATTTTTTTTAAACATTTTTATTAAAATAACACTTTTAGGTTGAACAAAAATAAATCTTTCATCTAAAAAATATAAACACGTTATACACACACACACACACACACTATCTTAATATATATATATATTAGCCACCTATGTCTAACCCATTTAGACAAATTTGAATGAACTTAATTTTAATTATCAAAGCTTATCTTATAAACAAACTAAAAGGACTGACTTATGAGCCCAAGTTTTTCTTGAAAAAACACATCACGAGACATTATTTTGAAATATAATTCTATAAAAAAAATCGAGAAAATAATATTATAAAGAATATTGTCCATTATCTTATTGATGAAATTACGTGTACAATTCTAAAGCTTCTAATTTGTAAGTGCGTTTATTATAGCTAAACTTTGTTCTTTATGCCGAGGGGGAGGAAACTTCACTGATCATATCTTCCAAAGATATTCATTTACAGAAAATCCTCTAGATTCTTTTTTTTTTTTGGGTAAAAGATAGAATAGATTTTTTTTTTTATCATAGATGTTGCATGAAAAAGGGAGCAATGAGGAATCGAGTCCGCCTGCCTTAAAACTATTGATACTTACACTTGGAGAGAAAAGTGTTATTTAAACCGAAACACTTAGACAATATAAGGAATATATCTTCTTTTTTGGATAGTCTTTCATGAAAACATAAAGATACATGCAATATTAAGTACATAAATCATATTCAACATAAGACAAGAGCAGGCGAATAAACATGGAATACAACAAATTCAACCTGCGCTTATGAAAAAATTAAGGACAAGAGATGAACAGAGAAAAGAGACAATACGTTCATCCATTGAACGCTTAAATTTTCATCATTCTCAACCGAAAAATGTTAGAAGAAAATAAAATAAAAGCTTTCATGGAAAAGCATTACATCTATCGCCTTCTCTGAGGGCTAAGTCTTCTACCCATAGCATCAGCAACAAATGAAGAATGCAGCTATAAATCCAATCAAGAAATGTTGCACATCTTGAAAATCCGTAGCTTTTTTTGTTTTTTGTTTTTAAGAAACTTCTCAAAAAGAAAGGGAAAAACTTTCACCAAGAAAATCTTCCAGAGAAAAGGAGAAAACTCTTTCGAGGTGAGGAGAAAAAAATAAAACCTACCATGCGAGTCACAAGAAAAGTGAAGAGAGGAGGGGGCTGTCATCACTAAAAACACAACAACAACAGAACAGTTACACAAGATCGCTATGTCCAACAACTAAAACTCGGTCACGACATCAACAACACAACACATTACATTACAGACTGCAAACCATACTACTAGAAGATCTTCTCCTGTCACTACTAAAAACATAATCCTCTGGCTTTAGATGCTTAATTATTCGATACTATACAATATACTTGCTTATATGTACCAAACATGCCACGCCAGCCAGCTATATTTAATGTTTGGCATTCAGCTATTGCTTATTCAGTGAGTGGGGTTACAAGCACGCAACCCAACTTTGACACCGTAATAGCCGAAACTTGGAAATCTGATCATTTGAGTAAATCTTGAAGCTTGTGACAGAAACTATCAATATAAATGGAGTCTAAATTGTTGCTGAGTAAGAGGGTTCTCAATTTAGCATGATTTGCTTTGACCTCCCTACCAACCTCACTCTCCTCATCCATCACAATTCTCACAGCCTTGCACACGCTCTCTTTTGTGAACAACCCATCTTCTTCCCCTTTCTCCACTTCAACTCCAGCCTTGAAGCTTTTGCTTATCATCCTCGCATTGATTATCTGATCAAACATATTAGGTAATAACACCAACTGACACTGGCTCACCAGGGCCTCTTGGATAGACGCTGGTCCACAATGGGTAATGAAGCATCCCAAAGACGGGTGTTCCATAATCAATTGCTGCTGTATCCATCCCCCATATACAACCCCTCGCCCTTTAACCCTTTCTTCAAAACCTTCTGGCAGAGCTGTTTCAACTGACTCAAATCCGATTGGGGGTTTCAGTGCTGCAAGAAATGGAAACCCACATAGCTCAAGACCCAGAACCAATTCTTGGAATTGATTTTGCTGTAATCTGCATTCGCTTCCAAATGCGCAGTAAATTACTGAACCATTTTTGTGCCCTCCAAGCCAATGCGCCCATTTTGGCTCTAAAATGGAGTTGGGTGGATCTGGTATAAGAGGCCCTGAAAGCAAAATAGGCTTCCCATAGAGGGTTTCTAGATAGTCAGCATAAGGACCCTCTATTTCTCTGCAGCTTCTGAACCCAACTGCATCTGAGGAGCGTATAACAGTTTTGATGCGATCAAACAAACGAATACCACTACCACACTTCATTTCCTTGTGTGTGTCTAGCCAAGGAATGCTCCTCATGGACGTGAAGCTTGATGGAGGAATCAGGGAACCGAAATGGGGTTTCTTGCATTTCTGTGGATTCTAAAAAAGCTGATGCTGTTAAACTAAAAATGAAGTACTGAACAGACTTGATGCCCAAGCGGCTAGCCAGATCTGGTAGCCAATATGTATTGGATCATACTTTATGTATTCTATGCCCAGTGGGCTGAAGCCCACTATTTCTGTTAGGCTTCTGTTAACTATTTCTAACCTATTGCTTTGAGTCTAGATTAGTTAGAAGATATATATTCTTTATTGTATAAAAGAGCAGATATGTATTGACATTAATAACACACGAAAGTTTTCTTTTTCTCATCTGATTTTCTTTTTCGAGAAAGCTTGGATTCACTTTCATGGTATCAGAGCTCCGCTAGAGCTTGGTCTCGGTAGTTTCTTCTCTCCTTACAATCTTGATTTTCTCTCTTTCAAGATTTTGAAAACATGGCGAATCAAGCTGTGCCTTTTGCAAATTCATCTCATGGAATTTCTGGTATATCTAAAAATTTGGTTCTTGATCCTTCGAATCCTCTGTATCTGCATTCTTCTGACAGTCCTGGAATCATTTTGGTTTCAAAACAATTTGATGGAAATGGCTTTAATGCTTGGAAAAGAGCCATTGAAATTGCTCTTTCTGCGAAGAACAAATTAGGGCTCGTTAATGGAGAAGTAACGAAGCCTGATTCTAAATCTCCGCTGCTCGCTGCTTGGAATAGATGCAATCATATGGTTATAAGTTGGATCCTCAACTCTCTGAGTAAAGAAATTGCAGAGAGTGTTATATACATTTCTACTGCTCGCGAAATGTGGTTGGAGCTCACAGAGCGTTTTGAACAATCTAATGGCACTATGATATATCAAGTTCAAAAGGAGCTGTTTTCGATTGCTCAGGGTGCAGACTGTATATCAACATATTATACTAGAATTAAGAAGATTTGGGATGAATTAAGGACTTTTCAGAATATTCTTGAATGTTCTTGTGGTGCAGGAAAGACACTTGGTAAATATCTTGAAGATCAAAAGCTTTTTCAATTCCTCATGGGGCTCAACGACTCTTTTTCATCCGTCAGAGGTCACATTCTCATGATGTCTCCCCTTCCTGGCGTGAATCAGGCTTATGCTATGCTTGTTCATGAAGAAAAACAAAAAGAAATTTCTGCTCCAGTTTCTTCTTTTATTGGTGATAATACTGCTATGAATGTTCTTTCTGGGAGGAATTATAATGGTGTTCAAACTCAGAAGTTTGATCAGAATAAAAAGAACTCCATCACCTGCAACTATTGCAAAAAACCAGGACATACTAAGGATAAGTGCTACAAGCTGCATGGCTATCCTGCTGACTTCAAATTTCAGAAACAAAAGAGATTTTCTGGGTCTGTTCAACTTGAATCTGTCGAGAGCTCACCAAGCATTGGAAATCCTCCTATTCCTCACATTTCTCATGAGCAATACGATCAGCTGGTACTGCTTCTGAATCAGTTGAAGCCATCTGAAGCAAACCTGCCTAATATGGCTGCTGCTAGTTTTGCAGGTAGTGAGGTTTCTGGTACAATTTCTACTAATATCTTTACTAGATCACATCTTTGGATAATAGACACAGGAGCATCTGATCATATGTGTTTTGATAAAGCTGCCTTTTGTCATATGACTGCCCTTAAAACTCCATATTCCATCTCATTACCAACTGGTACAAATGTTTTAGTTCGTTATACTGGCACAATCATTTTATCTTCTCAAATCACTCTACTCAATGTTCTTTTTGTTCCATCTTTTAAGTACAACCTTCTGTCTGTCAGTAAACTCATTTCTCAGTACCAATGTCATGTATTTTTTTCTGAAACATCTTGTTACATACAGACCCTTGCAACGAAGAGGGAAATGATCCTTGGTAAAAGAGATGGAGGGCTTTATCTTCTACAACAATCCTCTGTTAAAATTGTTTCTCCTATACACTGTAATTTGAGTTGTAATTCATCTTGTAAAAAGGACAGTCCATTGCTTTGGCACTTACGTATGGGACATATGCCCACACACAAACTACACTTGTTACCAATTGATATTCCTAAATGCAATAATAACAATGTTGATCCATGCTTGATTTGTTCTCAGTCTAGACAGCATAAACTTTCATTCTCTTCCAGTCAAATTTCCACAACCTCTCCATTTGATCTTTTACATATTGATACTTGGGGGCCTTATAGAACACCTACATATGCAGGACATACATATTTTTTAACCATTGTAGATGATTTTACAAGAAACACATGGGTCCATTTGCTTCACAACAAATCATCAGCTTTTCCTGTACTAAAATCCTTCATATATTTCATTCAAAACCAGTTTAATGCCATGGTTAAAGTCATACGGACTGATAATGCACCAGAACTTGGCAACAGTACCACTGCTAAAACATTCCTTTCTTCTCTAGGAATAGTACATCAAACTTTCTGCTCATATACACCCCAACAAAATGGGGTTGTTGAGAGGAAACACAAGCATCTCCTTGAAGTCTCTAGGGCTCTTTTGTATCAATCTGGTCTTCCTATCAAATATTGGGGGGAATGTGTCCTTACTGCAACTTATCTCATTAATAGAATGCCTTCCAAAGTTCTTGAAAACCAAACACCATACCAAAAACTTTTTAATAAACCACCTTCGTTTTCTCATTTGAAACCCTTTGGTTGCCTTTGCTTTGTATCTACCATCTCTCAAGGAAGGGATAAACTCATGCCTCGTTCTTTTCCTGGAATCTTTCTTGGTTACCCTTTTGGCAAAAAGGCTTATAAAGTTCTTAATCTTCATAACAATCAAATTGTCATATCTTGTGATATAGTCTTTCATGAGACTGTTTTCCCCCTCAAAACTGGTGATTTTTCTCAATTCTCATTTTTTCCTTGTCCCCTGCCAGCTACTGATGTTTCTACTCAAGAACACCATGCCTTTGTTCCTAATCCGTCACTCCCATATTCAGATTTTCAGCCTGCCATTTCTCCCAATGATGATCAATCTTCTGTGTCTATTCCTCCTCACAATGATCAAGGTATTAGAAAATCTACCAGGGTTTCAAGACCTCCTACACATTTCAAAGATTATGTATGTGGTTCTACTGTTTCTACTGCTGACCATGATGCTTTAGCTGATGTATGCTTTCACACTATTACTAATGCCTGTTTTGCTGAAAAGACTCTTTGTTTCAGTACTTTATCTAACCATGCCCAGACACTTCTTAAAGGCATTCTCAATGATGTTGAACCAAAAAGTTACAAGCAGGCAGCAGGAAATCCATTATGGGTAGAAGCTATGAATAAAGAATTTGAGGCATTAGAAGGAAACAAAACCTGGGATTTGGTTAAACTGCCTAGAGGAAAAAAGCCCATCAGCTGTAAGTGGGTTTACAAAATAAAAAGGAAGGCAGATGGCTCTATCGAACGATACAAAGCTCGATTAGTGGTTCGAGGTTTTACACAGAAGGAAGGTGAAGACTTTGATGAGACATTTTCTCCCGTGGTAAAATTCACTACTATTCGAACTCTAATTGCATTAGCTGTTAAAAGCAATTGGCCTCTATTTCAACTAGATGTGAATAATGCATTTCTACATGGTGATCTACATGAAGATATTTACATGCAACTTCCTCAAGGCCTCACGGTTTCAGATTCTTCTTTAGTCTGTAAACTGCAGAAATCCCTTTATGGGTTAAAGCAAGCTTCAAGGCAATGGTATGCAAAACTTTCTGACACTTTACAACATAGAGGATATAAGCATTCTGCTCATGACTATTCTTTGTTTATTAAGCAAAATTCTGGGTCTATTGTCATTGTGGCTGTATATGTTGATGATTTGCTTGTGACTGGCAATAATATTTCTGAAATACAAACTCTTAAGCAGCATCTTGATGATACTTTCAAGATCAAGGATCTTGGTGAGTTACATTACTTTCTTGGCCTAGAGTTTACTAAACTTCCGCAAGGATTATTGGTCAGCCAAAAGAAATATACCACTGAGCTGTGTGATGAGTTTCAAGTCCCTTCCTTGCCTCAAGTTGCTGGTCCTTTTGCGCAGCACCTAAAACTTGCTACTGAAATGTCTGATCCTCTTCCTGATCCCACGGTATATAGAAGGCTCATTGGTAAACTTAACTTTCTCCTTCACACCCGGCCTGATATTGCTTACACTGTTCAACATCTCAGTCAATTTAATCAACAGCCTTGTAGTGCTCATCTTCAGGCTGCCATCCATGTGTTACAATATTTGCATTCTCACCCTATTCAGGGAATACTGTTGAATAATTCACCTGATCTGCAGTTATTGGCCTATTGTGATTCTGATTGGGCAGCATGCTCTTTCTCTCGCAAATCTGTTAGTGGATTTTTTATTACTTTTGGAGGTAGCCCTATATCTTGGAAATCTAAAAAGCAGACCACTGTGTCTCTATCTTCTGCTGAATCTGAATACCGTTCTATGCGCAGAGTTACTACTGAGCTAGCTTGGTTAAGCAGATTACTTTCTGATCTTGGGGTTCCTAACATTACTCCAATTCCTCTTAAATGTGACAACATGGCAGCCATCTATATTGCTAGGAATCCTGTCTTCCACGAACGCACTAAACACATAGATATTGATTGTCATTATGTTCGGGAACAATTGACTAATGGTTTGATTTCAGTATCCTATCTTCCTACTCAGCAGCAACTTGCAGACATCTTCACCAAGTCTCTCCCAAACCGAAGACACCATGAACTTTTAACCAAGCTTGGATTGTCTCCACATCCAGCTTGAAGGGGGGTATTGGATCATACTTTATGTATTCTATGCCCAGTGGGCTGAAGCCCACTATTTCTGTTAGGCTTCTGTTAACTGTTTCTAACCTATTGCTTTGAGTCTAGATTAGTTAGAAGATATATATTCTTTATTGTATAAAAGAGCAGATATGTATTGACATTAATAACACACGAAAGTTTTCTTTTTCTCATCTGATTTTCTTTTTCGAGAAAGCTTGGATTCACTTTCAATATGCAGAATCAAAGAGAACGATCTTTGGTTTCAGCTGAAGGAGGAGACGTTCGATTTCCTTCTCAGTAAGATCCATGGCAGTCCGAAGAAGTGGACCTAAAGAGGGAGGCACATCCAAAGTTGTCTCAGAACCAAGGGGGAGGCCATCAACGTGAGGAATATTGATAGGGACGAAGGTAATGAGATGTGGGTAGAGGTTTAAATGCTCTAACTTGGCTTGTGTTCTTGTGGCGATGAAGAAGGAGATTCTGTGTCCTCTTTCAGCTAATCTGTTAGAAAGATAGAGAAATGGGGTTAGGTGGCCCATGGCAAACCATGGATACACTGCTATGTGCAAGGGAGGTGCATCCATGGCGGCCTCAAACTTAGAGACTCGTTGGTTTGAAATGGCTGAAGCGAAGTTCTGAACCATATAATTGATGAGAAAGCAGTCTAATCAAATCATTGGGGAGATAGGAGACTTCCGAATTTGGTAAGTGATTTGAGTGTGAGGAGACTTATGAACGAATCTGAAAAGACTTGCGAATTTGGTAAGTAATGATAATAGATAATTGGTAAGGAAGGAAAAAAAATACTAGAGAAGCGGTGGCTGGAGAGCGATATTGTTTATTTTCAAATTGTATTCACTTTTTATGTTTTAAATGTATATTAAAAAAATATAAAAATATCTATATCAGTAAAAAAAATTGCATTCCCGTATTATGACAATAATAACTCATTTTAATGATTTCAACAAGAAGACTTGCGAATTTGAAAAGACTTGCGAATTTGGTAAGTAATGATAATAGATAATTGGTAAGGAAGGAAAAAAAATACTAGAGAAGCGGTGGCTGGAGAGCGATATTGTTTATTTTCAAATTGTATTCACTTTTTATGTTTTAAATGTATATTAAAAAAATATAAAAATATCTATATCAGTAAAAAAAATTGCATTCCCGTATTATGACATTAATAACTCATTTTAATGATTTCAACAAGAAGGGTAGAGAAAAAAAAATTTACATATAACGCATCACACCCAAAAAAAAAAAAAGTTGGGGAGAGAATCCGACGTCAAAAGAGAAAGAAAAGTCAAATTGTAGCTTACTTGAGCTTAAGATGGTGTCATTTGCAGCGAGTTGTGTGGTAACGTACGGTTCATTTTCTGGCAAGCTACGGTGATAAGATGACCGAAAATTTTATGAGAATGCTGTACTTTATAAAAAAAATATTTTTATTTTATTTAAATAAAAATATGAAACAATCTCAAAATTTGTTATAAAATTTTAAAATATATAATCAATATTACAAAATATCACGTAAGGTGGCAGAAAGTACTTCAACTAAGATTAGTTATATATTCAAAAAGTGTAAAAATATCCATATTACTAAAAAATTGCATTCCCACAATATTATTTGAGCAAGGAAAGATTGGGGAAGATTGGGTAATGAAATGAAAAGACAAAGAATAACACAGAATAAGATAAACAAGATGGGCAAATGGCAATGAAACACTTATCCTTCAAATTTACATTTCATTTTGACGATTTTGTTCTCTTAATTGAGAAGCATTAAAAAAAGTGATCGTAATAGATAATTGAATAAGGAAAAGAAAAATTCTAGAGAAGTAGTGGCCGGAGAGCAATATTGTTTGTTTTTAAATTGCATTCTCTTTTAGTACTTCAACTAAAATTAGTCATATATTTAAAAATTATAAAAATACCCATATTACTAAAAACATTGCATTCCCACAATGTTTTTCATCATTTATATTGATATCTAATAAATAAATGTTTTTGTCCAATAATAGCTAATAATTCATTTGAACTTGGTTCAGTTGAGTTCGAAGTTATGGAAATTCGAACTCGGATCATCACTTTGAGAAAAATATTAAATTCAAACACATGCACACAATAATTATTCACTCTAATTATTATTATTGAAGTTAGAAAAAAAACTACTTTTTTATGCCTTTCAAAGATGAGGAGGCATTCACAAAGAGCATTGTCAAACAATCCAACTTATCATAGGTTGGCATTTAAACATAAGCAAATATATCTAGTTTCATACTTTTATGTAGGTTAGCCGGTTAAACATGTTGTCTTACATCGGGTTTGAGGGTTGGCTTGTTTTTGCCCCATTTTATATATATTTTTCTAAAATTTTTATTAAAATAATACTTTTAGGTTGAACAAAAATAAATCTTTCATCAAAGAATAAATAAATAAACACACATTATACATACATAAACAAAATAATATCGTAAAATATTAAGATAAAATTTGAGCTTTTCATTTTTTTTTTCATGTTGCAACATCCCGTAATTTTTATTTTTAAATAATAATATTTTTCTATAAATAAATATATTTTTATTTTTTTTAAAATAATTATGTTTTGCTAAAAGCAAGTATACTTTTAATTAAAATAATTATTGTTTTATTTAAAATAATTATATTGGCCTTTAATAAATTTTTGTTGTATTTTTAAAAATATTTTTTCTTTTATTATGTATAAAGATATTTATTTTGTGATTTGTTTTATTAAGATTTTTATCAAGAAAAATCATTATTTAAGAGTTTAGCTAAAAGTTTATGAGAATATAAATTTTTAAAAAAATTTGGGATGTTTTAGGATGAAAAATGGTATTTATATGAATATATATATAAAATTAAAATTTTATTATTTAATTATTAAATAATAATAATAATAATAATAATTATTATAAAAAATAAAAAAAAGGGGAAGGGGAGATGGAAACCGAAACATGAAAATAAAAGAGAATGAATAGTGTAAATAGTAACTTTAATTTTCTTCTAAATCTGAAGTGTCTATTGGCCTCTAATTTCAAAACTAAGAGTACCACTGGATTCAGGACGGAGAATACTACGATTTTGACCGAATAATTTCTCAAATCAGCCGTAGAATCATCGTAGAACGGAAATAAAAAATCTTAGAAAAAGGTAAACTCTGAAACTCTTATTTAGAGACCTCAAATTAGAAATCTGACATCGTAGATGGATTCAGGAGTTAGATAAATTTTAGGGTCTAAAATTTTTCAGCTATTTGACAACTTTTTATTTTTAGTGAATAGTATTTTCTGATGATAAATAGTATTTTCTAATGGTGAATATTATTTTCAGAGTCATTTTCTTGATTTTTGAACCTTCCGGACATATTTTTGAAGTCTGTTTAGTTAAATGTGGATTGAAAAAGTACATTTTAGGACTGTCCAATCTGGAGCCCTTACCCTGTGAGTAGATAATTTTTTCTATGACTTACCACATGCTCTTCTTGAACTATAAATATATAATTGTTTTTGTTTACAATTATTTATACTATCATAAATTTTTGAAATATGTTAAAATATTTATTTTGTTTACGAACTGGCACATTGTTCAAGAATAGTATGGTTTTAGAAATGGATTTTAAAACTCATTGAATATGTGGTTATAAATGTATTTATCATTATTTGATAAAGTAAATATTATGTGCACGATGCATTGATTTGTAAAGCTATATACTTGTGAAAATGATGCATGTCATATTATAATGAAATTGAATGGCAAGCATAAAGCTCATGACGAGTTGTTTGATAATTATGGCAAGCGTAAAGCTCATGGTGAGTTGCTTGATAAATATGACAAGCGTAAAGCTCATAGCGAGTTGCTTGATAATTTTACATGTATTTATATGTATGGATGAATATCGGAGGGTTGTATGACTTGTGACGGTATCGAATAGGGGATGTCCTATTAGCCTGAGTGAGTTGGGGGAGGGCCGCTCCAACCAGGAGACAGTGGTAATGTGGGAGGGGGCAGGAGGGTGATGTACTCACATTCTCTGATCACTTATTATGATTGTAGTCAATCAGTCAATATACGTATAGCAAATAAGTTATGTTTTCATTGCAGTGACTAGATCGCCGAGTGAGGCAATTGCATTAAAAGTAATGATTTTATCTCCAAATCTTAATATTTTACTATAGCTTATACAGCTGTGTATAACAACATTTGTTTAATGATCATATCGTGCTGCATATGGTTTTAGATATATGAATATCCTTTAAATTGAGAATATTTAAAATACGAGTTTCATATGAATATTCTTATGAACTGTATTATCTATGTGACAAATTTTAAAATATAAGTACATCCATATGCTGACTTAAGAGGTCATAAGAGGAATTATTTATTCACTGAGTTGTCAAACTCACTACACGATATTTTTACATTTTTCATATAAGAATACAGAGTCTAATCCTGCAGATAGGTGATCAGTTAGGTGACATATTCTGTGAGTGAGTCTACGTTGCTTCCAAGGCTCACGGTTTTCGAATTATACTGTATTTGTATTCTAGAGTGCTCTGAACGCTACAAACATGATCCCCGTTTTTGCTGTATTTTGATGTTTATAGACTTGGTCTATATATTATGTATATACGAGAGAAATGACAAAGAATTGAATTGCGTATTTTTATGAACAATATTTGATTGCGAAAAAAAAATATTTGTTTTATCTGCTCGTAAATTGGAGGCGTTACATGCCTCCTATATCTGACCCATTTAGACACATTTAAATGAACTTAATTTTAACTATCAAAATTTATCTAATAAACATTAAATGAACAGAGTTATGAACCGAAGTTTATCTTGACAATATTACTAATTACAGCTTGAAAATTAATTTTGCTAAACACGAGTTTTAATTTTTTTTAAAAAAATTAATTATGAATAGAGTTTAAAAACGACATAGAGGGGGGGGGACACATCATGAGATGCTATTTTGGAAAATAATTCCATAAAAAATAGAGAAAATAATATTTTTAAAGAATATAATATTGTATGTAATAACCGTAAAATTTAACGAAAATTCCAATTAAAGAAAATTTAGAATAAAAGAGAAAATTTTGAAAATAGAGATAAGAACCGTAGAAAATATGTATATTTATTACATGGATTAAATAATTACAAAAGAAATATGAGAATTTATGTTTTGGCAGGTAATTTTATATTTTTTTAAATGATAGTATTTTGCTATAAGCAAATTTAAAAATGATTATGTTTTGCTATTAAAAGAAGTATTGTGTTGCTTAAATAATTATACCGGCCTCTAATGAATTTTTAAGATATTTTTAAAAATATCCTTTCTTTTAATATGAATAAAGATATTTATTTTAAAATTTGTTTTATAACGATTTTTATCAAGAAAAAGTATAATTTAAAAGTTTAACCAAAGGTTTATGAGAATGTAAATTTTTAAAAATTTTTGGGATATTTTTGGATGAAAAACGGAATTTATATGAATTTATATAAAAGAAAATTCTATTATTAATTATTAAATAATAATATTATTATTAAAAAAACATGACAATAAAATGGAGAGACGGGGGAAGGAAGACAACGGCTACAATTTCGAAGAGAAATCGAGAATTTCAAATAGTGAGTGAATAGTAACATACAACTTTATCTATCGATCTGTAGTGTCTATTGGCTTCCGATCTCAAAACTGAAGGTGTTACTGGATTCAGGACGAATAATACTTCAGTTTTGACCGATCAGTTTTTCAAATCCACCGTTGAATCGCCGTAGATCTGAAGTAGAAAATCTCAGAAAAAGGTAAATTCTAAAACTCTTACTTAAAGACCTCAAATTAGAAATTTGACACCGTAGATGAATTCAGAAGTTAGATAAACATTAAGATATGTATTTCTTTTGGTCATTTGGTAACTTTTTATGTGGCAGTGAATAGTGATTTTCGGCGTTGAATAGTGACCAAGTTTTCCGGAGTCATTTTCTAAGTCTTTGGACTCTCCTGACACGTTTTTGAAGTCTAATTGGTCAAATTCAACTTGGAAAAGTATAATTTAGAGCTGTCCAATCAGGAGCCTTACCCTGTGAGTAGATAATTCTTTCTATGACTTGCCCTATGCTCATCTTAAACTATAAATGTATTATTGTTTCTGTTTATAAATTATTTATACTATTATAAGTTTCTGAAATGTGTTAAAATATCTGTTATACTTACGAACTGGCACATAGTTCAAGAAGAATATGGTTTTAGAAATGGATTTTGGAACTCATTGAATATGTGGTTCTAAATGTATTTATCATTATTTGATAAAGTGAATATTATGTGTACGATGCATTGATTTGTAAAGCTATATACTTGTGAAAATGATGCATGTCATATTATAAATGCGATTGAATGGCAAGCGTAAAGCTCATGGCGAGTTGCTTTATATTTTACATGTATATATATATGTATTGATGAATATCGGCTGGTTGTATGGCTTATAACGGTACCGAATAGGGGATGCCCTATTATCTTGAGTGAGCCAGGGGAGGGCCGCTCTAACCGGGTGACAGTGGTAATGTGAGGAGGCAGGAGGGTGATGTACTCACATTTCTTGATTACTTATTGTGACTAGGGTCGAGGTCACTATGCATATAGCAAATGAATTATATTTTCATTGCATTGACCAGATCGCCGAGTGAGGCAGGTCATTTTCAAATCAAATTGCATTAACTAGATCACCGAGTGAGGCAGGTCATTTTCAAATCAAATTGCATTGACCAGATCGCCGAGTGAGGCAGGTCATTTTCAAAAGTGATGATTTTATCTCCAAATCTTAATATTTTACTATAGCTTATACAGCAGGACATAACAACATTTGTTTAATGACCATATCATGGTGCATATGGTTTTAGATATCTGAATATCCTTTGTTTTAAGAATATTTGAAATACGGGTCCCATATGAATGGACTTCTGAACTGTATTTTCTATGTGACACATTTTAAAATATAAGTACATCCATATGCTGACCTAAGAGGTCATAGAAAGAATTATTTGCTCACTGAGTTGTCAAACTCACTACACGATATTTTCACATTTTTCAGATAAGAATATCAGAGTCTGATTCGGCAGATAGGTGATATATTCTCGGGGTGAATCTACGTTGCTTCCAAGACTTATGGTCTTTGAATTATACTGTGTTTGTATTCTAGAGTGCTCTGAACGCTACAGGCAGGATTCCTGTTTCTATTGTACTTTGATGTTTATAGACTTGATCTGTATATTGTGTATACATGAAAGATCCTATATGTATCTGTTCTCATGATAAAGAATTGAATTATGTATCTTTATGAAAAATATTTGATTGCGGAAATAATTGTAAAAAAAATGTTTATTTTACGTAACGTAAATTGGGGGCGTTACAAGTTGGTATCAGAGTATTAGGTTTCTCTATGACCATCAGAGCAAAGGATTTTTTAGTGAGACATTTAGTATCGATATGAGCCGGACAAATTTATACTTCAGGTTGCTGAGGGATTCTATAGGGTTTCAAATTCCTTTTTATTCCAAGTTGCTAAAGTTTATAGTATAAGATAGATTGTGCCATTTTAAGACATTTCTATGGATCAATTATAGCTTGAAAGTGAAAGAGATATGCGTCTTAAAGAATTTAAAGAATTGATACAAATACCAAATATGATGGTTTCTAAATGTGACATCCGATGTACCCGGTTGTCTAGATATGGTAGACTGTGATGTGATATTGAGAATGAATTAGTTGGCATTATGTCATATCATTATGAAATGTCACTATAAAGTGATTAAATTCAATATTCTTGAGGAATTTTCTTTCTTGATACAAGGAGATCGTAGTGAGATACCGAGTAATCTAATCTCTGCTTTAACATCCCATAAGTGATTATAAAAAGGTGTCAAGAATATTTGACAATGATGAGAGTTGTTGATATAAAGTATATCAGTGTAATCAAGTTCCAGTGGTTAGAGAATTTTTTGATATAATTTCTGAGAAATTGCTAGGATTACCCCGAAACAATAAATAGAATTTGGTATTGATTTATTTCCTGGAACCTAACCAATGTCTATATTTCCATATAGAATGGCACCCACTGAACTTAAAGAACTGAAAAAAGAATAGTTAAAAGACATGTTAGACAAAGAATTTAAAAGCCCTAGTACTTTTACTTGGAGTGCTCCAGTTTTATCTATAAAAAAGAATAATGGATCACTATGACTATGCATAGATTATAGACAAGTGAATAAAGTGATAATGTGAAATAAATACTCATTACTTCGTATAGATGATCTATTTGATCAGTTACAAGGTGCTCAATGTTTTTCAAAAATTGATTTGAGATATGAGTAACATTAATTGAGGATAAGAGAAGAGGATGTACAAAAAATTTTCTTTTAGAACTCATTATGGGCATTATGATTCCTTAGTTATGTTATTTAATTTGACAAATATCCTAACTGCATTTATAGATTTAATGAATAGTAATTAGGTCATTCCTAGATCAACTTGTTATTATATTTATTGATGATATACTAGAATATTTCAAAAGTTCAGAGGATCATAAGCAACATTCAAAGATAGTTTTACCAACTCAAAGGGAGTATGGTTGGTAAAAATGGTATCTAAGTAGACTCTAAGAAAGTAAAAGTGATACAATCATAGCTACGTTTTACGACATCTAAAGATGAAGATCCAAATCCAATTTGCGCTTCTTGCGGTTGTCTGTCGTCCATTCTATTTGAGCCATAGCTGGATCAGGTACATGAATATATCCTTGTAAAGCATCAATCAACTCCTCAGCATTTGAAGCTGAAATGAGAATTCGTCGTGCTGAGTGTGAGATGAACCTTTGTTCCACAGCATGATCAAGAAAAGATAATAAACCATCAAAGAAGTAGTTAACATTTAACAAATCTATCGGTTTGTGATGCATATTCAGTTGTGTCCAAGAAACTATTTGAAAAATCTCTTCTAAAGTACCAAAACCACCTGGTAAGGCAATGAAAGCATCAGCATTGCTCATCATTCTAGCCATGCGTTCATGTATGGAAGCTACCCTAAACTCTTCCCCAATTGTCTTTCCTATGATGTTAAATGCAGTTAGAGCTGTAGGAATAATACCTAGAACTTGGCATCCTCCTACATGGGCAGCTGTGGACACACACCCCATTAATCCACGGTTACCACCACCATAAATTAAATGAATTTTTCTCCTGGCCAGTATCATACTCAGGTTTTGTGCAGTTTTCACATACTCTCCATCTTTTCCAGGACTGGAATCACAAAAGACACAAATATTTCGGAATTGACGAAATGCAATTCCCTCCATAGCTGCACACACCTTAACTTAGACTATGAAAGTAAAAAAATTAACGTGTGCATTTATAAAACTCAGAGAATGGCATACTTATGATAGCTATGTGAACATGCTGGGAATAATTAGAACAGTATGTGAGTGATTGGTAGATATTAGCTAAATTGAAGGTGAATTTTCCAAAAATGACGGCAAGCATGTATATGTACAGTAGTTGTGATAGTCGCTCATATTAGGCATATCAAGAGAATAAGGTTAAGATATCATCAGAAAATTTTCTTTTTCTTTTTCTTGTTGTCCTTGATGAAGGAGTGATGTCTTGAGTCATGTAGGAAAGTTGTAGATGATAGGCGTCATTGTAAAAAAAAATGAAGATGCAAACCAGATAATTATTGAAGAGGGACAATTAAATGATTTTTCTTGTTTTTCCAATATTCTTGCTAGTCAACTATCGGTATTATTAAGTCGACTAGGTATGTTGAGAAATTTTAATTTAGATTGGTTATTTTACAGTTGATTGATTACATATATTTTAAAGCAATCAACTGCATCCTACCAGTTAACTACATATTCTTTGATTTTCACATGCTTTTATAAGCTCATAAATGTTTGCTTTCTTCATGTGCTATCTTTCCACCGAATATCAACATATTTAAAGTAGATTTTGGCACGTATATTCAAACCTTGTGGCTACCGATTTTTGCCGAAATAGCAGCTAGATTTTGTTTACAAATTTTTAAGAATTACGGCCGTCGATTTTAATTTTATTTCAATGCTTCGTCCAAATTTTTGACTTTCTATTGTGGCACCATGCTCTATTATGAAGTCCACATTTTCTGTTACATTGTCCTACATTAATGTTTGGCATTAAATGCAAAGTTCTTTTCCCTCATTACAAGAAAAGTTAATTTATTTTCTCTGTAACTCAGTTATTTTATGTCCAAGTGGTTAGTAGATTAACTTAATAGAAATTTTGAAAGGAATAGATGGATAATGATCTAATAGTGCTTTGACGAATGTAATCAAGGGAATTAACGCTGTTGAAGATTTGAGAAGTACAGTATGGGACGTAGGATTTAAGTTAATCTTGAAATTTTTAATTTGGAAACATGGAGAATATTTTGGGAATCATCTCTGAGAATAATATAAGTGATTAAAATATTTATGTTAATGATTTATACCATGCTAAATTGAGTCTAGTATTTAGAATGTAAATTATGTTGAGATGGGAAATTCACGTATGGATAATTGTTGAGAAATGAGATTTCAGAAGAAGCTATGGATTGTGAATATGGATAACCCGAGGTAATAAGGATATACTGAGATATAAAAAAAATTGTACTAATATAATGATAAAAAGAAGATACAAGTGAAATTTTTCATTGGTGGGTATGTTAGCAAGTACGAATTGGATATATTATTGTGGTGAAAGTTGGGAGAAATCAATTGTCCTTAGTTGAATTTACTCATATCAGTAATTATCATGCCAATATATAATGGCATCATTTGAAGTTTTACATGAACATCATAGGTTTCTTAATATGTGAGAGAATTGAGAAAAGTTAAACTTTAAAAATCTAATTTGGAATAACATGCAATAGATATAATATGACTTACCTAAATTGATGATGCTAGCTTGAAGAGCTTGTTTCAAGCATATGTTTTTAAGATTGGTAGGAGATTTCTTAGCAGAATTTGTCTATAATAAAATGATATTAGAAGATTTAAACTTTATGCAAGAGGTGTTACAAAATATTCTGTTAAATGACTCAGTGGAGTTAGATTTATTATAAGATGTCATTGATAAAGTGAAATTGATTAGAAATAGAATACTGGAAATTCAATACCGGTCAAAAGTTTATAAGGACCATGAATGTTGAGCACTAAAAATTATTAGTTGGTGACTGTATATTCGTGAAGGATTCACCAATGAAAGAGGTAATGAGATTTAAAAAGAAAGGGAAGTTACACCCTCGGTATATAGAATTATTTGAAATTCTTAATAGGATCGGTTCAGTGGTTTATCGTTTGATTTTACTACCTGCATTGGGTAATGTTTATCTAATTTTTCATGTGTCTATAGTACGGAAATATTTACCATATTCAACACATATTATACAATGCCCACTGATTCAGTTACAAGAAGATTTAACCTATGAGGAACAACTAGTAGCAATAGTAGACAGACAAATAAAGAAGTTGCGGTCAAAAGAAATACTTACAGTGAAGGTGATATGGAAAAATCACTCTTCTGAGGAAGTTACTTGGAAAAGAGAGGAGGATATACGCACCAGATATCCGCATTTGTTTGAACAATGAGGTTAGGATTTATCTGCAATTAAGGTGATGAAATTCGGGGACCGAATTTCTTTAAGGGGGAAAGAATGTAATAACCGTAAAATTTAACGAAAATTCCAATTAAAGAAAATTTAGAATAAAAGAGAGAATTTTGAAAATAGAGATAAGAATTGTAGAAAATATATATATTTATTACATGGATTAAATAATTACAAAAGAAATATGAGAATTTACGTTTTGGCGCGTAATTTTATATTTTTTAAATGATAGTATTTTGCTATAAGAAAATTTAAAAATGATTATGTTTTGCTATTAAAAGAAGTATTGTGTTGCTTAAATAATTATACCGGCCTCTAATAAATTTTTATGATATTTTTAGAAATATCCTTTCTTTTAATATGAATAAAGATATTTATTTTGAAATTTGTTTTATAACGATTTTTATCAAGAAAAAGTATGATTTAAGAGTTTAACCAGAGGTTTATGAGAATGAAAATTTTTAAAAATTTTTGAGATATTTTTGGATGAAAAGCGAAATTTATATGAATTTATATAAAAAAATTCTATTATTAATTATTAAATAATAATAATATTAAAAAAAATATCACAATAAAATGGAAAGACGGGAAAAGGAAGACAACGGCTGCAATTTTGAAGAGAAATCGAGAATTTCAAATAGTGAGTGAATAGTAACAAATAACTTTATCTTTCGATCTGAAGTGCCTATTGGCTTCCAATCTCAAAACTGAAGGTGCTAGTGGATTCAGGACGAAGAATACTTCAGTTTTGACGGATTAGTTTTTCAAATCCACCGTTGAATCGCCATAGATCTGAAGTAGAAAATTTCAGAAAAAGGTAAATTTTAAAACTCTTAGAGACCTCAAATTAGAAATTTGACACCGTAAATGGATTCAGAAGTTATATAAACATTAGGATATGTATTTCTTTTGGTTATTTGGTAACTTTTTATGTGACGGTGAATAGTGATTTTCGGCGGTGAATAGTGACCAAGCTCCCCAGAGTCATTTTCTAAGTCTTTGGACCCTCCGGACACGTTTTTGAAGTCTAATTAGTCAAATTCAGCTTGGAAAAGTATAATTTAGGGCTATCCAATCAGGAGCCTTACCCTGTGAGTAGATAATTATTTTTATGACTTGTCCCATGCTCTTCTTAAACTATAAATGTATTATTGTTTCTGTTTATAAATTATTTATAATATTATAAGTTTCTGAAATGTGTTAAAATATATGTTATACTTACGAACTGACACATAGTTCAAGAAGAGCATGATTTTAGAAATGGATTTTGGAACTTATTGAATATGTGGTTCTAAATGTATTTATTATTATTTGATAAAGTGAATATTATGTGTACGATGCATTGATTTGTAAAGCTATATACTTGTGAAAATGATGCATGTCATATTATAAATGAGATTGAATGGCAAGCGTAAAGCTCATGGCGAGTTGCTTGATATTTTACATGTATATGTATGTATTGATAAATATCGGCTGGTTGTATGGCTTGTGACGGTATCGAATAGGGGACGCCCTATTAGCCTGAGTGAGTCAGGGGAGGGCCGCTCTAACCGCGTGACAGTGGTAATGTGAGGAGGCAGGAGGGTGATATACTCACATTCCTTGATCACTTATTGTTACTAGGGTCGAGGTCACTATGCGTATAGCAAATGAATTATATTTTCATTGCATTGACCAGATCGCCGAGTGAGGCAGGTCATTTTCAAATCAAATTGCATTGACTAGATCGCCGAGTGAGGCAGAATTGCATTGACCAAATCGCCGAGTGAGGTAGGTCATTTTCAAAAGTGATGATTTTATCTCCAAATCTTAATATTTTACTATAGCTTATACAACTGAGTATAACAACATTTGTTTAATGATCATACCATGGTACATATGGTTTTGGATATCTGAATATCCTTTGATTTAAGAATATTTGAAATACGGGTCCCATATGAATGTACTTTTGAACTGTATTTTCTATGTGACACATTTTAAAATATAAGTACATCCATATGCTAACCGAAGAGGTCATAGAAGGAATTATTTGCTCACTGAGTTGTTAAACTCACTACACGATATTTCTACATTTTTCAGATAAGAATATCAGGGTCTGATTTGGCAGATAGGTGATATATTCTTGGGGTGAGTCTACGTTGCTTCCAAGACTCACGATCTTTGAATTATAATGTGTTTGTATTTCAGAGTGCTCTGAACGTTATATGCAAGATCTCCGTTTCTGTTGTACTTTGATGTTTATAAACTTGGTATGTATATTGTGTATACATAAGAGATCTTATATGTATCTTTCCCATGATAAAGAATTGAATTATGTATTTTTATGGGAAATATTTGATTGCGGAAATAATTGTAAAAAAAAATATTTATTTTACGTAACGTAAATTGGGGGCGTTATATTGTACATTATCTTATGGATCAAAATTAAGCGTACAGTTGTAAAAGCTTCTAATTTGTAGGTGCATTATTTTTAGCTAAACTTTGTCCATTAGGCAGAGAAGGAAGAGACGACACTAATCATATCTTCCAAATATATTCTGTCGTTTCTATACATAAAATTCTCTAGCTTTTTTTTTTCTTTTTTGTAAAATATAGAATAGATTTTTTTTTATCATAAATGTTGCATGAAAAAGGAAGCATTGAGGAATTGAATCCACATGTATTAAACTGGCACTTATAGTCAAAGAGAAAAGTACTATTTGAAACTAGTTTCTGAAACAAAAACATAAATATACATGATATATTGTGTGCATAAATCATATTCAACGTAAGACTAGAATAAGCGTATAAACATTTAATATAACAAACTCAGTCTGTTCTTCTGAGAAAACTAAGAACAAGAGAAGCATATAGAAAAGAGACAACACATCCATTGAACACTTAGATTTTCATCATTCTCAACTGACAAATAACTATTCTATATATGCTCAAAGAAAATATATATAAAAAAAAAATTGTGAGAGACAACACATCTCTCACAATCTTTAAGGGCTACGTCTTCTACTCATAATTTCAACAAGAAATGAAGAATGCAGCTATAAATCCAATGAAGAAATGTGCACGCGCGTCTTGGAAATCCGAAGCTTCTTTTGTGTTGAAAAAACTTTTCAAAGAGAAAATCTTCCCTCTCTCTCTCAAAGAGCGGAGAAAAAAAAAACCTACTACTAAAAAAGAAGATGCAAGTCATAAGAAAAGAAAAGGAAGGGCGCTGTCATCATTAAAAACACAACCACAACAGAACAGTAACTGAAGTTCGCAATGTCCAATAACTAAAACTCACGGTCATGACATCAACAACACGACACATTACATTACAGACAGCAAACCATAGCACCACAGAAGATCTTCTCCTGTCGGTATACTAAAAACAAAATCCTCTGGCTTTATATGCTTATTCAATACTCTACAATATACTTGCTTATAAGTATCAAACATGCCACGCCAACTATATTTAATGTTTGGCATTCAGCTAATGCTTATTCAGCGAGTGGAGTTACAAGCACGCAACCCGACTTGACACAGTAAAAGCCGACACTTGGAAATCTGATCATTTGAGTAAATCTTGAAGCTTGTGACAGAAACTATCAAATATAAATGGTGTCTAAATTGCTGCTGAGTAAGAGGCTTCTCAATTTAGCATGATTTGCTTTGACCTCCCTACCAACCTCACTCTCCTCATCCATCACAATTCTCACAGCCTTGCACAAACTCTCTTTTGTGAACAACCCATCTTCTTCCCCTTTCTCCACTTCAACTCCAGCCTTGAAGCTTTTGCTTATCATCCTCGCATTGATTATCTGATCAAATATATTAGGTAATAACGCCAGCTGACACTGGCTCACCAGGGCCTCTTGCATAGACGCTGGTCCACAATGGGTAATGAAGCATCCCAAAGATGGGTGTTCCATAATCAATTGCTGCTGTACCCATCCCCCATGTATAACCCCTCGCCCTTTAACCCTTTCTTCAAACCCTTCTGGCAGAGCTGTTTCAACTGACTCAAATCCAATTGGCGGTTTCAGTGCTGCTAGAAATGCGAACCCAGATAGCTCGAGACCCAGAACAGATTCTTGGAATTGATTTTGTTGTAAGGTGAATTCGCTTCCAAATGCTCAGTAAATTACTGAACCATTTTTGTGTCCTCCAAGCCAATGAGCCCATTTTGGTTCTAAAATGGAATTGAGTGGCTCTGGTATAAGAGGCCCTGAAAGCAAAACAGGCTTTCCATAGAGGGTTTCTAGATAGTCAGCATAAAGACCCTCTAGTTCTCTGCAGCTTTTGAACCCAATTGCATCTGAGAAGCGTAAACCAGTTTTGATGCGATCAAACAAACGAATACCACTACCACATTTCAATTCCTTGTGTCCAGTCAAGGCATGCTCCTCATGGACGTGAAGCTCGATGGAGGAATCAGGGAACCCAGAAGGGGTTTCTTGCATTTCTGTGGATTCTACAGAAGCTGATGCTATTAAACTAATAACCCAGTACTGAACAGATTTGATGCCCAAACGCCTAGCCAGATCTGGTAGCCAATATGCAGAATCAAAGAGAACGATCTTTGGTTTCAGCTGAAGGAGGAGACGTTCGATTTCCTTCTCAGTAAGATCCATGGCAGTCCGAAGAAGTGGACCCAAAGAGGGAGGCACATCTGCAGTTGTCTCAGAACAAAGGGGGAGGCCATCAACGTGAGGAATATTGATAGGGACGAAGGTAATGAGATGTGGGTAGAGGTTTAAATGCTCTAACTTGGCTTGTGTTCTTATGAGGATGAAGAAGGAGATTCTGTGTCCTCTTTCAGCTAATCTGTTAGAAAGATAGAGATATGGAGTTAGGTGACCAATCGCAAACCAGGGATACATTGCTATGTGCAAGGGAAGTGCATCCATGGCGGCCTCAAACTTTGAGAATGGTTGGTTTGAAATAGCTGAAGCGAGGTTCTGAACCATAAAATGCGTACGCAGTCTAATCAAATAATCGGAGAGAGAGGAGACTTATGAATGAATCTGAAAAGATTCTTTTAGTTTAAAAATTAGAGTAATATTTAATTGTTTAGTTATTTACATTTTTTTTGTGTAAACTAAATTTATTATATTAATTATAAAATAAGAATCACTAATAAAAATTATGATTTAATACAATAAAATTATTAAACCAAGTATGGCAAAGTTTTTTGCAAATTAAGCATGAGGGAAATTGGACAGCACTCCAGTAAATTTAGGAGCTTAGACAGAGATTATTAATATTTAATTGGACTCATATTCAATAAAAAAAATTATATGGACTTAATTTAATATTTTTTGTAAATTCTATATCAATGAAAAGTATCAGGTGCACATGTAAGTCAATTTAGGTCACATGTATGAAGAGATAAACTTTTAATGGCACATCTATAAGGACCTTTGGCCAGAATGAGACTTGCAAGAAGATAAAAAACATGATAGGACCCAATTTTCTACTTATTCATAGAAAATCCATATTACATAACAAGGATTGGCATTCTATAAAGTTTTTAAATAATTTTATAAGATAAATCTAAAAAGAAAATACTATATGTGATTCTTATATTTAAATAGATAACTTTTATTTATTTATTAAGTTTTCTGTGTCATCTTTGAGCTAATTTGTTGGAAACAGGGATACATTGCTCTGTGTAAGGAAGGTTGCTTCCATGGCGGCTTGAAAATTTAAAAATTTCAGGTTTGAAATTCCCCCTCTCCCTCCCATGGTTCTTGTTGTTGTAGCTTGGCATGATATATATAAGAGTATATTCACCGGGTTTCCGTCTTTTGAGTTTAGTTTGACTAGTAATTAGCTTGACGTTTATCTATTGTGCTGGACCAGTTAGCGGTTGCTGTACTAAACCCTTTGTCGTGAGAAAGATTAGCCAAGAGTGGATGTTCTTGATATTCCACTCTCTGGAAATCAACGCCTGAATCTCCGTATCCAGGCTTGCCAAATGGTAGTTAGAACATCAGGGTCTCCATCACTAAGGAGAGTTAAGTGAAGGATTTCTATCTACTTGACAATTACAAATTCAAATTCGAGTGATTCATAGCCTTGCTCTAACCTGAATTAGGATGTGTTCTTTTCCATTTAAATTTTTGTTTAGAGAAAACACACATTTTGATCCTTAAATTTATCACAGACCTACAATTTAGTCCCTAGATATATATATCAGTATACATGTTAGTCCTCATATTATACAATCGTCAAACAAATAAATCCATCTGTTATCTCTCCATTGACTGAAAGCTGATATGGCACATTAAACGCCTACATGTGCCGTTAACTGCTGACTCGTTATCCATGTAATGACTAAGTAAAAATAATCCATGTAATCAATGACTAAAAAAAGGAAGAGAGGAACCCAAAATACAGAGTCAGAAAAAAAAATAGAGAAACCCAAAAACGCAGAGGCATTTCTTCCCCTTCCCATCGCTAGTCTCCCAACCTCCCCTCTAAATGTCCCCTGCTCTCCCTCCCCTCCCAGCTTTCCGACTGCAGCGGCCACCGTACCCGTCGTTTCTACCACCGGCGAACCTACCCGTTGAGTCCTCGTCTCCACAGCACTGCGAAACATCTTCCTCCTCCATCTCGTTAATGTCTTCCTCTCCGTCAAGAAATCAATACAGGTACTGTAGCATTTTCATTTTCCCTCTCAGTCTCCATTTGAAAATTTTTAGTTTGCTGGAAACTTGAATGTCTTCATGGAAGACTTTGTCTTTGGACAGTAAACTGAGAATAGTGCAAAATGTAATACAAACTAAAATGTTTTGTGTTTTAGCCTTTTTCCCATTTATATGTTTCATTTACGCAGTGTAAGTGCTTACGTTGCTTTCACACATAGGAGAATTAAATAATACAAGTGGTCCTGGATGAATAAAGTAATGTTGCATGGGTCTTGCACTTTAGTTTGTTTTTTTTCTTATGTGTGTTATTTGGGACCACTTGGATTAAATTAACCACTATAGTTTGGGACCACTATAATTCATCTGTCTACTTGGATCACATGTTTTACGTTTTCTCTCTGTCTTTTCTTTTCTTGTTGCCTACTTTAGTTTTTGTCATATCTTGGCTCATTATTTATGCACCTACTTGCATTGATTAGTAACTCTTTATTTTTTTCCATAATGTAATATATTTTATATTCTTTATCTTTTTTCATGCTCACAATAATTATGCTCACCTGTACGCAACAACAAACAAAATATGTGAACAAAGTTGAACCAAGTTATGTGTTGGTTAGTTATTTTTTTGTTCTCTTTGTTGAGTAACTATGTGTGTTTACATTGATAGAAAAAGATGTTAATAAAAAGATGGAGATGTATCCTACATTAGGCATTTTGTCCATGATGGCACAACCTCTAACCCTCTTTAATCACTTTTTATTTTATTTTTTTAGTTGTAATTAATCATTGTTTATAATCATTGTCCAGGATGGCACAACCTCTAACCCTGATACTTCACCATGGAGGATACTTTGTGAAGCAACCAACCTTAAAATATGTAAAAGGTGAAGAAGATGCCTGGGATGATTTAGATGTTGATTATATTTCCATCCCAGTTATAGATCAAATGTATAAAGAGCATGGATATCATGAATACAAGCGATGTTTTTGGCTAGTTCCAGGGTTTGAATTAGAGAATGGATTAAAGCCTTTGGTTGGTGATAGAGATATCATACAATTGTATCAATTCACCGATCAAACAAGCGAGATACACATTTATTTTGAGCATAATGTGGAAGTGCCAGATGTTATCCTACTTGAATTACCCATAGGGTGGCAAGAGGAACAATGTGAACAGCCAACGAAGATGGCCGATGAATGCCCAATAGATGAATGTGATAATGACATTGCAGAGGACCAATGCGATCAACCAATGGACATAGTCGATGAATGTAACATCCCTAATTTCGTTAAAAGTACATTAACGAAATAAAATTTATTAGACAATATTTTAGATATCTAAGGAAAATATAATCCTTAGAAATTCTTCACCTTATGTATATGCATAGAAAAAAAATGTTTCTAACATTAAGAGAACAAATAAAGAAGGAAAACCTAATAGGAAAGAAATTAGAAATAACATACTAAAGAGATGCAAAATTCTTGGATGAGGAAGATAAATTTTTAGAAACAAGTAAAGGTCTTAAAATTTCAAGAACATTGAATTAGGGTAATTTTTCCTAATTCAAGAACTAGAGTTACTAAGTTTAAAATCTTTACCCTTACATTGGGCTTTTACCTATGGACACTTCATATAGAGTTTTTCCACTTCACATAAGTTTCTAACAAGCCCATTGGATAACCTAAACAAGAAATAAAACATAGACTTGGACTAGGATATAGTAATTGCACCAATAGGCCAAAAATTATGAAAATGTGACCAAGCCCTCCAAGAAAGGAAGAATTTTATCCAAAGCAAAGAAAATGGGTAGGACAAGCCCATAATGGGTAGGAATAAGCCCAAATCCAAGAGGAAAAATAAAATAAAATAAATTAGATGATGATATAATAATAAGAATAAAGATTAGGATACATGGCATTAAGACAAAAATTTAGCAAGTGGTGTGATTCTACATTCATCATTTAGGCAAGTGGCATGAAAATACAAGGCTTTAGGACAAAAATATCTATATCCTACACTCATAATTCTAGCAAGTGGTATGATAATACTTGGCATTAGGACAAAACATTCCTATCCCACACAAATAATATCAACCAAATAATGGAGATTCAAGGGCTAGAAATTTGCCACCTAAAAAGGCAAACCTATCATACTTGTTTAAGACAAAAGAAAATGGAAATGAATCCCTAAATCAAAGGGACCTTGTCCCTTATCTTAAGGACATATCATCATAATTTTCAAAATACAAATCTCTTTTTCCTATGCATATCTTGACTAAGGAAGAGGAAGACAAGAACATAAGTTGTTTGTTTTTCAAAAATTCAACAAAGTGTATCCTAATTTTGATAAGGTAGACCCATGATCATGAAAGGTGAATTATTTGGTGGTCTATATAAGAAAACTCACCCTTACAACATTTTAATTTCGTCCAAGTGAGGAAGAGAGAGAAATAGAAGCAAGGTAGAGTGAGGAGAGGAGAAGAAAGGAAGGAAGAAGAAGGAGAAGTTTAGAAAACTAAGTACTCCAGGTAAGTTACCTTAATCTCCACTTGAGTCCATTTTTCTTCTTCATACTTGAGGTTCAAAAATTTACCCTCCTTCTCTTACCTAAGCTGCTAGAAAAGCTAAGGGAAGGGAGGAGTCTTGCTACTTCTTTCAAGAGCAAACAAGAAAACCAATTCACTAAGTGAGCTAGGGAGATTTTTAGGTAAGTTTAACAATATTTCTTTTTGAAGAAAAGTTTTGAAATTTGTAATATTTATATGGGATTTTGATCTTAGCACTTTGATTATTGGTCATGAATGTTGCTTCATCATGTTACATATTGATTATGCATGTGATGTATGTTTGAATACTTAGGCTGGTTTAGATAGTTTTGCATAGGTATGGCTATGGATGGTAAAACTTTTAGCTTCTGTTTTTAAGATTCTGGGAAAAATCGGTAGGGAATTAAAATAGCGCGCCAACATAACAATTATAGATATATGTCTCATGAAAATTTAGCCACTGGAATTATGCAATTTGGAGTTCATATGAGGTAGATATGATCCGACTAGTACGTAGAGGTCAGAAAATGTTTATTCAGGGAAGAGTATGTTATTAAAGCTTTAGTTTTTGAATTTCTGGGAATATTCTGTAAAGAATTAAAATAGCGCGCCAAAATAACAATTATAGATATATGGCTTGTGGATTTTTACCAACTGGAATAACTCAATTTGGAGTTCATATGAGGTAGATATGATCCGATTAGTACGTAGATGTCAGAAAATGTTTATTCAGGGAAGAGTATGTTATTAAAGTTTTAGTTTTTGAATTTCTGGGAATATTCTATAAGGAATTAAAATAGCGCGCCAAAATAACAATTATAGATATATGGCTTGTGGATTTTTACCAACTGGAATAACTCAATTTGGAGTTCATATGAGGTAGATATGATCCGATTAGTACACAGAGGTCAGAGAATGTTTATTCAGGGAAGAGCATGTTATTAAAGCTTTAGTTTTTGAATTTTTGGGAATATTCTGTAGGGAATTAAAATAGCGCACCAAAATAACAATTATAGATATATTGGCTCGTGGATTTTGATCAACTGGAATAACTCAATTTGGAGTTCAAATTTGGGAGATATGGTCTAATTAGTTAGTAAAGGTCAGAACCTACACGAGAAGAAATAATACTAAATTTAAAGTAGTAATAACACCACGATATCTTACTATTTTGTTGATATGATTAACATAATAGTTTTAGATAATTGTCTTAGCTTTTCATAGACACTAAGATCATCTTAATCGGAGTTAAAATGAGAGAGTTATGCTCTGATTTGTAAGCAAAGGCTGTGTTAAAAGTTAGTAAAACATATTTTCAATATTTTTTCTACCCTAGATGATTTTTTTAAACTATAGGGTAATAGTAGAAATCAATTTGAGGAAAAATGCTATATAACATTTGTACGACCATGTGTTGGAAATGATATAAGTAAAAATAAAATGACTAAATGCCTAGACATAAAGAAAATGAAAAGATGAAAATAATATTCAAGAAAGAAGAGGAATTTTATAAATGAAAATAATAAATGCCTAGTGTATGCCCTAGCTATTGCCATTGCATGAACTTACTACCATTTTAAGTGTGTAATTTTTAACATGGAATTTACCCTAGTACTCATATAAAATTTCCAAGAAGTTTTGAAAGTGCCGATTTTATTTGAAAAATCTTAGTATGCTCCGTGGTTGCAGTATTTCCACATCAGAAAAGACTTATTCTAGTTCTAGAAAAAAAAAATTGTGATTTGTGAAAAGTGCATGTCTAAAGAAAACTCTGGCAAGGAAAGACTTGGTACTTAAGCGTGTCCATTAGTGACCCACCTCTCTTTCCTGGAAATTTTCCTGGTGCACTGTTTACAGACTACAATTACTATCTAGTTAGCGAGGTATTAATGTGGAATTTTGACATGGACATATTTTATAAAGTAAAAATTAGAAAATGATTATATTCATGGCATAATTTCAGTTTACCAATGAATTTTGAGAATGATTATGTTTTGATAAATTATGGCATGAAAATATAATGAACATACTTGTTATTGGAATCATATTTTCGGCTATTAATATGAAAAGAAAAGAAATGAGCACGGTCACATGGCAATCCGTGTGGTGCACCAGTAGGGAACGCCCTACCAACGGTTATGATTATGTTCATGAGAAAAGAAAGAGAAAGTGTGCCATGTCGGACGGAGCGAGATAAGCCCGTACCGAAAAGTAGAGAATACTCACCCTGACCGGGGTAGCTTGAAGTAAGAATAAGTTGATAGCCATCATATGAAATTCGAAAAAATAGTTATTCATGCCATACATGTCATAACTGTACAATTTTCATGTGCATGATAAAGTGCATTCATGTGACCTAAAGATATTTTCTGTAGTTTATACAGCTGAACATGACATGATGAACTATATTGATGGTAAATTATGATTTATTGTTGAACTTACTGGGATTTAATTCTCACTATATTTCCATATCATGTTCAAAAGAATAATATGCAGATATTCTCTATGACACTTATTATTACCGTACGTTGGATCGAGGTGCCCTACCTTGGGCAACTACCAACTATATCAGATGTATCTGTCGTCGATGTGACTGAAATTCCAGTGGACGTGCCACCCGCACCAGTGTCCCCGGAAGTAGTCGACATAGATGATTAGAGTTACTATGTATCTTTGTACAAATGTTTGTAAAATAATGGTGTGTAGTTTGTAAAATAATGGTGTGTATGGAAACTAAGTATTGTATTATAAGTATTGTATCACTGTTAATAAAAATTATGCTTGGTTATTATTACGAGTTAAGTGGTTAGAATTAAAGTAGTAATAACTTCATGAAATTGTTTTAAATATAAAAAAAAAAATTTATGGAGTTGTTACAATGAATGCCCAGTAGATGAATATGATAATGACACGTCAGAAGAAGAGATGGCAGCACAAAGCACGGTACAACATGTTTTGTGTAACGAATTTCAAAGTTTTTTTCCACTTTTAACTTGTGTTTTTCTCAAAAAATAATGTAGGATGACATAACATTAAATGATGAAAGACAAAGAAAAGGAAAAGAACCAGCAAAAACAGTCAAACAAGATGCTAGAAGAAAGAGGCAACAAAACATGTTTAACTTCGGCCTTGATAGCTCACACACTTCAAGTGTGGTAATAAGTTCAGATTATGATGACGAGAGGTACAAGCCTGAAGAGTTAGGTAGCCCTATTTGCTCTGATGAGGATGATGCTGGTGAAGGGTCAATGAGGTATCTGATATTTATGCCAAATGTAGAGTTTGGGAATGTGGCAATAGAGATAGGCATGGAGTTTCCCACCCTTCAAGTGTTCAAGATGGCTTTTTGCAAAATTATAGTATTGCACTTGGAAGGGAGTTTAGATATGTGAAGAATGACAAGGTTAGAGTGAGGGCACGATGCAACATAACTCACTGTGAGTGGGAAGTTTTTTGCAGTTGGAGTAATGAAACGAATAGTTTCCAAGTGAAGACATTCAAGGATGAGCATTCATGCGCTAAGGGTTTCAAGAATAGGAAGGCAAATAAGAAATGGCTAGCAAATGAGCTTGTCCCTGTAATTAGAGCACATCTAGCAATGAAACATGCTGAAGCCGGTGACTGGTTTAAACCAAATAGACATGTTGTTATTAATGATTTTCAAATATATAGGGCATTGAAGATGGTAAAGTATATGGTTGAAGGGTCAGAAAAGGAGCAATATGCAGCTCTATGGGACTATTGTGAGGAGCTGAAGAGGACTAACCCTGGATCTTCAATCTTCTTAAAAGTCAATAGATCATATTTGAGTCAATCTCCTATATTTGATAGACTTTATATATGTCTGGAGGCCTGTAAAAGAGGATTCAAGAATAGGTGTAGGCCTTTGATAGAACTTGATAGATGTTTTTTGAAAGGGTATTATGGAGGCCAGTTATTGGCTGCATGTTCAATGGATGGGAATAATTTCTTCTTCATGATTGCATATGCATTTGTCAACACCTGGAAGTGGTTCTTGGAGTTACTATTACTAGATATAGGGGACTATTGGGAGCATGGGTGGAATTTCATCACTGATCAACAGAAGGTAAAAATTCATTATTTTTTCATTTGCATGATTGCAATCTAACTATTTTTTATTTTTAACTTGACATTTAATTTTATGTATGTTATAGGGATTACTACCTGTGATGCATGAAGTGATGCCTGGTGTTCACCATAGATTTTGTGCGAAGCATTTATGGTCAAACTTCCATCAATAGTGGAAGAATGCTAACATGAGAAGCCTCTTGTGGGAATGTGTAAGTAGCACAACCACAAATACTTACACAAGGAACATGGAGAGAATGAAGGAGATGGATGAAAAAGCATGGGCTTTCTTGAATAGACATTCGGCCTCCTCATGGTCTAAGTCTGGGTATAGCTATTTTTCAAAAAATGACTCCACTTTGAACAATGCATGTGAACAATTCAACAATTGTATTGAGAAGTTTAGGGGCAAGCCTATAATAACGATGGCTGAAGAGTTGAGATTGTATCTTATGAGGAAGATGAACAAAGAAAGGACAAAGGCGGCGAGGTGCAATGGGCCAATATGTCCTAAGGCCCAAGATAGATTAGAGATTGCAAAAGGCGAGAGTTTTAAATAGACTCCAGATTGGGTGGGGGACTCAGATGGTTACAAGTTTGAGGTGGAGTCTAGACCATTGAAAGTTGCAGTTGATCTGGGTTGTGGTACTTGCTCTTGCAACTTATGGCAATTAAGTGGGATACCATGTAAGCATGCAATTGCTTGTATGGCACACAACAACTCGAAGCCTGAAGATTATGTTGATCCATACTATTCTGTTGAAACATGGCGGAAGGTTTATGAGCCCTATATTCAACCTACTACAGGTCCTGAGCATTGGAGAAAAATAAGATATCCCCCTATTTTGCCTCCTCCATTCAAGAGACAACCTGGCCGTCCAAAGAAGCATCGAAGAAAGGAGAAGGAGGTGGAGGAAAATCCTCATAAATTAAGGAGAAAGTATGGGAACGCTAAGTGCTCAAAATGTAGTGTCACAGGTCACAACATCCGATCATGCAAGTGTAGGCCAGTTGAGCAAAATACGGAGGTACAAAATAAATAATATTTTTTAAAAAATTTACAACATTGAGTTATTTATCTAACAATAGTTATGACACTATTTTGATAGACACAAATAAGTCAACATGTTGCACCAACAACACTATCACAGTCCCAATCAAGAGGAGAAGAAGAAGTAGGAGCTATAGTTTTAAGTTTATCTTTGTCTTTAATAAACATATTTAATTTTGGTTTTAATATCATGTACTTGAATTTTTCATGTTGCTAATAGAAATCCTTCAAGCATTAATCCTTCTAGGCTAGTTAAAAGATTGAGAAGGGCTGAACAAGTAGGAGGAAGCTCAAGTGGTGCCAATTAATGGAGTAGCAACTGTATTTATATTTATTAGTTGATGAAATTATTTAATTTTGGTTTGTGGTTTACTTACTTTTATTGGTAATGTTGAAAGACTTGTAAAAGGGTTAGATGGATGTAAAGTGTGCCTTTTTGTATAGAAACTAGTCAGCAATGTTTTTGATATTATGCTGGCTACTATGGTAGTATCATAGTGATGTAATTACTACTTGGAACATCATTTTAATGTTATGATGATCTTGGCTATGCTGTTATTAAATATTAAATATGCTCTTACATATATGAAATGCATTGAAACATAGGACTTGTTTACATATATAAAATGCTTGTATAACTAGTGTGCTTATATAATTAGTGTGGGAATTCTTGGTATTTGAGAAATGGGAGTTCCTGGTTATACATAGAACTTGTATAACTTCAATGTTATAAAAAATGGCTTGTGTTGGAATTCCTGAAAAATGAGAGTTCCTGATTATATATAGGACTTTAATGTTATGATGATCTTGGTTATATATATAGGACTTGTTAATGTATTTGAAAAATGGGAGTTCCTTCTATAATTAGTGTGCTTGTATAACTTGTTTACATATATGAAATGCATTGAAATATAGGACTTCTTAGTACTCATTAACTGATAATATTGAAAAGTTCTATTTTTATTTAGTTTATCAATCTAAATACAATTGTCTCGACATTTTTAATAACAATTCAAATTCATATTTCTAATCAATCCAAATACAAAGCATTGCATTTTACAACATTACAGTAGTATCATCCATTCTATTTCGTCACAATACAATAGTTTCAACAAGATTGATTTCTATTCAGCATCAATCCAAAAAATTGGCTTTAGCTGCAGTTTTATTCAGCGTCTTTCCTACTTTTCATTCCACAAGATTGATTTCTATTCAGCATCTTTCCCACTTTCTCCCAGCATAAGCAATTCTAACTTTAGATGCATTTAGTTCACCTTCTAGTAGCATTTGAATCTTTGTTGGTTATAAAAATCTGCAAAGAAAATAAACAAGCTAGGTTGAAATGAAGACCAAAAGAGACAAGTGAAATAAAAAACATATAACAAATCAGCTTTTCCAAAACAACAAGTGATTTTAATTACATTGACAAGAATATGACAGACAAAAGTCACATTAGTGCTGTATTCATGCAATATTCATATATCTCATCAGCCTTCAATCCTACAGTTAGACAAATTGATGATCTAGTTAACTGCAAAATGGAATGATTGCACTAATGCAGTTCAATTCATTTTTGAGTTGGCCAACATAAAAATATAATCATGACTTCATAAGCAACACATGTTGGCATTTTGCAGTAATGTCCAAATGCTTCAAACACAGAAGGCAACCAAAAGAGCCAAGTAATCATATTCTCAGAGATTGAATTGCAAGTTAGCAATTAGTAAGATGCATTTATATTTTATCGTAAATGACAATAACCAATAACAGCTGAAACAATATTATGAGTTGGTACCATGAATCTGAAAGTCAATTTACATAATTCAAGGATTCAAGAAAGATACTGCTATTTACTTCTCAAACAAATTAAGAATAGTTTACATATGCATAACTCTAGAAGTTCAAAACTAAATAGTGACAATTCATTGCATAGTATGCATAACATGTGCAAAAAAATGCTTAAAACATGGGATCTAGCATAAACCCAATTTCAAAAAAAAAAGCCTTCTCCGAGTAGAGGCAAGGGACGTAAGTGTAATAACTGTAAAATTTAACGAAAATTCCAAGTAAAAGAAATTTATAGTAAAAGAGAGAATTTTGAAAATGGAGATAGGAACCGGTGAAAATAAATTTATTTATGACATTGATTAAAGAATTACGAAAGAAAATATGAGAATTTATGTTTTGGCGCGTACTTTTTATTTTTAAATGATAGTATTTTGCTATAAGCAAATATATTTTTATTTATGTAGAAATGATTATGATTTGTTAAAAGTAAGTGGACTTTTAAGTAAAAGAAATATTGTGTTGCTTAAAATAATTATACCGGCCTCTAATGAAATTTTATGGTATTTTTAGAAATATTCTTTCTTTTAATATGAATAAAGATATTTGTTTCGAAATTTTTTTATTACGATTTTTATCAAAAAAAATCATGATTTAAGAGTTTAACTAAAGATTTATGAGAATGAAAATTTTTAGAAATTTTTGGGATATTTTTGGATGAAAAATGGAATTTATATAAAAGAAAATCTTATTATTTAATAATTAAATAATTATTATAAAAAAATAATAAAAAAATTAAAATTTAAAAGAGGAAGTCGGGGACGGTGTATCAGATATTTTGAAGAAAAAAAACGAAAGAGATGAATAGTGTGTGAATAGTGAGTGAATAGTAACCTCCAACTTTTTCTCTCGATTTGAAGTACCTATGGGCTTCCGATCTCAAAACTGAGGGTGTTACTGGATTCAGGACGAAGAATACTTCAATTTTGACCGATCAATTTTTCAAATCAACCGTTGAATCACCGTAGATCTGAAGTAGAAAATCTCGGTAAAAAGTAAGTTCTAAAACTTACTTAGAGACCTCAAATTAGAAATCTGACACCGTAGATGAATTCAGAAGTTAGATAAACATTAGGATATGAATTCATTTTGATGATTTGGTAACCTTTTATATGGCGGTGAATAGTGATTTCTGGCAGTGAATAGTGACGGTGAATAGTAATTCTGGTAGTGAATAGTATTTTTCGACGGTGAACAGTAACCTTAGCGTTGACCTTCGTTGACCGAGCTCTTAGAGGCCAAATTTATTCAAAGTTTTTGGACCTTCCGGACTCGATTTTGGAGTTTATTTTATCGAATTCGGACCAGAAACGAGGATTTTAGGGCTGTCCAATCTGGAGCCCTAACACTGTGAGTAGATAATTCTTCTTATGACTTGTTTTTACTCTTCTTGAACTTTACATTGATAAATTATCATGATTACATGTTATTTATATTTTCATATGTTTATGAAATGGTTTGAAATATCTGAAACGGTTGAGATATGATATTTAGTTCAAGAAGAGTATGGCTTTTGAAATAAATGTTGAAACACATTGAACATATGATTTTTAAATGTATTTCGCATTACATGGCAAAGTAAATATGTTATGCATGTGACATTGATTTATACAGTGATATGTTTGCCTCGGATATGGGCATGTATACATGATTCCCCTGAATGGGAAGTTTTGATATATGAATATTCTGAGACTGAAAGTCTGTATCATATTGAGAATTTTATACTGGATTATATGGCATATGTGCATATGAAATTATGGTTTTATGGAGGAATCCTATTGGAAACACTATCTGCTAACATAAGGTGATGTTAGCCCTGGTGCGCACCTTGATTGCCTCAGCTAGCAGGGAAGGTGGTGCTAGCCTCGTGTGAGGGCCAACACACAGGAGATTATATGTGAAGGAGAGCGGAATGCCTGAGATGCCAATTATATGATGGCGAGATGCCAGTTATATGAGATGTTATTTGCCATCCCTTGCTGTGTGCTTGAGAAAGACCCATGCAGAGTCCCTTCACGTGTCCTCTTGAATGGTAGTAGGGCAAACCTTAGCGGGATGCTGAGTTTAGGCAAATTCTATACCACCAAAGTACGGAAGGGGTTAAACTCTGGTATGTTGGTTCTGATATGGGATCCTCCGAATATTTTATGAGAAATGTTTTTATGCATAGCATAATTTGATTAATGATTTTACAGTATTGAATATGATTTTGAACTTGACATGAGCATTGTGTATACAGTACCGCATACGGTTTGAAAGACCTGATTATGATTTTTGAACAGAGAATATTTGAAAATACAGGTCCCATGTGGATGTACTTCTAAAATGTAATTTTTGATAACATAAATTTTATTATATGAGTACATCCATATGTTGACCTAAGAGGTCATAGGAGGTATTATCTGCTCACTGAGTTGTAAAACTCACTACACGATGTGGATCTATTTTTCAGATAAAGACATAGAGTTTGGTCCAACAGCCACGTGATCGACTAGGGGTCGTACTCCAGTGGTGAGCCTACATTGTTTTTAGGCTCTCAATGTTTTATATTTGTAAAATATTTGTACTCTAAAGTTGTTCTAAACGTCACAGGAAGGATCCTTGCTTCTGCTGTACTTGATGTATATGTACTTGATTTGTATATGGTATCTGTATGGGAAAACCTATATGTATCTGTTTCCTTGATAAAGGATTGAAATATTTATGTTTATGGAAAATATATATTCATGATATACGTGTTTCACGTGCTGTAAAATTAGGGGCGTGACAGTAAGGACCAAAAAAGGAGCATTCAAAAGTAGTATTACTTCCAACGGGATTTTCCTTGAAACTCATTAGAACTTTGCGCTTCAACCAATGATGAGAGCTTCCCCAATTTCTGCTGATTTCAAGAAGTGAAAAAAAAAGAATAAAACTTTAAAGATACAGTGCATCAAAATTATTAAACATAGACATAAATATTTAATTTCGGGAAAAACAAAAAGTGAAAGAAGATGAGTAGCAAACATAGGTTCAATTATATAGCTGACCAAAACTGTAATAATAGTAGAATTTAACGAAAATTCCAATTAAAGAAAATTTAGAATAAAAGAGAGAATTTCAAAAATGGGGATAAGAACCGTAGAAAATATGTATATTTACTACATGGGTTAAAGAAGTACAAAGCAAATATGAGAATTTACGTTTTGGCGCGTAATTTTTATTTTTAAATGATAGTATTTTGCTATAAACAAATATATTTTTATTTGTTTAAAAATGATTATGTCTTGTTAAAAGTAAGTAGACTTTTAAGTAAATAATTATTGTTTTTCTTAAAATAATTATATTGGCCTCTAATAAATTTTTGTTATATTTTTAGAAATATTCTTTTTTTTTAATATGTAAAAAGATATTTATGTTGAGAATTATTTATAACAACTTTTATCAAGAAAAATCATGATTTAAGAGTTTAACTAAAGGTTTATGAGAATGGAAATTTTTAGAAATTTTTGGGATATTTTAGGATGAAAAACGGAATTTATATAAATATATAAAAAAATAAAATCTTATTATTTAATTATTAAATAATAATTATTATTATTAAAAAAAAAGTGAAAAGGGGAAGGGGAGACGGCAGATTTCTAAAGAAATTTTGAAACGGGTGAATAGTGAGTGAATAGTGAATAAATAGTAACTTTTAATTTTTTTTAGATCTGGAGTGCCTATTGACTTCCGATCTCAAAACTAAAGGTGTTATTGGATTCAGAACGAAGAGTACTACGGTTTTGACCGATCAATTTTTTAAATCAGCCGTTGAATTGTCACAGATTTGAAGTAGAAAATTTCAAAAAAAGGTAAATTCTGAAACTCTTATTTAGAGACCTCTAATTGAAATTCTGACACCGTAGATAGATTCAGAAACTAGATAAACCTTAGGATATGTATATTTTCGGCTATCTGACAGTTTTTTGTTCGTCGTGAATAGTGACTAGTTCCCAGAGACGCTTCCTTGATATTTGGACCCTCCTAACACGTTTTTGAGGTCTAATTGATCGAATGCGGATTGGAAAAGTATAGTTTAGGGCTGTCTAACTTGAAGCCCTTACCAATTGAGTAGATAATACTTACTATAACATAATTTCTAACTATTAATTTAATATATCCATATAAGACATTACTATTGATGCAAAATTTATTTTTATTTATGAACATGTATTTCAAAACATGGCTCCTATTATAAACTTTAGAAATGCAGGACAAGCATCATTTATAATTTAGTTCTCTATTGATATTAAACTATACTGATTGAGAATACTAAAAAATTATGTTGGTTTATGGTGTTGGTATTTTATATGAATTGATAAATGATTTTATGAGGCACATGTGTGCACCTTTAGATATAAATGTGTAAGTTAAGTTGATGTTGTTGTGATTATTGTTGATAAGTAAGTATATTATTTTCTAGAAGAGATATGACATTTTTGTTTATCATGCATTTCTTATTATTTCTTTATTGTATCTATACAAAAGAATCTAAATTGAAATCATTACAATCTAGTAGCTATGAATGCTAATCTTAGTGCATCTTGAGTTCTATGAAATAGACATTTGCCTGATTGATTGTGTGCGGACTTTTGTCTGATAGATGATTGTGCGGACTTTTGCCTAATGGATTATGTGGGCTTTTGCCTGATGGATTATACGGGCTTTTGCCTGATGGAGTGTGTGGGCTTTTGTCTGATGGATGAATTGTGCGGGCTTTTCCCTGATGAATGCGGACTTTTGCTTGATGGATGATTGTGCGGGCTTTTACCTGATGGATTCCTGATTGATGGTAAACATTTCTTTTGCTGCATACTTCACTACTAGAAAAATGAGTTTTAGAGACGGAAATTAGAGATGGAATTTATTCCGTCTCTAACAGAGACGGAAATAGAGACGGATTTGAAAAGTTAGAGACGGATGAAAATGTTTGTAATTTAGAGACGGAAATATTCCGTCTCTAAAAATCTGTCTCTAATTCCGTCTCTAAATGAGTTTAGAGACGGACTTAGAGACGGAAAATATTCCGTCTCTGTCTTAGAGACGGAATATTCCGTCTCTGACTCAAGAGAGGGACAGAGACAGAATATTCCGTCTCTAATTCCGTCTCTAATTCGTTTCCAAGTTATACCGCCAAAACTCATTGAAAATTGAATTTCAAACTCTTTTAGCTGCTCATTTTCCCTGCCTCTCAAACCCACTTATCTCGTCAGTTCTTCTCTCTCTCTCACTCACTCACACTCAAATATGGCAAAAGCAAATGCGAAGGAGAAATCCACTTCCACTGCCCTCCACCCTCCTTACTTCCATGTCCTCTCTTCTCTCTTTCCTTCGCTTCATTTTCATTATTAATGCATTTTATTTGCTAAATGCCAGAGCTGTTTCTTGCAGATGATAGCGGATGCCTTGTCTACATTGAATGAACGCACGGGATCAAGCCAACAAGCAATAGCCAAATTCATTGAGGACAAACACGGGAAAGTGCTGCCCCCTAATTTCAGGACATTGCTCTCTGTTCAACTGAAGAAGTTCGTCAAATCGGAGAGGTTGTTCAAGGTGAAGAATTCCTTCAAGATCTCTCCCGCGGAGAAGCTGAAATTGGCAGTCGAGAAAAACAAAACTACCGAACCCTCCAACAAGAGTGCCAAGAAGGTCACAGAGAAAGGGATGAAGAACAAGAGGCTGAGTCACGTGAAGACGCCGGAGGTTCTCAAGAAGGTCGTCAAGGATGCTAAGAAGAAGCTGGTAACATCCTCATCAGGGAAAGTCAAGCGTCTGAGTCAGGTTAAGACCCCTGAAGCAATGAAGAAGAAGAAGAAGACTACTTCGAAACCCATGAATTCTTCCAGGCCTGCAAAGAAGGCTAGGAAATAGGCAGTTATTTTGTTAGTGAATGGATTCCATTTAAATATTTTCCTTCATTTGTTTCCCCTGCAGTAGATTGTATCTTATTGTGGATATTGGCGATTACAGTAGTTGTATCTGCTTTGTTGCTTGCTGATCTTGTTCTGACTCTGCATTTATTTATTTGGCTTTCCTATCCGATAATGAATAGCTTAGTCTCAGAGACCAAAAATTCCGTCTCTAGTCAGAGACGGAATATTCCGTCTCTGAGGTTAGAGACGGAAAATTTCGTCTCTGAGGCAGAGACGGAATTTGTAAAAAAATTAGAGACGGATATTTTATTTTTAGAGACAGAAATATTCCGTCTCTAATTAGAGACGGAATTTAAATTCCGTCTCTAAATTTTAGCGACCCCATTTTTAGAGACAGAATTATTTCCGTCTCTGATTCCGTCTCTAACTACGTTAGAGACAGAATTTTTCCTATTTAGAGACGAAAAAATTCCGTCTCTAAATACCAATTTTCTAGTAGTGCTTGAGATATGGCTACAGTTCTAATATAGAGAGAGTTTTTCAATTTATGAGAAGTTTTAAACTTACTTGTATTTATTTATATAATATTGCAACATTGATATTTGTGTCTCTTAATACTGAAACTTTCTTGTTATTGATCTTTCAAATATATGATACATACGACATTAATCTTTTCCTTGCATTAAATATTTATTTGTGAAGAAAAAACTCGTGCCCTGCTTGTCCTGTTTTGGTTATGGTAAGAATTACCTGCTCACTGAGTTGTCAAACTCACTACATGATATTTCTACATTTTTCAGATAAGAATACAGATTTTGGTCAGTCTCCTTCAGATAGCTGGTCAGTTAGGCAACACATTTTATGGGTGAACCTACTTTATTTTCAAAGCTCTCAGCTTTTGGCTTATGTTGTATTTTATACTTTAGAGTTGCTCCATATATCACAGACAGGATCTCAGCTTCCATATTACATGGTATTTGTGTATATTTTAAGATAATTGAAATTATATAGCATAGAAGTTAAGTTCTCAAATGAATATGTAATTATGAGTTTGGTTACAATTTATCTTAATTGTGATAAGTTCATTTATATGTATCATTTTAGAGGCTTACGGGATGAGATGATTTTCAAAACCCGTGCCGGTTACGTACTCCTAACTTGGGGTCGTGACAAAAACCAACCTCAACTTGGTCACTAATTAAATGAACCCAAACAGATTATTTGCAGCGAATATCTAAAAGACAAAGAAGCCGACATATATTATTAATGTAAAAGAGCAATAAAACAAATAAAACATTTTACAATGGTTGAAGTTTGACTTGGGATGGACAGCTCATATGAGCATTTTAAGATAATCTTACAGGCGCATGACGAGGTATGGAGATTACAAGCATCTTTTCATGCATGTCTTATTTTAAATTCAAAATACCCCACTGGATGTCTGAATTAGGACAGTGCTTAGGGCATGGAAGCTTCACAAAGAGACAGGCTATCACAGGGAGAAAAATCAATATTAATAATATCACTAATATATGCCTTTTATTATTTATTTGAAGTTCAGAACATGATCATAGAAAAAGTAAGCACTAAGAGACAAATTACTGGTTTGGATGTTTGTGCGCCATTAATAACTTGCAGGGAATATTTTTCCATCTAAGAAGGACAAAGAAATGGTTATTATATTAAGAGAAAACACACAGCGTGAAAGGGAGCTTCTGAGAATAGAGAGACCACAAGGAAGAAGAAGAGAAGGGTAGTAAACAATAGTGAATTTGCAGAATCACAGTCATCCTTTGAAATATAATATATGAACTGAATACATGGAAAAGTAAAGAAATCAGTAACTAATTTACAACAAGCCAAAGTCGATCTCCATAGATACTCAAGACAAAGTTCCACATATCTCATTATTGCTGGGGAAAACAAAATTGCTACAGTACCTGTATTGATTTCTTAACGGAGAGGAAGACGTTAACACGATGAAGGAGGAAGATGCTTCGCGGTGCTGTGGAGACGCGGACTCAACGGGTAGGTTTGCCGATGGTAGAAACGACGAGTACGGTAGCCTGTGCGGTCAGAAACTGGGAGGGGTGGGAGAGCAGGGGAGGTTTAAGGGGGAGGGTGGGAGACTCGCGATGGGAAGGGAAAGAAATGCCTCTGCGTTTTTTGGTTTCTCTATTTTTTTTTCTAGACTCTGTATTGAGTTCCTCTCTTCTTTTTTTTAGTCATTGATTACGTGCATTATTTTTCCTTAGTCATTGATTACATGGATAACGAGTCAGCAGTTAATGGCACATGTAGGCGTTTAATATGCCATATCAGCTTTCAGTCAATGGAGAGATAACAGAGAGATTTATTTGTTTGATAGTTGTATAATCTAAAAACTAACATATACACTGATATATATCTAAGAACTAAATTATAAGTCTGTGATAAATTTAAAAATCAAAATGTGTGTTTTCTCTTTTATTTTAAAAAAAAAGAACATCATAGTCTCCCGATTCCCCCTTAATTATCTTTGCAACTTGAAAAAGTGTTGATAGTTAAGTACTGCCATATCAATTTTGATAAATTTTGAAGCTAATGGTTTGTTCCCATCCAACTCCTTAATATCTTACTCTTCTTATCCATCACAATTATATTTAGTAAGCATAAATTAATAATTTAATGCTTAAATTTATAGGCCAACTTAGATTTAATTTCTGACATTTTTTTAAAAATACACAAATTAAATTCTATAAATATTAAACTTGTCACATATGGTATTTTTAAGAATTAATTAAAAATAATTAACGAATTTGATAATTTTAAAGATTAATTTGTATATTTAAACACTAAAATTAAATAACATATAAATTTTAAAACTAAATTATTAATTTATTCTATTTAGAGAGAGAGAGAGAGAGAGAGAGAGAGAGAATTGCTTTTATATGGTGTTTTTTTTCTTTTTCAAATGACTTATAGGACGTTCTTGATGTGATAAGAAAAATGAAACTTTAGAGAACAGTATTTTATTGAGAATTATGGATTTATGCATGATTTATGCGTGGCAGTGTAATTTCTCTTTTAAATTTGTAGTTAGCATGTAATTATTTAAATTTCATTAATATTTTTATGGAATAACATATTTTAACTTGTTTACACATATGTATTCTATTTTAAAAAAATATACAAACCTTTTTTATATTTTAAAATATGTTATTATTTAATTATTTTTAAAGATATGCATAATTATTAATTAATTTATCATTAATTATTTTTTAAAAAATGTGTAATATATGTTTATATATTTCTTAATAACTAATTTTATTTATTTATTTCTTACAAAACTATAGGATATGTATGTGAAGGAGTTGATTACAGGAATTACGAATATGATGCCATCTAATGTATGTTAATACGTTCGATTATTATTATTATTATTATTATTTTGGGCCTATAGGTAAGTTTTGTCTTTGTAAGGTACTGTTTGTTTATTTAATAAAAAAATGAAAAAAAAATAGAAAAAAAAAAACGCCCTCCTTTCAAGCAGCCATGTAAATATTAAATATTTTGCCATGATTGGTCCAAAGTGGTACAGCCAAAATACAGAGTCTGGTTTTTTTTATTCTTCCATCTTCTGTTCTGAACTATATAATGCGTATGCAGTCTAAAAATTGGAGTAACATTTACCGGTTTAGTTATTTCCATGAGACTTATATTTTTATTTTAAAAAAATCTTAAAGAAATTTATATTTTGTAATTTTATTTTTAAAACTTATAAATAATTTATTCAATGTAATACAAATTATTAAAAATTTAAATAACTATTTATAAAAACTAGAAAAAAATTAGTGTAGTTTTTTTTTGGGTAACAATGAAGGAAAAACACTCAACAACCAAAAAACTACAAAACAAAGCCGGTAGTCCCTAGAGAAAACAATAAGGATTTTTTTTTTATATATAAATGACAATAATTATATGACCTAATTATAAATTTAGTACATTATCTTTAAAATATAACCCAAAAAAATCCTCTATTCTTTTACCAAAAAATGACAATATTAAATGTCTATAACCTTTAATGCTTCAATCACCCCGGAAAAGTAAATAGTCTTACTTTAACACTTAGGTGTAGTTTTTTTTTTTTTTTTCTGGCTCTTTCAATCTATCAAAGACTACATTTCAAGATGCTGTATGATTTCCATGAAGATTGGAGATAGTTAAGTGCTGTTAGAGCATCTACAATGGTGATATCCACTTAGGTTGTTTAAGTGGGTCCTACAATTATCACATCATCATTTTTTCCTTTAAGCAACTCCACAGTATTTTAAGTAATTCTGGACTCCAATAGTGCAACTCTCAAAAATTCACTAAATAATTCTCATAAATTATTTTACATTTTTATATTTTAATTTAAAATATAATTAATTTATATTTTAATTTTAAAATAATAAATACATAAAAAAATTTTAAATATTATTTTGAATAATAATATTTTAATATAAAATTTTAAGTAAAATAAAATTTTTAATATAAATTTTAAAATAATAAATATATAAATAAAATTTTTAAAATAATATAAATTTATTTTTAATAATATTAATTAAAAATAATAAAATATATAATAAAATATTATATTTTATATTTAAGCACCGTTGCTTACTGAAGCAACAGTGCTTAAATATTTTCTCTTCTTTCATGCCACCGTGGACAAAAGTCCATGGTGTGTCAGGCTAAGGAACTCCAACGGGGGTTAAGCAACCCCTGCTGGAGATGGCCTTAGAGTTAAACTTTAAATAATAATCAAAAACAAAAATGAGAGCATAGGTGTTAAATTAAGAGAAGAGTTCCTTATGACAGTGTAATTAGAATATTAAAAATACAAAAGTTAACATTTCTTTTTTTTTTTTGAAAAATTAAATGACTATTTTGTAAAATTTTGAAGTTGCTATACTAAAATTATAATTAGGTCATTGTTAAGAGTAATAACATTTTTAGATGTTGTTGTTTTAATTAAAACTCGCAAATGTACGAATCCATTAACTAATTGGAGAGTCGCTAGTGTAGGTTTCAGCTTTTTTAACCTAAATTTTTCATACACAGAATAAGAAAATAAATTCACATTTGTTCCTAAATTAAGTAAAGTTCGGTTAATCACATGATCATCTATAACACAATAAATTGTATGATAATTATGATCTTTGTACTTGACATGAGTTTTTTATTGAATTATAGAGCTCACTCGTTTGGTCAAAAATATATTTTTTAACATTGGTTTTCCTTTACACTATGTAAAGATCTTTTAAAAGTTTTGGGCAAGTAGATACTTATTTAATAGCATCATGAAAATAAATGTTTATGCTAACTTACTAAAACACTTTTAAAATGTCACTATGTTAAGTACCTTTCTTGATTGGTGGAAGTCTTTGTGGGAATGGTGTTTTGTGGACACAAGGTGTAGGTTTACTTTCGTTCACACTTGAGTCATTAATCTTTAATTTTGCACGATGACTCTTATTTTTAGGTTGTGGCATGTGAACATGGTTGTCAATGGCCTTTCCAAATCTAAGTATTGTTATAGCCTTCACATTTTCATTAAGAATTGTTAATGATCCTACTTCAAATTGATCCTTAGAATTAGGAATAGATTGACTAAAGAATTTCCCTTTCTCCCTCTATCATAAGGCATTGACTAATTAACCCAATTGTGTTTCAAATTTTGAAATAGCTTGAGTTTTAGATTGTAAAACTTGTTGGGTTGATTACATGAATTGTTGCAAGGTATCTTCTAGAGAAAGTCTTATTTGTTGTGATGCTCTGAAAGAAGGAGCATATTGAGAAACTAAAGGATATGAGTTAGAAGGAGCAAATTGTTGTCCACTTTGGTTCATTGAAGGCTAATTTTGTCTCTATGAAATGTTTGGGAGATTCCTCTAATTTAGATTATATATGGATGAAAATGGACTGTCTGACGATTTTCCTTAACACTGAAGAGTTAGCTTGCTTAAAGAATGCCTCTTGGTAAGCTAGTATAGATGGACAAAATTGTGTAATGTGAAATATACTAAAACATAAGATAGTATTGGTAGAAGGGTACAAATTTTGGCTTAAAGTTAACACTTCTACCTTTCTAGTAAGGCTAACTAAGACAATTCTCATATCTGTATTATCACTCACTTCATAAACTCCTCTTCTTTTTTGGGGTTTGAGATTTCATATCATTTAGATCTATACAATTCCAATATTGAGAGTTTTAAGACAATAATTCTAAGGATCTCTAAGTTTCAGCTTCATTTAATTGTAAAAACCTTCCACTATGCATGCTCTGGATCATTTGGCTATTTGATAGAGTTAAACCATCGTAGAAATATTTCACAAGTTTCTTAATTTTTAAAACCTTGATGAGGATACTTCAAAAGAAGGTCATTAAATCTTTTTCAACACTCAAAAATTGTTTACCCTTTTTTTTGGAAAAAATAAGATATTTCTCTCATAAGGGCATCAATTTTAGACATGAGAAAATTTTTTACTAGAAACTTATTTACTAATTGATTCCAACTAGTAATAGTTCCTATAGAGAGAGAATTTAACCTAACTTTAATTTTATCTTTAAATGAAATTAAAAAAAATTATTCTAAATCTAACTGACTCATCATTAAAATTCTGGAAGTGAAATGTCGAGCATAATTGAAGAAATTCTTTAATATATATGTATGAGTCTTCTTTCTCTAATCCATAGAACGATGAGAACAATTGGAGTATGGCTAGTTTAAGTTTAAAGTGAGTTGCATTAATTTATAGTAACACTATACAAGAAAGAGTACTTGATATGACAAGTGAGAAATATTTCATAAGATTTTTCTCGTACACAACTTGTTCCTCTATTTTTTTATTGTGTCCTAACAAAATCTAATGTTTCAAGTCTTGCACTAATGGATAACTTTAAGCTTTTCCTAACCAAACGATTATCTTTATCACATTCCCAAACATACATAAACTAAAAAAATTAAAATTGAAAATAAATTGTTTCGTAATTACAAAAGAGAAGCTAACTATACAATATTAGTAACAAAATGAAAATACCACAAATAGACAAAAAAAAATGTTAGTAATAATGGGTTGTGTCTTATCAATAGATTTTCATAAAAATGTGGATGAATCACAATGGTATCCCTTAAAATCCATACTACTTAGGCACTTTTAGCCTTCTTTATAGAATATACTAATTTTACGCACTCAAATTACCACACTAATTTTCAAGAAACAATTCTTTACATTAGGAGAAAAAGTTTCTATGCAAAGAATAAACAAATACTCTAAATTATAACTAGTAAAAAAAATTATACTTAATTAACTGAATTCAAATAGCTTTTCTATCACAATCTCTGACAACAGTTCCAAAAATTTATTATTGTTTTAATTAAAACTCGTAAATACACAAATCAATTGGAGTGTAAATTTAGCGGTATGTGAGGTTGATTCCACAATGATTTCCAATTGAAAAAAAGACTCTAATTTAGACTCAAAATGAAAAATTCTAACTTAGTTGACAAAATGTTTGTTTTGTGAAAATAACATTAAACTAAGTATGCAAGAAACTTATGTTCTTAAAGGAAATTGGAATGTATTCAAAGTAAAGATACATGATAAGGTTAGGGGATCTACTTTTGGTATATTAAATAACGACAAACTCAATTCTTTTATTACTCAAATGTAATTCTCACATGAACAAAGTTCTATTCGGAAGATATGTTAACTTAAGTTTACTTTGGTTTATATATGAATCACATTTGTCTCATTTTTATTGTATTACTGATACTTAAGTCATTCTTGTAAAATGAATTCAAGTATACGTTATGCCAATCATTATATTGTCTACAATAAATAAAGATTGATTCAAGTATTTATTGTTATAAATATTGTCTACAATTGATCAAGATTCACACTTTACAAGATTAAAGATAAAATGGTGTGAAAGGAAGAAGATTAATTAACTCAAAGCCAGCCATTAAAAATAACAACATGAAGTAGGCAACAAAGCCAACTATTAATTCACAACATAAGAATATGAAGAAGTAAATACAACATCAAATATAAATTAACTTTGAATTTTTAATCAATAGTTATAGAAATCATTATTTTCTTACCAAGAGTTTCACCATTTCACCTTATCATATGAAGATTAGTTATCTATGCTCAAAGTAGGAAAATAAAATTAAAGATGAACAAATATAATGATATTATAAAAGAAACTTAAGAATAACAAAATATCTAAAGAAAGAATAATATTACATTCACTTATAACCAAAAGCCTCCTTCCAGACTCTCCCCTCTAGCTCACAACATACCTCTATTTATAGTTACAATTGGGGAAGGAAGGGTAATTTCAATAATGATAGGTAACAAAGTTGCATCAGTCACTATTGACACTCTTGAAACTCCTCACATGAACTAAAAGTAATCTTTGAATTATACAGTAAAATCCACCGAATTTGCTATCATGTGAAAACAGAAGTTGTATAAAATTTTGTTGGTTTTTTAGAATGGTATAACACATTCGTATTAGATACGTATTTTGTGAGTTCTGGTCAAAATACTGGAGTAAGATTGGATTGAACTATAATAACAAGTAGATTCTCTTCGAACCCAATTTTAGCCTGTTTAACGTCAAAATTTTAAAATTACTTTGAAATACAAGTTTGAAGCTGATTAATTCTTCTTTTCATAGAACAAAGAATCACATTAATTTGAATTTTGGATAAGAAGTCATGCCCATTTTTCTGACTAAAGTATTTATTTTTGATCGTTCGACATTGGGTATTCTATCTTGAATTTCTAAATGTTTCTGTTCTTTTAGAAATGTGATCATAAAATAAGATTAACTTGATGCACATACCTAGCTACCAGGATGCTTCTCAAGAATCAATAATATATGTCTAATGACTCATTACTCTACCATCTTTAATAAATTTATTTTATCTTCTAAATTTATAGACATTATTCTTAAAGAACGATAAATTTATTTTGATTCTTTCAATTGAGTCTATTTTTTATTCTTCATTTCAATTGTAAAAAAAAATAGACAAAGTAAAAAATAAATAAAATAAATAAATACTTAAATGTGATAAAAAGATAAAATAAAAATATTTAATTTATAAATATAAAACTCACTCATCATTAGGTTATAAAAATATGTAAATTAAACTAATTATGAATAAATATATAAAATACATTTTTTTAGTAAAATCTACGCCTAACTTCTTAATTTTTTTATTGATGATTGGTTAATTAGTCTATTTCTTAATAAACCTGATCTATTTAGAAATGTTTCTAGATGATCGAAAAAAAATAAAACTCACAAATTTCAAATTTTGTCCAATTATTAGAGTGCCACATACTTAACTAAGAGTTTTGGCTTCTCTAATTGTTTTTTATATTAATTATATAATAAAAGTCAATAATAAAAATTATAATTTAAATACAAATTGAGCATGAGGAAACTTGGACAGCTGTCCAACAAATCTAGAAGCTTTGACAGATGTTATTAATATTTAATTGGACTCTGTTCAATAAAAGAAATTATATAGACTTAAAAGAAGACCCAACAAAAAAAATGTTTAAATAGCTTTTTATAAAGTCCTTTAGCCAGAATGGGACTCACCAGAAGACAAAAAGACATGATAGGACCCCCTTTCCATCGATTCATGGAAAATTTGTTTGTTTAGAAGAAATTCGAACACATGCACACAATAATTATTCACTTTAGGTATTATTATTAAAGTTAGAAAAGAAAAACTATTTTTTAATTTCATGCCTGACAAAGATGAGGAAGCATTCATAAAAAGCATTGTCAGACAATCCAATTTATTACAGGTTGGCACTTTAACATATGCAGAAATATGTAGTTTCGTATTTTTATGCTGATCGAAGAGTTAAACATATATTGCAATCAGTCTGAGAGCTATTTTGTTTTTCCCCTATTTTATATTTTTTTAAAACATTTTTATTAAAATAACACTTTTAGGTTGAACAAAAATAAATCTTTCATCTAAAAAATATAAACACGTTATACACACACACACACACACAATCTTAAAATATATATATTTATTAGCTACCTATGTCTAACCCATTTAGACAAACTTGAATGAACTTAATTTTAATTATCAAAGCTGATCTTATAAACAAACTAAAAGGACTGACTTATGAGCCCAAGTTTTTCTTGAAAAAATACATCACGAGACATTATTTTGAAATATAATTCTATAAAAAAACCGAGAAAATAATATTATAAAGAATATTGTCCATTATCTTATTGATGAAATTACGTGTACAATTCTAAAGCTTCTAATTTGTAAGTGTGTTTATTATAGCTAAACTTTGTTCTTTATGCCGAGGGGGAGGAAACTTCACTGATCATATCTTCCAAAGATATTCATTTACAGAAAATCCTCTAGATTGAAAAAGGGAGCAATGAGGAATCGAGTCCACCTGCCTTAAAACTATTGATACTTACACTTGGAGAGAAAAGTGTTATTTAAACCGAAACACTTAGACAATATAAGGAATATATCTTCTTTTTTGGATAGTCTTTCATGAAAACATAAAGATACATGCAATATTAAGTACATAAATCATATTCAACATAAGACAAGAGCAGGCGAATAAACATGGAATACAACAAATTCAACCTGCGCTTATGAAAAAATTGAGGACAAGAGATGCACAGAGAAAAGAGACAATACGTTCATCCATTGAACGCTTAGATTTTCATCATTCTCAATCGAAAAATGTTTGAAGAAAATAAAATAAAAACTTTCATGGAAAAGCATTACATCTATCGCCTTCTCTGAGGGCTAAGTCTTCTACCCATAGCATCAGCAACAAATGAAGAATGCAGCTATAAATCCAATCAAGAAATGTTGCACATCTTGAAAATCCGTAGCTTTTTTTGTTTTTTGTTTTTAAGAAACTTCTCAAAAAGAAAGGGAAAAACTTTCACCAAGAAAATCTTCCAGAGAAAAGGAGAAAACTCTTTCGAGGTGAGGAGAAAAAAATAAAACCTACCATGCGAGTCACAAGAAAAGTGAAGAGAGGAGGGGGCTGTCATCACTAAAAACACAACAACAACAGAACAGTTACACAAGATCGCTATGTCCAACAACTAAAACTCGGTCACGACATCAACAACACAACACATTACATTACAGACTGCAAACCATACTACTAGAAGATCTTCTCCTGTCACTACTAAAACCATAATCCTCTGGCTTTAGATGATTAATTATTCGATACTATACAATATACTTGCTTATATGTACCAAACATGCCACGCCAGCCAGCTATATTTAATGTTTGGCATTCAGCTATTGCTTATTCAGTGAGTGGGGTTACAAGCACGCAACCCAACTTTGACACCGTAATAGCCGAAACTTGGAAATCTGATCATTTGAGTAAATCTTGAAGCTTGTGACAGAAACTATCAATATAAATGGAGTCTAAATTGTTGCTGAGTAAGAGGGTTCTCAATTTAGCATGATTTGCTTTGACCTCCCTACCAACCTCACTCTCCTCATCCATCACAATTCTCACAGCCTTGCACACGCTCTCTTTTGTGAACAACCCATCTTCTTCCCCTTTCTCCACTTCAACTCCAGCCTTGAAGCTTTTGCTTATCATCCTCGCATTGATTATCTGATCAAACATATTAGGTAATAACACCAGCTGACACTGGCTCACCAAGGCCTCTAGCATAGACCCTGATCCACAATGGGTAATGAAGCATCCCAAAGATGGGTGTTCCAAAATCAATTGCTGCTGTACCCATCCCCCATATACAACTCCTCGCCCTTTAACCCTTTCTTCAAACCCTTCTGGAAGAGCTGTTTCAACTGACTCAAATCCAATTGGCGGTTTCAGTGCTGCCAGAAATGGAAACCCACATAGCTCAAGACCCAGAACCAATTCTAGGAATTGATTGTTCTGTAATATGCATTCGCTTCCAAATGCGCAGTAAATTACTGAACCATTTTCGTGCCCTCCAAGCCAATGAGCCCATTTTGGCTCTAAAATGGAGTTGGGTGCCTCTGGTATAAGAGGCCCTGAAAGCAAAATAGGCTTCCCATAGATGGTTTCTAGGTAGTCAGCATAAGGACCCTCTAATTCTCTGCAGCTTTTGAACCCAACTGCATCTGAGAAGCGTAAACCAGTTTTGATGCGATCAAACAAACGAATACCACCACCACAGTTCAATTCCTTGAGTCCAGTCAAGGCATGCTTCTCATGGACGTGAAGCTTGATGGAGGAATCAGGGAACCCAAAAGGGGTTTCTTGCATTTCTGTGGATTCTACAAAAGCTGATGCTATTAAACTAATAACCCAGTACTGAACAGACTTGATGCCCAAGCGCCTAGCCAGATCTGGTAGCCAATATGCAGAATCAAAGAGAACGATCTTTGGTTTCAGCTGAAGGAGGAGACGTTCGATTTCCTTCTCAGTATGATCCATAGCAGTCCTGAGAAGTGGAGACAAAGAGGGAGGCACATCTGCAGTTGTCTCAGAACCAAGGGGGAGGCCATCAACGTGAGGAATATTGATAGGGACGAAGGAAATGAGATGTGGGTAGAGGTTTAAATGTTCTAACTTGGCTTGTGTTCTTGTGGGGATGAAGAAGGAGATTCTGTGTCCTCTTTCGGCTAATCTGTTGGAAAGATATAGATATGGTGTGAGGTGACCAATAGCAAACCATGGATACATTGCTATGTGCAAGGGAGGAGCATCCATGGCGGCCTCAAACTTTGAGTGGTTGGTTTGAAATAGCTAAAGCGAGGTTCTGAACCATATAAGTCCAATGGGGTTGCTTAAAGTTGCCGTTACGTCCACGGTGGCATAAAAAATTTAAGCACCGTTATTTCTGTTTAAATAAAAATGTCCACGGTGCCATAAAAAATTTAAAAATCATTATTTCTGTTTAAATAAAAATATCTACAGTGACATAAAAAATTTAAGCATCATTATTTTTATTTAAATAAAAATATCCACGGTGCCATAAAAAATTTAAACACTGTTATTTCTGTTTAAATAAAAATATTTACGGTGGCATAAAAGATTTAAGCACCGTTATTTTTATTTAAATAAAAATAATAATTTTTTGTTATATATTTTTAATTAATATTATTAAAAATAAATTTATATTATTTTAAAAATTTTATTTATATATTTATTATTTTAAAATTTATATTAAAAATTTTATTTTATTTAAAATTTTATATTAAAATATTATTTAAATTTTTTTATATTTAAAATTTTAAAATTAAAATATAAATGAATTAATATTTTAAATAAAAATATAAATATAAATGAATTAATATTTTAAATTAAAATTAAAATAAATATAAATAAAATATAAAAAATATAAAATAATTTTTTAGTAAATTTTTGAGAATTATAAGATTAAAAATTAAAACTATTTAAAATATTATAAAATTATTTAAAAAAATTTATAATATAAGGACATGTTTAGTTTGATAGAATGAAAAGAGAAAAGGAGTGGGAATAAGTGATGCCATCGTTTGGTGTGATGGAATGTGCATTCAATAGAATGCTGCATTCCATTATTTAATGGAAAATCCAATCCTTCGGTTATACATAGGAATGAGATATTCCATCCCAACTTTTCTGCCCAAAGACAATTCAAACCCCGAGGAAAGATCATTTACGTGCATATTTTTTTTTCTTCTTTCCATCTTTTCAGTCCTTCTTCTAGGTCCATCTTCGTGGTTTCTGCTTCTGCTTCAGTTTTCCTTTGCGCCGTCCAACTGATCTTCGTCCATCCTCCACGCCGTTCAACCATATTTCTCCTTCTCATTTTGTTCTGTCTTCTTCGCTTCCTTCTTCTGCGTTCCCTTGCTCTGCTTCTGTGTTCTCTCTTCTTCGCGTCCTTCTTCTGCTTTTGAGGAGTGACTACAATTCAGATCTTGGAATCAAAGCTGCTTCTGCTTCCGCATTTCCCTGCTCTGCATCTGCGTCCTTCTTCTGCTTCTGCATTCCCCTACTCTGCATCTGCGTCCTGCTTCTGCTTCTTCGCGTCCTTCTTCTGCATTCCCCTTCTTCTGCTTCTGCGTTCCCCTGCTCTGCATTTGGATTTGAAATCAAAGCTGCGCGATCTGAGTTTGGCTTGTGGAAGTGCCGCCTGCATCTGGAAGTGCTGCTTTCATTTTGACAATAAGAGCAAACGTGTATAATATTTTTATTTTATAATATAAATAAATAAATATATATATATATATATATATATATATATATATATATATATAAAAGTTAATAAAATCTTTATTATTTTTATTTATTATACTGTTTTTATAATTTTATTTTAAAGTAAACAATATTTTTTAATATAATTTAAATATTTTAAAAATATTTTATAAAAAATAAACACCTAAAAATAAAATAAAATAAAATTATTTAATTGATTTTAAAATGAAAATATAATTTTTTTTACATTTTTATTAATAAAAATATGAAAATATAAATTTTTACAATTTTTTAAAAATAATAATTTTTTTATTTTATATTAAGGGTAATTTAGTCTTTTTACTTATTCTATCTTTTATTTCTTTCATTTTTTTTATTACATACCAAATAAAGTAAAGAGGATTTCATTCCTTTATCCATTCTCACTTCTTTTCTCTTTTTTATTCTATTCAAATTCATTCCACCGAAGCAAACGGCCCTAATATCTGTGGAATTCAATTAAGTATCACGTGATGGCCTAATGCGTGCGCAGTCTAATCAAATAATTGGGGAGAGAGGAGACTTATGAATGAATCTGAAAATACTCTTTTCATTTAAAAATTAGAGTAATATTTAGTTGTTTAGTTATTTACATTTTTTTTTGTGTAAACTCAATTTATTATATTAACTATAAAATAAGAGTCACTAACAAAAATTATGATTTAATACCATTAATTAAATTATTCTTTCAAACTAATATATTTATTTCGATTCTCTCTATTATTTTAAATATATATATAAATTTATTTAAAAAATAAGAATAAAATATATTTTTATTAATAATTTTGTTATATTATTAAAAATATACAAACAAATTTTTATTAAAAATAAAAATAAAAATAACATATTATCTAATCTTTTTATTAATATTTTTTTATACAGTTACTTTTTGTATTATAAAAATATATATAAATTTCTTTTAAAAATAAAAAAATATATATATTTCAACTTAATGTAAATATTTTTTTATAAAAAAAATAAATAAATAGATAAAATATCAGTCTCTCTCACGTGCACATGTAAGTCAATTTAGGCTGCTTTAATACCACATGTCTCAATATTAAAAGATCAAACTAATTGAAAGAATTCGGATTAGTGAAATTATTGAGATTCACAACTTACACTGCTTCATTCCAGATTTATAAATTTATTACAATCCATTGAATCTCAGCTTTAAGAGGGTATTTGGTACTCGGACACCTTTTATAATTAGAAATGTAATTCTAAAAAAAATGGCCAAAATGATTTAGTTGGTTTAAAATAATTTTAGGAATATTTTATGAAATTATTAATGATGTTATATATGGTTTAATCACAATATTCTTGAAAATTTTAAACATTTTTTCAAATAATTTTAATTATTTTTATTGAAAATTGAAAATTATTCATGATTTGATATTAGAAATGTAATGCCCCCAATTTACGTTACGTAAAATAATTTTTTTTTTTTTTTGCAATCAGATATTCTCCATAAAGATGCACAATTCAATTCTTTGTCATTTCCTTCATGTCTACACAATATACAGATCAAGTCTATAAATATTAAAGTACAACAGAAACAAAAATCTTGTCTGTAGCGTTCAGAGCGCTCTAGAATACAAATACAGCATAATTCAAAAACCGTGAGCTTTGGAAGCAACGTAAACTCACCGACAGAATATGTCACCTAACTGATCACCTATCTGCAGAATCAAACTTTATATTCTCATCTAAAAAATGTGAAAATATCGTGTAGTGAGTTTGACAACTCAGTGAGTAAATAATTTCTTCTATGATCTCTTAAGTCAGCATATGGATGTACTTATATTTTAAAATTTGTTACATAGATAATACAGTTCAAAAGTACATTCATATGGGACCCGTATTTCAAATATTCTCAATTTAAAAGATATTCAGATATCCAAAACCATATACAGCACAATATGATTATTAAACAAATGTTATGCTCAGTTGTATAATCTATAATAAAATATTAAGATTTAGATATATAATCATCACTTTTAATGCACCTGCCTCAATCGACGATCTGGTCAATGCAATAAAAACATAACTTATTTGCTATACGCATATTGACTGATCGACTACAATCATAATAAGTTATCAGGGAATGTGAGTACATCACCCTCCTGCCACCCTACATTACCACTGTCACCTGGTTGGAGCGGCCCTCCCCTGGCTCACTCAAGTTAATAGGGCGTCCCCTATTTGGTACCGTCACAAGCCATACAACCCGTCGATATTCATCCATACATATAAATACATATAAAATTATCAAGCAAATCGCCATGAGCTTTACGCTTGTCATATTTATCAAGCAACTGGCCATGAACTTTACGCTTGCCATTTAATTTCATTTATAATATGACATGCATCATTTTCACAAGTATATAGCTTTACAAATCAATGTATCATGCACATAATAATTACTTTATTAAATAATGATAAATACATTTAGAACCACATATTCAAGGAGTTCCAAAATCTATTTCTAAAACCATACTCTTCTTGAAATATGTGCCAGTTCGTAAGCAAAATAAATATTTTAACACATTTCAAAAATTTATGATAGCATAGTTGTAAACAAAAACAATTATAAATTTATAGTTCAAGAAGAGCATGAGGTAAGTTATAGAAAGAATTATCTACTCATAGGATAAGGGCTCCAGATTGGACAGTCCTAAAATGCACTTTTTCAATCCATATTTGACTAAACAGACTTCAAAAATGTGTCCAGAGAGTCCAAAAATTAAGAAAATGACTTCGAAAAGTGATCACTATTTATGGCCGGAAAGCACTATTCATCGCCGAAAAATACTATTCACCAAGAACAAAAAGTTGTCAGATAGCTGAAAAAATTCATATTTAAAGGTTTATCTAACTTTTGAATTTATCTACAGTGTCAGATTTCTAATTTAAGGTCTCTAAGTAAGAGTTTCAGAGTTTACTTTTTTCTGAGATTTTTTACTTCCGATTTACGGCGATTCTACTGCTGATTTGAGAAATTGTTCAGTCAAAATCGTAATATTCTCCGTCCTGAATCAAGTGGTACATTTAATTTTGATATTAGAGGCCTGTAGACACTCCAGATTTTAAAAAAAATGAAAGTTACTATTCACACTATTCATTCTCTTCTATTTTCACATTTTGGTTTCCGTCTCCCCTCCTCCTTTTCTTTATTCTTTTTAATAATAATAATAATAATTATTTAATAATTAAATAATATAATTTTATTTTATATACATTCATATAAATACCGTTTTCATCATAAAACATCCCCAAAATTTCTAAAAATTTACATTTTTATAAACATTTAGTTAAACTCTTAAATCATGATTTTTTCTTGATAAAAATTTTAATAAAACAAATCACAAAATAAATATCTTTATACATAATAAAAGAAAGAATATTTCCAAAAATATAACAAAAATTTATTAAATGCCAATATAATTATTTTAAGCAAAACAATAATTACTTTAATTAAAAGTATACTTGCTTTTAACATAACATAATCATTTTTAAACAAATAAAAATATATATTTTTTATAGCAAAACATTATTATTTAAAAATAAAAATTACGGGATGTTACATTTTCCCCCCTTAAGAAATTCGGTCTCCGAATTTCAAACTATTATACCACATGTAGGGAATAAAATCAAGGCATAATTCGAAGTTACTAACCTTATTATTCAAAAATATGTGGGTATCTAGTGCGCATATCATTCTCTCTTTCCCAAGTAGCTTCCTCTGAAAAGTGATTCTACCACATCACTTTCACCGTTGATATTTCTTTTGAATGTAATTTCTTCACTTTTATATCTACTATAGTCACTGATTTTTTCTCATATGACAAATCTTTGTCTAACTGAATTTCTCGACATTGAATAACATGTGTTAGGTCTGGTAGATATTTTCGTATCATAGACACATGAAAGACTAGATGAACATTACTCAATTCAGGTGGTAAAGTCAAACGGTAAACTACTAGGCCGATCCTATATACCGTGGATTTAATTTTACTCAACTCACTCACCCATTAGGAGACCTACAATGTTTCATGTAAAACTTTAAATGGTGTCATTATATATTGGCCTGATAATTACTGATATAGCAAGTTCAACTAGGAACCAATAGCTTCTCTCAACTTTTACTAAAATTATATAAAGATTCCTGAATAGCACTTCTAAAATAAAATATTCAATTTTTACTTGCTGACATATCGAACAACAAAAGAAATATCACATTTATATTTTTTTTACTATTATACTAGTACAATTCTTTCATATCTTAGTATATCCCATCAATATTCAAAATCAATAGCTTTTTTGTTGTCTAAAATCTCCTTTCTCAACAATTATTCACATTCCAATCTCAACATAATTCACATCCTCGATACATCCTAGATACTAGACTTAACTTAGCATGATATAAACTCTTAGTACAAATACCTTGATCACTTTACATTATTTTCAAACATAGTTTTCAAATTATTCTCTTTTCTTTTCTCAACTACATTAGGTAAACTTAGATGTTCTTCATACCTTAATACTTAATCAGTATATACTATAAACTCATTATTCTTTCTAATTTACATATAATCTGTCAACTTACACAATTATACATACTTGATATAAAGAATTTTTTTAACTACGTTCTTTGTTAGATCAATTCTTTCAAAATCTACATATTTCCAAATTAAAAGTTCAAAAATTAATTTAAATCCCACTTCCCATATTTTATTCCTCAAGAACTTCAACACCACTAATCCTCTTAATTACATTCGTCAAAACACCATAAGGTCATAATCCTTTTATTCCTTTCAAACTTTTTATTACTTTAACCTACTAACCACTTAGACACCATAATAACTGATTTTCAAAAAAAAAAAATTAACTCTCTTGTAATAAAGAAAAGAACTTTGCATTTAATGCCAAACATTAATAATGGAAAATGCAGTAGAATAGATGAAAAGCATAATAGAGAACGGTGCTCAAATAGAAAGTCAAAAATTTGGACAAAGCATTGAAAGAAAATTAAAATCGGTGGCCGTAATTCTTGAAAATCTGTAAACAAAATCTAGCTATTATTTTGGCAAAAATCGATGGCTGCAAATTTTGAATATATGTGCCAAAATCTACTTTAAAACTGTTGATATTCAGTGGAAAAGAAACATTTTGAACTTATAAAAGTCTGTAAAAATCAAAGAATACATAGTTAACTCGTAGGATGCAGTTGATTGCTTCAAAATAGATGTAATCAATCAATTGTAAAATAAATTAGTCCAAATTAAAAATTCTCAAAATAGCTAATCAACTTAATAATACTGATAATCGACTGACAAGAACATTGAGAAAATAAAATAAACTGTTTGATTGTTCCTCTTCAACAATTAACTTGTTTTCCTTTTTACTCTTTGTTTTTTACAATTATGCCTATCACCTACAACTTTCCTACAAGAATCAAGACATCAATGTTTCATCAAGTACAACAAGGAAAAGATAAATTTCTGGTGATATCTTAACCTTATTCTCTTTATATGCCTAATATGAGCGACTATCACAACTACTGTACATATATATGCTTGCCATCATTTTTGAAAATTTCACCTTCAATTTAACTTATATCCACCAATCACTCACATAACTGTTCTAATTATTTTCGGTCTATTCGCATAGCTATCATAAGTATGCTCTTCTCTGAGTTCTATAAATGCTTACATTAGTATCTTTACCTTCATACTCAAAGTTAGGGTGAGTGTAGTTATGGAGGGAACCACATTTTATCAGTTTCAAAATATTTGTTTCTTTTGTGGTTTTAGTCCTGGAAAAGATGGAGAGTATATGAAAGCTGCACAAAACCTAGGTATGGTGCTGGCTAGGAGAAAGATTCATTTAATTTATGGTGGAGATAACTGTGGATTAATGGGGTGTGTGTCTACAGCTACACATGTAGGAGGATGTCAAGTTCTAGGTATTATTCTTACAGCTCTAACTGCATCCAACATTATAGGAAAGACAATTAGAGAAGAGTTTAGGGTAGCTTCCATGCATGAGCGCATGGCTAAAATAATGAGCAATGTTGATGCCTTCATTGCCTCACCAGGTGGTTTGATACTTTAGAAGAAAGTTTCCAAATAGTTTCTTGGACACAACTGAATATGCATCACAAACCGATAGGTTTGTTAAATGTTAACCATTTCTTTGATGTTTTGTTGTCTTTTCTTGATCAAACTGTAGAACAGAGGTTCATCTCACACTCAGCACGACGAATTCTCATCTCTGCTTCAAATGCTGAGGAGTTGATTGATGCTTTACAGGCATTTGTTCATGTACCTGATCCAACTATGGCTCAAATAGAATGGACGGCAGACAACTGCAGGAAGCACAAATTGAATCTGGATCTTCATCTTTAAATGTAGTAAGACGTAGTCATTGTTGTACCACTTTTACTTTCTTAGAATCTACTTGGATACCATCTTTACCAACCATACTCCCTTAGAGTTGATAAAACTATCTTTAGATGTTGCTTATGATCCTCTGAACTCTTGAAATATTATAGTATATCATCAATAAATATAATAACAAATTGATCCAAGGATGACTTAATTATTATTCATTAAATCTATGATTGCAGTTGGGGTATTTGTTAAACTAAATGACATAACCAAGAACTCATAATGCCCATAATGAGTCTTAAAAGATTTTTTTTGAATATTCTCTTCTCTTATCCTCAATTAATGATACTCATATCTCAAATCAATTTTTGAAAAAAATATTGAGCACCTTGTAATTGGTCAAACAGATCATCTATACGAGGTCATGAGTATTTATTCTACACTATCACCTTATTTAACTGTCTATAATCTACGTACAATCGCAACGATCCATCTTTTGTTTTTCACAAATAGTATTGGAGCTCTCCAAGAAGGAGTACTAGGGTATAAGAATCTCTTGTCCAACAAGTCTTACAACTAATTCTTCAATTCCTTGAGTTCAGTCGTTACCATTCTATATGAGGGTATAGACACTGGTTGGATTTCAGGAAATAAATCAATACCAAATTCTATTTTACGTTTCAAGATAATCTTGACAATTTCTCAGGAATTACATCAGAAAATTCTCTAACCACTGGAACTTGATTTACACTGGTATACTTTATATCAACATCTCCCATTACTACCAAATATCATTGGCATCTTTTTATAATAACTTATGAGCTCTTAAAGTAAAGATTAAATTACTGGGTACCTCACTACAATCTCCTTGTATCTAGAAGAAAGATTCTCTGGGAATATTAAACTTAATCATCTTAGGATTACATTTTAAATTGGCATGACATGATGACAATCAATCCATTCTCAATATCACATCAAAGTCTACCATATCTAGATAACTGGTAAAACGGATATCATATTCAGAAACAATCATATTTGAAATTTATCTTAATTTTTTAAATTCTCTGGCACTCCTATCCCTTTCATTTTCAGACAATAATTAATCTATAGATACTTCTTAAGATGCCACGATATTCAATCAATTTTATACTAGAAAATTTAGCAACTTGGAATGGAAAGGAAATTGAGACCCTATAGAATCCCTTAACAGCACCTGAAGTATAAATATGTCCGACTCATATCCATACTAAAGGTCTTACTAAAGAATCTTTTACTTCGATAGCTACAGGAAAACCTAATGCTCTGATACTAACTTGTAACGCCCCCAATTTACGTTACGTAAAATAAATATTTTTTTTCCGCAATCAGATATTCTCCATAAAGATGCACAATTCAATTCTTTGTCAGTTCTCTCATGTCTGCACAATATACTGACCAAGTCTATAAACATCAAAGTACAACAGAAATGAAGATCTTGCCTGTAGCGTTTAGAGCACTCTAGAATACAAACACAGTATAATTCAAAAATCGTGAGCCTTAGAAGCAACGTAGACTCACCCACAGAATATGTCACATAACTGATCATCTATCTATAGGATCAAACTCTATATTCTCATCTAAAAAATGTGGAAATATCGTGTAGTGAGTTTGAAAACTCAGTGAGTAAATAATTTCTCCTATGACCTCTTAGGTCAGCATATATATGTACTTATATTTTAAAATTTGTCACATAGATAATACAGTTCAAAAGTATATTCATATGGGACCTGTATTTCAAATATTCTCAATTCAAAGGATATTCAGATATTCAAAACCATATGCAACACGATATGATTATTAAACAAATGTTATGCTCAGCTATATAAGCTATAGTAAAATATTAAAATTTGGAGATAAAATCATCACTTTTAATGCACCTGCCTCACTCGACGATCTGGTTAATGCAATAAAAACATAACTCATTTGCTATACGCATATTGACTGATCAACTACAATCATAATAAGTTATCAGGGAATGTGAGTACATCACCCTCCTGCCCCCCCCACATTACCACTGTCACCTGGTTGGAGTGGCCCTCCCCTGACTCACTCAGGCTAATAGGGATCGGTACTGTCACAAACCATACAACCCATCGATATTCATCCATACATATAAATATATGTAAAATTATCAAGCAAATCGCTATGAGCTTTACGCTTGTCATATTTATCAAACAACTCACCATGAGCTTTACGCTTACCATTTAATCTCATTTATAATATGACATGCATCATTTTCACAAGTATATAGCTTTACAAATCAATGCATCGTGTACATAATAATTACTTTATCAAATAATGATAAATACATTTAGAACCATATATTCAAGGAGTTCCAAAATCCATTTCTAAAACCATACTCTTTTTGAACTATGTGCCAGTTCGTAACCAAAATAAATATTTTAACACATTTCAAAAATTTATGATAGTATAAATAGTTATAAATAGAAATAATTATACATTTATAGTTCAAGAAGAGCATGGGATAAGTCATAGAAAGAATTATCTACTCACAGGGTAAGGGCTCCAGATTGGACAACCCAAAAATGCACTTTTTCAATCCACATTTGACTAAACAAACTTCAAAAACGTGTCTGAAGGGTCCAAAAAAAAAGACTTTCGAAACTTGTCACTATTCATGGCCAAAAAATACTATTTACCGCTGAAAAATACTATTCGTTGCCGAAAAATACTATTCACTAAGAACAAAAAGTTATCAAATAGCCAAAAAAATTTATATCTTAAGGTTTATCTAACTCTTGAATTTATCTACGGTGTCAGATTTTCAATTTGTAATTTTCAAGTAAGAGTTTCAGAGTTTACCTTTTTTCTGAGATTTTCTACTTTTGATTTACGGCGATTCTACGGCTGATTTGAGAAATTGTTCGGTCAAAATCGTAGTATTCTCCATCCTGAATCCAGTGGTACTCTTAGTTTTGAGATCAGAGGCCTGTAGACACTCCAAATTTAAAGAAAAAAATGAAGATTACTATTTACACTATTCATTCTCTTCCATTTTCACGTTTTGATTTTTGTCTCCCCTCCCTCTTTTCTTTATTCTTTATAATAATAATAAATATTATTTAATAATTAAATAATATGATTTTATTTTATATATATTCATATAAATACTATTTTTCATCCTAAAACATCCCAAAAATTTCTAAAAATGTACATTTTCATAAACCTTTAGTTAAACTCTTAAATCAAGATTTTTCCTGATAAAAATCTTAATAAAACAAATCACAAAATAAATATCTTTATATATAATAAAAGAAAGAATATTTCTAAAAATACAACAAAAATTTATTAAATGCCAATATAATTATTTTAAGTAAAATAATAATTATTTTAATTAAAAGTATACTTGCTTTTAACAGAACATAATCATTTTTAAACAAATAAAAATATATTTTTTTATAAAAAAATATTATTATTTAAAAATAAAAATTACGGGATGTTATATGAAAAATATAATAACTCGTAATTCTGAATTTAGCAGCAGAAAATAAATTTGAAAGCATTTAAAAAAGTGATGATAATAGATAATCGGTAAGGAAAGAAAAAAAAACACTAGAGAAGTGGAGGCCGAAGAGCAATATTGTTTGTTTTTTTAAAAAAATTTAGTGAAATTAATTTTATATTAAAAAATGTAAAATAATCCGTACCACTAAAAAAATGCATTTCCATATTAAGTCAATAATAACTAAGTTTAATGAGTTTCAACAAGAAGTGGAGAGGAAACAAAAATATTACATATAATGCATCACACCCAAAAAAAATGATGGGGAAAGAATCCGATGTGAAAAGAGAAAGAAAATTCAGCTTGAAGCTTACTTGGGCTAACATGTTGCATTCAAAGTACTAAATTTTATTTTGATATATCATTTCAGTGACTCTATAAATAAAAATATTTTAAAATTTTCATAGAAATAAAAAAATTTTAAAAAAACATTTCAAATAATTTTAATTTTTAAAATTTTTTAAAGATTTTAACATAATATTAATGATATAGATATATAAAATTATGTTAAATTAATTTAAATTAATTTTTATAATTAAATAGTAATTAAACATGTTACTATAGTAGACATTCTGACTCAAATTTCAGCAATAATCTCTTTCTTACATCAATCTCTCTATTTTCTTAACTCTTTTGTGGCCTCTATTTTTAAGTCTATTTCTGTCGACCATGATTTTATCTCTATCTTTAGGCATCTCTCTCAGATACCTTCCTCTCTCTTTATCTCTCAATCTCTCTTTTCATTATTTTTGTAATTCCCTCTTTAAAATGAAGACAATGAAGGAAAGCATGTCAAGAGAACGAAGAGGGAGAGTAGGAAGATGACAAAAATATTGTAACTTGTGGGAGAAAATAACTTGATATTGAATGGGATGTGATGCTACTTTGATCTACTTTTAAATTGTCAATTTTTTTATTTTTTAAATTAATTTGGTACTTTTCCATCGAAACAACTCGAAACAATAATACTTTCATCGAAATAATTCGAAAACAATTTGAAACAAAAGCATTTCTATTGAAACAACTAGAAATGAGAGTATTTTTATCGAAACAAGAGTATTTTTACTGAAACATTTTGCCAACATAGTAATTTCAATCGAAATGACATAATTTCTTAACAAATACTTTATTTCGTTTCAATAACTTCATTTTGTGTCGGTGACTCCGGAAACAAAAATGTTTCGGTCATTTCGATGGAAAAAAGAGAAAATTTAATTCCCTGTGTGTGTCTTGTAGCAAGTTATGAGATAACTATTTATTTTCAAACAAAAAATGATTGAAAATTTGAAAATTTTATTACAACGTTGTACTTTAAAAAATATAATATTTTTATACTCTATATATTTTTTAAAAATTGTAGATAGATGATTTTATTTTATTAAAATAAAAATATGAGAATCTCTCAATACATTAGAAATTTTTTTAAAAAAAATCTTAAAATATACAATCAATATTATAAAATAATACAAAAAGTGTCCAAAAATAATTGATTGATAAAAAAATTAAAATAAATATGATATGGTGATCAATTTTTTTGTAATAATACAAAAATATGTATTAAAATTTATATTTGACTATAATTATTCACTGTCCAATGTTATGGACTTGAAATTTTTAATTCTTTTAGCATAATTACTTTTGAAACTTTGACAATATTATTTATAACAAATCTATCATTTTTTTTATCAATATTGAAATCAATTTCAATAAATTCTATAGAATAAAAATTTGATTATAGCTAAGAACTAAAAAAATTTAGACAAGAAACAAAACAAATTCCAAAAAACAGATTCAATTAACCATAATACAATTAAAAATAATCAAACTCTTATGCACAAAAGAAAATAAATAAATAAATTCAAAGAACAAAATTTCGTGTCGTTTTCACTAGGGGTCACTACAAGAAAATGTAGATTCAGTGGCGATCTGCTAGAGTCATCACTAAAAATCCATGCTTCAATGACAACCTTCAATGGTCGTCACTAATGCATAGTTTGTTGATTCTGTGGCGACTTGAATGGTCGTCATTGAATCTCAAAGTTAAAAATAACTAGGCTTTTCTTTCTTCTCCCGTGCTATTGAGGCTTTCACTCAAAAAACTCCCTCCCAATCAGACAACTCACTCCCTCTCACTCAAAAAACTGGTTCCCTCCCTCATTCTCTGGCTCTTAGACCTTACTTTCAAAATCGCTTCCTGCTTTCTTCTTTCTCTCTTGGAGCTCCCTGAGAAACTGCTCTCGGACCCTCTCTACTCGTTGTGCTTGGTGAGAGAACACTACCACAAAATCGTTCGTTTCATTTCCACCATCAGATAAGCTCAAGCTACGTACATCCACCATCGGAGAACCCACCGTGAAGTGTTTGAGGTAATGTCACTTTCCCATATAATTCTTCTTCGAATTTCTATATATTTTGATTTAATTTGGAGATTAGGGATTCAATTTGAGGGTTCTACTCTTCGTTCGAAATTGGCTAACTTTGAATGGTGTTTCATATTACCTAAAATTAAAAGATATGCATACTTATGAATTGTATACCTTAAGTGCAGCTTGAAAGAATTCCAGAGCTTGTGCTGTAGTATAAGACGTATTCTTCTCTGTTTATCTACATCACTTTTTCATTATAGTATTTTAATGAATAATGAATAGAACAGATGAATTTGACCTACGATAACTGTGTTTGATCTTTTAATTTACAGACAAGTTAAATAATTTGATGGCATATCGTTAATGCAAGGAACATTTAAAGTATGCATGTCAAGTCTTGGATTTGTCTATGAAACATATGCACTTCATGAATCAATCTCATTTTGGCAGAGGTTAGATATCAATGGTTTAAAATACACTTCGTAACTTTTATTTTCCTTCTTTTTTGTATCTTACAACTGGGTTTTGTTAAGTGGGTTTTGAATGTATAATTGAAATTGACTTTGTTATTGTTGGAGTAGCTAAATCTGAAGTTGGGTTTGGAGTTTATCTATGATTTTGCAAAACTTTGGACCCACAAGATTAGAGGTATGGATTATATTTGTAATTTAAATTTTTGTTTTTTTAATTTTTGATTTCCACAAGTGTTGCCCTGGTCTATTGTGCTATTTTTACTGCTTGTTTTGTTGATAAACTCTCTGGCATGTTGATTGTAAATGGTATCTGATGTGGTTATACTATAAGTGTCATGTAGTTTACTCCTATGTTGCTTGCAAAGATGAAGTGTCTAGCACGTCATGATGTGGTTATACTATATGTGAGATAAATAACAAAAGCATCTATATGATTTAAGATGATGCAAGAATTTATTCTCTTAACACATTACCCGTTTGTTATGTTTGTAAGTGTCTAACACGTCATGTAGTGGCCCAAGGTCCATTCTTTTTTGTTTTTGAACAGGCTAAGGTCCATTCAGATAGCCTTAAATCGCCAAGGGGCCTCTTCATTGAATCCCATGGTCATGGGCTGTTTAAATTGGACCTTGGAAGTGCTCTTGAAGGGACCTTGGAAGTGACCTTGACTGTTTCAAAGATGCATCGATGATAGTGATTTTACATATATGCTTTGTAAAATATACACATATCATTCTTGAATACAAATTAATATTTTCAGAGAATCAGCATATATTAATTGAATATTTACCTCATTTGCTAAGCACAATCCGAAGTTGCTAAGTTCATCAAGACAGCTCCAGATCATAATATATATGTTTGAAGTTAATTTGATTATATTCATTCATGTTTAGAAACCTTTATATTGCTACTTTTCCTCTCTTCTCTTTGTCCTTACATGCATTTTATCAGAAAATCACAAAAATATCCCTATTAATTGACATATTTCCAACTGTTAAATATAGAAAGAAAAAGGGCAAGTAAGAAAGAAAAGATTAAACGCTCTCCTCCTTTGTATTAAATATAAGTATATATGATTCCTATGTGCCTTAATTATTGGTTTTTTGCTTGATTTCCTTGTTACTATTGATCATTGAATTTTTGCATTTAAATTTACTTATTTTATACTTAAATTAAATAGTTTTTAAGTTTTTTAAAAAACTGGCCATCCTTTTTCCCTCCTCTTTTCCCATCCTTCGTCAGACTTATAATATGGTTGAAAGTCTTGCGTCCCCCATACCCATAAATTAAAGCCCAGGTAGGTATCATCATACGGACAATAAAAGAGTGTCACAGCTGGCTAATTGCTAGCTAATATACACCTTTCAGTGACTAAATCCGTACTTTCTGCTGTTTTGCTATGATAAGCAATCCCACTATAGCACATGATATTTCTTCTTGTCTATGTGTTACCTGACAAAACCGATCAGCTGGGCCTGCATCTTTTTTCCATTATCATCCCTCTTAGCTTGGGTTAGGTAATTCTCAATCTCTATATGACTCTAAAAACACTTATTTTCAAGATTTATGATCAAAGAAGCCATTGTTGTCTTCATGAAGTCGTGCATGCAGCACTTAGCTAACTAACACAGCCTGAAGCTAAACCTATATAAAATGAGGTCATCGTTTAAGTGCAAGATATGACTGTAAGTTTCTCTTTCAAGCCAACTCTAATTTCTTAAGGAAAACCACACATCTCCCTTCTTTCCTTATATATATAATTAGAGGCTAAAGAGAATAACAAAGCCTGCAGAGATTGAATTTATTGTAGTAGCATTTATAATGAAAAGGACAATGTCATAGAGATTTTAATGCCTTCATGAACTCCATTCAACTAACTAGACTAGTTAGTCTATGCACACTTGGACTTAAACCTAAAAATTAAGTTATAAGTTAGGCGCACGAAAGAAAAAGAAAAGTTACTCTATATAAACTCATGTTTTTCTTTATCACTTTCTATTATAGCCAAATTTACTTTACGTAAGAGTTAATACATACTTACATTGAGAAATAAAAATTTCATGCCTTGAGTGTGCCACTTCAATACCTAGGAAGTATTTTAGTCTCCCTAACTCCTTTGTTTCAAACTCTCTAGCCAAACACCCTTTTAGAGCTTCCATTTCTTTTTTATTATTTCCGATTACAATGATGGCATCCACTCCATAAGTTCGAGTGTAGCTCTTAGCAACTGATGTAGCTTATACCTTTCAAGAAATCATTAGCTTTATATTTTACTGTGAAAACCGTTTGCATCCAACTGGACTTTTCCCCTTAGATAACTCCACCAGTTTTAAAGTTTTATTTTTCTCTAGAGCTTCCATTTAAACTTTATGGCCTCTCTCCATTGCTTATTGGATAATGTCTTGGATAAAGTACTAAGAATGGAAATATTATTCAGGTTCACCAAAAAAAAAATTGTCAGTGGGTGAGAACTTTTCAAATGAAACAAAACGAGAGATAGGATACAAAGGATGTTTAGTACCCTCTCAAGTCCCTTTCCTATTAGCAACAGGGACATAAAGGTCATCAATTGTAGGAGTTTCATGTTTATTTTGAGAGTAGGGTTAAGAATTGTAGTTACATCATTTCTAGAGTTGAAGGAGTCACATTTCTAGAGTTAGGGCACTGACACTCAAGTTGAATAGAATTGATTGTGTCAAAATACAAAGTTTCACAAACAGTTCCATGCAAATTACAAGGACACTATTCACTGGCCAATTTAGTACGTTTGAGTATCTTCCCTCGCTGACCTAATATTTTGAAGGAATGATTAGGAAGACCTGGTAGATCTGTTTTTTCGTTAGCCATTATTAATTTCTAGGTTTCATTGTTTGTCCTTGTGACAAATTGCAGATTTTTCTGAGAAGAACTATATATAATGACTCAAGTAGAAATTTTTATTTATTTATTTAAGGATCAAATAACCACAAAGTGAAAGTCATTTACCTCCATTTAATTTAATTTTTTTTCTTTTGATTTTGTTGAAGTGGTTTAAGTTTTGTACAAGTGTTAGCATTAGCATTGTTTCTAATGTCCATACTTCAGCCTTTAAGCATTGCACATACAGGTAGTGATAATGATGAGGGACAAGTGACCATCTATAAAATTAATGAATTTCTCCTGAACACATGTATATGCACACATAATTAATTACAGAATTTATTTCTCATTTTATTGTATTTTTCATATAAATGACTCAGCATTTGCTCGTATTTATAATTGATGAAAATGCAATATGTCTTATGTTTGACAAAAAATAATTTAAGCAATATTTATGAAAAATGTTTATATAATTACTGTACACATCATATTATTATATAGGCATTATATTTGTATTTAAACAATTATTATGACATTGAGTAGTCAAATTCTTATAGATTAAGACATGCTTATTTGATTAAAAAAGTATTGATTTGATTGTATTGCTTGTGTATATATAACTCTCGGTTGTTTGAGAAAAATACATTTAAACCTTAGCCATTTGTGGATGAGTTTTCATATTTAAGTGACATTATTACCAACACAGTTATATTCCGAGCATGGGTCTTGACAAGGTAATTAATATATGGATAGGGTGCCTTGCAATCGAATTAAAGTAATAAAAGAGACAAGCTTCCAAAGTGAAGACAATTGTGTCACTGATCAATCATTCCCTGAAAAATTTATACCTCACAATGGTCTATTGGGGGTAGACCATGGGACCCAAAATTAACATACTAAAATTTCTTGTATGGGTTATGGGTGAAAGGGCCTTATTATGAAAGGCAATTAGCTAGGCATGTTTATTTGACCCTTCTTGTCCTCATCAACTACGAGGTTTTCTAGGTTAATGGCTCCTTCATTAAGGAACTAGTAGAGGAAACTGGGAACCCAAATGACCTCCTCTCCCCCTTCCCTACACTCTTCAAATTGTGCAGGTGCTCTCTGTTCCCTAGCATGTGCTACATCATGTGAAACCCACATGTCATCCATGCCACATAATCAATATTGTTATATCCTGATGGCAAATCTAAATTAAAAAAAAACACCCTCAGTTAGTTTTGGCGATGGATTTGTTCAACTATTAGACATTTTTTTAATCATAGGGACGTGTGGTAATTATTTCAAGTTTATCCACTATGAGTGTATTATTATTGGACAGAATAAGCTTATAGATATTTTGATTGATGCATAATTAATTATAAAAATTAAGGCATGTTAGCTTCCTTGACTTAATTAAAAAAATGATGAGAAGGAAGGAATAAAAAGATAAAAAGTGCTTGAACTCAAGTATTAATGGACAAGGCACTGTCTATGGTGCTTGAACTCGAGTATTAATGTCTATTCTGCATTTTGGAAAGCTAAGTCTTCTATGATAAACTAAACTACATAATAGACACTCCATAATAGACACTTCTGTATTAGTTCCCTAAACTTACCACCTAAGTCTTCCATGATAAACTAAACTACAAGTGTGAGAAATGTATATATGCTAGAGCTACCATTTAGAAAGAAAATTAAAACAGATGGGGGAATTATTTGATACCCCTAAATTGATTAGACAAAAGATTGATAGGGATATATTACTTGGGAAAATTTCGAGATGTGGTCTCTTTAGTTTGAATATCATAATTCATAAATGATAGTTATACTATTCTGTTGGAACTTTGTCTTGAGTTATAGACCTACGATTTGAATTCATTTCTTTGTTGGATCTTCTATGCATGCAAGACCATTTCTTTGTTGGATTATCTATGCAAACAAAACCATTGATATAGTGAGTACATATCTAGCACATTTGGCAACACGATCCTATTTTGACAACCTGATCTTAACCACCTCTTTGTATTTATCTTTTTCTAATAGTTTTAGCAATATGTTCCCATTTTTAGTACATTCGCCAACACGATCCAGTTTCAATCAAGCACTATATATACACTTTTTTTGTCTAAATACCTTTTTTTTCTTTTCCAATTACTCACTTTGACGTCTACCAAAATTGTAGGAAATATAATGGACAAGAGTTGGTTGAAAGTTAGAAATAGGGCTGATCGAAGGTACATAAAAGGGGTGGATGATTATCTTTAGTAGGCATACAGTCAACCAAGGGTAGGTAGCAGAATTCGATGCCCATGCAAAAAATGTAGAAACGTAGTGTTCAATGTTAGACATGAAGTACGGTATGATATGTTGAAGAATGGCTTTTAGCAATCTTACGAGGTTTGGGATCGTTATGGAGAGTTATAGGGACAACTTCATATTTCCTTAATGAAGGGAATGATCATTTAGAAGACTTTGTTGAGGAGGATGATATAACTGGAATGATACATGATGCATATAGAGTTACAAGCACAGAGAAGATGTTTACTCATGTAGAAAACAATGAGGAGCTAAATTTGCATGCAAATTTTTTTTACCAATTACTGAAATATGTCAAAACAAGTCTATATCCAAATTGTGATAAGGTGTCAAAGCTATCGTTCATCATTAAGTTACATAATTTGAAGTGCCTTAATTATTGGAGTGATAAGTCTATGGACATGTTATTAGACTTATTTAAAGAAGTATTGTCAGAGGGTGTCCAAGTACCTAATTCCTACTATGAAGCTAAGAAGGTTGTCCAAAACCTAGGGTTAGACTACATAAAAATAGATGCATGTAAGAATGATTACATTTTATACAAGAAAGAATATGCTACTGCACAATCATGTCCCAAGTGCACGTTGTCTAGATGGAAATCAAATGGGGAAAAAGGTAAGAAAGAAGTACACAAAGTGTTGCGATATTTTTCAATAAAGCCTAGGTTACAAAGACTATACATGGAAAGACACACTGCCAAAGACATGAGATGGCATAGAGAGGAACATGTTGATGATGGTGTATTAAGGCACCCATCCGACTCCATTGCTTGGAAGTATTTCAACGAGCAATATCCTAATTTCTTAGTGGATCCTATAAATGTTAGGATGGGGTTAGCAAGTGATGGGTTCCAACCATATGGAAACATGAGTGCCAACCATAGTATTTGGCCAGTTGTTCTTGTACCATATAACCTGCCCCTTAGAAATACATGAAACAACCATATTTCATGATGCCATTTCTTATCCCAGGCCCTAAGTCTCTGGGAGATGATATAAATGTATATTTAGAACCAATGATTGAAGAACTCAAAGAATTATGGAGATAGGGGTGGAGGCATATGATGCTCACTCACAGTCCAACTTCAATATGTGAGTTGCGATCATGTGGACAATAAATGATTTTCCTGTATATGACAATCTTGTAGGTTGGTCAACAAAAGGAAAATTGGCATGTCCTCCTTATTGCCACAAAGATACCTACTCTGTATCGTTAAGAAGTAAATTATGTTACATGGGTCATCATTGCTTTTTACCGGCTGACCATCTTTGGCGTCGAAATAGGAGAGCATTTAATGGTAAAGTGAAAAATAATATGGCACCTACATATTTAACTGGTCAAGAAGTGCTTGAATAATTAGAACTGCTGCCCAATGTGATGTTTGGAAAGGGCCAAAAGTGAATGTGTGACCAATCAATTATTGTCTATAATTGGAAGAAGAAAAGTATCTTCTTTCAATTACCTTATTGAAAAACACTTCTGCTGCGACATAATCTTGATGTAATGCATATTGAGAGAAATGTGTCAAACAACATTGTGTCCATGGTGATGGATACGGCTGGGAAGACAAAGGACATAATTAAGAGTCTTTACAATTTGGTGGACATGGAAATCAGGCCAAGTTTACACCCTGTTGAGGACAAGAATAATATTTTGCTACCAACAGCATATGACGTGTTATCACTACAAGAAAAGTTGAAAGTCTGCAACTTTCTGGCTCAGTTAAATGTTCCTGATGCATTCTCTTCAAACATTTCAAGGTGTGTTAATGTGGTAGAAAAGAAGATTTATGGACTAAAGTGTCATGACCATCACATTTTATTGCAGGAGTTATTTCTAGTTGCACTTCGTGGGTTGTTGCCTAAGGAGGTTAGTGATCCTATAGTGGAGTTAGCATATTTTTTTAAGATTTTGTGCTCCAAATTTTTAACCATGGAAGACTTAGATTCAATTGAAAAACAAATTGCCATTACTTTATGAAAATTAGAAACTGCGTTTCCTTCAATATTTTTTGATATCATGGTCCACCTACTTATCCACTTAGTAAGGGAGGCAAAGATTGTGGGGCTTGTCCAATACTGTTGGATGTATCCAATCTAGCAGTAACATTATTAAACCTATGCTAATTTATTGAGATTTGTTTACTATTAAACACCCAATTAATTTTGAATTGTTTTTATAGGTATCTACGCACACTGAATCATATGTTTGCAATAAAGCTCGTCTTGAAGGCTCAATCGCTGAAGGTTATTTAGTTGACGAAAGTTTGGTATTATGCTTAAGATATTTGAGCAATATTTCAACAAAATTTAATAGAGCTATAAGGAATGATGATGAAAATATAACAGCTTGTCAGAGTTCAATATTTGGCCAAAGTGGACATTTAAGAGATGTCGACAAAACAATTTCGCTATCTAACAAAGAATTTGATCAAGTTTGTCTATACATACTACAAAATAGTAAAAAATTTGGCTGTTCATAGAGTATGTATACTATAGTTTGCTAACAATTAAATTATCGGTAAACTACATTCTAATACATGAAACAACACAATTTGTAGAGATCACAAAAGGAAGCTTGAAACACAAGCATCAGATGTTGATTCAAGGCACATTAAAGAGTTTCCTAAATAGTTTAATCGCTTAGTAAGTGTCTTGAATTAAGTCAACTAATGCATTCTATAATATGTTGTGTCATAACTTTTTAATATTGTTAATTTTTGATAGGTTACGAAGCCAGGTTCATATTGGCAAGGAGACGATGAGCTACTTAGTTTAGCCATTGGTCCTCAAAGAGTAGTATATAGGTATACAACAATTTTGGTAAATGGGTTTAGATTTTATACCAGAGACCGTGAATCTCAAAGGAAAACCCAAAATAGCAGAGTCCTTGTGGAGGGATGATTCAGATCTTAAGAAGGAATATTATGGCATCCTCAAGGATATTTATGAGCTTTCTTATGTGGGAAATAGGAAAATACACATATTTAAGTGTCATTGGTGAGATGTTGCTCATTTAGGAAGAAGATATAAAGTCGACAGATATGGATATACAAGTATGAATTCTCGTCCTTCTTTAAATACGAACGAGCCATTTGTAATGACATCTCAAGCAGAACAAGTATTCTATTTGAATGATATTGTCGATCGAGATTGGCTTGTTATTGTAAAAATATATCCTCGTGACCTTTTTAACATGCCCTGTGAAGATGATGTAGGTGAATCATTGTCTACTGAAGATGCTTACCAACAGAATGAGGTTGAACATAATGAGTTCATTCACAATGATGACCAGAATGACATTATAGTGGTATTATTGAGGGACGATGTTCAACCTCAAAGTGTTAGTCACGAAAGTGAGGAAAGAAATACAAGGAAAGTTGATTTCATCAATGACGATGAAGAGAATCAGACCATGAATGAAGAAAGTGATGAAGGAGACTTTTTATCTGAAGACTCTATGTGAAGACTCAAAGTGTTAGCGCATTGTTGCTATATATACATATAATTATTTGCTTTGTATTTGAATTCTTTTCACATTTTGTTTTGTATTGAATTCCACATTATTTGGTATTCAATTCTTTGCTTTTTTTTGGGGTTGAATTGACAACATAATCTATTCATTTGCAGCAAGTTGATATTTAAGCATGGCAAGAAGAGGAAGAGGTAGACGAGGTGGTCGTAGGTGCCGACGTGTCACACAGGGTAGTTGTCCTGATAGAACCCCACTACCATGTATACATTCCCACCATGGAGAGACTGTAACATCCCTAATTTCATTTCTTTAATTAGTAGATATACATAAATATTTAAAGAAATAAAACTTATTTCTTTTTTATATTTAAGAAAATATTAGCCTTAGAAATTCTTCACCTTATATGTATGCATAGAAAATGTTTCTAACATTAACAGAATAGGTAAAAAGAGAAAACCTAATAAGAAAAAAAATTAGAAATAACATCCTAAAGAGAGGCGAAATTCTTAGGTAAGGAAGATAAAATTTTTTGGAAGTAAGTAAAGATCTTAAAAGTTCAAGAAGATTGAATTAGGGTAATTTTTCCTAATTCAAGAGTTAGAGTTACTAAGTTTAACATCTCCACCCATACATTGGGCCTTCACCTTTGGACACTACATGAGTTTCTACCAAGTCAATTGGATAGCCAAAACAAGAGATATATAATAGATTTGGACTAGAATATAGAAGTTAGACCGATAGCCTAAAAATCATTAAAATGTGACCAAGCTCTTCATGAGATGTAGAATTTCAGCCAAAGCAAAGGAAATAGGCAAGAATGAGCCCAAATCCAAGAGGAAAACAAAAATAAAATAAATCATATGATAAAATAATAGTGTAATAATAACAAAGATGAGGTCACATGGCATTAAAACAAAAATTCAGCAAGTGGTGTGATAATATCTATATCTTACATTCATAATTTTAGCAAGTAGTATAATAATACATGGTATTAGGACAAAACATCTATAACCTACACTCATAATTTTAGCAAGTGGTATAATAATACATGGCACTAGGAAAAAACATTCATATCCTACATAAATAATTTTAGCCAAGTAAGGGAGATTCAAGGGTTATAAACTTGCCACTTAGAAAAGCAAACATATCATACTTGTGTGAGACAAAAGAAAAAGAAAATAAATTCCTAAATCAAAGAGACCTTGTCCCTTATCTTAAGAACATTTTATCATGATTTTTAAAATACAAATCCTCTTTTGCTATGCATATCTTGACTAAAGGAGAGGAAGATAAGAACATGAGTTGTCTTTCCTAAAAATTCAACTAAGTGCATCTTAATTGTGATAAGGTAGACCCATGATTATGAAAGGAGGACCACATGATAGTATATTTAAACAAGAACCACCCTTATAACATTATAATTTTGTCCAAGTGAGGGAGAGGAAAAAATAGAAGCAAGGTAGAGTAAGGAAAGGAGAGAAAGAGAGAAGAGAGGAAAGAAGAAAGAAAAGCCTAGAGGACTAATTACTCAAGGTAAGTTAGCTTAATCTCCATTTGAATCCATCTTTTATCTTCATCCTTGAGGTTCAAAACTCACCCTCCTTCTCTTAGTCAAGTTGTTGGAAAAGCTAAGGGATTGTTTGGTTGGAGGGAAAAGGAGGGGAAGGGAGGGGAGGGGTTTCTTAAAATTCCCCTCCTTTGGTTCACTTTGATGGAGGGGAGGGGAGGGAATTTGGGGAGGCAAAATCCCTCCCCTCCAAAAGTGGGGGGTTTTGGAGGGGAGGGGCAGCGCTGACGTGAGTTTTCCAAATTTGACCCCTTTTGCTTTTTTTTCAATAAAAAAAATTTAAATAAAATAATAATAAATTAAAAATCTCTCATAAAAAAAATTATTTTTAATAAAAATAAAATAATAGGGGTATAATGGTCATATTATTTTATTTTCCTTCCCTTCCTCTTACAAACTAAATAAAGAAAATTTATTATCCCTCCCCTCCCCTCCCCTCCCCTCCCCTTAAACTAAACCAAACAAAGAAATTTTATTTTCTCTTCCTTCCCCTCGCCTCCCTTCCCCTCCATTGAACCAAATGCACCCTAAGGGAAAGGAGGAATCTTGCCACTTTCTTCAAGAAGAAACAAGAAAAAAAATTCACTAAGTGAGTTAGGGAGATCATTAGGTAGGTTTAACAATATTTTTTAAAAGAAAAGCTTTGAAATTAGAAACATTTATATAGGATTTTGATCCTAGAACTTTGATGAAATTTACAATATTTTTTACTTTAATGATTGGTCATAAATGTTGCTATATCATGTTACATGTTGATCTTGCATGTGATGTATGTTTGAATATTTTGGTTGGTGTGGAAAGTTCTGCATAGGTATGGCTATGAGTGGCAAAATTTTAAGACTTTTATGCTGCTATTTTGTATATTTAAATGTGGTAAAAAAATTGATGGAATATGATTAGATGTAAATTAGAAAGAAAATGAAAGAGGACATAAAAAAATGATGAACTAAAACTTTAGAAATGGTCTAGTTAGGAAACTGGATTTCGAAGTAACTATGGAAGCTTTATTTTTTCAAATTCTGGGAAGAATCGGTTAGGAATTAAAAGAAATAGTTGACATGAAAAATATAGATATATGTCTCTCGGATTGTTATCTACTGGAATCACTCAATTTAGAGTCCATATGAGATAGATATGGTTAAATTAGTAAGAAGTAGTCAGAAAATGGTTAACTAGGGAAGAATCTGTTAGGAAAGCTTCTGTGTTTGAATTTCTGAGAACATTTGGTAGGAAATTAAGATAACTAGTTAACATAAAAACTATAGATATATGTCTCAAAGAAATTTAGCCACTCGAATCACTCAATTTAGAGTTCATATGAGGGAGATATGGTCAGATTAGTAAGTAGAGGTCAAAACATACCCGAGAAGAAATAACGTTTAACTTGAGGGAGTAATATTACCAAAATTCCTTAAGATTTCGCTAAAATATTCAACATAGTAGTTTTAGATAATTGTTTTATCTTTAAATGGACACCAAAATCACCTAATTCGGAGTTAAAATGAGGGAGTTATGTTCTGATAAGTGAGAGAAGGCCAGGTTGTGTTCGGTGCTAGAAAGGGAATTTTGAAGCCTAAAGCATGGTTGTTTTACAGGAAATGGCCAAGTCGTGTTACATTATACGTTTAGGCCATGTTCGAAGCTAGTAAAGCTTATTTTTAATATTTTTTTACCCTAAATAAATCTAATTAACTATAGGATAATAATAGAAATCAAATTGAAGAAGAATGCCGTATTAAATTTGTGACAACATGTGATGAAAATGATATAAGGAAAGTGACTAGAGGCCAAACATAAAAAAAATAAAGAGATAAAAATAATATTTAAAAAAAAAGAATCTTATAAATAAAAATAATAAATGACTAGTGTATGCCATAGGCATTACCATTACATGAACTACTTTCCATCTTAAGTGTGTAATTTTGACATGTAAATATTTTAAAGTGATATTTGAAATTGATTATGTTCATGGCATGATTGTATTTTTTCAATAATTTTTTATAATGATTATGCTTTGATGTTAAATTATGGCATATGAGCATAATGAACATACTTGTTATTAAAATCACATTTTTGGCTATTAATGTAAAAATAAAATAAAATAAAAGAGACGAGTACAATCACATGGTAGTCTGTGTGGTGCACCAGTAGGGGACGCCCTACCAACAGCTATAATTATGTTAATGAAAAAAGAAATTGTGCCATGTCAGACAGAACGAGAAAAGCCCGTACCGGAGAGTAGAAAATACTCACCTTGACTGGGGTAGCTTGACATGAAAATTAGTTGATAGCCATCATATGATATTTTAAAAATAGTTCTTCATGCCATCCATGTCATTATTGTACAATTTTTATGTGCATAGATAAAGTGCATTCATGTGACCTAAGGTAATTGCTGTAGCTTATACAAATGAGCATGACATGATGAGCTATATTGATGATAATTATGATTTATTGTTGAATCTACTGGGATTTAATTCTCACTATATTTCCATATTATGTTCAAAAGACTAAATATGCAAATATTCTCTATGACTGACTTTTAGCGTACGTTGGGTCAAGTTGGCTAAAATCCCAATAGAGGTGCAACCACCCGCACCTGTATCCCTGGAACTGGTCAATAAGGATGAATAAGATGTGTACATATATGTGTTTGAATTTTTGTACGAACTTTTTTAATTAATGATATGTATGTGAACCCAGATTTGTATCAGTATTATTGCTATACTATAAACTTTAATTATACTTAGTTAATTTAATCGAATGTTACTATGAGTTAAATAGTTAGAAATAAAGAAGTAATAACTTCATAGGGTTTTACAAATATGTGTGTGTGTGTGTGTGTGTGTGTGTAAAAAAATGGAGTTGTTACAAAAACCGATGCATAGCTAATGTCACGGCCCTAAATGATGGAACACATGACTGACACGACATAAGGGTTTCCCCCTAGCCGCAAGCCTAACGCATAGCACATACAAACATCCAGCACACAATCCAAAGTACATAATAAATATAACTGGCCACATATGCCACATCCAATATCAGAAAATACTGTATATATATATATATATATATATATATATATATATATATATATATATATATATATATATATATATATATATATCTCATGAATCTAACATCCATGATTCTACTTGGCCCATGGCCTCATAATATTCATGTGATTCAACTTGGACCAAGGCCTCATAATATCAACATTGTTGTAAAACATAAAACCATTTTCCAAACTAGACAATCATTACAAAAATAGCCTTGCCCAAATTGGGGCTCACCAACGCTATACTCAGCCTTCTACGAAGCTGTAGCTGGATCAAAGTTTCTTTGACTATCTGTGGGGAGGAAACAGAAGAGGGGTGAGATTACCACATTTCAGTGAATGGGTAAATCATACTATAACAGAAACAGGGCAAATCAAACACGAGTGTTTCGCAATGAGTTTAATAATTGAAACATTAAGCATTTAACCATAATTTATTGAAAGAAAAGCTAAACAATTCAAATGTATGTTCAAAAGATAAAACATGATTAAATCGGTAACCGTAAAGCAAATCAATTATGCATGGTAAGTAATAAATGAAGTTATTTATGCAATAACAATGATGAATAAGATATTTTAGAAATATTTAGTCTTTAAGAAAAATGCACTAGTTTATTGGAGGTCTTTCCTAACAGATCTATCATCTCCCCCAAGCACACAGCAAGGGTAGGGTAATTATTGTAGGCGTAGACATAAGTCCACCCTAAATCCCCCAAGCACACAGCAAGGGTATGGTAATCACTATAGGCGTAGACATAAGTCCACCCTAAATCCCTGTGTCTTAGGCAGTCATATGCCCGTCACAGTATCCTAGGCCGAAGCCTTAATATGACCATGGTGCACCAGGGCTAGCACTACCTGCGACTAGCTAACAGTGATCTAAAAGGGTCCCTCCAATAGAAAACATTTGAAATATGCTATTCAAAGAGTTTAAAGTAAAACATTTCAATAACTTTACAATAAAGTTATAATTCTCCATCTAGCTCTTTTCATGCATAAAATTCTATTCTAAAATATATCTCATCCATGAATTCCCATGGAGACCTTTAAAATCATAAACTTTCCCTTTTTAAACATAGATCGTCCGTAGACGTTACATAGATGCTTATCATGCATCAAATCACTTCATGGCTAACTTAGTTCATTTCTATGACTAAGTTCGCATTTCTATAAATCTAGCTCAAATGGAGAATTATCAGTCTAGATACTTGCCCTGCATACCTAGGGTTCAACTAGGATTGAAATTTATAATTTCTAACATGGTTGGAACATATTGGTTTTCAAAGCGGTAAAACAATTTAACATACATTCCAACTAGTTAAAATCATACGAGAGAGTTATAAATCAAATTCCTAAAACATGCGTTATAGTATGAAAAACTCACTCACCTTATTAGGAGTCCAACAACGAGAATTTCACCTCGTGATGGTTCAACAACCTAGAAAACATAGACATAACATGAGAATTGGAAAACTCTAAACGTCGCTATTCATGCGGAAAATACTATTCACTCGCCGAAAATACTATTTATGCCGAAACTTAAAAACCCTATATTCTAGCATAGAAACTAATTCTAAGACTATCTATGGAAAGAATTTCGGTAAAAACGAAGCCTAAAATGCGATTGGACGGAATTTACCTTGGAGATTACTATTCATGCGATTTTCCGATGACAATCCGGCAGTTTTCCGGCGAAACTGATCAGTGAGATTTGTAACTCTCCTTCCCACGAGTCCAACGGTACCTTGCTTGCTCAAATCGGACGTCCGGATGATGAGATATCTTAGAGAGAAGGTGGAGAAAATTCTAGAGAGAGAGAGGAAGGTCCAGACATGGAGGAAATGAAGGAAAAAGGAAGGAGGGATAGCTAAAAAATGCCTATCTGATGAATCTCGCCGCGGCGAGATTTTTGGTCCGCAAAATTCGCTGGCGGCGAACCTAATTTCGACGCGGCGAGATTCGAAACCAGAAAAACTCATGCTCTCGGGAAAATGCTGCAGCATTCTCACCGCCTGCGAAATATTCTCGCCGCGGCGAACTCATTGTACCGAATTTGACAAAATGTCTAACATGAAAGTTGTAGCCTTTTTCTTAGCTTTCATTAGCCACTTGAATCACCTAATTTGGAGTTCATATAAAGGAGTTATGCATAAAATAGTAAGAAAAGGTCTAGACCACACTACGCTTCGGTTTTTGCCTCTTATCACTATAATATTCACGGAATTAGCAAAAGTTCCCAACATCAAAGTTGTAGATATATGTCTTTTATTTCATTAGAAATTGGAATCACTTAATTTAGATTTCATATGAGAGAGTTATGCTTATATGAGTGAAGACAGGTCAGAAGAAAGGTCATAAACGCTCTAAAATTTTACATTGTTCTCAACTTCCTTGTTTCAAATGATTTGTACTTAACCTTCAAAGGTTTGGGTTATTACATTCTCCCCTCCTAATAAAAATTCTCATATTTATTTTGTAATTCTTTAATCCATGTAATAAATATACATATTTTCTACGGTTCTTATCTCTATTGTCAAAATTCTCTCTTTTATTCTAAATTTCCTTTAATTGGAATTTTCGTTAAATTTTACGGTTATTACAGTTAACCACACCAACTTCTCAGCATCCAATTAGTAATGAAGGTATGTAAACAAAATGCTTTACACAGAATTAGTTAAGGTTTACTATTATGTGCCTAATATCTTATTTATTTGTGGTTCATAGCTTCTTGTAGCATAAGTCGAAATGTAAGGGGATCATTCAAATGTATTAGTATAGACTCAAAGACAAAAAAAAAATTGTGATCCCTGACAATATCCTTCAAGCTGTGGAAGAAGGATTAAGGGATCTCATCAATTACATTGGGCACATCGTACAAGGAACTTTTCCTTTAAAAGAGAGGGACTAGACCAAAATCTGGGAACAATGTGGCAAGCAAATCTTGTTGCAAGTGAAAGTAACAACTAGCATAATGGTTTATCGTACTCATATCCATATACACTTTTACAATTTAACACCTTTGAGTTTATTCTTATAGGAAAAATTTGAAGTCGGTACAAAGATGCAATGGCAATTTGATGCATTCATCAATGCCACTGCATAAAGATTATACAAAAATTGAAGGAGTCGCTTGCACATATTGTACTCTAAGTACAACACCTATGAGGAGAGACTAGCGCATCCACCTCCTACAGTCAACGATGACGAATGGAAGCACTTGATCAGTTTTTTTGGTTCAGATGATTTTAAGGTATTTTGTAATATTATATTTAAAGAGTGATATAATATGAAATGTATAACACAACTAACGATGGAATTAAATGCAGGGAAAAAGTTCAAAAAATGTACAGAACAGGGCCAAATAGACAACAAAACATACGTGCGGTTCTCTTTCATTTGCAAAAGTTGAGGAATCAACGGTGAGACTTTAGAATAACTTATTCTCATATATAACCTTATATGTATGTTTTTTACATCATTGGGTGGCAATTATGTTTTATCATAGAGAAATCTTGAAACTGGAGAGAATGCTCTAATTGACTAGATATGGGAGTTGCAGCATACTCGAAAGACTAAAGAAGGAGAAGTCAGGAAGTTCATATATGCTTAAATTTTATTTATTTCTACAAATTGTAATTTACATTTATTGTTCTTATTCTAAATCTATAGTTTTTTTTTAAACATAGGCTCAGCTGCAAGAGATTATAGCCAAGCAGTCTCAGGAAGACACTCTTGGTCTGAGCAATGAACAAATGTTGACCCAAGTTCTTGGTCAACAGATGGGTTACTTTTGCGGTAAAGGATACGGGGCGAAACCTTCCACTAAAAGAGCTGCTAACCAAATTACTCCTCAACATCTTGAAGAGCAAGAGAAGTAAATATGTGAAAAGGTTGTTATAGAACTACATAAGGAGATGAGATTACGAGAAAAAAGGATGCAAGCGCAGTTTGAAGAAAGACTACAATTGCAGATGAGCTCTTTAATCACATCTCTCCAACATGTACTAATATATATATACAGTTCTTGAATTTAATAGTATAGTGATTTGTATACACTATTTATGTAAAAGTAACATTATCTGGGAGTCCTTGTAGGGGGTAATGAGTTATGTAACCCTGGTAATGAACATCACAAGATAATGCCCACCTGGGAATAACAGTTCAAGAAGTGGCTAAACCTAAAATCCTACTTTATGATTCAGCATCTTACCTAAATAGGTTAAAGTACAATATTTCTAGCAGATTCATAATTTATACATGATATGATTTTCAAAATGAAATTAGCAAACTATAGGTCAATTCTGATGAAAAATTTAACATGGTTTGTTCCCTACACTGTTATCCACTTTTATTTCCACAGTTCATCTATTTGAACCAATTGTTTAATTGGAATTTGAGGGAATTTTTTATCATTTTGGGAGAATGCTTTCCTTGATAAAAGAAGAAATCTCATAATGTGGAAAGAAATTTTATAATTGATTATAAGTATAACATATCCTTTTTAAATACAAAAAACGGAAAAAATAATGGCAAAAACCAAAGTAACACATAAATATATAATAAATCAAGGCTCTTCAATCCATCCTACATGATATGATTCCCAAAGTGAGGCCATTAAATGTTGGGGAATTACCATCATGATGGCATGTCTTTCTCACTTTAGTATGTATATATTTCCTATTTCTTACCAAGTTCTAGTTTGAATATTTTAATTATTGTTTCTTTGAGAAGGGGATGACTGGCATTTGAGCACCCTCATGTTTTTATATATGTGCTTCTCTATTTTTAAACATAATCACTCTGTGGTGAATTTGGGCTCTGTCAGCGTTTTAATTGCTCATATATTCTTTAGTTCTTTATTAAAATTTGATGGGGAGGATTGATTATTTGCAAGCCATGTCTGTAATGATCATAACTCCAGTATTTTGGATCTAGATCTTTGTCATCAGGGTGGAGCCTTGGGTTCAATTATAGAAGCCACAAAAATTTGCTCATTTACTCATCTTTACAAGCAGAGCAATTAAGATTCTTCTTATTTGTTGCTTTCACTTGTCATAAATCTATGGATTCAACTATTGTGATAGTTAATTTCCTTAGTTATCCATTGCTGCTTGTTTGATAGTAACTATTTAAGGTATTAGCTCTGCTTAGCCTTGGCTACAAAACTCACTTTTAAAATGCAAGTTTTTTTTGTAAAGTAGTGACTTCTTTTAATCTAGTTTTCCTGAAGGAATTTTTGTTTGGCTTTATTTCTTTTTTCAGAATTAGTAGGTCCTTTTATTTTTATTGTCATGGTGCAAGATCTTTTAGATGAACCAGAATCTAGCTATTGGTATTTAATCCAAGATAAGATTCGTGTCCTGTGCATCCTTTTGAACAGTGGTAGGGTTGTTAATGGGCTTGAAAGCTTCATAATATATTCATTATGTATGCTAACATGGCATTATTAATTCAGATTTGATATCTCAACTCTCACCTATTTCTATCTAATGAGTAATGACAATTAGTTATCCTTGGTTTGCTGTTATGGTGGAATGTTCCAACCTAAGATTTTTGAAATGAATATTCTATGTGGTACCTTCATTGTTACTCTATGGAGATGGGGAAAATATGGTTGTTTTCTGGAAAATAGCTTCACATCAGTGACATTGGCTTGGTGAAATTTCAGTTGCCAGTTGGTATATTAAGTTGAAACAAATGATGAAGGAAATGTGCACTAGGAATTTATGTAAAGGATAAAAAAACCCTCCAGGATCTCATGAAGGGTACATAAGATGCTAGTTGTAATACTTATATTATATTGAGACATCTTAAAGTTTGATCTTTCTGATTTGTTTACTTCATATAACTATCAGATTGTTGAGGGGTATTTGCTTATAGTTCTTGCTTGATTAAGTCACAACATGATGAGGTCTTCACACTTGGTGGCAACTTTTGTTTTTGTTTCTTTATTCATAAATTAGAATCAAAATATCATATTCAGCTTGTTTTTGTTTCTTATTCATAAATTGAATATATGCTTTCATGTCCTACGATTGGTCTTTTCTTCTATTTGACCATAAATATGAATATAATGCCCCAAATTTCAAGTCCTACAGCTTATTTGTTTGTGTTTTTGTATTGGTTGGGTGTATTTGACTACTTTTATGGAAACAAAAAAAGAAGAGCAAAATGCATTTCTAGCTAGAGTGACGTTTTGATTACTCATCTATATTTAGTCATGTTTCATGGGCATGGAGCTTTGATTTAGATATACTTCACAATGCTTTCCCAAAGAAAAAAAAAGAATGTGGTGATTCTTCTCAAGAAATACCATTGTTTAGTCATATTAATTTTAATTTGTTAAATTTGGTAATATTTAATATTTTTAGGATTTTCTTCATGCTACATGTATTTATTTACTTTTTTTATGTTAGACTTATCAAGTTATATATTAATTTATTATTGTGATATGAACAGGGACAAATTCCACTGGTCCTTATGGGTAATGCTGCACCAAGTTCTACAAATAATGCAATACTAACTCTAATAGAACCATCAAGTTAATTGTTTTGGTATTTTATTAACATTGTATTATGTATAACATTTTCTATTAACAGACATGGTATATCACTCAACTATCATGTATATGTTCAAAATTATGGTAATATATATAGAATTTTATTAATTTTGTTTGTTCTGAATTTTAATTATAAAGTAATTTTTTATTTAAATGGTTAATAAAAATATTAAAAAAAAATTGGAACAGGGAATTTAGTGGCGACCAAAGGTCATTACTAAAAACCAATCTAATGAGATTTAGTGATGACCTAAGTCATCACTAAATCCCTATTCAATGGCGACTAACGAAAGTCACCACTGAAAATGCCAGCAAATGCCCTCGAAATATAATCTCTAACTAAATCAGGCTTTAGTGGCGACTAGGAAAAGTCGCCACTGAAAATACCTTTAGTAACAACTAAAATCGTCACAAAAACTTATTTCTAATTACGACTCTTGTAACATCCCTAAAATTTAGTAATTTTCATTTATGTATGGATTATTAAAAGAAATAAAGAAGTAAGGATGTAATTGAAAGGTTTTAAGGATGAAAATGAAAACTTGTTAATATTTTTGCGTCAAATTGTAATTTCTTAAAAGTTTAGAGGTCAAAATATAAATAATAAAATTTGTAAGGACTTTCTCTAACAATTAGCAAATTGCTAATTGGCCCTCCATCATTAATTTATAAAAAAAAGAGACAGAAGGATTTCGAGATGTATAAATAGTATGAATAGTAATATCTATGTTTTCTCTCTAAATCTGGAGTGTCTACTGGTTTCCGATCTCAAAACTAAAGGTACCACTGGATTCAAGACGAAGAATACTACAATTTTGACTGAACAAAATTTTAAATCAGCCGCAGAATCACCGCAGATCAAAAGTAAAAAATCTTATAAAAAGGTAAACTCTCAAACTCTTATTTAGAGACCTTAAATTGGAAATTTGACACTGTAGATAGATTTAGGAGATAGATAAACTATAGGATATGAAGTTTCACAATCATCTGACAATTTTTAGTGTCATAAAAAGTAAATCCAACCGGCATGAATAGTACTTTTCAATGGTGAATAGTAATTTTCAATCGTGAATAGTACCCATTAGTTGACCAAACTCCCAAATGTCAAATTTCATGATTCTGGAGTCATTTCCTAGGTGTTTGGACCCTCTGAATTCGTTTTTGAGTTCCACTTGATCAGATTTGGGTTGGAAAAATACATTTGGGACTGTCTAATCTGGAGCCCTGATCTGTGAGTAGATAATTCTTTATATGACTTACCCTAGGGGTGTTCACAAACCGATTAATCCGAATGAACCCGAATTAAACCGATAAATGCATAGATATTCGGGTGAATGAAATCAAGTTTTTGGGTTGCAATGGGTTAAAAAAAATGCAAAATTCGGGTAACATCGGTCGGGTCGGGTTGGGGCTCAAAAAACCCGTCCAACCCGACCCAACCCGAAGATATGAAGAAAATACCTATTTTTCCTTAAACGACGTCGTTCCTGGCAGCCCCTTAATTTCTCTTTTCTTCCTCCCTCACGGCCTCACCCGAAGACCTAGCCCGAGCCCCTTTCTCCTCTTCGATTGATTTCCCTAACCTAATCCCTCGGCCTCAACTCTCAATCTCTCACTCTCAGATTGCGATTCCCCTTCCAATCAAGTGAATCAACCACACTCAAACCACCTCAGGCGGCCTCAGCTCAGCTCTCGTCCGTCGTCAGGGCCTCAGGGGGTTGCGATTCTCCTTCGTGTATTTTCTTCCTCCCTCACCCGAAGCCCTAGCCCGCCTCAGCTCGGCCATCACGCTTGAAGCCTCCATCGTCCACGGTTGCCTGGAATCTCTGGTAAGTTTCTCCCCTTCTCCTTCTCTTTCAAAACCTTAATCGGTATTTTGGTTGCCTAGAATCTCACGCTTGAATTTCTGATATTTTTTCTTGTGCTTAGTTGTCTGTTCTTCAATTTGGCTGTCTTGATTGCTTGCATATTTTCATCAAGGCTTTGGGTGCGGTTAGTGTTAATTGTTAAACCATTTTCATCGAGGCTTCCTTCCAGGCTGGTATGTGTTTCTTCCTGATATGCTTAGTGCTCCAGATTGTTGGTTTTGAGTGCTGTTAAAATCAATAATTTTGATGCTCTGATCTTGTGCTGTCTGTACATGATAATTTAGTGGTTTTGTGAGTCTGAGACTGTGACTTTGTGTAAATATTTTGTGATCAATTTTGGTTTTTGGATGCTCTTGCCTCTTATGCTGCCTGAAATGATGCTTACTTTTCCTGAAATGGTTTTTGAAATGCTGCCTGAAATGGTGCTGAAATGGTGCTGTCTGTACATGATAATTTTGGTTTTGTGATCAATTATGTTGACTTCTCTGTTTAGTTTAGGATAGGGCACGTTTTTTAGACTTTGTAATTAGGCCCCAGAGAAAACAGAGTAATAGACTCTGGAATACATTTTTCAATTTCCATTTTTCAATCTCCATTTTCTAATTGTGTAGAGTTTTATTGCATTTTCCTTCTTGGATATTTATTAGAGTGGCATGGATTCCTCAATAGCATCTTCAACAAAATCACCCTCTGATCCAAAAGGCAAAGAAAAAGTAGGTGCTTCAATTGACACCGAAGTTTCTAATATTACTCCTCCTAAGAGGCAAAAAAGGAAGCCACCTGCTAATGGATCTCGAAAGACATCGGCGGCTTGGGATCACTTCACCAAAATACCAGATGCATTGGAGCCTACGGCTCAATGTAATTATTGTGGAAAGAGATATTTGTGTAATCCTAAGACACACGGTACTTCAAACTTAGTTAGTCACTTGTCTAAATGCCCTAAATATTCATATGCTTTGAATGATCCTAAACAACAAGTGATTAGTTTTGAGCCCAAAAAAGATGGTGAGGGAAATAATATGATAAGGGCACCACAAGTTTATAATTTTGAAGAATGTCAGAAAGCTTTAGCTGTGTTTGTTACTACTGATGAACAGCCATTTAATATAGTTGAAGGATATGGATTCAAGTATTTTTGTAGTAAGTTACAGCCATTATTTCATATTCCTTCTCGTCCCACTATTGGTAGAGATTGTTATCAATTATATTTAGATGAGAAAGTGAAGCTTAGAAATTTTTTACAATCAAATTGTACTAGAATATGTCTCACTACTGATTGTTGGACTTCAGTTCAGAATTTGAGTTACATGGCACTCACGGCACATTTTGTTGACAATGATTGGAAACTTCAAAAGCGAATTCTTAACTTTTGCCTTATTCCTAATCACAAAGGGGAGATAATTGGAAAGCATATAGAAAATTGCTTGAATGATTGGGGGATTGAAAAGGTGTTTACGGTAACAGTAGACAATGCTTCTGCAAATGATGTGGCAATAGCATACTTAAAGAGAAAGATGAATATGACAGATGGTTTAGTTTTAGAGGGTGATTTTATGCATGTTAGATGTTGTGCCCATGTTTTCAATTTAGTTGTTAATGAAGGATTGAAGGACATGCATTCATCTATTGCATCTATTCGTAATGCCGTGAGATATGTGAGATCTTCTCCCTCTAGACTAGCAAAATTCAAGTGTTGTGTTGAACAATCAAAGATTGAATCTCAAAGCATTGTATGTCTTGATGTTTCAACTAGGTGGAACTCAACCTATTTGATGTTGGAAAGTGCTGAGAAATTTCAAAAGGCATTTGATAGGCTAGAGGTGGATGAGCCTACCTATGTTGATTATTTTGATGATAAGATAATTGGTCCTCCTTCCTCTGATGATTGGAATAATGCTAGGTTTTTTATTCAATTTTTGAAGATTTTCTATGATGTGACTTTGGAATTGTCTGGATCTTTATATATTACCTCAAATATGGCTTTCCCTCAACTTTCTTTAGTGCAGAGTGAGTTATTGAAGTGGAGCTCAAGTGATAATTCTTTGTTGGGTAAAATTGCAATAGAAATGAAGAAGAAATATGATAAGTATTGGGGAAAAGTGGAAAACATGAACCCTTTGTTATTCATTGCCAATATACTTGACCCTAGATACAAGCTTTCTTATCTGAAATGGTCATTTGATGATATTTATGATCCAATTGTATCTTATAATATGTCTTCCAAAGTCAAGGCTGATTTGCAAAAATTGTATGATTGGTATCGTCAAGTGTATGAGCCCAATGCTTTAAATGTTGAGTGTCATTCTTCAATGGTTATGGAAAATGTAGATCAAGGTGCTTCAAAGCCCAAACTAGCTCAAAAAGCTAGAGAGGCTGCTTTTAAATCTCATTTAAGGGCTAAAGATTCCATTGAAGCCAAGAATGAAGTGGAAAGATATTTGGCTAAAGCTTGTGTGGATGCAGATGATTCTTTTGATGCTTTAGATTGGTGGAAATCAAATGTGTCTAGATTTCTGTTCTTTCTATTGTTGCTCGAGATGTGTTGGCCATTCCTGTGTCAACAGTGGCTTCAGAGTCAGCATTCAGTATTGGAGGTCGTGTACTAGATCCATTTAGGTCATCTCTCTCTCCAAAAATGGTTGAGGCATTAATCTGTGCACAAAATTGGTTGAGACCAAATCTATTTCAATTTGATATTAATGATTTTGATGTTGTTGAACAATTACAACAGTGTGAGAAGATTGAGAGAGGTAAAGTACTAACTACTAAGTATTTGTTTTATATATTATAATTTGTTAATTTTTATTATCCAAATAATTAACTATCAACTTATTTTGTAGAATTTGTAGAAGCTGCTTCTAAAAAGTCATAGATAGAGCCATAGAGGATGGGCAGTCTTCACTCTGTTCTGTGGAATGTCATTTGCTTCAATAGCATTAGCTGCTTTGTATTGCTTTGATCTTGGACATTTGTATACTTGTATTTTTGCTTTTGTGCTTTATTTTTCTAATTGTTCACTGTCATTTGCAGTATAAACTTCTGTTCTATGGTTATTTGAATTTAATGATGTTGATTCCTGGTAAATTGTTTTTACATCAAAATTTGGTGGAGCTTTTGTTTCATCTGTATTGCAGGTGTTAATGTCTTCCCCTATTTATCACCCACAAGCAAGCAGGTGACGGTATGTTGCTGTTCTTATTATTGCTGCTGACTTTATCATTTAAGCTCACTCTATCATTTAAGTTGACCATCATTTAAGCTCACTCTAGCATCTGAATTTAAGGTATGAAAGCTGTTCTTATTATTACTGCTGACTCTATCATTTAAGCTCACAGTCAATATGGTACATGCTTTGATATTTCTTAGTTTAGCTTCATCAACACTTGCTAAATCTGCTGACTTTTATTCTTTTCTTTCACGCTCAGAGTTTTGCTTGAATTACAGGACACCTGAGTTCACCTATACCTAAAGTAGTGTTTTGTCTTTTAATGTTTGCGTGCATATTTGTAACTTATACGTCTCTGACTTTCAATACAAATTAATTTTGATGATAATAAATATTTTTCTAATTCAATGTTAAAATATTAACATATCTATATCATTAAATTAGTATGTGAAGTCTCTTCTTTTTTTGTGAATGTAGAATGAGAACTGTCCATTTGAGGTTTCATTAGTTTTATTTCCTCTGTTTTAGTCTGCTAGTGAAAAGGAGACCTCATCTCCAGAATATATTGGTGAAATGATAAACTATTTTGATGTCTTTGTTTAAAACTTGACTAATAACAAAAGTTGCCAGCACACTTTAATTCATTATATTCATAATTCAGAGGGGATATGGTAATTGACGAAAAAAAAGGGATAGGGTAATTTATTTCAGCATATTTGAAAATCCTTTTTTTTCTGGTGTTTTTTGGACTCAAAAAGATCAAAAGCTGGGCTTCATTTTTTTTGAAGCCCAGTTTTTGGGCTCAAATGACCAAGATCTGGGCTTCAAAAAAAGAAGCCCAATTTTTCAGTCCTGATTAGCCCAACCCGTAGCAACCCGTTTGAATATCAAAACCCGATCCAACCCGTAACCTTCGGGCCAATCAAAATGCAGGCGGGTTCGGGTTGACATTTTCTGACCCGACGGGTGATCGGTCGGGTTGGGTGACACCCTCAACCCGCCCGAACCCGACCAATGAACACCCCTAACTTACCCCATGCTCTTCTTGAACTTAAAATGTATAATTGGTTATATTTACAATTTATTTATGTTATCATAAGTTTATGAAATGTATTAAAATATTTATTTTTCTTACAAACTTGCACATAGTTCAAGAAGAGTATGATTTTACAAATAGATTTTGAAACTCATTGAATATGTGGTTCTAAATGTATTTATCATTATTTGGTAAAGTTAATATTATGTGCATGAGGCATTGATTTGTAAAACTATATAGTTGTTGATTATGATTGAATAGCAAGTGTAAAGCTCATGGTGAATTGCTTGATAATTATACATTGCATTTGATGAATATGCATTTATATATATGTATTTATATGGATGGATGAATATCGATGGGTTGTATAGTTTGTAATGGTACCGAGTAGGGGACGCCCTATTAACCTGAGTGAGTCAAGGGAGGGCCGCTCCAACCAGGTGACAGTGGTAATATGAAGAGACAGATATGTGATGAACTCATATTCCCTTATCACTATTGTGACTGTAGTCGATCGGTTACTATGCGTATAACAAATGAGTGAATTGAGTGTATTGAGCTGTAATATATTTGAGCATTGTGTAAAAAGAATATATTTTCAATGCATTTACAGTATGATAATTATGCATCAACAAAAGTTATGACTTTATCTTAAAAGTTTAATATTTTACTATAATTTATACAATTAAGCATAACAACATTTGTTTAATGATCATATCGTGCTGAATATAGTTTTGGATATCTAAATATCCTTTTATTTGAGAATATTTGAAATACGAGTCACATATAGATGCACTTCTGAACTGTATTTGTTATGTGACAAATTTTAAAATATAAATACATCCATATGCTAACCTAAGAGGTCATAGGAGGTATTATCTACTCACTGAGTTGTCAAACTCACTACACGATATTTTCACATTTTTCAGATAAAAATACAAAGTCTGATTCTGCAGTTAGGTGACATATTCTTTGGGTCTTCTAAGACTCACAGTTATTAAATTATACTGTGTTTATATTCTAGAGTGTACTCTGAATGCCATAGGCAGGATCTCTGCTTTTGTTGTTACTTTGATATTTATAACTTGATATGTATAATGTGTATACATAACGGAACCTATATGTATCTATTTCCATGACAAAGAATAGTGCTATGCATGTTATGGTAAATACCTTATTACGAAAAAAAAATGTTTATTTCACGTGTCTGTAAGTTGGGGGCATTACAAGTTGGTATCAGAGTATTAGGTTTTCCTATGGCTATCGAAGCAAAGGATTCTTTAGTAGGAACTTTACTATGGATATGAGCCGGACATATTTATACTTCAGGTGCTATTGAAGGATTCTATAGGATTTCAATTTTCTTTCTATTCCAAGTTTGCTAAACTTTCTAGTATAAGATTGATCGAATATTGTGACATTTTAAAAAGTATTTATTGGTTAATTTCTACTTAGAAGTGAAAGGGATAGGCGTGTCAGATAATTTAAAGAATTGAAACATATGCATAATGTGACCGTTCCTGAATGTGATATCCATTGTACCCAATTGTCTAGATAGGGTAGACTTTGATGTTATATTTGGAATGGATTAGTTGGCATTATACCATACTATTTTGGAATGTCACCTTAAGGTGATTAAATACAATATTCTTGGATAATCTTCTTTCTTAATACAAGGAGACTGTAATGAGGTATCCAGTAATCTATATCTGTTTTAGCAGCCCATAATTTATTACAAAATGGTGCAAAAGATATCTAACAATGGTAAAAGATGTTGATATAAAGTACACTAGTGTTGATTAAGTTCCAATGGTTAGAAAATTTCCCGATGTGTTTTCTAAAGAATTGTCAAGATTACCTCCGAAACGTAAAATAGAATTTGGTATTGATTTACTTCCTAGAACCCAACTAGTATCTATATCCCTATATAGAATGATATCGACTGAACTTGAGGAACTAAAAAAAATTGGTTACAAGACTTGTTAAACAAAAGATTTTTATGTCCTAGTACTCTCCTTGAGGTGCTCTAGACCTATTTGTGAAAAAAAAAAGGATAGATCACTGTGGTTATACATAGATTATAAATAACTGAATAAAGTGACAGTGAGTAATAAATACTCATTACCTCATATAGATGAATTGTTTGACCAACTATAGTGTGCTCAATTTTTTATAAAAAAAAGAGAGAATTGATTTGAGATCTGGATATCATCAACTAAGGGTAAGGAAAGAAGATATTCTGAAAAACTACTTTTAAGACTCGGTATAAGCACTATGAATTCTTAGTGATGTCATTTAATTTGACAAATGCCTCAACTGCGTTTATGGACTTTATGAATATAGTACTTAAGCTATTATTGGATCAAATTGTAAATATATTTATTGATGATATATTAATATGTTTCAAGAGTTCAGAGGATCATAAGCAATATTTGAGGATAATTTTACAAACTCTAAGGGAGTATAGTTGGTAAAGATGGTATCTAAATAGACCCTAAGAAGGTAAAAGTGGTACAACAATGGCTACATTCTACTACAACTAAAGATGAAGATCTAAATTCAATTTCCGCTTCCTGTAGTTATCTGCCGTCCATTCTATTTGAGCCATAGTTAGATCAGGTACATAAACAAATGCCTGTAAAGCATCAACTAACTCCTTAACATTTGAAGTTGAGATAAGAATTCGTTGTGCTAGGTGTGTGATAAACTTTTGTTCTACAACTTGATCTAGAAAAGACAACAGAACATCAAAGAAGTGATTAACATTTAACAAACCTATTGGTTTGTGATGCATATTCAGTTGTGCCTAAGAGACTATTTGAAAAATCTCCTCTAAAGTATCAAAATCACCTGGTAAGGCAATGAAGGCATCATCATTGCTCATCATTCTAGCCATGTGCTCATACATAAAAGCAACCCTAAATTATTTCCCAATTGTCTTTCCTATGATGTTGGATGCAACTAAAACTGTGGGAATAATACCTAAAACTTGACATTCTCCTATATGTGCAGCTATAGACACACACCCCATTAATCCACGGTTACCTCAACCATATACTAAATGAATTTTTCTCCTACTCAGCACCATACTTAGGTTTTGTGCAGCTTTCACATACTCTCCATCTTTTTCAGGACTGGAACCACAAAAGACACAAATATTTCTAAACTGACGGAATGCGGTTCCCTCCATAACTACACTCACCCAACTTTGAGTATGAAAGTAAAGATACTAATGCATGTATTTATAAAACTCAAAGAAGAGAATACTTATAATAGCTATGCAAATAGGCTGGGTATGATTAGAACAACTATGAAGTGGCCGGTGGATAAAAGTTAAATTAAAGGTGAATTTCAAAATGACGGCACTCATGCATATGTACAGTAGTTGTAATTATGACTCATATTAAGCACATAAAGAGAATAAAGTTAAAATATTATCAAAAAATTTCCTTTTTGTTGTTGTCTTTGATGAAACATTGATGTCTTGATTCATGTAGGGAGGTTGTAAGTGATAGCCATCATTAAAAAAAGGAGTAAAAATGGAAACCAATTAAATATTGAAGAGGGACAATCAAATGATTTATCTTGTATTCTCAATATTCTTGTTAGTCGACTATTGGTAATATTAAGTCGACTAACTATTTTGAGAATTTTTAAATGCAAGGTTCTTTTCCTTATTACAAGGAGGGTTAATTTCATTTCTTTGAAACTCAGTTATTATGGTATCCAAGTGGTTACTAGGTTAAAGTAATAAAAAGTTTGAAAGAAATAGACGGATGATGGCCTTATAGTACTTTGAGGAATGTAATCAAGTGAATTAGTGGTGTTGAAGTTCTTGAGAAATAAAATATGAGAAGTAGGATTTAAATTAATCTTTGAACTCTTAATTTTGGAAATATGGAGAATATTTTGAGAACCATGTCCGAAAATAATGTAAGTGATCAAGGTATTTGTGTTAAGGGTTTATACCATGTTAAATTGAGTCTAGTATTTAGGATGTGAATAATGGTTGAGAAATGAAATTTCAGAAGAAGCTATAGATTGTGAATATGGATGACCTTAAAGTAATAAGGATATACTAAAATATGAAAAAAAAATTATATTAGCATAATAGTAAAAAGAATATACAAGTGGTATTTCTTTTATTGTTCAGTGTTTCAGCAAGTAAAAATTGAATATTTTGTTTCAGTAGAGCTATTCAGGAAGTCTAAAGATCTTTGTTAGATTATAGTATGGTTGATAGTAAATCTAAATGATGTGTTTATACAATGGAAGTTATGCTTCAGGTGTCTTTATATAATTTTGGTGAAAGTTGGGAGAAGTTATTTGTCTTTAGTTGAATTTTCTCATATCAGTAATAATCAAGCCAATATACAAATGGCACCACTTGAGATTTTACATGAAACATCGTAGGTCTTCTAATAGGTGATTGATTTGAGTAAAATTAAGTTTTTGAAATCTAATTTGGAATAACATGCAATAGATAGGATGTGACTAAACTAAATTGATGATACTAGTTTAGAAAGTATACTTCAAACATATGTCTTCAAGTTTGGTGAGAGATCTCTTAGCAGCATACGCTTTTAATAAAATGTTAATAGGTGACTTAAAGCCTTATGTAAAAGATGTTACTAACTTTCTGTTAAATGATTCAGTGGGGTCAAACTTATTGTAAGATGTCATTGATAAAGTGAAAATGATTAGGAAAAGAATAAAAGCAACTCAGTACAAGCCAAAAGTCTATAAGGACCATGAAAGTTAAGCACTAAAAATTATCAGCTGGTGACCAAATATTTTTGAAGGAATCACCCATGGAAGATGTAATGATGTTTGGAAGAAGGAAAACTTAAGCTCTAGTATATAAACTCTTTTGGAATCTTGAACAAATTGGACATAGTAGTATATCACTTAGCCTTGCCATTAGGATTTAGTGATGGTTGATACAGTTTTTCTTGCATCAATGTTAAGGAAGTACCTATCAAATTCTTCTCATGTTATCTAATTCCAAGAAATTTAATTTGACAAAAATTTGACTTAATTATGAGGAAAAACCAATGTCTATTGTTAATCGACAAGTGAAGAACTTATGGTTGAAAAAAATCCTTATGGTTAAGGTTATATGACAAAATCACTCCAGTGAAGAGATTTCTTAGGAAGTAAAGATGATATACAAAAGAAATATTTTCAGTAGTTTGAGTAATGAGGATAATAACTGTAATTTATATTTTGGTTTCATTTCCTACTTGTGATAAGATGCTTTAAAATTCAGAGACCGAATTTCTAAAGGGGGGAAGAATGTAACATCCCTAAAATTTAGTAATTCTCATTTATGTATGGATTATTAAAAGAAATAAAGGAGTAGAGATGTAATTGAAAGGTTTTAAGGATGAAAATGAAAACTTGTTAATATTTTTTAGGTCAAATTGTAATTTCCTAAAATTTTAGGGGTCAAAATGTAAATAATAAAGTTTTCATGGACTTTTTTTAACAATAAATAAATTACTAATTGGTCTTCCATCATTTATTTAAAAAAACAGAGAGACGGAAGGATTTTGGGATGAATGAATAGTATGAATAGTAATATCCATGTTTTTTCTCTAGATCTAGAATGTCTACTAGTTTTTGATCTCAAAACTAAGGGTACCACTAGATTCAGGACGGAGAATACTACGATTTTGACCGAACAAATTTTCAAATCAGCCATAGAATCACCACAGATTAGAAGTAGAAAATTTTAGAAAAATGTCAACTTTGAAATTCTTATTTAGAGACCTCAAATTAGAAATCTAATACCGTAGATAGATTCAGAAGATAGATAAACTATAGGATATGAAGTTTCACAATCATCTGACAATTTTTAGTGTTATGAACAGTAAATTTGGTCGGCATGACCTGTTAGTAGATAATTCTTTCTATGACTTACTCCATGCTCTTCTTGAACTTAAAATGTATAATTGGTTATGTTTACAATTTATTTATGCTATCACAAGTTTATGAAATGTGTTAAAATATCTATTTTGCTTACGAACTTGCACATAGTTCAAGAAGAGTATGGTTTTACAAATAGATTTTGAAATTCATTGAATATGTGGTTCTAAATGTATTTATCATTATTTGGTAAAATGAATATTATATGCATGAGGCATTGATTTGTAAAACTATATAGTTGCTGATTATGATTAAATGGCAAATGTAAAGCTCCTGGCAAGTTGCTTGATAATTATATATTGCATTTGATGAATATATATATATATATATATATATATATATATATATATATATATATATATATGTGTGTGTGTGTGTGTGTGTGTATGTATGTATGTATATATATATATATATATATATATATATATATATATATATATATATATATATATATATATATATATATATATGTATGTATATATATATATGTATGTATTTATATGTATGGATGAATATATATATATATATATATATATATATATATATATATATATATATATAATATATATATATATATATATATATATGTATGTATGTATTTATATATATATATATATACATACACACACACACACACATATATATATATATATATATATGTATGTATTTATATATATATATGTATGTATTTATATGTATGGATGAATATCGACGAGTTGTATGGTTTGTGATAGTACCAAATAGAGGACGCCCTATTAGTTTGAGTGAGCCAAGGGAGAGCCGCTCCAACCGGATGACAGTGGTAATATGAGGAGGCAGATGGATGATGAACTCACATTTCCTTATCACTATTGTGATTGTTGATCGCTATGCGTATAGCAAATGAGTGAATTGAGTATATTGAGAGCTGTAACATATTTGAGCATCATGTAAAAAAAATAGTCAATACATTTATAGTATAAAAATTATGCATCAACAAAAGTTATGACTTTATCTCAAAAACTTAATATTTTACTATAGCTTATACAGTTGAGCATAACAACATTTGTTTAATAATTATATCGTGCTGAATATGGTTTTGGATATCTGAATATCCTTTTATTTGAGAATATTTGAAATACGGGTCCTAAACAGCTATACTTCTGAACTGTATTTGCTATGTGACAAATTTCAAAACATGAGTATATCCATATGCCGACCTAAGAGGTCATAGGAGGTATTATCTGCTCATTGAGTTGTCAAACTCACTATACGATATTTCCACATTTTTCAAATAAAAATACAGAGTTTGATTCTGCAGTTAGGTGACATATTCTCTGGGTGAGTCTAGGTAACATCCCTAATTTCATTTCTTTTATTGATAAAACAATATTTAATTAAGGAAATAAAATTTATTAGACAATATTTTAGATATCTAAGGAAATATAATCCTTAGAAATTCTTCACCTTATGTATATACATAGAAAATATTTCAAACATTAAGAGAACAAATAAAGAGGGAAAACCTAATAGAAAAAAAAAATTAGAAATAACATACTAAGAGATGCAAAATTCTTGGATAAGGAAGATAAATTTTTACAAACAAGTAAAGGTCTTAAAATTTTAAGAACTTTGGATTAGGGTAATTTTTCCTAATTCAAGAACTAGAGTTACTAAGTTTAAAATCTTTACCCATACATTGGGCTTTTACCTATGGACACTTCATATAGAATTTTTTCACTTCACATAAGTTTCTAGCAAGCCCATTGGATAACCTAAGCAAGAAATAAAACATAGACTTGGACTAGAATATAGTAATTGGACCGATAGCCCAAAAATTATGAAAATGTGACCAAACCCTCCAAGAAAGGTAGAATTTTATCCAAAGCAAAGAAAATGGATAGGAATAAGCCCATAATGGGTAGGAATAAGTCCAAATCCAAGAGAAAAATAAAATAAAATAAATTAGGTGATGATATAATAATGTAATAATAATAATGATTAGGTTACATGGCATTAAGACAAAAATTTAGCAAGTGGTGTGATTCTACATTCATAATTTTGGCAAGTGGCATGATAATGCAAGGCTTAGGGACAAAAACATCTATATCCTACACTCATAATTTTAGCAAGTGGTATGATAATACATGGCATTAAGACAAAACATTCCTATCCTACACAAATAATATCAACCAAATAATGGAGATTCAAGGGCTAGAAATTTGCCATCTAAAAAGGCAAAACTATCATACTTGTTTAAGACAAAAGAAAATGGAAATGAATCCCTAAATCAAAGGGACCTTGTCCCTTATCTTAAGAACATATCACCATAATTTTCAAAATACAAATCTCATTTTCCTATGCATATTTTGACTAAGGAAGAGGAAGACAAGAACATAAGTTGTTTTTTTTCCAAAAATTCAACCAAGTGTAATCTAATTGTGATAAGGTAGACCCATAATCATGAAAGGTGAATTATTTGATGGTCTATATAAAAAAACCCAACCTTACAACATTTAAATTTTGTCCAAGTGAGGGAGAGGAAAAATAAAAAGCAAGGTAGAGTGAGGAAACGAGAGGAAGAAAGGAAGAAAGAGGAATGAGAAGTCTAGGGGACTAAGTGCTCCAGATAAGTTTAACAATATTTCTTTTTGAAGAAAACTTTTGAAACTTATAATATTTATATGAAATTTTGATCTTAGAACTTTGATGATTGATCATGGATGTTGCTATATCATGTTACATATTGATCTTGCATGTGATGTATGTTTGAATACTTAGACAAGTATAGAAAGTTCTGCATAGGTATCGCTATGAGTGGCAAAAATTTTAGCTTCTGTGTTTTAATTTCTGAAAATTATCTGTATGGAATTAAAATAAATAGTTAACATAAGAATTATAGCTATGTTTGTCATGGAGTTTTAGCCACTAGAATCATTCAATTTGGAGTCCATATGGGGAAGATATGAGCCGATTAGTAGTCAAAGGTCAGAAAATGGTTCATCAAGGAAGAATAAGTTAGGATAGCTTCTGTATTTTAATTTCTGGGAATTATCTGTATGGAATTAAAATAAATGGCTAACATAAGAATTATAGCTATGTGTGTCACTAATTTTAAGCCACTGGAATCATTCAATTTAAAGTACATATGAGGAAGATATGAGCCAATAAGTAGTCAAAGGTCATAAAATGGTTCATCAGGGAAGAATATGTTAGGATAGCTTCTGTATTTTAATTTCTGAGAATTATCTGTATGGAATTAAAATAAATGATTAACATAAGAATTATAGCTATGTGTGTCAAGGATTTTTAACCACTAGAATCATTCAATTTGGAGTCCATATGAGGAAGATATGAGTTGATTAGTAGTCAAAGGTCAGAAAATGGTTCATCAGGGAAGAATATGTTAAGATAGCTTCTGTATTTTAATTTCTGGGAATTATTTGTATGGAATTAAAATAAATGGTTAACATACGAATTATATCTATGTGTGTCACGGATTTTTAGCCACTGGAATCATTCAATTTGGAGTCCATATGAGGAAGATATGATCCGATTAGTAGTCATAGGTCATAAAATGGTTCATCAAGGAAGAATATGTTAGGATAGCTTCTGTATTTTAATTTCTGAGAATTATCTGTATGGAATTAAAATAAATGGTTAACATAATAATTATAGATATGTGTGTCACGGATTTTTATCCACTGGAATCATTCAATTTGGAGTCCATATGAGGAAGATATGAGCTGATTAGTAGTCCAAGGTTAGAAAATGGTTCATCAGGGAAGAATATGTTAGGATAACTTCTGTATTTTAATTTCTGAGAATTATCTATATAGAATTAAAATAAATGGTTAACATACGAACTATAGCTATGTGTGTCACGAATTTTTATCCACTGGAATAATTCAATTTGGAGTCCATATGAGGAAGATATGAGCCGATTAGTAGTCAAAGGTCAGAAAATGGTTCATCAGGGAAGAGTATGTTAGGATAGCTTCTATATTTTAATTTCTGAGAATTATCTCTATGGAATTAAAATAAATGGTTAACATAAGAATTATAACTATGTGTGTCACGGATTTTTAGCCACTAGAATCATTCAATGTGGAGTCCATATGAGGAAGATATGAGCTGATTAGTAGTCAAAGGTCAGAAAATGGTTCATCAGGGAAGAATATGTTAGGATAGCTTCTGTATTTTAATTTCTGAGAATTATATGTATGGAATTAAAATAAATGGTTAACATAAGAATTATAGATATGTGTGTCATGGATTTTTAGACACTGTAATCATTCAAGTTGGAGGCAATATGAGGTAGATATGGTCCGATTAGTAGGTAGAGGTCAGAACCTATCCGAGAAGAAATAACCTGTACATTGAGGGAGTAATATAACCTTGATTTCTTAATATTTCGCTATAATGTTCAACATAATTGTTTTAGATAATTGTTTTATCTTGAAATTGACACCAAGATCACCTACATCGGAGTTCAATTGAGGGAGTTATGCTCTGATTAGTAAGAGAAGTTTAGATATGATGAAAACCTGCATCAAGAAAATAAAGAAATAAAATTAATATTTAAAAAAGAAGACGAATCTTATAAATGACTAGTATATGCCATAGCCATTGCCATTGTATGAACTTCTTACCATCTTAAGTGTAAAATTTTGATATGAAAATATTTTAGAAAGTCATATTTGAAATGGTTATGTTCATGGCATGATTACCAATGATTTATAATAATAGTTATATTTTGATGAACATACTTGTTATTGAAAGCATATTTTTGGCTATCATTGTGAAAAGAAAAGAAATGAGCACGGTCACATGGCAATCCGTGTGGTGCACCAGTAGGGGATGCCTTACCAACGGTTATGATTATGATTATGATTATGAGAAAAGAAAGAGAAAGTGTTCCATGTCGGACGGAGCGAGAAAAGCCCGTACCGGAGAGTAGAGGATACTCACCCTGACCGGGGTAGCTTGAAATGAGAATAAGTTGATGGCCATCATATGATATTCTAAAAATAGTTAATCCTGTCATACATATCATTACTGTATGATTCTTATGTGCATAGATATAACGCATTCATGTGACCAAAGTTATTTTCTGTAGTTTATACAGCTAAACATGATGTGATGAGCTATATTGATGATGATTTATTGTTGAACTTACTGGGATTTAATTCTCACTATATTTCCATATCATGTTCAGAAAATTAGTTATGCAGATTTTTCTATAGCTCTGGCTTTTAGTGCACGTTGGATCGAGTACTTTATGTTGGGCAGATCCCAGAAGCAAATAAAATGTTTGTGGTCGAGTTGGCTTAGATCCCGGTGAAGGTGCAACCACCCGCACTTGTATCTCCAGAATTGGTTAACCAGAATAAATAAGATGTAAATTTTTATGTGTTTGATATGTTGTATGTATGTTTTGATTAATGACATGTATGTAAACTCTGTATTGTTTAAATTAAATAAATGTTATATTGAGTTAAGTTGTAACGAGGTAATAACTTCATGGTATTTAAAACAAACAAAAATTTGATACTTAAATGGAGTTGTTACATAATTGGTATCAGAGCAGGTCGATCCTAGATGGCCAGTGGGTGGATGGTTATCTAAATCGATCTTATAGTGTCTTGAGTATGTTTGTGGTTGTGCTGTGTAGGGATAAGTGAATTCATATAGGTAAGAAATTACTAGTGTTTCCTAACTACATGCTGAGGTGGTGTTATGACTGCTGTTAAATATTTTTGAACTAACTATTGGGCTTGATCACCTCAATAGCAGCATAACTTTGTTTTTGCCACAGTAGAAAATGGCACCACCAAGGAGGAATCCGGCAAACAATGCGGAGGAAAACCTGCACAACCTGGCCACGGCAATTCGAGACCAAGTCATGACCACCAACCAAATTTTACAATATCTCCAGAATGCTAATAACCCAAATGATGAGAATGATGCTAACAACCGGATGGCTGGAAAAGATAATGGCATATCCGAGTTTCTAAGGACTAGACCACCTTGTTTCCAAGGTGGCTATGACCCAACGGTAGCCGAAAGGTGGATAAGGGAATTAAAGAAAATCTTTGAAGTGATGGGCTGTACTGAAGAGCAGCAAGTTATTTTTGCTGCATATATGTTAAAAGATGAAGCAGAATACTGGTGGCGTGGAGTTAGAGAACTTTTAGCACATCAGGGAAGACAGACCACCTGGCAAGTGTTCAAAGACATTTTTTTTGAAAAGTACTTTCCAAGTACTGTACGGGCAGAGAAAGAGATCGAATTTCTCCAACTCAGGCAAGGCAGCATGACCGTGGACCAGTATATTGCAAGGTTCGAGGAGCTATCTAAGTTCTCCTCTTATCTGCGATATAACCCAGATGAAGCATGGAAGGCGGTTAAGTTTAAAGCTGGACTAAACTCGAAGATAAAGAATGCTGTTATAGCTATGGAAATCAGGGAGTTTATACCTCTATAAATAAATGCAGACTCCTGGAAAAGAGTTTAAGGGCAGTGGAGGATGAGAAGCAAAGGCAAAACCTATGGAAGAGGAAGAAAAATTTTCCCAACCCTGGAAAGAACGTGAGAAGAAGTGGATATGGAGCTGGTAAGAGCCATTGACTGCGAGTCCTAGACCTTTTCAACAAGACCTCACCCCAGTCAAGTGCGCTAAGTGCGGACTCATGCATGGTATTAGGAAGAATGTATTAGGAAGTTTCAGTTTCCTATTTCTGAAACTCCCTATGAGCTATCCGTAGTAACCCCTACAGGGGAAAGGGTATTAACTTCCTCTGTATGTAAGGACTGTCAAGTCACCATCCAGGAGAAAACTTTTTCTGTAGACCTCGTCTGTTTACCTTTAAGAGGTATTGAGGTCATTCTAGGGTTAGACTGAATGTCTAGAAATCGAGTTTTACTGAATTTTTGTAACAAGATCGTTGAATTTCTACCTCCTACTCTAAAAGAGGAGGTCCAGTTATTGATGCTAAATGCCAATCAAGTTAATAGGGAGTTGAAAAATGGAGTACTTGGATACATTCTCTTGTATTTATCAAACCTAGAAGTCGAATCAAAGCTTGATGAAATCCCAATAGCCAACGAGTTTCCTGAAGTATTTCCATCAGATATTCCCGGCTTACCTCCCAAGAGAGAGATAGAGTTCTCTATTGATCTCCTACCTGGGACAGGGTCTATTTTTATTGCACCATATCGAATGGCCTCGAAGGAACTATAGGAACTCAAGAAACAGTTAGAGGAACTATTAGACAAGCAATTCATTAGACCGAGTGTATCACCTTGGGGAGCTCCTGTATTGTTTGTTAAGAAGAAAGACGGGAGCTTAAGACTATGTATAGATTACAAACAGCTGAATAAGGTGACTATCAAAAACAAGTACCCTCTCCCTAGGATAGATGACTTTATTGGATCAATTGAAAGGAGCCTCCATCTTTTCTAAAATTGACTTGAGGTCAGGATATCATCATATTAGGATTAAGGAGGAGGACGTACTAAAAACTGCCTTCAGGACTAGGTATGGGCACTATGAGTTTCTCGTAATGCCCTTCGGGTTGACAAATGCACCTGTAATTTTCATAGATTACATGAATCGCATTTTTTAACCCTACCTAGATCAATTTGTTGTAGTGTTCATTGATGACATTTTGATATATTCTAAGAGTGAGAAAGAACATGAACAACATCTCTGAATCGTGCTGCAAGTGCTGAAAGAGAAAAAGTTATATGCCAAATTGGAGAAGTGTGAATTTTGGCTGTCAGAGGTGAATTTTCTCGAACATGTCATCTCTAATAGTGGGGTAGCCGTAGATCCTAACAAGACGGAAGCAGTGATTCAGTGGGAGAGACCAAAGACGGTTACGGAAGTCAGAAGTTTCCTGGGTTTGGCAGGATACTACAGGAGGTTTATACAAAACTTCTCTCGTATAGCCTTGCCATTGACTAAATTAACCAGGAAGGGAAGTCCTTTCACATGGACTGATCAATGTGAAGCTAGTTTCCAAGAGCTTAAGACAAGACTGACCACCCCTCTTGTTTTAATTATTCTAGACCCCACAGGACATTTTGAAGTGTATAGTGATGCTTCAAAGAAAGGGTTAGGATGTGTGCTAATGCAAGATAAGAGAGTAGTTGCTTACGCCTCTAGGCAACTGAGACCCCACGAAGGAAACTATCCAACCCATGATCTTGAATTAGCGGCAGTAGTGTTTGCCTTAAAGATTTGGCGACACTATTTGTACGGGGAAACCTTTGAAGTATATTATGATCATAAGAGTCTTAAATACCTCTTTGATCATAAGGAGTTAAATATGAGGCAATGAAGATGGGTAGAATTCCTCAATGACTACAAGTTTGAGATAAAGTATCATCCCGGAAAGGTGAATGTTGTAGCAGATGCCTTGAGTCGAAAATCTCTGCACATGGGTCAGATGATGGTGTATGAGATGCAGATGCTAGAGGAGTTTCGAAATTTGAAGCTAGCCACTACTCTTACTCCAAAGAATCTAGTCATTAATGGTTTAAGTATAGGGTGTGACCTTAGAGCCCAGATCAAAGAGACTCAAGCTCACGACCAATACTTACAGGATCATAAAGACCAAGGTAATTTTTCTGTCATGGAAGATGGAGCAATCATATATCAGGGAAGGATTTGTGTCCCTCAAGAACGAGAGTTGAGGACTAAGATCCTACAGGAAGTACATCAAAGAAAATACACAGTCCATCTTGGATGCACTAAAATGTACCAGGATTTAAAAAGGATGTATTGGTGGCCAAGGATGAAAAAGGACATTGCCGAGTTTGTGGCGAAATGTCTCATTTGTCAAAAGGTGAAGGTGGAGCATCAAAAGCCAGCGGGATTTCTACTACCTCTTGAGATCCCTAAATGGAAATGGGACAGTATCTCGATGGACTTTGTTGTGGGTTTACTTAAGACTTCAGTGGGACATGACTCTATCTGGGTAATAGTTGACAGATTAACCAAATCTGCTCACTTTTTGCCCATAAAAATTAACTATTCACTGGATAAATTAGCCCAATTGTACGTTCAGGAAATAGTTAGACTGCATGGAATTCCCTTAAATATCATTTCTGATAGAGATCTGAGGTTTACATCGAGGTTTTGGAAGGCATTGTAGGAAGCATTTGGTACTCAGTTGTGGTTCAGTACTGCCTACCATCCTCAGACTGACGGGAAGACAAAACGAACCATTCAAACCCTAGAAGATATGTTAAGGGCCTGTGTGATAGAGCAAGGTAAAGGATGGGATAAGTACCTACCTTTAGTAGAGTTTGCTTATAATAATAGTTATCACTCCAGTATTAAGATGGCCCCCTATGAAGCTTTATACGGTAGAAAGTGCCAATCTCCACTATGTTGGTTTGAGGTAGGAGAAAAGAACTTGTTGGGTCCTGATCTAATTCAACAAACCACTGAACAAATCAGGATGATACGAGATAAAATACTCACAGCTCAAAGTCGGCAAAAGAGTTACTATGATAAGAGACATAGACCTCTGGAGTTTGAGGAAGGGGAACATGTATTTCTAAAACTTTCTCCGACCACTGGAGTTGGTAGGTCTCTCAAGACCAAAAAGTTAAATCCATGATTTTTAGGACCCTACCAAATTCTGAAGAAAGTAGGGACATCAGCATATCAAGTTGCTCTCCCACCTAATTTTTCCAACCTGCATAATGTTTTCCACGTATCACAGCTGCAGAAGTATCTTCCAGATTCATCACATGTAATACAGGATGAACCAATCCAGATAAAGGAGAACATGACATATCAGCTAGTACCTGCATCCATATTGGACACTAACATGAAGCAACTGAGAAATAAAATCATTCCCCTTGTTAAGGTGTTATGGGAAAGTTTGACTCCGGAAGAAGCAACTTGGGAGCTGGAAGAATTCATGAGGAAGAAATATCCGCAATTGTTCTTATTAGGTAATTTCTGAAATTTTGAGGACAAAATTTCTTTTAGGGGGAGAGAAATGTAACATCCCTAATTTCATTTCTTTTATTGATAAAACAATATTTAATTAAGGAAATAAAATTTATTAGACAATATTTTAGATATCTAAGGAAATATAATCCTTAGAAATTCTTCACCTTATGTATATGCATAAAAAATGTTTCTAACATTAAGAGAACAAATAAAGAGGGAAAACCTAATAGGAAAAAAAATTAGAAATAACATACTAAGAGATGCAAAATTCTTGGATAAGGAAGATAAATTTTTACAAACAAGTAAAGGTCTTAAAATTTCAAGAACTTTGGATTAGGGTAATTTTTCCTAATTCAAGAACTAGAGTTACTAAGTTTAAAATCTTTACCCATACATTGGGCTTTTACCTATGGACACTTCATATAGAGTTTTTTCACTTCACATAAGTTTCTAGCAAGCCCATTGGATAACCTAAGCAAAAAATAAAACATAGACTTGGACTAGGATATAGTAATTGGACCGATAGCCCAAAAATTATGAAAATGTGACCAAACCCTCCAAGAAAGGTAGAATTTTATCCAAAGCAAAGAAAATAGGTAGGAATAAGCTCATAATGGGTAGGAATAAGCCCAAATCCAAGAGGAAAAATAAAATAAAATAAATTAGGTGATGATATAATAATATAATAATAATAATGATACATGGCATTAAGACAAAAATTTAGCAAGTGGTGTGATTCTACATTCATAATTTTGGCAAGTGGCATGATAATACAAGGCTTAGGGACAAAAACATCTATATCCTACACTCATAATTTTAGCAAGTGGTATGATATTACATGACATTAAGACAAAACATTCTTATCCCACACAAATAATATCAACCAAATAATGGAGATTCAAGGGCTAGAAATTTTCCACCTAAAAAGGCAAACATATCATACTTGTTTAAGACAAAAGAAAATGGAAATGAATCCCTAAATCAAAAGGACCTTGTCCCTTATCTTAAGAACATAACATCATAATTTTCAAAATACAAATCTCATTTTCCTATGCATATCTTGACTAAGGAAGAGGAAAACAAAAACATAAGTTGTTTGTTTTCCAAAAATTCAACCAAGTGTAATCTAATTGTGATAAGGTAGACCCATAATCATGAAAGGTGAATTATTTGATGGTCTATATAAGAAAACCCACCCTTACAACATTATAATTTCGTCCAAGTGAGGGAGAGGAAAAATAGAAGCAAGGTAGAGTGAGGAAATGAGAGGAAGAAAGGAAGAAAGAGGAACGAGAAGTCTAGGGGACTAAGTGCTCCAGGTAAGTTTCACAATATTTCTTTTTGAAGAAAACTTTTGAAACTTATAATATTTATATGAGATTTTGATCTTAGAACTTTGATGATTGGTCATGGATGTTGCTATATCATGTTACATATTGATCTTGCATGTGATGTATGTTTGAATACTTAGACTGGTATAGAAAGTTCTGCATAGGTATGGCTATGGGTGGCAAAATTTTTAGCTTCTCTGTTTTAATTTCTGGGAATTATCTGTATGGAATTAAAATAAATAGTTAACATAAGAATTATATCTATGTGTGGCACAGAGTTTAAACCACTGGAATCATTCAATTTGGAGTCCATATGAGGAAGATATGAGTCGATTAGTAGTCAAAGGTCAGAAAATGGTTCATCAGGGAAGAATATGTTAGGATAACTTCTGTATTTTAATTTCTGAGAATAATCTGTATAGAATTAAAATAAATGGTTAACATAAGAATTATAGCTATGTGTGTCACGAATTTTTAGCCACTGGAATCATTTAATTTGGAGTCCATATGAGGAAGATATGAGCCGATTAGTAGTCAAAGGTCAGAAAATGGTTCATCAGGGAAGAGTATGTTAGGATAGCTTCTATATTTTAATTTCTGAGAATTATCTATATGGAATTAAAATAAATGGTTAACATAAGAATTATAACTATGTGTGTTACGGATTTTTAGCCACTGGAATCATTCAATTTGGAGTCCATATGAGGAAGATATGAGCTGATTAGTAGTCAAAGGTCAGAAAATGGTTCATCAGGGAAGAATATGTTAGGATAGCTTCTGTATTTTAATTTCTGAGAATTATCTGTATGGAATTAAAATAAATGGTTAACATAAGAATTATAGATATGTGTCACGGATTTTTAGACACTGTAATCACCCAAGTTGGAGGCAATATGAGGTAGATATGGTCCAATTAGTAGGTAGAGGTCAGAACCTATCCGAGAAGAAATAACATGTACATTGAGGGAGTAATATCACCTTGATTTCTTAATATTTCGCTATAATGTTCAACATAATAGTTTTAGATAATTGTTTTAAAAAAGAAATAAAGAAATAAAGAAATAAAATTAATATTTAAAAAAGAAGACGAATCTTATAAATGACTAGTATATGTCATAGCCATTGCCATTGTATGAACTTCTTACCATCTTAAGTGTAAAATTTTGACATGAAAATATTTTATAAAGTGATATTTGAAATGGTTATGTTCATGGCATGATTACCAATGATTTATAGTAATAGTTATATTTTGATGAACATACTTGTTATTGAAAGCATATTTTTGGCTATCATTGTGAAAAAAAAAAAGAAATGAGCACAAACACATGGCAATCCGTGTGGTGCACCAGTAGGGGACGCCCTACCAACGGTTATGATTATGATTATGCTTATGAGAAAAGAAAGAGAAAGTGTGCCATGTCGGACGGAGCGAGAAAAATTCGTTCCGGAAAGTAGAGGATACTTACCCTGACCGGGGTAGCTTGAAATGAGAATAAGTTGATGGACATCATATGATATTCTAAAAATAGTTAATCCTATCATACATATCATTACTGTATGATTCTTATGTGCATAGATATAATGCATTCATGTGACCAAAGTTATTTTCTGTAGTTTATACAGCTGAACATGACGTGATGAGCTATATTGATGATGATTTATTGTTGAACTTACTGGGATTTAATTCTCACTATATTTCCATATCATGTTCAGAAAATTAGTTATGCAGATTTTTCTATAGCTCTGGCTTTTAGTGCACGTTGGATCGAGTACTTTATGTTGGGTAGATCCCAAAAGCAAATAAAATGTTTGTAGTCGAGTTGGCTTAGATCCCGGTGAAGGTGCAACCACCCGCACCTGTATCTTCAGAATTGGTCAACCAGAATAAATAAGATGTAAATTTTTATGTGTTTGATATGTTGTACGTATGTTTTGATTAATGACATGTATGTAAACTCTGTATTGTTTAAATTAAATAAATGTTATATTGAGTTAAGTTGTAACGAGGTAATAACTTCATGGTATTTAAAACAAAACAAAATTTGATACTTGAATGGAGTTGTTATAGTCTACATTGCTTCTAAAACTCACAGTTATTAAATTATACTGTGTTTTTATTCTAGAGTGTACTCTGAACGCCACAGGTAGGATCTCTGCTTCTGTTGTTACTTTGACATTTATAACTTGGTCTGTATAATGTGTATACATAAGAGAACCTATATGTATCTATTTCCATGACAAAGAATAGTGTTATGCATGTTATGGTAAATATCTGATTGCGGAAAAAAACATTTGTTACACGTGTCTGTAAGTTGGAGGCGTTACAACTCTTCTAAGTCGCCATTGAATAACCACTTTCAGTGACGCCTATAGTCATCACAGAAACTCTGGTTTCAATGATGATTGTTATAGTCGTCACTGAAAAGGGTCCATTCAGGGACGACCTACCATTTTCATTGACGTTTTTCCTGTCTTTAGTGCCGACTTTAGTCGCCCCTAAATGGGGTTTTCAATGGCGATATGAATAAGTCATCATGAAAACTTTTAGCGACGGAGTTTATCGCGACCAGTGGGCGACGACTAAAAGTTGTCACCGATTCTTTTCAGTGATGACTTTTTGGCGCCACTAAATACCTGTTTTCTTGTAGTAGGTGTAAGCGGGTCAGGTTGGGTCGGGTTGAGAGAAAATTTCAACCTGACCAGAGTCAGGTCAGGTCACAATATTCCCATCTGAAATCAACCGTGCAGTCGATTAAACCAATATGTCGGGTTGCTTCGGGTTGTACAGTTGGTAGGTCGGTTCAGGTCACTGGAAACAGAGAAAAAATACCATTCTTGATCTTGAGTACACAGATCTAACAAAGTAAATGTCAAGCAGATAAGGCATACTAGTTAAATGAATCTATACTTGACTTGATTCCTAACAAATTTCATATTCAAAAGAGGGTATGGAAAATATTGAATGAAGAAACTGAACTTGAACAGTTGAAGCTAATGATCTAGATTTCAAAAAATCAAGGTCCTTAGTTTCACGTATAGTAGTATCTTGAAGTTAGATCCAAAAGAACATCCAATATCTGCACATCAACCTTATTCTTGAAGGAAATTCAAGAAATCTATTCAATATAAGCCAACCATAGCTAGGGATTTGAAAGAAATTTAATGACAGATTCGAAGGAAAGAAACTCACTGTTGCAGTGTTGCCTATTGAAGACGAGGACGAAGAACTTCGGCTACTGCTATCGTGGACGTGGAGGCTTCACTGCTTCAAGTGTGGTGGAGTTGAAGGCCGTGAGGAACTGAGGAAGAGGAACTCATGCTTTCTTTGCTAGGGCGAGACCAAGAATGAAGTGAGGCCACTATGAGAGAAATTAGGAAAAAGGCAAGAAGTGTGCCGGTCTGGGGAGGGGAGCAAGTAAAAGGGGAAGGAAAGTGAATTAAATTGGAGAATTAATTGTATTGTCGGTCGGGTCGGTTTCAATAGATTTCATTAGTATAGACCCGACCCAACCTTTTAAAATCGAAAAATTTTACTTTTTCAACTCGTTAAAATTGAAAGACTCGAAACACTTCATCCGAACAGTAATTTTTTAAATGGGTTGAGTTGGTTTCACTAGGATTTATCGGGTTGCTTACACCTTTAGTTTTCACGGAAATTTTTCGATTTTAAAAAATTAGGAAACAAAACAGAGACCATGTTAAGAAATTCTTTCATTTCCATCAAAATATCTATGTTGCGAGTGTGTCAATGGAAATCGGTGGAAAAGAATGAAATTTTTTTTCAATATCTTGTTCAACAATTTCATTCCTAGAATGCAAAATTGTAATGTTGTGGCTGTCGACAATGTCTTCGAGAGTCTGCAACAACATAGCCTTCTCCACCAACTCTGTGAGTTCTATGTCTACAAGAGCCACCAGAACAGAGTTGGAGTTTATTTGACGCAAGCAAGGGGAAAACTGAAAAGAAGAAGTAGAAAAAAGGGGCAGAACATGCAGAGCTTGGTAACGCCATAGATGCGACAATCCATATGGCAACCCAAGAAAATGAGGTAGACTTCAGAGTTGAGAGAGAGAGTAGGTAAAAAGAAAAAATAAAAGAAAGACAAAAAAACTTCAAATTTCTTTCAACTAAATTAAAAATGAAATATTTCAGGCATTGAAGCCCACCAAGCATATTACGGCGAAACGAGGATGTGAATATACAAGAGATAAGAGCTTTCAAGAAACAAGCTAAAAACAGAGGCAATTTATTGCATCCCCCCTTCAAAATTGGAAAACAGTGGGCGAAGAAGTGTGAGACTGTAGGAAGTACAGGGATTCACCCATTCCTTGGGCAGTGCTGGTTCCGCACTATTTTTATTTTAAAGAAAATCTCATTTTGATTGATGGCTTGGGATCTTATCTTATGCAAGCATTTTTTATCACATTATTCAGATATAAATTGGAATTGTTGATTTTGAATGCTTTTACAATGTTGTTGATATTTTTTTATGAGATTAATTTGAGATTAAAAATTTAAAATATAATATTTATTTATTTCAATTTAGATTATATCTAAATTATTATTTACTTGACATTTTACTGCTGATTAATTTAAATATTTTAATAATTTTTATTAATTTTATATTATATAATTTGAGAATTTAAATATAATATATAATTTTTATTATATTTTTTATATATTTAATATTGTCAAATTTTATAAACATTAATTATATCAATGTTATTTGAACCACAATATCATTATTTAACATTATGATATCTAATTTTAAATATCTATACTTTTTTTTTTAAATTAAAAAAAAATTAAAATTATTTAAAATATTTTTTTTAAAAAAATTATTTTTATACAATTTTAAAAATGTTTCAAAATATTTTTATTTTTAAAATTATTAAAATAATATCTCAAAATAAAATTGAGTATCTTATTCCCTGCCTAACAACCGATGCAGGAGAACTTAACAAGAAGTTACACTGCTTGTTTCCAAGGAGGAGCGACACTGTGACAGGACCTGTGCAACTCTTTATACTCTGTATGTTAAATATGAAAATTTAATATTTCATATCTCACATTAAAATATAAAATAGTTTTACAGAAAGAAAAGAAAATATTTTTCAGGCAATAAAGTGATATATTTTTCTCTTATCATTTTACTAATAATCATTTCACTCCCCTCTCCTCAAAACTTTCAAGATATATCCTTATATTGTAATTTAGTAGAAGCAGAATTTATAGGGTTTATGGCAGCAATATTTTTTGTTGTTGACTTTTAATTTTATTGGCCTTTAATTTAGGGATTGAACTCAGCCATTTGCTTGAATGGGAAAGATTGAGTATTGAAATGAAAAGACTACGAATAATAACACAATAAGATAAGCTAGATTGGCTAATGGCAACGGAGCACGTATCCTTCAAATGTACATTCCATTTTGACGATTTTCTTCAAATTTACATTCCATTGACGATTTTCTTCTCTTAAATTTAGGGAACCCAAAAAAGAAATTTTTGAAAACCTGTTAATGAATAGATATAAAATTATATCTGAGGTAAGTACTACTTAAAAAATAAATAAATAAATAAATAAATAACTTAATTTTTGAATCTATTATAATTTTACAAATTAATTTTTAAATTTAAATTACTGAACAATTTAGTTTCTAAATATTAAATAATTTAATTTTTATTATTATTTATACCATATTAATATGGTTAATTAATTAATTATGTTTCACGTTAAATATTAATTAATTAGTTTTTACTGAACTTTAAAAAAAAATCTAAAATACCCTGTTTTGTATCATGCTTGGAAAGAAAAATTCCAAAAAAAAAAAATGAAAAAGTTGGAATGAAGCTTCTAGAATGAATTCGAAGCAATCTTACCAACTCCATTATCAAAAAGCACGGATAGATATTTTAGAATTTTTCATTTTTTTTAAAATGTTGAGAATAAATATGTTAACAAAATTAATATGAGAATATTTTTGAAAATAAAACAGTCTGACTAAAATATAAAATTAAATTTTAAGAGAGACTAAATTTAAAAAATATATTTTAAAAAAAATTCACTTGATTTATATTTATATTTTTTTTTAAATCACTTGAATTCACTTGACTAAAAAAATTTTAAGAGAGAGTAAATTAAAATAACAATTCACTCTTATATTTATATTTATAATTCACTTGATTAGTCTATTAAATATAAACAAGATTTAGTTTAAGAATTTCTCAAAGCACCCACCGTCACACAGAGAATGCGATTCTTTTGTCATTTCCTTGGCCACATGTAATGGTTTCACCAGCAGACAGCATTTTCAAAATGGATGAAGAATCACACTTTGCATCAGAATAAAGACGAATAAGTAAAGAAAGAAAGCTCCAAAGCCAGAGATATGTTCTTGACGACACATGAAATGAACATAGCCATGAAATCCCCAAAGTTGAAAAACAAGCTATATATATTTACACCTCATGCAAGGAATTTTCAGATGACGAAAAGCAAAGTGAAACTATGAGCAGCAGCAGCAGCAACATCAACAACTTCGCTGCTTCGCCGGAGGCTCGGCGCTCTGGTTTTAGAGCCTCTGATCGCCGTTCTCCAAATAATAGTGACTACCATGAGGTGCCAGTGTTTTACCGATCACGTTCTGTCCAAGCCACTCCTGTGAGTATGATCTTATACGTGTTTTAAACCTTGTTTTTCTCTTATGGAAAACAAAGTGGAGTGAAATCATGTTTATGGTACTAGAAAGTGGAAGTATTTTTATTTTGGTTAGAATTGCCAGGATGAAAGGGCATCAAGTGCACTGAATCGTTGGAGGTTTCCGGAGGATACAGGACACTACGGCATACCAAGGTAATCCCAGATTTCTCAAACTTGGAAAGCAAATTTGCAACTCAGCATAGAGCATGAATTTTCTTCTTTTAAATATATAGAACAAAATAGATCACAACAATATGAATTTAGTGATTGGAATACCTTAAAGTTGTCAAAAAATTTCACATGATAAATTTAGATAAAATAAATAAATCTCGCTTATTCATTAGATATTTATATTTTTAAATTATATATTTTTTCTCTTTCTCTCTCTCTGCAATTTAATTTATAAAATTTTTTGAAAATTTTGGAGAATCTTAGTTCACAAATTTGGCTCATTTAAAGTGTACACTGCACTTTAAAAAATAAATACAAGTGAATAACGGTTAATAAAAAATTAACGGTTCATATTTTTATAAAATAGAAGTAAGAAAATAAGATATGTGAAAGCTAATTCTTTTATTTTTCTCATTAAGGATTACTTCCTTGAACTTTTAAGAAATCAGATCCATAAGAAGATTTCTTTCTTTCTTTCTTTCTTTCTTGAACTATCTCTTCAAATGCTATTTAGTGAGAGAAGATAAATTTTTAGGGATAAACTAAAAATATATAGTAATATAGATGCTTATGTTAATTGTTATTATCAAATTTGTATTAAAATTCAATTTGGGATTTTTCTTGGATAAATAATGTCTTCACATCATTATTAGTTACAACCAATAAATAAATATTAATATATTAAGTCAGTAAGAAAAAATAAATAAAACTTTTCCATGCCAACTCAATTTTGAGTAAGAAGGAATTGAAAGAGACAAGTATAGAGATCAAGCGCTGAAAATTGAGTTTATTTCAATTTTAGAAACTAAAACTAGTGTTTGTAAACTGTCAGTTTATTGAGTACTACGTAGAGTGCTATTTAGTTTAATGATGTATTGATTTTGGAGCAATGAATTCGCAGTTTTGCAGCACAACGACATAGCATCTTTCTTCCAAGATCCACCACACGCCAAACAAACGAGCAAGTTCATACAAGGGTGGATGAAAATTCCAGATCAAGAGCCATGAGCAAGCTGAAGAAAGAGGTCTACAACCCCACCCCTAAGCTATTGGCAAGGAAAGTGAGCTTATATTACAGAGACGTTAATGGTGGAAATGCTTTGGAATCTAAAGAGAGAGAAAAGAAAAAGGAAAAGGAAGAAGAAGGGAAGAGTTCCTGTGCTGTGTGCTTGGAAGATTTTGAAGCAAAACAAGAGGTGATGGTGACCCCTTGCAAGCACTTGTTTCATGAAGATTGTATAGTGCCATGGCTGGCAAACCAAGGTCAGTGTCCAATATGCAGGCTTGTGATTTGTGAGAGGCCATCATCATCCTTCAACAACAATAACGACAATGTTAATGTGGCACCCAGTGACCTAATTGTAGGAGAGCTTTTATCTATTTTGAGCGCCGTGGAAGAAGCTTTTCATTTGAGAAATGAAACTCGCTGATATAAGAAGTTGCCTGTAAGTTCCTAAATTTAATCTAAAAAACCATACATCAGTGTGAAGGAGTTTTTTTTGGCTTGAATCAATATTTCCAGAAGTTTAAATTTAGATTTTTAAATTGAAATAATTTTTAATATAATATTAGATTATATAATCAAGTAATCAAAAATGTAATTCTTACTTATCTTTTTTAATCAAAAAATTAAATTTCAATACAAATTATAATAAAATTTACACTTTAAATTCATCAAGCTTCCGTGTGAAAACACATATTAGATATTATAATTTTTAACAGTTTATAAATTCTACTTATAAAATTTTATTTAACAACTTAAAATTTTAAGTTTAAATACTTCTTGACAAATATAAAAAAAAAAATTCTTTAAATAAATATCTTAAAACGCCATTTGATACATAGATATATTAATTTTTTATATATTTAAAAAATTATATATACAATAACAATAATAATTAATTTTTTTTATTAAGTGCGATTGATTACATAAATCAAACGCTGTTATAATAATTTATTATAAATGAGATCAATAGATAAATTATTAATTTTTAAATTTATTATTTTTTTTAACTATTAAACTACTCTATTTAATATATTTTTTTAAATATAACTTTCATAAATTTTATCTACACATAACCAAACTATCTTAAATAAAATTTTATTATTTTTTTTATAATAAATACTACCCCAACTTTTTCTCTTATACATTTATTTTTAATCTTATTTCTTTCAGTGTATCTAAACAACCAACATAACATTCTCGTATCTACAACATTAAATTTATTTTCATATTATATCTTTTAAAAAAATCAACTTTTCTACCCCAACTTTATCTTCATCTTTAAAAAAATAAACTTTTCTACATTAAATTTTAAAAATTTTATATTAACCAGTGCATGAAAAACTAAAATTCCTTTATACCAAATACTACCCAAAAGTTTACTAAAATTGGGCAAACATGAAAGAGTATAGTTCCTAGAATTCTTACTCAGGAATAACTAATTTTCTCATTTTCACAGCAAAAACTAAAACATACATCAGCTACCCGAAACTCTATTGTCAAGGAAAAAAAAAGAACAGAAAAGTGGATTTTAGGATTGTTGCAAAAAAATTTACAAATAAAAAGAATTCAAGTAACTATACACTTAGCCGCCCAGGAAAAGGTTTACAATACTACAAAAAAAAAAATTGAAAATGTTGCCAAACAAGAGTTTACAATTTCTTCTTCCTTCGCTACAGAATATGGAGAAAAAAAAAAAAACAAATCAACATCCTGCTCCTTCGGAACTAAAGTTATCAATGAAGATATAAGAATATAATGGGGGGAATCTTCCTAAAATGTATGTACTATATAATTGAAGGAGGAAGAAGGAAAATGAGAAAGTTTCTAAGAAACTATACTCTGCCAACGCCCACATTGGAAAATGCCTCATGACCAATATTACATTCCAATGAGGGAAAGGAATCAACATCTGAGTCAAGAAGAATCTGAAAGGTGGGAATCTTCTGACTCTTCAGCCAAAGATTCTAGCATGCTTATTACTTCAGTGGTATCATCCAGATAATACCTAGCTTTGCTGGGTTTTTGTCCAACTGTGCAAGCAAATACTGAAGCATTGGCAGAAAGAATATTTCTTGACGTTGCACTACTAATTATTTCAAACATGTCCTCATCTGATCTGTCATCACCAACACACATCACAAAGTCAGCCTGTTTGCCTTTCTCAGCCATTGATGAAAATATCTTTTCTGCAACTAATCCTTTGCTCACATCCTGCAAAACCAAGACCAACATCAACAACAAACAACAATTAAGCCTTTTCCCACTAGGTGGGGTCACAAGACTGAGAAAAAAAAAAGTTTCAGAAGATTCAATCCTTCCCCATATGATGCAGCACAATTATTTAGCGATTTCAATGATCCATCATGCTAACAATTAAAGAAAATAAATATTAAGTTAAAAACTTCAACTGCCAAGTTAATTTGTCAGCATTGATTTCATGCAAGGGGCTTGTCAAGCCAGACATCACAAGAATGTAAGAGAAGTTCCAAGGCTCTGTTAATTATGCCAGAAACCAAGAATCTTAGATAGGATAGAATATGGGAGGTTCTTGGATCCAGTGAATGGAATGTTATACTATCATAAGCTTGTAGTAGAACCAAATAGAATTATAAGAATACAATATATTTATAAGTTCTGCCATATCTATAGTTTGGCAAAACACATTTACAACCTTTCTGGTTGCATCTCACCATTTATTTGGATTAATTTTCCCAGGCCCAAAATCCTTAAATATGTCCATTTAGATTACCTTATCCTATCATTGCAGTTAATAAAATATGAATGATCCTATCAGTCTAACACTCCAGCTGGCCGACAAGGCCTCAATACTACATAAACTACAAAAGAAAATATGAGAGAATAAAGGCAACAGCTCAAAGATAAATTTAATGGCAGAAGTATCCTAAATAGCTCTTCTATTGTAAAAATCCACAACACAAACCCTCGGCCAATTACACAATAAGGGACATTCCTCCTAGAGAAGCCAAATACAGAACAGAAGGGACAAATAGAATCAGGGGAAAACCAAAATATGCCACAGAACTAAAGCTTGATACTTGCACACCCCCTTTAGTAGTATGACCAAAAAATGCAAAATCAAATTCCATAAAATTATTTTTTCATCTCAATGGATTGAAATATTAAAGCTTTTTCCCAGACAGCCATTTAGAGATTTTTGCAAATACTGAATTGAAAGTATATACCTGGGGCTTTACTTCAATAATGAACTGACCACTCTTCACAGCAACAGGCTCGTTGGCCAAAACACTCTCTAGATGATCCAACATTTCCTTAGCCTGAGAAGATCCAAAATCAAGGTCTGCATCCCGGTATTGCCAAACCAAAGCACTTTCTTTTTTTTCGATGCTAGAACCATCAGTTGCCTCTGTATATAATTTCATTACAGGTTCAGCAATCTGCGTCCAGCCAAATTCGGAGCTCTTACCACAAATTTTCCATTCTTCACTTTGAGACCATCTGAAAAAGAAACTCAAAATTCAAAATATTTATAATTTTATATCGTTACATATTATCCAAATTATAAAAGCAGAGAACACAGGACATATGTAGGGACTAAACAGCAACTGTTAGTATAGTCAATGCAGAGGAAGGCAAGAAGGCCCAACTCCCAGGAACATCATATTAGATTTCTGCTTTATCAAATTCATAACAGAAGAAGGTATTTACAGAATTCCCTTTTGTTAATTGTGGGCAAGGGTACAAGTATAACTATGACAAAGTGGTATATCAAGGCGCAAAAATGTATCTTATATATTATTGACCAAAACATTAGCCTGAGAATCAGTCTAAATGTATGCATGTTTCAAGTGATATTCATGCAGTAAGTAATCTAAGAACAACTATTACAATGAAAAACAAAGATACTTCAGAAAAAGCCAAGGCATAGCCTAGGTTCAGCTAATGCATCCACTACTATATGTGCATGGCGCACTTGCACAAACACATACACACAGAAAGAGAGAAAGAGAGAGATCGCACCTCAAAAAGTATCCATGTTCTGCCGCAATACCAAGGTTTTTGCAGGGAGTGAACCACTTACTTAAGCTATCCCTCCCCCTTCCACTAACAATAAAAACTACATTTTTGGAGTCTGCAGAAAGCGCGTTCAGAATAGAGATGACCTCCTGACTTGGACTCTTATTAATGGAGTTCTGTGGCATTACAGTACCATCATAATCCAACAAAATGGCTCTACTCCTTGCCCTCTTGTAAGCTGAAACCATAGCATCAATTGAGAGCTTTCTAAAATTAGGGTCAAGTGCCACAACTCTAAATCCAAAGCTAAGACCTATTCCCCAGCATCTTTTCTTTAGAAGGTCTAAGCAAGCCCTCTCCATATCTTGCAAGAAACTGCGTGACCAATAAGCCACATCATGAGTGCTAACATACCGATAATGCTTTTCATGCCGCAACTGTTTCTCTCCAGCAGGCATTGAGATGGCCTCATTCATAGCCTCTGCAGTTGCTTCAACATTCCATGGGTTGACACGAATAGCACCACTAAGAGAGGGAGAACACCCAATAAATTCTGATATTACAAGCATACTCTTCTTCAATCCACTGACATCGGAACTTGATTCAGAAGCAGATATTCCCTGTCTACAAGCAATATATTCATAAGGAGTTAGGTTCATTCCATCCCTTACAGCTGTAACAACTACACACTCAGCAATCCTGTAATACGCAACTTTTTCAGTAATTGAAACCTCTCTATCAATAAAAACAATTGGTTCGTAACCAGGCCGACCAAATACTCTGTTGATCCTGCTGCAGCTTTCTTGTATTTCAGCTTGTATTTCCTCTAAATGCAACCCTTTACCCCCAGCAGGATTTACTATCTGTATCAGCACAGCTCTTCCTAGCCATTCAGGATGTTGTTTGAGCATCTGCTCCATAGCCAATATCTTCAAATTAATGCCTTTAAAAATGTCCATATCATCAACACCAAGCAACACTGTTTTTCCTTCATATTCTTGTTGAAGCTCCTTAACCTTACACTCCTCATCTGTCGTTTTCATAACTGATTCAATCCGACCCATGTGAACTCCAACCGGCATAATCTTAACACTGATAGTCCTTCCATAATATTCCAATCCTAGGTAGCCCCTTTTTGACTCATACTCCAGACCCAACATACGACTGCAACAGGAAAGGAAATGACGAGCATAGTCAAAGGTGTGAAAACCAATGATATCAGAGTTTAGTAAAGCTTTAAGTATCTCTTCCCTGACAGGAAGAGTCCTATATATCTCAGATGATGGAAAGGGACTATGCAGGAAAAATCCCATTTTAACCCTGTTAAAGCGCCTTCTTATAAAGGATGGCAAAACCATCAAATGGTAATCATGAATCCAAATATAATCATCCTCTGGATTTATTATTTCAACAACCTTCTGAAAAAAGAATTTATTTGCCAACACATAGGCTTCCCAGTTAGAGCGATCAAAACGTTGGCCTTTATCAGTTGAAAAGGGCAACATGTAATGAAACAGCGGCCATAACTGCCTTTTGCAGAAGCCATCATAAAATTTATCCACAACATCAGGGGGTAGAAAAGTAGGAAGACAGTTGAATTTTTCTAATAAGTACTGTGATACATCATCCTGTTCAGCAGGATCAACATCAGCCCGCAATGACCCAACGTAAAGAACCTCCATGTCTTCTGGAAATCCATCCTTAAGCTGTAAAAGCAATGAATCCTCATTCCAACTGAAACTCCATCCTTTGCTATCTTCTTTCCGTTTTGCTTTTAAAGGAAGCTGATTTGCAACGATAATCACCCTATCTGTGGAAGCAGTTGATGGATTATCAGAAGAAACACTGTGTGCCTGATCATCATCAAGTTCTGAGACAATCCCAGGGACACTCTTAACCCTTGTGAGCCGCCTTCTTTCCTTAGTGTCCCTACCCATTGCTGGGAAATTCCCTGAAGCCAAATCTTGAAGATTTGTATACGATTTTGACATCATCTTTACTTCCTTCTATAATATGAAACCCCACAAAACTTGTTCTCTCTGCACATAGGTAAGAGAATTACAACCATAAACCTAATAGTCTTCAAGTGACATGACAACCAAATTCATAAGCTACAAATGCAAATTCAATATTATTACAAGCAAACAAGATTCATGAAATGAATATCATAAGCATAACTTATGGCGTGCCATTTAATGTTATGGAAGTAGAGAGAAAAATAATCACCGTAATGCAGACTCAAGTCACGGCCAGCAAATATACTAATCTTACGGTTTGCCAAAAGCCCTAGATTCTTTGGCCCCCCATATGGGTTATATCACAATGAGCATAAGAATTAACCTTTTCAACATAAAACATTCTACCGACAAAACTCCAGTCCAGTCATGTCCATGAAAACAAGATCAATGACAATTCTACAGCACAACAGCGCTCGATGATAATACAGATACCTTTCTTCCTACCAAACCTCGCTCACAATACATACCCACTAGAAATGGAAGTCCAGAAAACACCACAAGAATCGCAAGGACTCAACAATATTGAAAATTGAAACTAACCGTAAGATTGTAGCAAGAATCGCTATTGTTACAGTAGCAGGTTGAAGCCCAAATTATGGAAAATAACAAGTAAGAAGAAAAATCTTGGCTTTTCTTTATTTACAAGATCTCCCTCCTCCTGCTTCTTCTCCTCTACTACGAAATGGGAAAGCGCTATGAATATTCAGAGAATTATATTTTACGGATGATAATTTATATGGAAGCGAATGAGCAAAAAAAAAAAAAAAAGGTCAGAAAAAACAATTTGTTTTTTTTTTTTTTGGGGGCACAATTTAGTCGTGGAGATTATCTGTAGTTTCGTACAGTGCCACCTAGGGAGGTTAACGCGTTTGCGTCACCAACCAATGGCAGCAAATTCCGGCACGTGCTTGGTCAAAAGTCTAAAGGTGAAGGCAAAATCGTAATTATGATGATTAATAAGGGTAAAATGGTGGCCAATAGGAATAGAGAGTGACGAAGTAAATGGGGGTGGGGGTGAGATTATCAGTCACTTCATAAGAAAATGGATAAGGTTTCGACAGCCAACTCTATTGCCAGCTGGCACCACCCGAGGAGTGACCACGCTCTCTGCACGTCCCAGCTCAGCTCTGACACATCGGCGGACACGGTAAGGATCCGTATTCGTACCACGGGAAGCGTGTTTTAGGAATTAATTATTAGTAATTATATTTTTACTTATATTTATATTAACATCAAAATTTGTAATCTTCTGATTGGATGGATATTAAAGGTTAAGCTAATCGTAATCAGATCTTTATGGAAAATTCTAGATTTTGACAATTCAAGACATTAAAATATATATTAAAAAAGGGTAAAAGTGTAATCTTAACCCTTCAAATTTACACGTAATTTCATTTAATAATCTATTTTTTTATTTATATCTTATAACTTACCAAACAATCTTAAATTAGTATTTATTACTAATTTTATTTATTTATTTAACAAAAAAAATATTCACTTAATCTGACTAGGCCTGCGCATACTAGCAAGCATTACATTGGATATTAAAAACTCTGTTAAGACATATAAAAAATGTATAAAATACTTCCAACAAGCTGGTCTATTTATAAAATAAACTTTAAATGAGTTCACTTTTATTTTTTAAAAAAATTATCTTTGAATAAAATAAATAATTCAAAACGTCCACCCAAAAGGAAAAAGTAATTCTAAAAAAATAAAAAATAAAATTTTAAAAACTTACACAATAATAATTTTGGGTCAAAAAATACCAAAAGTAGAAACCACAAAACTTTAAAATAAAATCTGACTGTGTTTGTCGTGGAGCAACGTGTCATCATATTAGTCGTCCCTTGTTGATGTTTTGTGAATGACTTAGTAAATATAAACTGTTGATTATCCGATTGTGAATTACAATAACAAACATGACCTTTTCATTTTGGTTACTTGTCCCCCTCATTGGACGCTATGATAACTAGTAAAGTCACTAGGTACAACCCAAAGTAATTTCACAACAACCCCTTAATCCCTTACTTCTAGAATGTATATGTATATATATTTGCAAACACTATGAAAGTTTGAAATCATTATTCTTCAATTTTCATTAACATATTTATTAGTTTTTTTAACAATAAATATTAAATGCTAACTAATAAAAATGGAGAAGGCGATTTTCAGAATTGAAGGATGATTCAAAATTTAATGAGGATATTTATATTTTTCAACAAAAAAAACCATAATTAATCTCTCTCTTTTTATTTACTTAATTCTCAATGTTCAGTTTGAAACTCTTAGGTAGTATTTATTTTGAGAGATTTTGAGGGAAGGGAAGGAAAGAGAAGAGGAGAAATTTTTTAAAAAATATACTTTGTTTAAAACAATAATTTAAAAAGAAGAGGAAGAAAAATAGAGAGAGAAAATCTATTATTTTTTCTGTTTTTTTTAAAGTAAAAAAATTTAAAGGGAAGAAAAAATATATAATAGAAAAAAAAATATTTTTACTAAAATAGTTTTATTTTATTTTATTATATATTTGTCTAAAATTAAATAAATATAATAATTCTTTTCTTTTCTTCTTTTTTTACAAATTAAACAAAAAAAATTATTTTTTCTCTTTAAATTAAATCAAACATTTTATTTAAATTCATTTTTCTTACCTTCCACGTCCCCCCCCCCCTCACCTACCAAACACATCCTTAATAAATAATATTCCAATATGGCTCTAGGATTAGTAGTTTGGTTTCTGAAATTGCCGTTCAACTAATCTTTAAAAGTTAATACCGTGGTAAACCTATTAAAAACAATTGCATAATATATCTAATTTGTTAATTTAAAACCTAATTCATAATAAATAAACTTAAAATTATAATAGAATAAATTTAAGAACTGAAGGATTGTAGGGCTTTACCCCGGAGGGAGCCCTTACAGAAATTCTCAAAGGCCTAGGCCAAACCCAGGCCTAAGAGGGGGTTTGGAAATAGTTTTCAACCAGCAATAGACGCGCCTCGGTTAGAACCTCACTAGCTGCGTCATTGCCCCAAGCGCAAAGATGCTTTTGCTTTGGGGCTAAGCCTTTTTTTTATAGACCAACCATGCTAGTCCCGTCACTGTCCGTATCGATGTGGGATTTCAAAGTATGACGCCATCTGTGACCTGGCTCCACTTTCTGTCATTCTCTTCTGATTATTATTTTAGTGGAAAAGGCTCTTTTTCATTTCGCAATTTAAATCACACACTTGCAATTGAAATAATATCTGGATTGGAAAAACTTGCAGCTGGCTATTTTGATTTGACCTTGATGGACAGGATGATGGATATTAAAGGACTTTGGAGAAAGTTGTTGGAGATAGAACTCAAGATTGAAGTTTGACAACGATGGCTTTGATATTATTGTTTTAAGCTTAATTATATTTTAGTCTACGTGAGTTTGGTGAGAAAACGTGTAAATTTAATTCCTTTAATTCAAAGTAAAGCATTTACAATTTTTAATTTATATATATATATATATATATATATATATATATATATATATATATATATATATATATATTTATTATGTAACACCATTTTTTTATCATATAAATATTTATATATGTATATTATAAATTTTGCATAAATTTGTATGATACAATATAAATTATAATTATAATATAATTACAAGAGTCTTTATATAGCACACCACTCTTAAATACAAAGGGTGAAGATATAACACCACAAAATAATAAAAACAGGATTTTCAATAAACTCAACTTTTTTATAATAAAATGTGTAAAAATAGATATTATATTCAGTTGTATAAATTACAAAAAATATCAAATTTTTATGATAAAATCATAAATTTTAATACACCTATCTCACTCGGCGATCTGACACACTCAATGCATAAAAAACATAGCTCTTCATGTTGTGCAATGCTCATCGCGTGCCATAACTATAAAATCATACATTTTCACTCATTGTTTCTCTTTTATTCTCATGTAGTTATATGGCCTCATCGGCTCACTCAAGCTAGTAGAGCGTCTCCTACTCGATACTATTACAGCCATATAACCCACCGATATTCATCGATATCTACTCAAGTCAAATATAATGCATATGCACCAAGAAACTCACCGCAAGCTTTACGCTTGTCATTCAATAACAAATGCAATGCAAAAATATCATATTTATGCTCAATAAGTTATATAAATATACATCACAACTCTTGCCATAAGCATATTTTAAATCATATGTTCAATAGGTATTTTCATCTATATCGCTCTTTCAAAATATCTCAAATCAATATTCAATATTAGCCCTTTTAAATTAAGTAAAGAAAATAATGTTTTGGTGATATAAAACCTTCACTTTAGAAATATTTATCTTGGTTATTTGATTTCTAAAATCCCTTTAACAAATAAGGTTCTTTTTCCTATAGAAAATAGTGAAAAATAGGGTATTTCAGCCCTAAACACAACTTTGAAACTCAGAACATGACTGAACCATGTTTTGTGACATTCCTTCACTAATCAGGTCATAACTCTCTCATTTCAACTCCGATTAAGGTGATTTCAATATTTATGTAAATTTAAAATAATTACCTACAACTTTTATGTTTTCTATATTTTCAAATTCCTTACATATTAGTCCCAAAAATTCGAACATTAAAACACTCATATTTATAAATTCTGGATTTCAGACTCTTCGTATTCTGTGACCTTTTTTCACTAATCAGAACATAACTCTATCATTTCAACTTTGATTAAGATGATTTGGATGTCTATGTAAAGTTAAGACAATTACCTACAACTTTCATGTTTACCATAATTTCAAATTCCTTACAGATTAGTTCCAAAAATTCGAACACTAAAAGTACTCATATTTACAAATTCTAGATTCCAGACTCTTCGTGTTCTGTGACCTTCCCTCACTAATCAGAACATAACTCTATCATTTCAACTCTGATTAAAATGATTTGAATGTTTATATAAAGTTAAAACAATTACCTACAACTTTTATGTTTACCATAATTTCAAATTCTTTACATATTAGTCCCAGAAATTTGAACACTAAAAGTACTGATATTTATAAATTCTGAATTACAGACTCTTCGTGTTCTGTGACCTATGCTTATTTTTTGGGTCATATCTCCTTCATATTGACTCCAAATTAAATGATCTTAGAGCCTATAAATTCGTGAGATACATATCTACAATTCTTATGTTGATACTTTCTTTAAAATCATTACCGAGTTTGCCCAGAAATTCAAAATAACTATAACAAAAAAAATTCACATAATATACAGTCCACATATTGCACAATTTCACATTTTATCACTTGTAAAACGTTGAAATTGTATCCAAATTTGTGGAGAGTAGATGTTAAGTCTACCTTAACAAGTTTCCTAAACTTTGTATACCAATTTCTCACCGCCAAAACTTACATCCATACATTGAATTAGGAAATCCATTGAATAAAAGATGATTACAAAAGAATTTGGATCAAGAAAACCTACTTTGATTTTCTCCTCTTGCACTTTCTCTCTCTTCTTTCTCTCTCTTCTTCCTCTCTCTTCATCTTTTTCTCTCCTTTCTATATTTTTTCTGATCACTCCCCCCTTTGATAGTCAATACCATTATCACCACTCAAGTGTTTTAGAAATACTTCTAACCTACCACTCAAGTGTTTTAGAAATACTTCCAACCTACCATTCAAGTGTTTTAGAAACATTTTCAAGCTACTTGGTTGGAATTACCAAAATGTCATTCTACCAAAAATCGTATAAATACCAAAATACCATTTTAAAGTATTTACAACATTACTAATCTATTGAAATTACACAATTGCCACTCTCTAAAAGCATTACAATACGACCCTTACATTAAAGAATACGTAAATATCCATTAGTATTTTAGGGAAAAATCAGGGATGTTATAGTTCTCTCTCCCTAAAAAGAAATTTTGTCTCCAAAATTCAAAGCCTATTTGTCTTCAAATAGTTACAGGTATTTCTGTCTCATGACATCCTCTCTTTCCCACGTGGCTTCGTTTGCCGTTAAACCTTTACAAGTTATCTTTACCAACAGAATCGTTTTATTCCTTAGCTGTTTTACGTCATTTTCCAGAATTATAATCGGCTTTGGTCGATAAGTCAGATTCTCGTCTACAATTATTGGTTGTTCTTGAATTATGTGCGACGGATCTGGTAGATATTTTTAAAGTTGTGATATATGGAACACATCATGCAAATTTGTTAGATGCGGAGGAAGTGTAATATGATATGCTGAAGGACCTACCCTTTTGAGAATTTGGTAAGGGCCTAAGTACCTCGGGCTCAGTTTCTTTACTTTCATTGCTCGGTCAATTATGGTAGTCGGAGACATTTTCAAAACTACATGTTCCCTGTCTTGAAATTGTAACAGCCTCCTCCTCCTATTGAAATAGCTTTTCTGTCGACTCTGAGCTGTCCGCATCTTATCCTAAATCATCTGTATCTACTCAGACGTATGTTACACTAACTCGGGCCTCAATAAATTTTTTCTCCCCCACTTCGTCCCAACATAAAGGCGATTTACACTTTTTTCCATACAAAGCCTCATAAGGTGGTGTGTTGTATGAAGACTCTTGTATTTGTATTGTAATTATGACTTGTATTGTATTATAAATACTTATGCCAAATTTGTAATGCATATTGTGATGAAAAGGAAAAAAAATGGTGTTACATAGTTGAAGTATTTTTAAAACACTTGAGTGGTAGATTAGAAGTACTTTTAAAACACTTGAATGGTAGGTTAGAAGTATTTTTAAAACACTTGAGAGATGATGATGGTCTTGACTATCAAAGGGGAGGGGAGTGATCAGAAAAAATTTAAAAAGGAGAGAAGAGGAAAAAGAGAGAGAAAGTGCAAGAGGAGAAAATCAAAGTTTTGGTGGTGAGAAATTAGTATACAAAGTTTAGGAAGTTTGTTAAGGTAGGCTTAACACCTACTCTCCACAAATTTTGATGCAATTTCTATGTTTTACAAGTGATTAAATGTGAAATTGTGCAACATGTGGGCTGTATATTATGTGGATTTTTCTGTTCTGGTTATTTCGAATTTTTGGGCAAAATCGGTAACGATTTTGAAGAAAGTATCAACATAAGAATTGTAGATATGTGTCTCACGAATTTATAGGCTTTGAGATCACCTAATTTGGAGTCAATACAAAGGAGATATGACTCAAAAAATAAACAGAGGTCATAGAACACGAAGAGTCTGAAATTCAGAATTTGTAAATATGAATACTTTTAGTGTTTGAATTTTTAAGACTAATCTGTAAGGAATTTGAAACTATGGTAAACATGAAAGTTGTAGGTAATTATTTACATAGATACTCAAATCACCTTAATCAAAGTTGAAATAAGAAAGTTATATTCTGATTAGTGAAGGAAGGTCACAGAATACGAAGAGTCTGAAATTCAGAATTTGTAAATATAAGTACTTTTAGTGCTCAAATTTTTAGAACTAAATCTGTAAGAAATTTGAAATTATGGTAAACATAAAAGTTGTAGGTAATTGTCTTAGATTTACATAGAAACCCAACTCAACGTAATCAGAGTTGAAATGACAGAGTTATGTTCTGATTAGTGAGGGAAGATCACAGAACACAAAGAGTCTGGAATCTAAAATTTATAAATATAAGTACTTTTAGTGTTCAAATTTTTGGGACTAATCTATAAAGAATTTGAAATTATAGTAAACATGAAATTTGTAGGCAATTGTCTTAACTTTACATAGACACTCAAATCACCTTAATCAGAGTTGAAATAACATATTTATGTTCTGATTAGTGAAAAAAGGTCACAAAACACGAAGAGTCTGAAATCCAGAATTTGTAAATATGAGTGCTTTAGTGTTCGAATTTTTGGGATCAATATGTAAGGAATTTGAAGATATGGTAAACATAAAAGTTGTAGGTAATTGTCTTAAATTTATATAAACATCGAAATTACCTTAATCGGAGTTAAAATGAAATAGTTATAACCTGATTAGTGAGGAAATGTCACAGAACACGGTCCAGTCGTGTTCTGAATTTCAAGGCCGTGTTTAAGGCTGAAAAACCCTATTTTTCACTGTTTTCTATAGAAAAAAAATATTATTTGTTGAAGGGATTTTAGAAACCAAATGACCAAGATAAATACTTATAAAGTGAAGGTTTTATATCACCAAAACATTATTTTCTTTACTTGATTTCAAAGGGCTAATATTGAATATTGATTTGAGATATTTTGAAAGAGTGATATAGATGGAAATACCTATTGAACATATGATTTGAAATATGGTCATGGTAAAAGTTGTGATGTATATTTATATAACTCATTGAGCATGAAAATGATGTTTTTGCATTGCAATTGTTATTGATTGACAAGCGTAAAACTTGAAATGAGTTGCTTGATTCATATGCATTACATTTGACTTGAATGGACATCGATGAATATCGGTGGATTATATGGCTGTGATGGTACCGGATATAGGACGCCCTACTAGTCTGAGTGAGCCAATGAGGCCACCTAACCAAATGAGAATAAAAAAGAAGCAAACGAGAATAAAAGAAAAGCAATGAGTGAAAATGTGTGTTTTTATAGATATGGCATATGAGCATTGCGCAACATGAAGATTTATGTTTTTTATGCATTGAGTGTGCTATATCGCCGGGTGAGGCAGGTGTTTTAAAAGTTATGATTTTATCATAAAAATTTGATATTTTCTGTAGTTTATACAGTTGAACATAATATTTTTTTTTTACACATTTTATTATAAAAGGTTGAGTTTACTAAGAATCCTGTTCTTACTATTTTGTGGTGTTATGTTCAGATAAAATGAAGTGAGATGCTTTTATGGACGGTGTTGCCAGTAAAGATTCCGATGTCAGCACCACCTCTTCACCCTTTATATTTCAAGGGTGGTGTGCTGTATGTGGATTCTTGTATTTGTATTATAATTATAACTTGTATTGTATCATGAATACTTATGAGGGATTTGTAATATACATATATAGACACACACACACACACACAATACTCTTTAAATTTTAGAAAAGACAATACAAAAATCATCAAAAATAATGAAATGAAATATACTTCTTTTAATATAACGGATTATGTTAACAAAATTATTAAATTAATTGTTAGTATACTAAAGAAAGAATGTTATTGACAACGATTTTATCTAAAATGACTAAATTAATAATAAAAATTTGTAAAGGCTTTATATAAAAAAATGTTGATATTAAACAATTTTGAATCTTTTATAATATGTTAAGTGTAAATGCAAAATTTAAAACTAGGGATATTTAATTACATATTTACTAATATAACATGCACTATCCGAATTTTATTAACATTTGGAGTTTCTTTGGCATATAAGTATTTAATGTTTTTGGATGGTTGGTTATTTCTTAGCCAACAATTTGAAACATTTTATATACTGTAAATTTAATTTTTATAATATTTTAAATATTATGATACGAGATATTATAATATAAAATATTATATGTATTTAATATTATGAATTTATAATTCAAGTGACAAGTAAGTTAAATTTTTTTTATAATTTTAAAATTTGAATTCGTAAAAAAACAATAGTTTTAATATTTTAAATAATATTAATTATATACCTAAAAATCATAGAAATACTTGAGCCATGATATCAATATATCAAACATATTATAGAAACTTTCAAAAGCATCAAGACAAGTAAAATTGTTTTAAGGTTGGGTGATAGGAGTCCAGGTGAATTGAGTGGGCCCGATCGAGGAAAGCGAAGTTGGGCCTGTGTTACGAAATGAAGAGGTGGCTTAGACAGAGGCTCAGCACTTGTCCAAAAAAAACGAAAGAGATAGCGGCTGAGCCGAGCAGGAAATCCACGAGAGCTAGGAAGCCTGTGTATTGGATGAAGAATTACCGTTTTTGCTTGTTAGGATCAATGAGCAGTGTATAAAAGGGATGACGGGGAGCCTTCTGTAATTGTTTATATTATGCTATTTGTAGTTATCAATCCAACATTTAATCACTAATTATAATAATTAATTTTTTAAAATTTTCATAATCTTCTTCATATTCCTTACGTGTTTCCTATGTAATCAATTTCTTTTAGTAAATTATAAAAAGTAAAAATTACAAATGGAAATGTTAATGAAAAAGGCAGGTGCCTTGCGTGTATCACGGAGCTGCGTCGAAGAAAAAAATCGCGGAAAGGACGTAGAAGAACCGTAGAAGCGTTTCGCCGCTCGCTTTCCACGCTACACCTACACGATTCCCAGAACCTAGGAGATCCCGCAAGAATTCCTGTCATTTTTCCCATTTTAAAGTGACACTCCCAAAAACAAACCCAATTGATTTTCCAAAAAAATATAAAATAAAATAATAAGCAAGTGCTCCTAGAGAATTCCAATTAGAAAACCAAAAATCTTACTTTACCCTCTCTATAGCATCCAATAATTGTTTAAAAGAGACCCACCAAAAAGAACAACCCTCTTCTCCCTCTGCGAGCAACTTTTTTGAATTTGGAAGAAGGGAAGGGGTAGGGCAAGTATATATGGCTGGGTTCAGGGGTGATGATGAGTACGATTATCTGTTCAAACTGGTTTTGATTGGTGATTCTGGGGTGGGTAAATCGAACTTGCTCTCCAGATTCACGAGGAACGAGTTTAATTTGGAGTCCAAATCCACTATAGGGGTAGAGTTCGCTACCAAGAGTTTGAAAATTGATGGCAAGGTCATCAAGGCTCAGATTTGGGACACTGCTGGCCAGGAAAGGTAGAGTTAGTCTTAAACCTGTTTCTTTTTTCCCTTTCCCTTCTTTATTTTCTTAATTTGATGGGCTTGTGTTTGATCCATCTATCTGAAATTTTATGGGTATTCGAATTTTTGTGAAAATAGTTTGTGATTGTGAATTTTTTATACTTTGTTAAAACCGATGTTGCTTTAGTGCTGGAAAGTATGTTCATTTCTTCAAAGGTTATGAATATTAAATCTGATGTGGTTGGTTTACGATTCTTCCTTCTTGTATTTTCTGAATAACTTAAGTTTCTCATGACGTGAATACCGTTTTATAAATAACTTGAACTTGTTTGTGATGCACTTGAGGTTATCAATAATTTGTTTGTTATAATTCGTTGGTAGCTTATGTGAAAATAATCAAAATATATCATTTACCCCTTTCAGCTGTTTGCAGTGGGTGGTATAGTATGTGGTAACTTTATTTTGTAACCTGTTAATTCAGCAACCACTTTTCTGTTTCCGTTGTTCAATATCTGGTTTTAGCCGCTCGCCTAAAAAATTGATGGATTTAATCCTTTCTAAGAAACTCCCAATCTCAAATATAACTTTTTTCTTTAGGTTAAAACTCCAGTTAGGTTTGTTTCCCCATTACACATTTGGTGTGTTTTCCTACATAAGCTTTTACTGAGAAACGAAGAAATAATTCCAATTAACTTGCTTAATTCTCTCTCTCTCTCTGGGATCAATTAGTAATTACTGATGAAGATTTCAAAGAGAAGAAAGGAAATTGTAGACAAGCAGGCCCTATCCAAATTCATCTTCCTTTGGTAACATTATTATGTATTGAGCCTACACATACAGGACCACTTTGTTCCCTGAACCGTGCAAAGATTTCTGGGTTTCTCATAGAGCTTTTCACGAGAGTCTCGAGCCTTTGGTTTGCTAGGAATATTTCTATATTGGAGATCTATCTTTATTAGTAAGAGACGAACAAATATAAATGTAGATGTAAAATTTGGAGGCTATATATTAAAATAAGTTACAATTTTTAAATATCTTGTGTCTATTATACAAAATGACGCCGAAGTAAAGAAGGATGTAAACCGATTCAAGTTGGATGGATGAAATGGAGGAAAGTTTCGAGTTTCATTTGTGATAAAAAAGTACTGCTTAAAGTTAAAGAAAAATTTTACCATACGACTATAAGACCTGCTATATTGTATGGTACTGAATGTTGGACGATCAAAAGACAACATGAGAATAAACTCAATGTTGCGTTAGATGTGTGGACACACTAGAAGAGATATGATTAGAAATGAGTGCATTAGAGAGAAAGTTGGGGTAGCACCTATTGTGGAGAAGATAGTTGAATTTCGTTTAAGGTGGTTTGGTCATGTGTGGAGAAAATATGCAGAAGTCCTAGTGAGAAGAGTAGATCGTATGGAGAATAGTCCAATAGTCAGAGGTAGAGGGAGGCCAAAGAAAATAATAAGTGAAACTGTTAAGAATGATTTAATAGTTAATAACTTATCTATTGATCTCATTTATGATAGGCCACTTGGCGCCGTTTGATCCATGTAGCCGACCTCACTAGTGGAAAAAGACTTAGTTGTTGGTGTTGGAGATCTATCTTTATTCTAGATGAGTGCTGATGGTTGCAAGGGTCTTAGGATCATTCTGTGATGGTCTCTTTTTTAATCCCTTTTTTAAGCATTAAGAACTTTTATCATGCTCCAACCTTTATGAACTTAAAATTTACTTGGATGGCAGAATTGTTCTGCTGAGATAAAAGACAAATAGATACTTTAAGAAGAAGTAAGTGCTCAGCTATTTCACGAAACCATTTTCCATTGGAGGACTGTTGCTCCCATCAATGATTGAAGCTTGAAACTTATTACCATTTGTAGCATATCTGGAAACGATATGGTTACTATTACCATATGAAGCAGTTATCAAAAGGACAAAAATAATTAAATAGCCGAAGAAAATCCTCTGTTGGGAAATTTGCTGCTATGAGGTCTCATCACTTATGTCATGTCTTTGAAATTTACAACTCTGAACTTGTTAGTGAAGGAAAACTACAATAGAGGTACAATTAGAATTTAAGTATTTAACAATGATTATTAATTTAAAAGCGTGCAACCATGACATTTTCACTTGCATAGTTTCTGTGCATTGCCGATAATTTATGTGCATGCATTTTTTAGGCCCTCTTGGCAACTGGCTATATCTCAGCTTCTGCTATGCTTGTGAAAATCCAAAAAAAAGGAGGAGTATCTAACCGGAAAGGTGAAGATCATTACCGAATAGTTGCATATGTCTCACTGAAACTATGACGCTCCTGGTGAATTTTTGGGACTACTTTAGGAGAAATTTGTAATAGCAAAACTTCACTGGGAAATCTCATGTTTTGACCCCCTTTCCTTGGGGGAACTTCCACCAAAAAGAAGTAGCTTCAGGCGCAGCTTTGACCTACCAGGATGGTTTTCCCTACTGATAAATTCTCAATTCAGTTACAGAGAAATCTCCATTGTAATGTAGAGTTCTAAAGTTAGTTTAGCTTTCTCACTTTGTGCATATTGGCATTTGTAGACCTATATTGTCCTAATAAGGATCTTTTCTAGCGATATCTTACTAGTGCATTTGTTTTGAAGAAATTTTCTTCCTTCTTTTTTTTTTCTAGTTCTTTGTAGGAAAAAAGAACTTATCCGAAGGGTCATTTAGTCTCTTTTGATTTATTATTACATCAATCAGGGTCTCTCTCTTATATTTACGTTTGAGACAATATATGTTAAGGATTTTTCCTTGAGTTACAGATTTCTGTTTGCAATTTTTTTGTTTCAAAAACGCAGCCATGAAGCACTTGACATTCATGCTCTGTGTTTGTGAATCTGTCTAATAAATGTATAAGTAAATTTGTGTGTTTCTGTAATAGGTATCGTGCGATAACTAGTGCTTACTACCGAGGAGCTGTCGGTGCCTTACTTGTGTATGATGTAACACGCCGGGCAACATTTGAGAATGCTGAAAGGTGGTTGAAGGAGTTGAGGGTTCACACTGACCCCAACATTGTAGTGATGCTAATTGGAAACAAATCAGATCTACGTCACCTTGTTGCTGTCTCGACAGAAGATGGGAAATCTTTTGCTGAGAGGGAATCACTCTACTTCATGGAGACTTCTGCTTTGGAAGCAACCAATGTTGATAATGCATTCACCGAGGCTCTTACTCAGATATACCACATTGTGAGCAGGAAAGCAGTGGAGGCCGGGGACAATGGAAGCGCTTCAGCTGTTCCATCTAAAGGACAGACAATAAATGTCAAAGAGGATTCCTCAGTTTTGAAGAGATTTGGATGCTGCTCAAACTAGATGGTTTCTCTGTGGCAGTGATTTTGTAAATGCTTACATGAAAATCGCAGTATCATTCGGTAGAATACTAGTCTGACATATTGTTTGGATAATGTTTACCAGGATGTGTATCCAGAATTTATGTTTCTTAAGACAGTCTTTATGAAGACATCTTTGAAACAAATGTCTGTTGGTTCTTGTTTGATCATAGGTCAAAACTCCTGCTTGCGAGGCTTCTGGTTTATGGTTCTTGTCTTTAGTTTGTGTTGAAATACCTTGTAGAAGTTTTACTTTGCTGTCAATGATGAAATTAAGCCTTGATAACACTGCTCAATAGTATAATGATCATTAAGTGTACAGGCCTATGAATGGAGGCAATCGAAAAAAAAATGAGAATTTAATATTCTTTATTTTTTAATTAAGTAAATTATATTTATATTTTTTTTACCTAATGAAAAAAGATTTTGTTGTTATTGTTGTTGATGTAAATTTATATTTTTTATAATTTTTAAAAATTTATACTCGTATTATTATTTCAATTTGAGATTAATTTTTTTTTAAATTTATAAAATTTATATTTACATTATCTTAAATTTGAAAAATTATACTAATTTTTTTTATTTTAAATTTTAATAAGTGTTATTTCAATATTTTGATATTTGTGTTTATTAGATTAGATTATTTATAAATTTTATTAATAATTTTGCAAACGAAGCCGAGTTTTATGTATAAATTAAAATTAGAAGTATAAATGTATATTTCAAAAAAAAAACAGTGAAAGTAATTTAGTCTTTACAATTTTATAAATTTTTATAAAATATCAATTATATCTCTTTTCTTATAATTTTTCACGTTCATGAAAAATATAAAATTTCTAAATGCAACATTCAAAATATTAGAAATAAAGAATATAATAAAATACCCACGTACCAAATATTTTGTTTGTACTATAATTTTTTTTTGTAAACAGTATCAATGTAGGTTTTCACTAAATTAGTTAGGTGTACCTTTGTTTTTTGGCGTTGCCTTTAGAAATATTTTCATATTTTGAAACTAAATTTCTTTTTCTTGAATAATCTGAACAGCACGTTTTAATATTAATAATTTATTATGGCACATTTCTTGTTCATAAAAAAAATGCTTTGAAATTATAAAAATTGTAACAGCTTTTTTTTATGGTATATTGATAAATATACTAATAGTTTTTGTCTTTTTAGTCTTTTAAGAGTCTTTATTTTTTTATAATTTTGATTATAAAAAATAGTTATTGAATGTATTTTTTAATCACTTTAAATTTTTAAAAATAATATTAAATCTATGAGTAAATAATTATTAATTAATATATTTTAAAATTTTAAATAAATAAAAATAAATCGACATGCATGCCTCAAGCCACCACTAATACAATAAAATGAGTTCGATATCAGCATTTTTGCCATTTCACCAAAAACAGTTCTATTTTTTTTAGCGACAAAAAATAATTCTATTTTATATATGCTTTACGGAAAAATTATAGTTAATATATCATTATTTGTTGTTTAAAATGTATTTCTTATCCATGAATTATAGATTTAAAAAAATAATTGTACACATATATACCTTGTCAAGAGATAATTACGGAAAAAGAATTAAAATTTAATTTACATATATAAAAAGACGTAATAATAAATATTTTGGCATACAAATATACAAGAGCAAGGAAATTAGAAGCCACGTGATTCATAAATTCATAGATGACTTATTTAAAGAATTTTTATTTTATTTTGTTTTTTCCATTTTTGTATAGCGCACGATTTTCAGGCAGGGAATCTTGTATTACTACTATTTAGCATATGCAGAGCTGGACAACAGAAAAAGGTGCAGCCCTATTATCTTGTGACTCCACCGCACTGAATCGCACTAGGGTTCGGAATATTCCTACGCCGGAAAACCACCGAACACTCCGGCAACTCGCCGAGATCGGCGAACAGAGATTCGTCTTCCTCCCTCATCGTCAACGTCATATCCTCCACCTCCCCGCAGATCGGGCTTTCCAGCGCTCCGGTGGAAGCCAAGTCATCGAACCATCCGAATTGAGCGTGGTGATTGCTGAGCAGAACCGCCGAGTCGCCGTCGAGTTCGAGATCGGGATGGCTTACGAACACCGTTATCTCTTCCGGCGCGACTCTAGCAGGCGAATCGCTGGAAGGAACGGCAGCGTTAGCGGTGGCGGCTGAGGAGCTAACGGAGTGAGACTTGCCGACCGGGACGGAGTGGTTGTGGTCGTTAGCGTAGGTGACGGTGAGCATTGTGGGGTCCAGACGGCTTCTCTCAACTTGTTTCCTCGCGGGGCAACCCTTCGAACTACTACATCGGTAATATCCCCTGCAGTTTCACGAGCTCAATTAAATTAAATGATTTAAAATAAATTTATTTAAAAAAATAATGGGGTGGTTTAAGATCACAATCCAGACAAGAAAATAAAAATGCTACTTCACCCTAGGTTACGCGAAATCTGAAGCGCGTGTTACCCAGTCACAGTGAAACACTCGCGATCTTCGGTTTGTGTCGGTTTAAAATTTAACAACATTTTAAAATATTTCTTATTCTATTTTTTCTTTTAACTTATAACTAGGATAAGAAACCATTTTAATTATGATAATTTTTTAAATTTATACTGATAAAAAGTGTTTTAATCAATGAGGTGAAATAAATATTCACATTTTCAATTAAAAATTTGTATTTTTTATTCTTCTACAATAAAAATATTTTTATGTTAATTTATAAATTAATTGTTCTCTTCAAACAATTTAAAAAATACATATTTTATATCAATTTAATGTATTTAAAAAAAATTAAAATATTAATAAAAAAATTTTAAATTTAAATAATTAAGATAAAAAAAATAATCTTTAACTACTAAACAAATTCTTGAAATTAAACCGCTATAGTTTTGGACCTTCGTCATCTGTGTCATGCATTCACAAATAAGCACAATATTTTGGGTTTGATAAAAAAAAAATCATATAGATAATGATAAGATAAAGAACGAAAATTTCAATATTGCACAAATTTCAATATAAAAAATAATGAGATAAAGAACGAAAACTTCAATATTGCTCAAATAATCATTTTTTTTATTTCAAATACATGCAAAAAAAATATTCTAATCAGGCTATTAATTGTTTTACATAAAATATTTATATAAATAATTTATTTTATTATTTTTTAGTTGAATGTGAGTAATATTATTTTTTAAAAAAGATAGAAAATGCCAAAAAAAAAAAATTAATTCGGATAGCGACGGGCTTCCGGTATGAGAGTTTTATATTCTCTCATTTACGGTATTGTTATGGCGTGACGGCAACGCGGTTTAGATCTCGCGTGTGCTACCACAACGTCCTAACTACTGCAGCGCATTTTAGCACAGCCGCCATAGATTGGTTGTTTCTTCGCCGGCGGCATACTCAATAAGTCTGAGACAAACTGGCATTGACGGCCGCGTGCGCCGCCGTCCCATCCCCATCTAGTTCCCCAAAACACTTTAATTTTTCGCAATTTCTAATTATGGTACTTTTTCAAGACCGTGAATATAACAATTAACGAGATTCGTTAATTCCGTAATTATGTTTCTTAATGACGGGATTAAGGAGAGCAATTAAGGTTATGAAAAGCATTATTACTTACCTGGGATAAGGGGAGCCTTTGATGGGCTTCTGGCCGTACTTTCTCCAGGCCCAGGAATCGGACGGTGGATACGTCTCTGCTTTGCTCTTAGATCCCTCCACGTCACCGATCGGTATGACCACCACCCTCTTCTGCATCCCCCTCCTACGTAGAGTATCATCAACCCCTCAACCGTTACTTACGGTTACCTTAACAACAAAGAAAAATACCCACAAAAAAAAAGAGAGAGAGAGAGAAAGGTGATACCTTTTCTTAGGAGATGGTTCTTCAGCTTTGGTGTCGTCACCGGAGGATGAAGAGTCCGGACCGGTTTCTGAAATGGGTTCAGGCTCGGATTCTTGTTGTGGGTGGTGGCGGGGGTTGAATCTACGGTCCATGATAGATTGAAGAGTGGATGGGTTTATGAATGAATCTGAGTCGTTGATTTTGCTAGGACTGAGGGGTGTTAGAACTGGTCATTAGGTTTGTGGGGATGCCGGAAGAGGAAGACTGTGGTGGCCGGAGAGGTGAGAAGGAGGAGGGTGAGAGACAAGCAGGGGTTGGGGTTTAATATTAGCCGCCATGGTGACAGATAGACAGCAGAGTAGTTTATTGTGGACGTGCGAGCCAATACCGAAATAATTAATAAAACATGGAGGAAGGGGTATTTATCTCATGTAGATGGGCATATGTCATATGATGGAGAAAGGTTTTGGGTTCTTCGATTGGTTGGAATTTGTAAGATGAGCTAGGGTTAGTAGAATAGTGCTTGGCTGCTGGCTGCAAATTGATTTGCAAACTTGCAGTGTCATATGTTAATTTAAAGTTGTCTATTTAAGGTTGTGTTTGATGGTAGGGAATCAAAATGTGTGAAAAAATTTAGAATATTATGTTATTATACCATGATTTTAACATTGAATTATTGTAATATTTATAGATTGTCTATTAAAAAATTATTAATAATATAAATAAAGTGTTTCAAAGTTTACAAATTAAATTAATTCTGTAAAGTAATTTGAAATTTTTTAAAATAGTATAATGAGAGTGAGAAAATATTTTTTGCTATTAAGTACGGTTAATATATAAAATTAACATATTTTTTTTATATTTATCATCTTCTTCTTTCATATAAACTTTTTTTGTTAAAAAAAAAAACTTGACTATATAATTTTATGGATTCAACTGCCTTTTCTTTTGAAAATGTAATTGGGATATGACATTTACACACTAGTTTCATATTACATTTTCAAATAAAAGAATGAATATATATTAATATCTTAAATGCAAATTTATATCTATTCTTATTATGTCTATATATATAATTCCATAATCCCTATATATATCTCTGAGTTTGAAAAAAAAAATCATTTCAATTCCTTTAATTTTTTTCGTTTTCAATCATCACAATATTTTGTTTTCGTCAAATACATCAACATAATACTTAATACAACATTATTTCAAAGCAAAATAATACATTACATGGTATTTTTACCATTTTTTACTGTAAAATCAATACATATAACTTATAAAAGATCACCTTCATGTATTTCCTCTCATGGCTTCATTAATTCTATGTAGTACATAAAATTAGTTAATCTAGAGTTAGAAAAAATTAATAATCTTACAAATTTGAATAAAGAACAGCTATTTTGAATTTATTAATTATCAAAAAAATAGTAAATTGTGTTTGCTTTTCTTGAAGTTTAGAAAAATCATACTCACACTTCTTATAGTTTAAAGTTGAATTTACACTCACATCCTTTCAAATTTTAAAAAAAATACATTAATCGTTTTTATTTTAAATTTTGATAAACATTAATTTAATTTTTTGTTAATTTATATTATATTAAATTAGACTAATTATGATTTTCTTTTAAAAAAAGTGTAAAGTACAAATTTTATTAACAATGTTTTGAATGAATGAGATATTTTTTTCTAAATGGAAACTAAATAAAATGTGAATATAAATTTTTTAAAAAAAATTAGATGAATGCAATGTATTCTTAAAAGAATACTTGTTTAGTTAAAGTTCAGAAGTCCCACAATTAAGTTCTTTAAGAAAAGGCAAAACCCTAGGGTTAAAATAAAACAAAAGACAAAAACTAGTTGATAAACAAATAAAATTAACTTAATTTGAAGTTTATTAAGGAGGGGATGACACGCTCATTGTGTACTTGCTTCGTAATCACGTAAATAACTTTATGATATTAATAAGTACTACTAAATCAAAGTGGGGAAGGGGGGGGGGGGAGTCATTTTGTAAGCAAATATGGTAATTAAAATTAATAATCAATTCTTGTGATCTGAAAAATATAAAATTGGTTGCTCCGATTTCTTCGCCTGGATTTGATAATCCATTGATCTGACTATAAGTAATTAAGTAAACAGTCGTAATCTTATCTTGTTCGCCAACTGTTTGTTCTTTTATCACAACATTATTTTTTTCTTTGGTATTTAATTATCATAATTAATATATTATGATAATAATGAATGATTATTAGTTATTAAAAATGTTGTATCTGACATGAAGTTAATTATATACAGCTAGCTAAGGTTTTTGGTTTCTTGTGATTGTGATTAAAATAATGATATGATTAAGCAAGTTCGTATTTATTTATTTATATTTTTTTATGTTAAGATGGAGGTGGGTGGGAAATTAAATAAGAGGATAATTCATTTTTAAATTAATGGTCTTGAAATTCACCTAATCCTTTTTTTTATTTAATTAACACTTTTTTACGTACATTACCCTTTTCCTCAAATCAGACAATTGGACGAGGATGACATCGAAACATGTTGGGAGAAACAATCTTACTAGATTATGAGACTTCAAAGGCAGACAAGTTTTTATTTTTATTTTTTTAATTTTATTGTTTTTGCTGTGAAGGGTTCAAAAAAGTCAGTAAAATTAAGGTAATTTAATTTGAACACTTCTGTATAAACCCAAAATTTAAATGCTTTGTGAGAAGCCTTGGGATAAGAAAAATATATCCATTAATTATATACTCGAAATATTCATAAATTACAAAGAATAGCTAAGAATATAAAAAAAAAAATAAGATTTATTTTAATTCAATTATATACACAAGAGATTGTTAAAATATTTTATAGGTCAATAATTAACATAGTAAAAGTCAATACAACAATAATTAAGGAGAAGCTAAGCGTCACGAGATATTCTTAGGGTATGCTTGATTAAACAAAGGAAAGAAGAAGAGAAATATTTTAATGAAAGAAAAAGAAAAAAAAATTTGATCGATTTAATTTAAAGAGAGAGGAGGAAAGAAAAAAAATTATTTAATTTGTAAAGAGAAAGAATGAAAAATAAAATAAAATAATTATTATATTTTTTTAATTTTAAATAAATATATAGTAAAATAAAATAAAATTATTTTGATGAAGATATTTTTGTCTTTCTTTCGTTTTATATTTTTTTTTCTATAAATCTTTTCACTTTTGTAGGAGAAAGGAAATGAGAAAAAATGAGAGATTTTATCCTTCTATTTTTTCTCTCCTTCCTTTTAAATTATTGTTCTAAATAATATATTTTTAAAAAAATTTCCTTCCATCTCCTTCTCTCCTCTTCAAATTCCTCAAATAAAACACTATCTTAATCGAATGCATGAGAATTTTTTTTGTAAGTTTGTAACATTCAATATGAATTTTTTGTATGCTTTCAATTCAGATAGATTTTTAGAGTTTATTAGTATGCTTTAGATGAAAAGAGATCAAGAATAGATTGAAGGAGCTAGTAATGATATGGTTAAGCCAGATTAATTAAGGAAGTTGTAGTGTCGGTTTGGTAGTGTTACGAAAGAGAGATATTTTTTTTTTGTTTGCATTTGACAAAAAAAACATTTTTAAATAACATTATATTTTATTTTTCTGTTGTAAGAGAGAAGTAAAAATAATTAAACCTTCTCTTGCAAAGTATAATGAGAAGAAAATAATTTTTTTATACTTCAAATATTTTCACTCTGATAAAAAATTGAAAAAATATCTCAAATGTTAACGATATTATTAAAATTATTTGTTGAAAACATTGATCAAACACTAAATTTATTATGTTACATTATCTTTAAAAATTAATTTTTTTAAAAACAAAAAATTTTAAAAACGATCAAAAGGGAAATTTTAAGTTTTAAGTTGACCATATTTCTTATTCATAGTTGAAGTTTAAAGGGCTTAATTAGCAAATTAGATGTAACATTATAGTTATTAAGATAACAATCTTATTTATATCATTGTCAATGTAGTACTTCATGAATTTTTTTTTATTAATTTAGTACCCAATAATATGATTTTGTCACAATTTCTACCAAAATAATAATGATACTTCCTTTGGAAAATCCAAAAAATATTTTGAGTCAGGACACAATTGTACTCTCAAATAATAAAGTAATACAAAAAATTTATGAAATATTGAATTGATAATGAAATTATATTTTAAATATTCAAATAGATTTTGTTTTCACTTAAACCTATATTGTCTAGTTATTGGAATCAAACCAAAAATTAAGAGAAGATTAAATTACAATTATATATTGGATCATTAATTAAGTTGGAGTAATTAATTTTAATTAATAATAATTATATGTACTTTAAATAAAATACTTTCTTTTAATATATTAATACGTAAAAAATTATTATAAAATTTAAATAAAAAATTATTATAAAAATAATTCTAATTCAATCATCTATTAAGTAATTTACCGAATAAATCTTTCAGGATTAAATTTATAACTATGAGTTGAATATATTACTTAATCTTTCTAAATTTCAATAAAAGAAAGTATGATTTTTTTTTTATAAAAAAAATGGATCGGTGTCCCATGTCACCAACAGCATAGTCATCAATATTAGGCACATCCTCATAATTTCCTGCAATTTAGGCATTTTAAAGTAATCCAGCCTAGGTTGAAACAGTTCTTTCATTATTTAGCTGTTAAAAGGATATTTTGACTCTCATGTGAATTCTATCTATTCAAATATTTGGACTAACTGCTCGATGATCCATTTAAAGGTCAAAGAAACCTAACCAACCTAAAATATTCAAATTTACTTCAAACTCAATCACACCAAGTCATACTGGTGGTAGTAGACTATAGGACCATGTTTCTTCCATCACATGCATTAGAATAACGGCGTATTATTGACACCATCTATACCCAAAAATGTAGAATTAGTGGCCAACCGACACATAGGGCCTACTGAAATTATTCTTATAAATAACTTGTTCCCCCTCACAAGTAAGGAGTACTCGTGGCTATTTTCTTCTTCTTTCTTTTTTTCGAAAAGCTAATTTGGCCGTCAAAACTCATGTTAAAGTCATCGCTTTCTAGGGTTTTAACCCTAACCCTATCCTGCAGCTCTTTTAAGAGTCCGGAGCCCTCAAGCGTCTGAAATAGCTGCCCTTGAAGGCCCTTGGGAGACATTAGCGAGGAAATTACTCACCAAAAATAATCTCTATAAAAACTCCTGTAAATTAAAAAAAGAAATTATCATTCTTAACTGTGTTTACTAAAAACTTTAAAAATTGTTACTTCAGAAGCATCAACCTCTTTTGGCCGCTAAATGCATCAACTTCGTATTTTCAGTCACAACAATAAAACAAATGAAAAAGTTAATCATCACTTCAGGAAATTCTGTTTATCTCGACCTACATTTTGTGGGTAACATTTTACATGAAGATGATCTTCTCTGTAGATCTAACCTTGAACAACCAAAGGTATATAAAATTTCTTTTTTTTTAATCACAAATAATTAAATACTAGAACTTTTTATAATCTTGAGAGAGAGAGAAACTTAAACTCGCGTCATTTATTTTGAAGGAATGCCAAGTAAAATAATACTCACAGGATAAAGCTTTTCTCGTTATCAAGGAATGCCAATAAACACAAGAAGGTAACTAAGTATGATTTAATGATGAGAAATTTGCAAAAAAAATGTGAAGTGATTTTAATTAAGAAACTTATAATTAATCCTATATCAAAGAATTTTTATGATATTGAAAATCTATTTAATTATGTACTATGTAATTGACTTTCAGTTTCTTGATCTTTATTCTTTTAATAATTATTGATATAATAAATTATTAATTTGGTTATGAAAATATACATTTTCTCTTAATTTCATCCCTTAATTTTACTTTCTCATTCAGTTTTTTAAAAGTTATGTTGTTTTTGAAAAAAGTCTGCATACTAACTTTATTAATCAATATTTAAAAAATTTATTTTGATGGTTAAACTAAGAGTTTATTTAAATTATATAAGCACTTAGTTAAACCAGATTAATAAAGTTGTTAAATACATATGTTAATAGAGTTAATGTGAAAGTATTTTTGAATTTAGGATAGTTTTTGAAGAATTAAAATAAAAAATATTGAGAGAACAAATTAAGAAAAAAAAAATTTGATTATCAAAACAATAATTTTTTTATAATATTAATATTAATTTTGAATATCGAAAATATTGCTCCTATGTTGGTTTGATGGACGCAGCAAAGTTTCGGCCTGTTAACAATCTTTCTCTAAGCTACACCTCTAAAAATCAAATACTTACCTTTAAATTAAAAATTATAATTATTAATCTAAACGTAATTTTTCTTTTTTAACTTGTTTTAGAACAAAAGCTAAATATCATAATTTAAACACAAAAAGAGTTTATGACCAAAATATTATTACAAAACTTGTCTATTGATTTTTTTAATACAAAAAAAAATCATAGTGAGAGAAAATTATTTTATTATTTAAATTAAGACATATTATAAAGGGTTATAGTAGTATTTTACAGATTATTTATTAAAAAATATTAAAAATAAAAATTAAATTTACACTTTATAAATAAAGTATTTTAATTCTTATTCAACCTCAGCTTTGGATAGACATAGTCAACAAGAATCATGAACACAAGAACTTTATGAATAGGATTTTCATGGAAATGCTCACTTTGCGTTTGTACCGACTCTTTCGTAGGACTTGTAGTGGGAGAATATCACACCTGAAAACGATGCTCCACTATTGAAAAAAGTTCTTATATTTAGTTTTAATTTTATCAATTTTGAAAAAGTCTAAATCTGAAATTTAATAATTTTTTATGTAAGGTTAATTTTCAAATTAAATTTACGCCAGACAAAAGCTAAACAAGTCACAATCAATTTATATAATTTTTTTAAGAATTAATAATATCTTTACAGATATTATTAGGCTTTAGAGTAATTTAATTATATAATTCATACAGGCAAATCATAAATTAGCTTATGATATAAAATCCTGTTAGCCAGTATTGTCAAGTATTTCAGCATTTTAATATTCATAATTTTTCATTTTTTAAAACAAACCATCTTATTGAAATACGTATAAAATATCCTTCTTCTCTTCCTCAAAAGCTCAATAAAAAATATTGATGGAATAGACATATTCCAATTGGGTGTTTGTAGACAATTGTGGAACTCAAATCTTTCACTTAGATGGAAGAAAACAAATTATAAAAGATGTCATTTCAGAATTACTTCTGTGGGCCTTCTTTGAGGATCAATGTGAATTTTATTAAATAAAAGTTTATAAACATAAACAAAAAATTGAGTATATAAATTGTACACTTTTTATAATGCTGTATTGATAATTATGAAATGTTTATTAAAATGATATTAATTAATGTAGTACAAGGTTAATTTTTTAAAAAGAATAAAATCTCAAGACTTCAAAAATATAGAAAGGGATTGAGCTCTTAAAATTTCAGTAAAAGAATTTGAATCTCAAGTAAAATTTTAAAACAACATTAACCATAATATAAAAAAAAAAGAGTAAATTTTTATTTTAATCTTTAAAAAAATATTTTTTCTCTCAATTTTATCTTTCAAAATTTTAATTTTTTAAAAATTAATTATATCTTTAAAATAATTCTTATGTTAACTACATTAACAAAAAATTTAATAGATTATTCAAACTAATAACTTAGTTAAATCACGTTCGCATCTAAATTGTGTAAAGTTTTACTTAGGTTAAATAAAAAAAATTTGTTAGATATCTACTAATGAGATTAATGTGAGGATGATTTTAAAAATAAAATATTTTTTGTAAAATTAAATTGAAAAAATAAAACTTTAAAAAATTAAATTAAAAAATATGTATCTTTCCAATATGAAAACAATTATTTACTCTAAAAAAAAAAATTGATAACACGTGAATTATCAACTCTACCAAAATATATGAAGAAATTAAAATGGGAATAAAAACCCAGAATTAGGGGCAATGTAACGAGCATAAAAACTTCAAATTCTTGGCTTATCTTTCTCATCTCCAAACTCCAATTACTTTCTCATATTCTCTAACCTATGAAGTTCGGACATTTTGTTTAGGAATATGACGGAGTGTTGGACACTCAATGGACACAGATACGGACACACTGCGAACACTTCGCCACGTGATCGTGTCCAGATTTTGAAAAAAAAAAATTCAGGCTATGTATCAGATACATTTTTGGACGTGTCCGACACGTCTGTGGCACAAAAAACCCCAGAACTTCAGTTTTTAATCATGGACCCAAGCCCACCAATTACCCGACCTTCTCATTGAGCCCTAATACCCAATACGTGGTCTCCTCCCTCGTATTTTTGCGTCTCAGATTTCTCTCTCGCATTTTTGCGTCTCAGTTTTCACGTCTTTACCTCTGCTATTGCTCAAAAATCACTGCTCACTATTCCTCGTTCGTGTTCACTGTTGGTGTTCGCTCACGTCTCAATTTTTTGTTCGACTGTTCGCTATTTACCGTGCTGTTCGTGTTTTTTGTTCTTGCTCTCCATCACCGTGCCTCGTTCTCTTCGATTTTTTCTATTTTCGCTACTCACGACGTGTAGGTGCAGCTCTCAGTCTCCGGTATCTATCTCTTCTCTCTGTTGTTCCATGCTTGCCTGTCTTGCCTTGGTTTCGCTCCATAGCCGTGTTTTTCAATTTTTGGCTTTTTGCCATTCACTTGGATAGTTTGATAGAAGAATAAAATGTATTAGCCTGTTCATTTCATGCTCCGTACCGTGCCTCAAATTTGTTCATACATTTAGTTCAGCACCCACATACGAATTCATCCACAATGCTGCATGATTTTGGTTCCAACGTTCTTGCAGTCCCAAGAGCATACAAAAATTGTTTTTGTGAAATGTATTAGCCCGATAGTCCATTCACTTATTGCTTTGAGTGCTTTGTTTTTTTTAGCATTCTATGAGTGATTAATTGTAAATTGTGATGAACAGATGATTAATTGTGGCTTCTGTGATTAATATTTATGCTTTTGTGATGCATTTTTCTGGTCTTTTCTGACTTCTGAGGATTAACATGTGATTTTCCTATAGTATATTCTGCATTGCACTTTTCTTGTCTATTTCTATGATTAATTGTACTTCTGTGATGGGCTAGGAAATGGCAAAAACACAATAAACATTAGAGAGTAGACACAGTAAACAGGGATCCAAGTGATATGATTTCTAATTTTATTTTCATTTTATTTTATTTAGAATGTCTCAAAGTTTTGGTTCTGGTAATGTAAATTGTAGTAAAGATAATGTACAAAAAGATTATTACAAACATTTGTGGAGGTTTGTTACAAAGGGAGAAAAAGAAGCAAGGGGTGGAGGAAATGTTCTTTTTACATGCAACTATTGTGGAAATGATTATAAAGGGACATATTCTAGAGTTAAGATTCATTTATTAAAGTTAAGAGGGTTTGGTATGGGGGTATGCAGTAAAGTTTCTAATAAAAATCTTATTGATATGAAAAAAATTAGAAGATGATACTTGTGAAATAAAGTTAGCATCCATGCCAAAGAAAATTTCATTGCCACCATCTAGTGGTGCATCAAAGATTGGCTCATCTAGTAGCATTAGTTCTTCATTCCATTCATTTAGAGTTGGGAGTTTGGAAGTTAAAACCAAAAGAAAAAATAGTGTAGAGGAAAACCCTCTTCAGAAGGCATACCGTAACAAAAAAATAGATGAATTAAGAGTTCATGTTGTTAGAATGTTCTATTCAAGGGGCCTACCATTCCACCTTATTAGAAATCCTTATTACGTGAATTCTTTTACTTATGCATGCAACTATAATTTAGATGACTTCATACTTTCAAGCTACAATTTATTGCAGAATTCTTTGTTACAACAAGAAAAGGCACATATTGAGAGGATGTTATGTAACAACCTTTTTTTCTCTCTTTATTATTATATAATATTGAGTTCACATACACTTCATTAATCAAAACGTACATGCAACATATCAAAGACATAGATATTTACATCTTGTTTATTTTAGTTGACCAATTCCGGAGATACAAGTGCAGATGGTTGCACCTTCACTGAAATCTGAGCCAACTCGACCACAAACATCTTATTTGATTCTGAGATCTGCCCAACATAAAGTAACTCGATCCAATGTGCACTAAAAGTCAAAGCCATAGAAAAAGCTGTATAACTAATTTTCTAAACATGATATGGAAATATAGTGAGAATTAAATCCCAGTAAGTTCAACAATAAATCATCATCAATATAGCTCATCACGTCATGTTCAACTGTATAAACTACAGAAAATATCTTTGGTCACATGAATACATTATATCTATGCACATAAGAATCATACAGTAATGATATGTATGACAGGATTAACTATTTTCAGAATATCATATGATTGCTATCAACTTATTCTCATTTCAAGCTACCCTGGTCAGGGTGAGTATCCTCTATTTTTCGGTATGGGCTTTTCTCACTCCGTCCTACATGGTATACTTTATCTTTTTTTTTTTCTCATAATCATTAACTCTTGGTAGAGTGTCCCCTACTGGTGCACCACACGGATTGCCATGTAACCATGCTCATTTCTTTTCTTTTTACAATGATAGCCAAAAATATGTTTTCAATAACAAGTATGTTCATCAAAATATAACTATTACCATAAATCATTGGTAATCATGCCATGAACATAACCATTTCAAATATCACTTTATAAAATATTTCCATATTAGAATTTCACACTTAAGATGGTAAGAAGTTCATACAATGGCAATGGCTATGGCATATATTAGTCATTTATTATTTTTATTTATAAGATTCATCTTTTTAAAAAAAATATTAATTTCATCTCTTCATTTTCTTTATGTTTGGCCTTTAGTCAATTTCTTCTTATTTATATCATTTCTAACACATATTCTTACAAATGTATAGAGCATTTTCCTCCAATTTAATTTCTACTATTACCCTATAGTTAAAGAGGTTCATCTAAGGTAGAAAAATGTTGAAAATAGGCTTCACCAACTTTTAATACGGTCTAACCATGTTCTAGGACACGGCCATACTTTAAAAATACTTCAAATGTACTCAAAAATAGCCCCGAACACGGCTAACTCGTGCTTGAAGCACCCAGAACACGGCCTGACCGTATTCTGTGACCTTTGTACACTAATCAGAACATAACTCCCTCATTTTAACTACGATTGAGATGATCTTGGTGTCTACGGAAAGTTAAGAAAATTATCTAAAACTATTATGTTAATCATATCAGCAAAATAGTAATACATCTTGGTGTTATTACTCCCTTAAATTCAATATTATTTCTTCTCGGGTAGGTTCTAACCTTTACTTACTAATCTGACTATATCTCCCACATAAGAATTCCAAATTAAGTGATTCTAGTGGCTAAAAATTCGTGACACATAAATATATAGTTCATATGTTAACTATTTATTTTCATTCCTTATAAATTTTTTCCAGAAATTAAAACACCGAAGCTATCCTAACATATTCTTCCCTGATTAACCATTTTCTGACCTTTGTTTACTAATCGGAACATATTTACCTCATATGAATTCTAAATTGAATGATTCCAGTGGCTAAAAATTCGTGATACATATATCTTTAATTCTTATGTTAACTATTTATTTTAATTCCCTACAGATAATTTTCAAAAATTAAAACACAGAAGCTATCCTAACATATTCTTCCCTGATGAACTATTTTCTGACCTTTGATTGCTAATCGGACCATATCTACCTCATATGGACTCCAAATTGAATTATTCCAATGGCTAAAAATCCGTGACACATATATATTTAATTCTTATGTTAACAATTTATTTAAATTCCTTATAGATTGTTCCCAAAAATTAAAATACCGAAACTTAAAATTCTGTCACCCATAGCCATACCCATGCAGAACTATCTACACCAACCTAAGTGTTCAAACATACATCACATGCAAGATCAATATGTAACATGATATAGCAACATCCATAATCAATCATAAAAGTTCTAAGATCAAAATCTCATATAAATATTATAAGTTTTAAAAGTTTTCTTCAAAAAGAAATATTGTTAAACTTACCTGGAGCACTTAGTCCCCTAGACTTCTCCTTTCTATTTCTTCCTTTCTTCCTCTCCTTTCCTCACTTTACCTTGCTTATATTTTTCCTCTCCCTCACTTCGACGAAATTCTAATATTGTAAGTGTGGGTTTTCTTATATAGACCACCAAATAATTCACCTTTCATGATCATGGGTCTACCTTATCACAATTAGGATATACTTTGTTGAATTTTTGGAAAACAAACAACTTATATTCTTGTCTTCCTCTTCCTTAGTCAAGATATGCATAGGAAAATGAGATTTGTATTTTGAAAATTATGATGATATGTTCTTAAGATAAGAGACAAGGTCCCTTTGATTTAGGGATTCATTTTCATTTTCTTTTGTCTTAAACAAGTATGATAGGTTTGCCTTTTTAGGTGACAAATTTCTAACCCTTGAATCTCCATTATTTGATTGATATTATTTGTGTGGGATAGAAATATTTTGTCCTAATGCCATGTATTATCATACCACTTGCTAGAATTATGAGTGTAAGATATAGATGTTTTTGTCCTAAAGCTTTGTATTATCATGCCACTTGCCAAAATTATGAATGTAGAATCACACCACTTACTAAATTTTTGTCTTAATGCCATGTAACCTAATCTTTATTATTATTACATTATTATATCATCACCTAATTTATTTTATTTTATTTTTTCTCTTGGATTTGGGTTTATTCCTACCCATTATGGGCTTATTCCTACCCATTTTCTTTGCTTTGGATAAAATTCTACCTTTCTTGGAGGGCTTAGTCACATTTTCATAATTTTTGGACTATTGGTCCAATTACTATATCCTAATCCAAGTCTATGTTTTATTTCTTACTTAGGTTATCAAATGGGATTGCTAGAAATTTATTTGAAGTGAAAAAACTCTATATGAAGTGTCTATAGGTAAAAGCCCAATTTATGGGTGGAGATACTAAACTTAGTAACTTTTACTCTTAAATTAGGAAAAATTACCCTAATCCAATCTTCTTGAAATTTTAAGACCTTTAATTCAAAAAAATTTATTTTTCTTACCTAAGAATTTCACCTTTCTTTAACATGTTTATTTCTAATATTTTCTCTTAAATTTTCTTTCTTTACCTATTCTATTAATATTAGAACATTTCTATGCATATATGTAAGGTAAAGAATTTATAAGGAAAATAAAAAATTACGGGATGTTACATGTTACAACCTATAAAAACAACACGGAAGGAGAAAGGTGTCACCATTATTTGTGATGGATGGTCGAATTCAAAAAGACGTCTTCTTGTTAATTTTATGGCGATGACAGAAAGTGGCCATATGTTCATAAAAGCCACTAATTGTGAAGGTGAGAATAAAGACAAAGAGTTCATAGCAAATGCCATTATCAGTGTAATTAGAGAAGTATGAGTGCAGAATATGGTTCAAGTCATCATTGATAATACTCTAATTTGTAAAGCTGCAAGGGTTCTTATAGAGGTTGAGTATCTTAACATCTTTTGAACTCCTTTAGTGGTCCATATATTAAATTTGACCTTGAAGAGCATTTGTAATATAAAAAATAAGCAGGGTAATGAAGTTGCTTTTGATAAGTTTGGTTGGATAAAGGAAGTAATCGATGATGCTATAATGATAAATTTTTTTATCATGAATCATAATATGAGATTGATCATCTTTAATGAGTTTGTCCCTTTGAAGTTGCTTGCCATTGCAGATATTAGATTTGTTTCAATTATTATTATGTTGAAGAAACTTAAACTTATAAAACATGACTTGCAATCAATGGTAATTAGGGATAAATGAAATCTTTATAGGGAAGATGATATGGGAAAAACTCAATTTGTGAAAGATAAAATTTTTAATGATGTGTGGTGGGACAAAATTGATTTTATTCTTGCTTTCACCTCTCCAATTTATGATATGTTGAGAATGGTAAATACTGATAAACCTGGTCTTCAAAAAATATATGAAGGGTGTGATAGTATGATTAAACAAGTGAAGAATGCAATATTTCGCTATGAAGGCAAACTCGATTCTGAGGAGTCAACCTTCTTTAATATGGTGTATGATATATTGGTGTAAAGGTAGACTAAAAGCAACGCACCACTTCATTGCATAGCACATTCTTTGAACTTCAGGTATTCTTATTTTTATTTTTTGCTAAATTGTATTTTTTAACTTTATTATGTTAATGATAATAACATATTGTTTCATTTCTCTTTATAGGTATTATAGTCACTCTTGGTTAAATGAAGATTCTAATAGAGTCCCTCCATACAAAGATTGAGAGATAATAAGAGAGATAATGAAGTGTTTGAAGAGAATTTTTCAAGATCCTGATGACTTAAAAAACGTTTATGTGAAATATGTAAAATTCTCCACTTGTTATGAAAAGTTTGCTGAATCGGACTCTATTATTCAAATAGGGGATATGAAGCCACATTTTTTGTGGACAATTCATGGTCACTCTACTCCACTTCTTCAAAACCTTACTTTTTAGCTCATTAGGCAACCATCTTCCTCTTCTTGTTGTGAGAAAAATTAGAACACATACTCATTCATTCACTTATTTAAAAAAAAAACAAATTGACATTAAAACGTGTTCAAGATTTAATATTTGTTTATAACAATTTTCGGCTTTTGTCAAAGAGAAGTCCACAATATATGTAAAGTGATACCAAAATGTAAGATATTAAAGGAGATAGTTTTGATGATGTGTTAGAAGATGTTGGAGTTTTATCAGTTGTAAATCTATCATTTTTTTTGTACAAACAAATCTATCATTGAATGAACTGGAGTTGGAATTTTTTTTTCACAGATGAAGGGGACAAAATTAATAGCGGTGATCAAAAAAATATTAAAGAAGAATGAATGTTAATTGTGTTGTAACTTGTAAATTTATGATAATTTTTGAATATTAAGTTATATTGTGAAGTATAACTCATTTTATATTATTATGTGTTAAATTATATCTTATTTTATGTTATTGTTATTGTGTGTGTGTATATATATATATAATCTTTATTTATTTTTAATTCACATATCTTTAACATATCATATTCTATATTTTTTAAAATTTACGTGCCTTGTGTCTGTACCTCATAGCTTCTAACACAAATTAATGGCCGCAGAACAAGTTCTAGAGCTTAGATTACTACTGGTTCGAGACCACAATTTTCACCAAGAAAGTGGGTTCAACTTCAATCTCAGGGAACCAGGTGGATCATACAAGCCTCTTGAGAACTCCAACTCTTCAAGTCATAAGGTCTTTCAGTGACCAAAACTTGGCCTCCAAAGTAAGCTTTTCCTCTGATTCCCCATCTCCACCAAAGCTAAGAACCATTCATTCTGGGAAGAAAGTGAGAGAATTCCCAGAAGAAGAAGAAGAAGAAGAAATCATCAAGAAAAGAGTGGGAAGACCCAGAAGAAGGAAAAGTGGTAGGAGCTTATCAGAGCTTGAGTTTAAGGAGCTAAAAGGGTTTATGGATCTGGGTTTTGTATTTTCTGAGGAAGACAAGGATTCTTCAAAGTTGGTTTCCTTCATTCCCGGGTTGCAGAGGCTGGGAAGAACAGGGGAGGAGGGTATTGGAGAACTGAAGAAAATTGATGAGAGTGTGATTTATAGGCCTTATTTATCTGAGGCTTGGGGTGTTTTAGACCAAAGGAAGATAGAAAACCCATTGTTGAATTGGAGGGTGCCATCTCCGGGAAAGGAGACTGACACGAAAGACAACCTTAGATTCTGGGCTCAAGCAGTTGCATCTGTTGTAACATAACAATGAAACACAAAGTTACCTCTTTCCTGGTGCAAATTTTGTTGCTGTTCTTTGGAAAATCCCATAATTGTTTATATCTTTTGTACCCAAAATTGTTCTCTTTCTCATTTTTTTATTTTTTCTTGGTGCAATTTTGTATATCATCTTGCAAAATCTTGTGAATGCATCTGAAGAGAATGAAGAGAAAGGTGCTTTTGGATAAAGGCATTGAAGATGGGAGTTTCTATTTGGCGGAAGACCTTCGACACCAAAAATATAATCAAAGATCAATACCGCAATAGAATTGTTAATGTAGATTCTGACTTAGTTTAGTGAGAATGGAAAAAAAAAAATACATAAAAGGTAGTAAAAATTTTCAAAAGTAGAATACTAATTACAACTGTTTAGCTAAATTTAATAACCATCGAGCTCAAAATTTGAATTACGTAAGTCTTGATGTTTATTCTCATTTTGGACCCTTTTGCCGTCTTTTATTTGATCAACTTTCTTTCTGTAAAGAATCTCGATTTGTTTATTCCAAGTGCATTTAGACACTCTTCCCTTCTTGAATTTTTTCTTTATCTTTTTTCAATAATTGAGCAGTAAAATCAATTTTAGATGGCTAATTGCATGGTTGTTGTTTATTGAAGATAAATAGACAGTAAAAGTCCGTTAGTTAATTAAGTTAGTAAGAGGAAATGATTTTTTTTTTTTTGTTAATTTGGATTCAAATTCTCTCGGGAGAACACACTTTCAAGTCAATGTAAAAAAAAAAAGTGCTTATAATATAACATAAAGAGAGAATTTAGTATTGAATAACACTTTAAAAGACCTCAATCTGTCAAATATATTTTTTTAGTGATTTTAATATATGATATATTTATAATTTAATAAACAGAGTATATTATGTTTTTTTTTATTTTTAGTGAAGAGATAATAATGGCAAAAGAGAAGGAGGTCCACCAATAATTATTTTCACTTTAGTGGAGGTTCCCACTTGAACTCTCTAAGCTTGGTGTTATATAAGCAAAAGTTTATGTCCGACTTGATTCGCACTTCCGATGGAAAAAGATGCAAGAAAAAGTTGGAACTTTGAAATTTTCCAGAACAATTGATCAGTTTAAACTTTATAGATAATAATTTCTTTTAAAATTTTGATCATTTTAAATTAGAATATTCCTTCGTTTGTCTCTTTTGATTCTTTATTCATCTGTTAGAGTCGCAAAGAAAGAAAAAAAAATACAAATTAAGATAATTTAACTAATAAAAATTAAAATATTTTATTTTAAAAATTTATGCTTAATTCTTTTTGTTAATTTTTTTTTAATTAATGATTTGTGAATACTATTGTAAATTTGTATTGAAATTTATAATATTTAATGAAAAAAAAAGAATCAATGATGAAGAAAGAAAGAAGAAATAATTGACAGCAGACAATGACTAAGGATTGGGGAGCATCTCTAGGCGTGTAAATTACTTAAGTGAGTCTCAAAGATATTATATCATCAATATATAATAAAAAATATTTTTTTTATTTCAAATACTATTATTTATATAAATAATGATGTTTAAATTTAATTAAATATGTGATTGTTTTTTACTACAATATAAACTAGATCCCACTTAAATAATTTTCAATAAAGATTAACAACTCTCGTTGGAGATACTCTAATGATGCTTATTCGCCAAGGCCACATTAACTTAATGGAGTATCTCTTAACAGAAGTTGGCGTTGACTGTTAACCAAGTTGCTTTTTAATTATTCTTTAAATAAAAATTATTATTTTTATACAACTAAAAACTTCACAATTAATTGTTTATAACTATATTTAAGTACAATGGGCTCTATGTAAATTTTTTTTATAAGTAATTTATACTCACTTTTCTTAAAAATTTTAAAATAAACATTCACATTTAAAAAATTTTAATTTAATTTTTACTAAAAGTTCTTTTAAAATTTATAATATTTACACTTTCTTTCTCTTTAATTGTAAAATAATACACTAATATTTTTTTATTTTAATTTTTGAATGAATTACTCTTTCAATTCTTAAAAAATATTTACACATTTTTTTAATCTAATCTCTTAAAATTTAAATTTTTTATTTTAATCATCCAAAGATTATTTTCATTCAAAAAACACCCTCACATTAATCATGCTCTGTTTACACTAAATGCTTACTTTGCCTAACTTGATATGTTGCTTTTTATTCTAAATTAGAGATTTTTTTTTGTTCAAAAAAAAACTTTTGAATAAATTCCTAACGTTAAGTATCATATTGAGTTCAATAAGTAAATTTGTTGATAGAATTAACATTAAGACGATTTTTAAAATAGTAACAATTTTTGAAGAATTAAAATAATAAAATTTAAACTTTGGACAATCAAACTAAGAATGTATATCTTTTAAAAACCAAAATAATAATTTACTCTTAAACTTTTATAAGCATTAGTTTAATATTTTAATAATTTGTGTGTTGCATTAAATTAAATTATTAGAAATTTTTAAAAAAAATCACATCCATTATTAGAAAAATATAAGTTTTTTTTAATTACAATTAAGAATGTTTTTGAATTTGTTCTAAACTAATTTATTATCCCTGTCATCTTAAAAACACACTAATTTATATTGATTTAATTGCCAAAAGTATCAAATTGATAAGAAATGACATCTTCTCTTGTTAATTCAATTACCACTTTGATTAAAGGGTTATAAGGTTGGTTAAACTAAAACTAAAGAGTGTGAATATAAATATAAAAAAAATATAATTTATTTTTCTTTTAAGTTCATAACAATCATAGTCCAAGATATGGATTTGGGTAATCCTCCCTTATCTTCCCAAATTTAGCTACATTACGTGCCACTGCCAACTATAGGCACCGAGTCTAAGTCACGTGCAAAAGAAAATACTAACATGGGTTCACGTGACTTTGTCCGTTGCTAATATAACTTGCACTGTGTTTGTCTAAAGCAAAGTGTGGATGGGGTCAGTGAATTAATTAGCAAAAGATAAATGAAAAGAGGACTTATTTGCAATTATTGAGATGAAGTTGGTGGAAGGATATTCTACTAAAGATTCTATAACTACAATTATTATTATTTAAAGTTGAAACGAGAGGCTTTTCTAAATTAGAGAGGAATCCATTTCCCTCTAAAGCCTTAAAGCCTTAAAGCCTAGTCCGTGAGCTGTGCTTGTCTATTCACCTCTGTCAATTTCTGGTTTCCATAAATCTCTACCCTATTTGGGAATTTGGCTTTTTGATCCACACAATTCTAATCCCTAATTACTACACCTTGAAGCTTTAGAAGGGGAGTGCAACATTACCCTTTCAAAGAGAAAATTTATTTATTTATTTTTTATTTATAAAAATTAAACTTACATTTTTTTTAAGTTTATCAAATTTCTAAATACTACATTAGTCTTTCTTATTTTAATTTTTCACAAATATTAATATGATATTTTAATAATTTTTATTATATTAAATTATATTATTTATGTATTTTTTTAAAAAAAATACATAAAATATAAATTTTATTAACAATTTTACAAAAAAAAAAATTCATATAAAAAAAGGTGCATGTCTAAGAATAATAAACTTTTTACTCATTACAGTTTATCTCTCTTTAATTGGCCTAAAAGACATTTTGTTCCTTTAACCCCCATATAATTTATTATTTTATTACTTAATCACCTTTTATGGACGCTAAAACGATGAATTATTTCATTTATACAAAATATGTTTCACTTATAATTTAAATTTTTTTATAATATTCTAAATATATACGAACAATTTTAATTTTTAAATATTAGCTTAATCGTTGTACTATATAGCCCAAACAAATCTCATCCGGTGACTATTTTTTTTTCAAACTAAGACCAAAAATATCACAGGGATTGAAGAGTTACAAATTGATTCTAAAACAAATCACATGAACATAAATTGTAATTTACCCAAATATTAATTTGCCACTATAAACTTGCTTCTTCTTCTTCTATATATATTTTTCTCTGTATTGCTATAATTCATCTGTTTTATAAATTTAACTCAGGGAGAGTTGCCAGATATACAATTATGGCTTGTTAATGAGAAATAGAGTTATGAGATTTCAATGACAGGCTATGATGGATGAATTAATTACATGGGACTGAATGTTATACAAGGTTTAGGGGGAAATACTGGTCAGTTATCCTTGTTGGAGGCTGACTCTGGAAGTTTAAAAGTGGGAGGCTTATCCACGCCCTGCCTCGAGTACTCCCTCCATCTCCGAGCTGCAGCAGCAGCTCTCTTTTCTCTCTTTTTCACTTCCTCCTCTGCAGAAAGATTACAATTTTGAAGAATAAGCAGCACAAACAATAGATCTTCATTCATATTACAGTAAAAACCACAACTGCTTCATTAGACATGCTCAAGCATTAGGGATGGCCACAGAGAATAGCCAGGCTAGAGGGGGAGGCTGCCAATCCCTTGCCTCTCGGTCCCCATGCCCCACAAGAAGGAACAAATTTCTCCCATCCCCATTCCTCAAAGGAGATCCTCATATATATAAAATTTCATAAAACTTGAGTAATTTTATAGAAACTAAGTAAATTTTATAAAAATAAATAAAAACTACATAATGTTAAATTTATAAAAACAAAGTTTATCAGTATAAATTACAAATGCACAATTACTAATATAGAAATTATATACACACACTAAGGTAATTTCAATATAGCAAGGGTTTCTACGAAGTGAGGAGTATGATCCCTGTATTCTAGGCAGGGGGAAATCAAACCCCGTTTCTATCCCCACGGCTAAAACATTCTCCACCTCCCCACTCTCAAGCGGGACAATCTCCACAGGGAATCCCGTTCATCCCTATTAAGGACATCTACACCATAGAACCAATATTGGTTTACAGTTATTTGGCTACTAAAGTTTAAAAGCCATTATCAACTGGGGCGGATCCAGAAATTATAGTTAGTGGGGGCAAAAAATAGTCTATAAACAATTTTACTAGAAAAAAATTCAATTTAGAGTGGAGAAAGAGTATTGAAGAGAGTTGAAATGTTGAGTGTTGGAGAAGTTGAGAGGATAGTGTTGTGGTGGCATACAGCTCATTTTTAAATTCAATTTAACAAAAAAAAAACTTACTCGGTGGACTGGTGGAGTACTCATCTCATGTGGAGACTATTTAAATTTTTGTGGAGATAAAAAGAAATTACCACATATATTAATTAAAAAAAATTTCCTTGTGGGGGTAATTGTCCCCACCCCGTTGCACTTAGATCCGCCCTTGATTATCAATCCCCTATGATAATGAATTACTACAATAATCTGAAAGATATAATACTAATTACAGAAACATTTGGCAGACAAATTATAACGATATGAACCTTTGGGAGAACCTTTATCCCATACCTGAATTTCTGTGGTCTTTTGGTTTGCCCCAAAGGTTGTCCCAGTATGAATCTGTTTTACCAGAACCTTTCTGCTTCATCATTCTCACTTTTGCTTGTTGCTGCAACAAACTCATCGGTGTTTAGTTATACTGGAAGCTAAATTACATCAAGCACATAACATATTTTATATGTTGAAACTAATCAACAATCACAAAATTTTCTACCCCAAGCAGAAACACTGCAAAGCTGGATGGAAATTAATCCTATTATTAGCTTAAGACGCCCCACATCTATGTAAAACATAATAGTTATTTTGCCTGTGTTTAAGCAGTTTGGTCAAAGCCCAAGTATAACGAACTTTAAAAAATAGCTTGTACCTAAGAAAGCACTGACACACAATGATACGAAACGGATGCAAGAAGATATAAAATGCAAACAGAAGAAAAACTGCATGCACATAAGCATTTTTCACATGTTAGGTGAAAAATGAAGGTGAATGAGAGTACAAGAATTCTTACCAAGACTTTTGCCTGCCTCTTTTCCCATCGGGAACTCGCCTGTCATTGGCAAGTGTAGATCATGTTACAGGAAAATAGCACTATAGTATGACAGGTTAAAATCCTAAAACTTTGGAAATATTGATAAAATGATTTTTACTAAACTAAGTTCGGAACTTAAGAAACATAAAATATATAGAATGGAAAAATATAAAATGCTACTAGCAGATAGAATTTTCAGAAAAACTGTTTCTCAAATTCATGTTATGATGAGCTTTTGATAATTGTTTCAAAAGTCTGAATGAAGCAAGTTACAAATTCTAGGTCTTTAAACCAGCTTAAAGGAAATGCATAACTATGCTGATTGCAAAAGAAAACTCACGTCAATCTCCAAAATATCCACCAAATATAGATGGAAAATTAGAAGAAAATCTAAGAGCAATTAAAAGTGGATAACCCATAAGTCAACACGGTATTCTTACCATTCGAAAAACATCACTTAATGCCGTTCCCATTCCTGAAAGCATTAGGGCAACCTTCTCATATTTAAAAGGGTTAGTAGATATACAAACAGCATAAAGATGCTTAACTAGACATCCAGATCCCATTCTGTAATATGATTAAAACATTTTGAGTTTTAAAAAAATAGCCACAGGACTTTAGCTAATGGAAGAAACCATTCTCACATGCCTATGGCAATAAGCCAACAATACGTTCTTTCAAATTACTAATTGATTTTATTAAAATTATATATAGAAGTTTTTTATTGTCTTCTTTCATTCAACATGAAGCTTATAATCCCAAAAGTAGAGATTTATGCCTTAAATATAAGAGTAAATAGTTGTTTTGGTCCTTGAAAGATATGCTCATTCTCAGTTTGGTCCCTTAAAGTTTTACTTTCTCAATTTAGTCCTCAAAAGATTATTTTTTTCTTACAAAAATTCCTCACATTCACCCCATTAGCAAATATTTAACAAATTTTCTTATCTAACCGAACCAAAAGCTTAAATAATTTAGGTGATGATGTGGTTTAGATAAGTTCCCCGTTTGATAAATGAAGCAGATCAATTAATTTTCTGTTAATAGAGTTAACATAAGAATGCTTTTGAAGAAGGAATAGTCTTTCAAGGACAAAATTTAGAAAGTAAAAGTTTGAAAGATCAAATTGAGAAAAAGGTGTATCTTTCAAAGACCAAGATAGCAATTCACTATAAGAATCAAGAAAAAGGATATGCCTAAATGCTTCAAATTTGACAAGCTTCAATGAAGTTATACATTGACCATAAAATCATCAAGAGATTCAAGTTTGAAAGCTTCAAAAGCACAAGCTGCTCTTTCATGAAGAATACTAAATATATCAGTTGCCAACTAAGAGATGGAAAGAAAGGTTAAGGAATAGGAGGTGATGACATTATCTTGAGAAGATGGAGAATGTATAACAAACTGGTGAAATAAATAGACGTTCTGATTAAGGCCTTACATTGACTCTTTCTACCCGGCGCATTTCATCTTCAAGTAATGATAGTTGTTTTGCAGATGTCCAGTGAATGCAGTCAACTGGGCTGATATACAAAAACCTTTGTTAAATTGACTTTGGTAAACTAAATTACCTAGTTGTTTCATAAACAATTCATCATCATAGCAGAAGCTGTAAAACGCAAGTATCTATCTAACAGCAGCAAATGGAAACTTAAAACCATGTTTCATAAAGTTCAGAAAGAAGAAGGACAATTCCTATATTAATCTATGATGAACCAACAAGCCTCGGGCTTAGTGGGGTTCACTGGACGCATGTTATGTATACATTATATCTGGTTTTAACCATCAAAGAAACATAACCATGTTCTTATTCAGGTGGGTTATGGACTTAGAATTGAGCTCAGTTGAGCTAACACATGTTTATGCTGTTGACAAAGGGTGAATATCATAAATAATCATAACTTGATTTGATGAAAGCTCAATTGGTCATTGCTGTAATTCTATAACTAAAAGATAATGAGTTAAAAATATGCAGCCAAAGAAGACTTTGATGTTAAACATATCTAGTCAAAATGGGAGAGGGCAATACAAAGACTTCATGAAACAACATTACAATTTGAGGATGATGTCAATTTATGTAACTAGCATCCATTGCTGTAAAATTATTCATCATCAGTTAGAAATTAATTTTCACCCCCAAAAGTAGAGAAACTAAGATCACAATCAGAAATATTTCTGAACTACAGACGGGCAGTTAAAGTAAAATTTAAATTTATTTTTGAAAGAAAAACCCAGTGATAGGCAGAAAATAGGTACAAGCTGAAGCATTGTTTAACCAAGCTTTTATGATATTTATATTATTAATAATAATAATAATAATAATAATAATAATAATAATAATAATAATAATAATAATAATAATGGAAATACTTATAAAATGTAAGAAAATTTTGAGTGTGCAGATAAACTCACCAACTATCGATAGCCTGTTGAATTAATTCAGGTTTCCCACACTGACTATATGCTCTGGCTCTTCCAAAATCTTCCTCTATTGCAAACACATCAGGGGCTACATTGGCGCAATTTTTGCAGCCTGTTTAAGAACTCGCAGTGTAATTACATGGCGTGCTTTGTAATTGTTCAAGTTGAACTTGCAAAGCTTCTTAGATATAACATTGCCATCTCATAAAGTCAATGAAACAACATTTCAACACTTAAAACCTCTAAAACTAAATGTCAGTTTTGTCTTTCCCATGATCTAACTTACTCCTAGCAGATTCATCATTTTTCTTTAAAGAAGCAGGGAGGTTTTTAGATAGATAAATCGAGCCAATCATGAAATGTATCAGAGTGGATCCTACTAAAAAGTGTGCCTGACATGGTTACATGTCTCTTCATAATTGGCTTGGTCTACTTATTTTTTGTAGATTAATTCTGCCTAAAAATATATGATATGAATTTAAGTAACAGAGTAAAGAGCAAGTAAAAATAAGGGTGTACCTATGCAGCTGAATTCATCAACAAAAACATGATCCTTTGAGCTAGAATCATCCAGGAAAGGATTTATTGAAGTCAAAGAATACCCATGAATTTCATCATAAACCATCCGCTGAACAGGATCACTGAGTACCTGCACTGCAAAAGTCAATCAATCTACAATAAAAACACAAGATAAAATTTCATTCATGTTTTCCTCAATCTTAAATATCTGAGACATTTCAAAATGAACCCACCTCGTAGACGTCATTGACGAACATGCAGAAATTTGTGGTCTCAGGATCATTGCCACTCAAGTCCGGATGACAAGCTTTCATGCAATTGTAGTAGGCCTTTTTAATCTGCTCCGGTGTGGCATCTGGGTACTAGTATAATGGACAACCCCAATAATTAACAGTTGATAACTACATCTCATTCTCATCATACAATAGTTGTAGCAAAAAAATCTATCCAATTTAACATATGGGTTTGCCCCATTGTCGCTAAAAATTACCCAAGGATCCATCTATGATGCCATTTAGGAAAAACAATAAGATCAAAAGTTCTACTAAAGCGTAGATTTTGCTAGAGTTAAGTTGAATGGAGTTTCTTAGGTTCTTAAATTGTTCATTGCCTCTCAATTCCTTTCATTTCACAATTTTTTTTTATTCCTTTTTGGTTTGAAAGTTTTGAGCAGGAAGTAAACAGAGGCATATCAGAGTTAAGTCTCAAAAGAGTGTTCTTTATATTCTCAAATTGATAATTGCTTCTCCATTTTTTCCTCTTTGTTTTTCTGGGTTTAAATGTTTTGAGCAAGAAGTAAACAGAATCATATCAGAGTGTGATGAATTACCAGACCCAGAACTGCATAATAGTCATCGGCAATAGCATCAGAAAGAGAAGTAGAATCCTCAGCAGCAACCTTAACCCTACCCCAACCTCTTCGCTTGCCACCACGAGAAGCAAACTTCCAAGGACTAGAAGTCTTGGCCAACATCCTCCATGAGCTTCTAGAACACAAATTCTGTACTGGGTTTTGGACTTTGAGAGCCTCTGTGTACACTGGAGATAGTAAACGAGCCATTCAAAGACGAATTTCCAGTGAAAAGAAGCTCGCAGAGAAACTTCAAAGGAAGGAAATTAAAGGGAAAAGAATTAGAATTAGTGATATTTTGAAGAGTGGAAAATGGAAATGGGGTATTTCGAATTTTTTGAGGAGGAAGAAACTTTGGCGTAGAAGGTTGTATTGCTGACATGGCAGTCTGATAGCCAACCACTTCCTTAGAACCTGGACAAACCCTAGATGAATCTAAGAGTGGGAAAAACGAGGCAAAGTGCGTTTTACTTGAATATGGCACGTGTCGCCTCGTGCCGCGTTTTGGTCCAGACACTCACCCCTTTCAGCTTTAGCTATTTCAAATCGGTATGGGTGCCCGTCCAAAACAAAAAATCGGTACGGCTAAGAGTAAATTATAATAATTTTGTTTAATATATATATATATAATCAATTAAAATAATAATATAACTTCAAAATTTATATAACTTTATTACAAATATAATATATTAAGTTGCGTATAGAACTCTGTGTAGAGCATTTTTTTTTCGTTATTGTTAATTTTAATTTCATATTTTTAGAAGTTTAAGTTAAATTTTGTAATTTTATCTATAATTTAATCAATATGTATCCAAATCAAATTTTTTAAGAAGAAAAAGAAAACCTACATGATATGAAATATAACTTCAATTTTTAAAATACTGGGGCTTCGTAGCCTTTAGTAAAGTGTACAATTGCTTCAAGCAAGAGCTTATTGTCAAATAAATAGAGGGGAGAGGATGAACAATCTTCGAAGAAAGGGCAACAAAATGGAAATCTCAACAAATATTAAACATAATATTACATGAAAATATAAGTTCCATCTTCAAAATAAATATTTGTTAAGAGTCATTTTGTTCTAAAAAAATTTGAAAAAAAAATAATTTTATATTACTAATAGTTTATGAAAATATTTTTAAAAAATTTATAATATGCCAGTTTCTAACAGCCCTTGATTTATGACTCGATTATGATTGCTCCATTTGACTTGGTTTTCTGAGAGCATCATTTTAATTCAACTTGAAATGGATATCTTTTGTATTATGCAGCTGAATTTTGTTTTTCTAAAGAGAAAATTAACTCATCCAAATAATGACATTCACGGTTGGATTGGACATATGCTCCGTCTGTACCGACATCGCAAGTCGGAGGAAAAGAAAGGATTTACCAGCGCAGTTACTTTTTTTCATGTTTTTTGTCAAATAATTTTTTATCTTTTTATATATTTTCTTTTAGATCTTTTATTTTTTATAAAGAGAGAAGCCAAGAGGCTAATATACAATAGTTTGTAACAAGAGCCTACGAAGCATGTCGTCTAACAAAAATGTTCCCAATTCCTCTAGGGGCTTTGCTAGCAGATGAATCCTCCCATTAGTCTTATCTGCCTTCTTCATGAGCTAGTATACGACTTTGTTGTCTTTTCTATAACAGTGCTGCACAAAAATTCTCTAATCGTGTGACAAGAGTCGTTTGATTTGTGTCACAATGGTTTTTTCTGGATGCCTTCTATCGTTGACCTTTCTGGATAACTCCATTGTTTCCTTCGATCGCTCTCCACGATTATATTTTTGAAGCCTCTCTCCCAAGCTGTTTGTAAGGCAATCAAGATACCCCATAGCTCAGCACAAACAATGCTGCATTGCCCAAGGTTTTTGGTGAAGCCTAGGATCCATTCTCCAAATGTGTTTCTCAGGGTTCCCCCCACAATTGGCTGTTTCCGAGTTCATGGATTAACCATCGACATTAAATTTGACTTGGTAGGGGAGGGGAGGTGACCAAGACACGTTCTGAACACTTCTCTGTATTTCTTACACTGTATCTGAAGCCTTCATCCACTCCATGCATTCTTTCGTTCTGGCCAGGTATGAGAATAGAATCTCATTTAGATGACTAGTATTGGGTTAGAAGATTGCTTGACATCTTCTGGTCCAAACGCACCAAACTGTCATGCCAAATAGGACGTTCCAGCTCAATTCGGAATACTCTTCATTCGCTAAATTTCGTGTCAAGTTCTATTCGAGCCATTCTTCTATGTCCAAATGGAAGAATTCTGCCCATAGTCTCGGTCTTACAAGTCTCATCCATAGGCATTTTTTTTCGCAATTCCTCAAGCAGTGAAGTGCTGATTCTTGGGATCTCTTACATATTTAACATGTTCCACTTCCATCAAGGTGGCAATCAAATTGGAGTTGATTGGTCAAAATGCAATTGCTTTCAGTCAGCCAAAGGAAGGTTCTGATATTCTGTGGGCCTAACCACCTCCAAATCTTCCTCCAAACCGAATTGTTATTCCTCTACCAACCCATGATATTCGCATATGCAGACCTAATTGTGAATTCCTCATCCCCGTTATACTTCCATATAACTTGGTCTTCCTCATCCTCAGAGCTGGGTAGTCTAGTCGTAGATAAAACGTTTTTTTCTCTTTCTGACTAGGATGGTCCTATCTTATTCCAATCCCACTATCCTACTTTTGAGACCATATACACCACTATTTCTCCTCTTAAGTCTTCTAGCAAATGTTCTGTGACCATGTTGATGAAGGGTCGGAGACCGGGAAGCCAGTCATTCTGCCAAAACCGTATAGCTTTACCATTGCCTAGCTTTCGAGCCGTGCCTTTTTCGAAGTCTTTCCACGCCTTAGTCACCCCCTTGCCAGAGATTAGAAGCATTCATCTTATTGTTGTGAAGCTTGGGCACCAAATCACTCTTGCATTTGTACTTAGCCTTGAGAGTTCTAGCCCACAGTTCCTTCAATTTCTAAACCAGCCCCCATGCTACCTTTATTAAGAAGGTCTGGTTCATACCTCTCAGCCTCCGGATGCCCAATCCTCCTTCTTCTTTGGGTTCGCAAACTCTTTCTCAATTGACAAGGTGTACCTTCTTGTTACGATCTTTGTCACCCCAAACAAAATTACGGCTAGATTTCTCTAGCTCATTACAGAGGCCCAGAGGAAGGTGGGCAGTTTGCATGGAGTAATATGGCAACTGCCGAGGACACTGGACGTGAGGGTGATTTTGCCTACCAAGGAGAGCATTTTCGCCTACCATCCACTTAGCCTCTTCTTGAAATTCTCTGTAATTCGCCTATAGGTATTTCTGTTCACCCTTCCATAGAGTAATGGTATGCCAAGATATGATCCCAAATCACTGGTGAATTGGAAGCTCATGCATTGACTATACTATTCTACATGGGTGTGGTTGACATTGCGCGAGAATGAGTATCTTGATTTCCTGCTATTTACCAGAAGGCCTGAGCTGATGCAAAAAGATTCCATAACTGCTCTTACGACATAGCATTATTCCAACTCTGCTTCCTCGAAGAGGATAAGGTCATACTCGAAGAAAATGTGGGTGAGGGAGGGTCTATTTCTGCTAATCTGTATGGGCTTCCACCAGCCCTTGGCCACTGCATCATCGATGCATTGCACCAGTCTTTCTATGTAAAGTACGAAGAGGTATAGAGACAATAGGTCACCTTGCCTTACTCCTCTTTCCATCTCAAAACTTTTTGTAATTCTGCCATTCTAGAGAATGCTCATGCTTCCTGTGCTAACGCAGCTCATAATCATGTGCACAAAATGGTTTTTTAGCCCTAAATCCTTGAGTGTATCCTCTAGAAAATCCCATCTTATCTTGTCGTATGCTTTTTCTAGATCTATCTTTATGGCCATCATACCATTCTTCTTCCTCATCGAATGCACTACCTTTTGCGCCACAATCACGTTGTTCGATATATGTCTTCCCGAAATAAAACTACTCTGACAGGGGCCTATCCATGTGTTCATAAAGCTCTTCAATCTATAGGCAATTGACTTGGTTAGAATTTTGAGGATTACATTGCATAAGGCAATGGGTCTGTATTCCTTCAAGCTCTCCGGATTGTCTACCTTCAGGATGAGAACAATGAGGGCTTGATTAATGTTTTTGACTAGGTCCGAATTTTCATATAACTCTTGTATCAATTTACAAACGAATGGACCCACGATATCCCACTAGCTCTAAATAAAGATGGCGTGAAGTCCATCCAACCCTGGGGCTTTGAACGCTCCCATGCTGAAGGTGACCTCCTTGATCTCCTCAATGGAAAAAGGTTTCTAGAGGTCGTTTAAATCTTCAGTCCCGATATTTGGAAACATTCCTTTGAGTGGAAGAGGTTGGTATTGGACATTCTCCTGGCTATAGAGACCTTTGAAATAGTCTCTCGCCATTGAACGCAAGGATGCAGAGTTGCTTACCCAGTTCCCTTCCTTATTTTTCAAGGACGCGATTCTGTTTCTCCTTCTCCTTGCTAAGGTAAATGTGTGGAAAAACTTGGTGTTTTGGTCACCAAGCTTTAACCAATTGCATTTGAATTTTTGAGACCATATGACTTCCTCCTTGATAAGAATTTTCTCATATTATTTCTAAATACTCTCCCTGATTTCAGAAAGATGATGATTTCCTTATTGTTCCAATGCCTTATCCAGTCCTTTGAGCCTCTTGATGAGGTTCCTTTTTTGCTTGAAGACATTGCCAAGGACATCCTTATTCCACTTCTTTGCTGCTTCCTTAAAATCCTCTGTGGTTGCAACCCAATTCTTGTCTCTGTCCTAGGCCTCAGTGACTATTTCTTGGAAGGAGTCATCAAGTAATCAGGCTACTTGGAATCTAAAATCTTTTTGATTTTCTGGAATGTTGATTCTCTTGCCATAGATTGATACAAAGCGGTCTGTGGTCAAACTTTAACGCAGGGATATGTGTAACAAGGGTCTCCAGGAAGTGCATTTGCCATTCTGTGTTGCACAACGTGTGATCTAACCTTTCCTTGGTTACACCTTTCTCCCATGTATACTTTGAACATTTGTAACCGAGGTCGATGAGTGAACTGTTCGAGATAAAGTCATTGAACTCTCTCATTGAGCTCCAATTAAAGTACTGACTTCCCACCTTCTTGTTAAAACTCTTGTACGGTTGAAATCTCCCATGAGGATCCAAGGAAAGTTCTAGTTGCTATTAATCTTTTTTAGCTCCTACCAAAGCTCCATTCTCTTCATTTGCTGGGGGCTACCATAGACAAACGTGGCCAGGCAACTTTTCTTATCTTTCTTGAATCTAATCTCCGCATGGATGAATTGCCCGTGTTTAATGATGGGCAAGACCTCAAGCTCGTCCGACTCCCATATTAGCCAAATTCCACCCATATAGCCCTTTACCTCAACTCTAGTACCTCCAGGCCAACCTATCTTTTTGATAATCGAATTCGCTCTATTCTCACTGATCTTTGTTTCAAAAAGAACCAACAAACTGATTTGGTGCATGTGGATAAGGTCCTTTATGAGGAGGGAGAAGTAAATGGCTCCCATTCCTCTATAATTCCATGCCAAAAAATTCATAAAGAAATTATGGGGGAAAAAGACATCCAATAAACTAGAATTAGATCTCTTTTATGGCGTGCATAGCGCCAACAGACACTAGGACCTTAGGAACAATGTTCTGTAAACTAAGTTAAGATTCATTACGCTTCTTGCTAATGATATCTGGGGGCTTATCTTCTTCAGTATCTAAGCCCTGACTTGTTTCTTCCTCTATGGGGAAAGCAAATCCTTCCAGACCAGGCCTCAAGGTTGGGTTTGATTCACCTGTTGGGCGACTCACTGAGTCTGTGTGATGAAAGGTTATGGTTAGGTCAAAATTTGGATTGGGCTTGGAGGTTAAGGTGTTGATTCCTGGGCCTCCAGTCAGGTCAGTTAAGGCTTCCCTGAATAAGGGTTCTCTTTCTCGACCTAGCTTGTCTATAGATGTCGTGGGTTTCCAACCCTGTAATTTGGGCCCGTTACAACCCGCTTTGCTCAGGCCACTCCTGCCCTATTCCTTGTGTTTTTTCTTCATCCTTCCTTGGGGGCTCAAGCCCACGTTCTCCTTCCCCAACAGGAGCTTCCCTTTTCCTTTAAATGAGAATTTTTTGGATCTTTCTACCTTGTTCCTCTGCGATTCCTTCTTTCCAGGATTGACTGATTTTGCAAGTAGGGTGGTTAGCTCTCCTATCACCCCTACATCCTCTGTGATGCTATCCAGAATGCTAAATTTGGAAGGGCCTGGTCTGTCACCTGGGTAAGCCACCACCTTTTCTGTTCCCTGTTCCATTTTCATGCTCAAATATATTTTCTGATTGATATATGCTCCTTGATGTCTGCCATCCTACTTTCTCATCGGTTTTCTGACCAGCATCCAGCGCCCAAAGCTCTCCTTTCCTTCTTCCTCCATTCTGATGGTGCCGAAACGAGTCGACGGCCATCGGAATGAGAGCCTTGAGGGGTGTCTTTTGGAGGCTCTGTTCTGAAATTGTTGTCGATGGCGTTTGTGAGCCCATGCTCCTTCAGAAGACTTTGTGGGCATTAGGCTTTAGAGTGCCCATACTTCTTGCAACCGAAACACACAAAATGTAGTCTCTCATATTCTACATTGAATAACCTCTTCCTCCACTAGAATTTGGCACCAATTTCTTTCTTAGGTCTAATCCGACGCATATTCTAGCGAATTTCCCTCTTTCAACATCTGCTTCATCCCTTGCGTCAGAGTTCAATTCCTCAGCGTGTGGTGGTCAATCTTCAGTGTCCTTCCTATTCTGTCTCTAAGTCTCCATAGAAAATGGTTGTTGTAGTATTCAATAGGTAACCACAGAACTCTGATCCAAACAGCTACCTTCCTGAAATTGTCTTCCATTGGTTTGAAATTGGGCCTCTATCGCTGCACTACGAGATAATGGTTCGCAATCATTCACGGTCTTTCATGCAATGCAAAATGATAGTCCTCAGCGTTATCAAATTTGACCAAATAGAAGTCATTTCCTATAAGGTTTAATGGTTTCGAGGAGTGCCACAACTTGTTTAGTCTATCTTTCAAGAATCTATAACCAATTATTTTCCCTATAAGCTTAATGATAAGAGTTTTTCTCTATTTCTTACAGTAGCCTCTTATTTTCTCACTAGAAATTTCCACCACCGGAAACTACTCCTCTCCCTGTAGTTCCTCGTTAGAATCCATGTCCTCATCAAAGTCATCCCCTGTGAGGTAGTCTTTTGGGTCTGATTCCGACTCCGAGTTGTGATTAACAATGCCATTGTATCTAAGGAGTTTGTCTCTATAGGAAGGTTCTGTTTTATCCTTCCTTGTCTCCTTGTCCTCCTCCTAGTTGGGTAATACTCTAGGTTCGTCAATGCTCACAAACGACGTATTGGGCATTTCATCCATGTTCTTAGATGTTATCTCTGTGTCTGTCATTTGTTCATTTAACTTATTCTCCTCCACTGATTAGTTGCCTTTGGTCTTTTTGTTACTTCTTTTTAAAATATCTTCTTCTTTTATATCTTTTAAATGTGTTTGGTTTACAAAAATATTTTAATTTTTTTATTTCTTAAAAAAAATTTATTTTTTATTTTTTATATTTTTAAAATTACATTTGATTTATATTTATATTTTTATTATTTTTTTAATTATATGATTGTATTTTTTTTCAACTTTCTAACAATATAATCAATAAACATTATATATATAGTTTAAAATAATTATAAAAATATCACTGTTACAATGTACTATAGTATTAAAATTTTTAGAAATGTCTTTTTGGTATTTTTAGAATTTTCAAAAATTTAAAAAATATTTTTTAAAAATAAAAATAAAAAATCCTAAACAAATATGTTTTTACAATTATTTTTAATTTTTAATAAAAACTAAAAATAGATAAAATAAACATACTTTTAATATTTAGATTTGTTTTTATTGATAAATTAGAATTGTATTCCTCTTTAACTAGTAGATTCTGACATATATATTTAAAATTTGCAGCCACCGATTTGTGTCGAAATCGTAGATAGATTTTGATTATAGATTTTCAAAAATTACGGCCATCGATTTTAATATTTTTTAATACTTTGTCTAAATTTTTGACTTTCTATTTTGACACCATTTTTTATTATACTTTTCGTCTGTTCGGTGAGAATTATAGATTCTCATAATAGTGAAAATTATTTTATAAAATAAAATTACTAATTTATTCCTATTTTTTTACTCTATCTCTTTCCCTTCAACTCTCATCCTCACCCTCTCTTCTACGCACGCGGGAAGAAGAGCACTCCCATTCCCATCTGCGCAAGAAGAAAGGAACAAAGGACATCTCATGCCATAACCATCATCATTTCCATCCCAGCACAGGACATCAAAGTGCTTCTGTACGTACCAAAAATTGTTAGCTCCATTTAGCAATTATGTTCATTATTAGGCATGTCCCTCCATTAACCTTAAATTATCAAAACGCAATCCCCGTTGGACCACCTATACCAGTTACAGACCAAAAGTAATGCAATTCCATATTAATATTATGAACTAAACTATCAGAACAGAAGAGAAAATAATAGCTCTCAAAAAAATTTATTTCACCACATTTTCAGGTATTGAGAGAATTTATGGCTAGATTTTTTTTTGGATAAATAAGAAATATTATTAGAAGGGGGATTTTATTTTTTATTAAAAAATAAATAGACAAGAAAATTTTTAAAAAGAAACTAAGGGATATTTTTAAAAAATTATTAAAAAATTTCAAAAAATTTAAATATAACCAAACAGAAAAATATGAGATTCTCAAAAAATATTATTTAAAAATTCTCAATAATTTTAAAATTCAATCAAACATATTTTGTATATTTCTAAAAATTACGATTTTCATCCATTATCTTTTTTAAGAAACATAATTCACAAAAACAAAAAATTTTGTCGTATATCAAACACTTCCTAAGTTATTAATAGATTTTTTATTTTATTTTAAGTATCATGTGACATTTTTAAAATGTGTAAATTTAATTTAATAAATAAATAAAAATATTATCTCATATAATAATGATACTGAAGATTTTTTTATTCAAAATTTAAGGATCAATAAAACTTTTATTTTAAATTTTTATAATTAAATATTATTTTTAAACGAAAATTTGCCCTTTTTTTTAAATAAAAGAAAGTTGGATATATGCCAAATGAAAAAGATAAAGTAATAAGTGCTGGAGAAGGTGATGGCAACCTTTCAGTTTCACGGAAGCGCAGCGTTTAAACATTGAATTAAGAATGCAGGTATTGTCACGCAATGATTCACAAAGATTCCTTACTTGTGAATAACGTTTGCTTTTTCTTATGATGATGACAGAATCTGAATTATTTGAAATAAGAATCTCGTAATTTGTTGCATTCTTGAATACGATTACTTCTACGAATAATTTAGAAAAATAAAATATCATAAATTGTGGATGTTCGTAAGTATTATTAATATCTTAGATTTTTATAATATTGTATTGATGGGGACATCATGTTCATTTAAACAATTTAAGACGCCACTTTAAGAAAATTTAAACTTGGTTGCTGCTTCACGATAAAAAAAATATTTTTAAAATTTTTAATACTGTAATATAATATAAAATTAGTATTTTTGTAATTATTTTAAATTATATATACAATGTTTTATTATTTATATAATTAAAAAATAATAAAAATAAAAATATGATATAATATAATTATATAATTAAAACATAATGAAAAAAAAATTTAAATCAAATGTATTTTAAAAAAATATGAAAAATAAAAAATAAAAAATATTTTTATAAATCAAACGCATTTTTAATTTTTAATTTTTTGATTGAGAAGAAATTTTTGATAATTATATTAAAAAAAACATCTTAAGATATATTCACAAAGTCTATGAAAATATATTTTAATTTTTTTAATTTCATAGTGATTTATTTCTAAAAAAAACCTCTTATAAATATCTTAAGATAAATTGTGAATGTTTGCAAGTATTATAATTTTATAAGTACTAAACAATATCTTAGATTTTTATAAAATTGATGGGGACAACATGTTCATATAAACATTTTAAGACTTCTCTTTGAGACAAATTAAAATTGATTGGTTCTTAAATATGTCACTTCATTATAACTTATTGTGTTTAAATATATGAAAAAAAAAATTAGTTTTTCAATTTTTGAATGAAAAAAATATTTTGATAAATTATACTAAAATAAAAATAAAAATAAACATCTTAAGATATACTCACAAGCTCTATGAAAATATATCCTAATTTTTTTAGTTTCATAGTGATTTACTTCTAAAAAAACTTCAATATATATTTATATATAAATTAAAATAACAATTATTGGCATGCCTCACTCTCATGGAAACATTTTTCTTATAAAACCATATTAGCATGTTAATGACACGTGTTATATTTTTTTATATATTATATTTTTATAAAAATAATTCATATTATTAAAATAATATTTTATGAAACCTTACATGATATATAAATAAATAGAATCATACAAACTTTCAAAACAATATATATATATATATATATATATATATATATATATATATATATATATATATATATATATTATTTTATTTATAGTATAAAAATTTTCAATAACCGCCATACCATGTGTCAATTTCTCAAATAATTTTTTTCTATAAATTTTTTTTTCATTTTTATCTTAAAAATTCCTATCAAAATTTTTTAAAAACTGAAAATCAAAACATGCAAATAATAATAAAAGTCTTTCGCACAATTAAATGACAGTGATCTACTTTATTTATTATCACAATTTATGGTTATATTATATTACAATCCTTAATCTCAACATCCTAGAAGACTTAAATAATCTATATTTATCTTAATTTTAAATCAATATATATAATGTCCAGAACTTTAATATTTTTGGTAAATTGACACTTGAGCATATCCTTTTGTTCTTTTTTTTCTCTCTCAAAGTTGCCTGTATTAATTTTACTCTTAAGCATATCCAAATTGATTCTAATCTTCACCCTCGTGATCTTTTGGATGTTGAAAATTTGTGGTTATATTACACTTAAGCATCTACGATGTATGTTGAATTTTTTTAAAATATTTATTGTAAAAATTAAAATTTATAAATACTTCGTATATCACACAGAACTAGATAAAATATAGATAAAGTTAATTTTGGCATTTCTTACTACTTCATAATAAATAAATGCATATGAAAACGCTTCTTAGTCCTTTTTCTCTGTTGCAAATGGTTGTGCGGTGCATGGGATTTTGTCCTGTCCTCTTATCTCTGCATTTATTTATTTTATATCTCTTACTTAAATTTGGTTAAAATTAAAATCAAACTTAATTTATTATTAAAATTATAATTTTTTATTATATTTATTTTGTTTTATATATAAATTAATATTAATTTAACATTTTTGTAGCACTTAGATAAAATTCTTAAATAATATTAATTTAATTAAAAATTTTATTTATAAATATCAATTCAATATTAAGTTATATATCAAATCAAATAAATATAATAAAAAATTATAATTTTAAAAGTAAGTAAAATTTAATATTAAATTTTAAATCGTGACTTAATTGAAATGCAAACAATTGCATCTAGAAAGATTTAAATTAAAAAATTTAATTTATGAAAGATTATATTTAAAAGTTACTTATCTATTAAAATAGTGTTGTTAAATGTTACTATTTTCCAAATTAACTCCAATAAACAATGAGTAGTATATATAGTAACTGATACCCAATAAACAACTTTTATAACACTTTCATTGTTGAAAATACATGTTTATACATACAAGTTCTAGGAATTGCAAATTGGAGACATAATTTACACATTGAAATACATATTTACATAAGCATACAAGTTCTAAGAAATGCAAATTGGAGACATAATTTACGTCAACATATACAAATGTTTAAGCAGTTGGATAAGAGGCATCCATGGCAATGCCACATAAACCTTCCTCGGCATCTATGTCTCTTTCCATCCTTATATACCCTTGTTCGCCCCATTCAGTTCCCCACGAGTTCTTAACTAGCCAATACTTTGTGCCATCGTCTGTAATACCATAACCAACAGCGGTGACACCATGGTCTAACTCAGTACCACATTTTCCTGTAAAAACTCCGCTTGAATAAAATTGGAAAGCAGATTCTCCAGCGTCAATGGAAACTGACACAGGTTGATTGGCCACAGCTGTCAACAGTGCCTCCTCACTATTCGCAGGGACTTTCTCATAGCCATTGATCTGAGCTACATGAGAAGCTTCCTTGTTGGTGTTACATGTGCCATCGGCTGCCTTGTAAGGGTAGTTTGCCTCACCAGCAATTCCACCATTTTTTATAATGAATTCAAAGCCATCTTCCATGAGACCACCCTCGCAACCTTGGTCCACGCCTTTAGTATCGCAGTCCACTAGCTCTTGCTCTGAGAGGGAGACTAGTTTTCCTGTAGTTAATTGGTGGATCCCTTCTGTTGCTGCTATAGTTGAAAAAGCCCAACAACTACCTGGTTTTTGCAAACAAAGTAACATAAACATTAACCTAAATTAGAAATTATAATGAAACTATTCGTGTTTAATCTATGTCCCCCCCTCCCAAGTACTCTTAATAAAAATGAAGTTTCAAGTACAACATGTGATATTCATCTTACCACATTGGCCTTGGTTCTTGATTGGAGTAACAGCTCCTTTCTTCCTCCAGTCTATGGAAGCAGGAACAGCAGCAACATTCTCGTACCTAAACGATGTTTCTGGGATTGTCGTCAGCACATGGGACCTCTTGTACCCATTACGGGTAGCCTTAAATTCTTCATTGGTTTGGTCGGCAAATTGATTAATACTAAGCTTGTAAGGTTTGTTCCCAGCAGCATTGAAGGATTCAATGAACTCCAAATTGTCCTTAAATATCTGGAAACGTTGTTCCTTCTCTGCATCATCTTCGTAGAATTTACCATATTTTGCCATCCATTGCTCGTGCCTTTCCGATAAGGATGCCTCTTGGAGCTTGCGAGACACAACTTGGGAACTCCAAATTGCAAGAATGAGCAATAGAGCTACAAGAAACTGGTTTTGGCCAATGGAAGCCATATCTTATAGGGTGTGTATGTGGGAAAAATGGGAATGGATATGCAAATGGCAATGGCCGAATGGTTTATATAGGGGTGACCTGCTCTTCATGAGGAATATTTTAGTGTGACTCAGCATAAAGAGTTCTACTTTGATTCTATTATCAATTTAATATTTGATAGATTTTTAATCTGATCGTGTGATTTTATTTTAATTTTATAAATTGTTTAGTCTTAACAATGTGGTGTCACTTTCAATTTAGTATATGGAAAAATAAAATTATAACAAGATTATATTTTTTAAATCCTAAAATGATATAAAAAATGTATATACCTTGATCATTTAATTGCAAACACTCCCTCTAATTTTGAACGAAAGAAATTGTTTTTTTTTTAAATTTTACTAGCTACACGTCTATTTTTTTTTTAATTAATAAAATTATAAATGTCACGTTATTCGTTTCAAAATATATAAACTTATAGTTCCACTATTATACATAACTTTAATGATAAAATACTATATGAAAAAAAAACATTTCTATTTTTTTAGTGGATATAATGTGTTAATATTTATTAGTGAAAATTAAAGGAAATCATTTTTTACTTTCAAAATTGAAAGAAATGTTTGCAAATAATTTCTTTCTTTGAAAAAAAATTAAGGCTCTTGTCATTTATTAAAAAAACTTTTTTTTTCTATTTTTAATACTGTGTATATTTTAATGAGTATCATTTTATTTTAATTTCATAAATTTTTATCATGTATCAATTTCACACTTAATTAGTATATTTTAATCTCAAAGTATAATTGTATTTTAATTTCATAAATTTTTTAGTTTAATTTGCAAAGATAGTGTCAATATTATTTTAGTTTTTTTGAAAAATAAAAAATACGATATTTTATAAAATTAATAAAACTATAAATAATATGAAATAAGATATCACTTAAAATAATGTCATTTTATCACATTTTTATATATCAAACGACACTAATCATTTTAAATATCAATATATTAAATATAGATATTATAAATGACATTACTTATTAAAGATATTAAAGTGTTCTTAAATTGATAAAGACAATACTAATTTCTTTCTTTGAAGAAAAAAAAAGTAAAATTTTTGTCAATTTATAAAAGAACATTCCCGACCCGGCAATTAACATTTGATTTAGAAGGCCAATTTCTGTTCCGTCTAGGATGCTCCGCCGGATATGAGGAACTAAACGCTAATTAATTATTACAAAGTATTGATTTTTTGTCTTATTTCTTTTGCAAAACAACAGAGGGGCTCGTAAAAGGAAAGAGGGTATTCCAAGTTCCTACTTACACGGATCCTATAATTTGGGTTTTCTTTCTTAGTTTTGCAAATGCCAACCATCTCCTTATAAAAACAAAAAGGATGTCAATCATCACAAGATTTCCGTAGGCTCACAAATAATAATAATTTAAAGACTAAACTAATAAATTAATTTTAGAATTTAAATTATTTTTTTAATATTAGTCTTCAAAATTTTTACTTAGTATATAAGTTAATATTTGAATTTCTTTTCTATACACAGTTAAAATGATAACAAAAAGACTACGGGTCTGTTTATTCAAAACAAATTTTTTTTATTTTACAAAAACAAAAAAATTGTTTGTCATGTTAATTTTATAAATTATTTTGTAAAAATATAATTCAATTTTTTTTATAAAAAAAGTCATTTTATTATTTTTTTTGTTTTTAATGCAAAATTATTTTAATTATTTTTAAAAAATAAAGATAATTATTTTTATTAATAACAAAATTGTAAATAATTTATTAAAACTAATCGTTAGTCATTGTACAAATTATACTATAATGTTTTTAAATATTATTTTTAAAATTTATATTTTAAAAAAAAATTATTCTTTTATTTTTAAAAAACAGTTTTTAATATTATTTTTAAAAAATAATAAAATAAAAACACTTGAAAATATTTTTAAACAAACTCTAATTCATTGTACTCGAATTCATTGTGAGTTTTGTAACTCCTACAGTGTTCTATTTTATTTCGTACAGCATAGAATTACTTTTGTGAGTTTAATATATCATTAAGCTTACGTAGAATACATAGGCTTCTTGACATTTCAGTATTCTGCGTTGAACGTATTGTTATTGTTATGCTTTTTCTCTGTGGGGAGAGAAATAGTTTGATCAAAGATTTAGTATAAATTTAATGGATGATGTTCTCAAATTTCTAATAGGAGAGGAATAGTATTCTATTAATTCTAAAACTATTAATTTACACCTTTTTCAGAAGTCTATAAAATTCAAACTCATGGCTTGTCAATTAATCATTTCTAAATGAATATCGCGAAATATAATTTTCTCAAAAAGGTTCAGGTGATATTTAACAATTTCGAAGAAAATTAAAAATGTAATTCCCGTGAATATAAAAATTTATTTCATTTGCTTAAATCATTTTTTTATTGGTTACTTAGGAAGTCCATAACCAGAAAAGGAAGGAAAAAGAAAACTTGTTACATTAAATTCACTTCTATATTAAAGATTGAAGCATGTGTTTTGTAATTTATCAGCTAATTTGCTGCTTAAAATTAAAAAACATTTGTATCAATCTCGGCAGTGATTCTTCACTACTGCATTTAAGGGATGTAATGAAAATTAACCCTAAGGATTGGTACACTGTTGTCATTTGATACTATGATGAGGATTCTCAATACGACAATAAGTAAAAACCCAACATACCTGCGCTTCTAAATGAGAAACGAATTCTCATGTGTATATTTCCAGAAAAGTAAATACAGTTTTCTCTCAAAGTATTTCACATTCCATATCTCCATCATTCCCAATAATCTTGGGAGATTTCCAAGCAAAATCCATTTCATATGCTGTATCTTCAGATGCATTTACATACAACTCAATGCTCATACAGACATTTAGGAAAAAAGCGAAACATATAAAATAAATGTCGGCTGATTAGAAAGGTCGGCGAAGTTGCAACACTGCACAAAAAGGGTTTAAGCTCGCTTTAGCAGAACAACCATGGCAACCAGCACTGCCAATCCCATAAAAGTTCCTTTCACAGTATCTGTGAAGATTGTCTTTGTATTTCCATTGGCGTCTTTCTCAGCTGTTAAGAGCTCAAAGATATTCTGAAAGTAATTTGACACACCGCTTAACATTTCAGCTACAGTAAGCTTGATATTCTGCAGTAAACCATTGAAATCAATAAAACCATTTCCTGGGTGACTAGCTTCATTGGAATCGGGTAACTCTTCCAATTTTAAGGAAGACTTCTTCAGTTCAAAACCAGCACCTGCAGCACAATCTTGCAATGATATCCATTATCCAAGAACAGGAGTGATGTAAGGTGTGAGATGGAGCAGACCCACTAACTAATAGTTACCTTTTTGCTGTGATTGTACAAAATCCTTAAGCACAGGATTTTGCATGACCGCATTCCATACGTTGGGGTCGGAAGTAAGAGAAGCCACAACAGTCTGGTTAAAGCCAAAGACAGTCAATTATATTCAGTCACAACAGTCTTATTAAAGCCAAAGACAGTGAATGACTGAATTCTATCGAGTCAATCACTGGACCCAAGCTTTCAAATAGTAACCTCTTTTAGATCTTGCACAAACTGGATTGCTAATGATCTTTAAGCTATGCAGTGATTCTCATATTGAGGGGAACAACCAGTACTTACCTGGGCCTCAGGACTTCCACTGAGATATCGAAAAGCTTGAAGGGCATGCTTTGGCACTGAAGGAGTTGCAATAACCTCAGTGACACAAGATTTGGTCTCCAACTCAGAATGAGGAGACTGAACAGAGGCTTGACTACCATCAGAAGAAACCTCACATTTGGAAGAACTAGAAGACAGGTATATTCTGAAAAATAAAAAAAATGATTTTAGGATTCACAGAAAACATCAGTAAGATTGAGTACAAGTATTCAAAGCCCTAACAAGTGTTCAACAACAATCCACATCCCCCCTTCCCTGGCAGAAAACAGGAAGTAAAGAATAACCTCAGGCGACAACAGCACATCATCTATTTTACAAAACAGGACATTCAAATTACATAAAACTTCATCACACATTATAAAAATGTCTGCTAAAACTCTGAAAGCACTAGTTTCTGCTGAAATAAAACTTTTATTCAAAATGTCAATATATGTATTATGTATAGCATATGGTAGGACACAGCAAGAGTGCAAGAAGGAAAAAATACTTAAAATCGAATATTTCTTTACCAAAACAAACTACTCAGACTTCGTTGACTATTTCAAGAACAAAAAAATCAATTTCCAATTCCAACCAAAAGCATATATTTGGTTTTAACCAAACTAATGAACATTAAAATTTTCTCATGTGACAAGTATTTAATAAAGGGGAAAGAGTTAATAAGGGCAATGGAAGGGCGAAGAAATTCTTCCAATTAAACAGTCCCCATATTTGACAGAAATTTGAATAATCCTGAATAAATTTATTGCAATTGCACCCTCAAAACTGAAAGAGTTTACCCAAAAGAACTACCAAGAGAAGATGAGTTTATACGCCCATGATTAACATTCCTCTTCATAAATCACAAGGAAGCACACCATCTTGAGTCTTGAGAAATGTAACCCAATACTTGCCCCTCACTCTTCATAATCAAGCTAGTATGTTCAAAGAACCATACAATACATTACTTTAAACTTAATTGACTTAGTGACTTACATTAAAGATACTTGATTAAGAAACTCCCTACTTCTGGAAATGCGTGAGCTAGGAGCTAAAGCACGTCCTTAACTCCTTATCAGGGTAGAATTGCATAAATATATAGACCTCTATACAAGAAAACTCATAATATACATTATAACAAAATTTGATTTTAGTTGCACAACAGTTTTGGATTTTATCTTTATCAGCATGGGGAGTCTTTCCATGCAAACATCAGTGACCAATATGGCTATGATAAGTTAAATATCTGTCCTTTGTGAGCTTCTTCCAAGTATTGGATTAACAAGAAGTCAGTATGCAAGGCAACAACATTACTGGCAATGGGATGTGTAATAATGACTCTTAGAGCTAGGTTCCAGTCAAACGCGGCATCAACGCATCTTCTTCTTCTTCTTTTTTCTTTTTTTAAAAGCCAGCTCCACTGAATTTATACAGAGTGCTCAAAATTTTGCTCACATATCCATGTGAAACGGATAAGTTGATGATCAAATATAACAGAAGAGGCAGGAGGACTCAAATTACATATTTCAACCAACTGTATTAGACAATAAATGGAGCCTACTAATAGTTACTATCAGCTGTTTTGGCTATTAAGGATAACAAAAACATTATAGGAAAAGCATAAATGCAATATTCAGGAAAACCAAGGATGGACAACAGAACAGAATAACAAAAGAAGAATAAATAAATAAATAAATAAATAGAGGAGACATTCATGATGTAAGTGCTCCAATTCCCGGGAAGGTTAACGACAACGAATAAGAATATGCAATTTTACCTCGCCTGTCATAACTTTGAATCACAAATAGTTTGAGTGAACAAACTTAATTTTCTTTTTCATTGAATTCTTATTACCGAAAAGAAGAATAAAAAGACAAAGAACCAACGATATCTATAGAGAAAAAAGTTAATATACTGATCAAGAGCATCTTTCAATTCCGTGGTCGCTGCTTTGGCCTCCTGAAAGCTGGGCACACCGTCGAACACAACCCTGGGCATCGGCTCCCTGGCCTGCATAACCAGATCATTCTCGTCGGCAAATTCCCAATCGTCCAGGTCCCAGGATGCCGCCGAATGCAGCGGCGCCACTTCAACTGCAGCCGTTTTCGCTCCCTGCGACGATGCGATCCCGGACACAGGTAGAGATCCCTTCATCGCCGACTGCTCGGCCGCCGGAGCCAACGGCGCACCCCTGAGCCCCGCAGCGCCAACGGTCATACCGGCGATCTTCGCCGCAGTCCTCATAGCTCCTCCGCCTCCCATGATCCCTCCAACAGACGGACAAAACAAATATCAGTAGAAATGGAAGGGCAAGGAAGAAGAATGGTTTTGGGTAATTATAGGAGAAGAGAGACTGCCCCGTAAGATGGATAAGGCCACCGAGAAATGTGCGTCGTCTCAGATTCGACCGCTCGTCTGATCATAACTGTTAGATTTTGCCACGTGTATTTTAACTGTTCGATTTCTAAATTATATTTTTGAAAATTACTTTTTGGGGGGGGGGGGGTATAGTAAAAAAAAATGCTGTTTTTACTCTTGACAATTTTTTTTTCCAAACTCCCCGACAATTGTTGAAAGTATTTTTTATCAAATATATATAAAAAATTATTACAATACACTTTTAGTCCCTTTATGTTATACAAATTTTAATTTAATTTTTTCAATTCAAAATAAAACAATGTTATCTTTATTTATTTTTTAACAGTTACATTTAAATCTTTCATTAACAATTCTACAATTGATTTAATAAAAAATATTAATATAAAGGTTAAACCACCAATGTAACACTAATATATCCTCGTGTGGACTATTTGGAATGGATATCACAAAAATAATTAAAATTATGTTTTTTAAAATTTGAAGAAATGGTGTATAAATAGAAAAATTATTGTTTCATTTTGAATTAAAAAGACCAAATTGAGATATTTACTGATACAAAAAGACTAAAAGTGTATCTAAACATACAATATATATATATATATATATAATCTAAGGAAACTCAAAAATTAAGGAAATATTCTAGAGCATTATTTGTTATGTTATTAAAATTATAGGTGTAGTGGAGAGATGCAAGTTATTAAAAAGAGGTCTTAAATTTAATTCTGTGCTTCATTATGTACCCAAAAAAATTATAATAGTTGAATCTGAAAAGCAGTTTCGGATTCGGGGAGAATCATGAAAAAAGAGTCAACTCTGTTAAAATATTGTAATGAGATTCATGCCAATCTTAATCAATACTAAAAATATTAAAATATGACTCGACTTGGTATTTAGCAGATAGCTCAAGTATTTGTCTGTGTCTCTAAAATCAAAATGAGCAACAATACATAACAAAACAAAAATGTAAATGAAGCTCTTCAATCATAAAATTAAATTAACGTACTCTTCTGCACATGCATTCTTTTTGAAGAATTCTTATCAAAATTATCTTTCTATTGCAATGGACTTTTAAACACAATTTAATATAAACATAAAAATGCAATAGTTAGATAGATACTCAATAACAAATCTATATAACTGTATCCTCTGCAATGCTAAGTACATAGATATATAATTGAAACCCCAGAAAAAGAAATAACAAACTACTGAAACCCAGAATTGGCACTACCAGGGAGAAGATAGCCATTATAATGATCTTCAAGCAGAAAATTAAGGTTGCTGTTGGTATGGCAGTCTTCAATGTCGTCCCTCCCAAGTCCACCATTACCAGTCCAAATCCCAGATGGAAAATCTCCACCATTGCACACTCTGCCACTTCTTCCCAAAGCTTGATTATTACCCTTTGACCCAGTATAATCTTCACCACTAAAATTGTTCGTATTAGGCAATTCTGGTAGAAGATAGACATCGTAATGATCTTCAGGCAGAAAACTATGGTTGCTGGTGGTATTGCAGTCACCAATGTCGTCCCTCCCAAATCCCCCATCACCAGCCCAAATCCCAGATGGAAAATCTCCACCATTGCAGACTCTCTCACTTCTTCCCGAAGCTTGATTATTACACATTGACCCAATATCATCTTCACAACTAAAATTGTTCGTATAATGCAATTCTGGCTCCCAAATCTGGTTCATTCCATTTGGTTCTACCGAAGAAACCCACGGCAGCGGGTAGTATGGTTGTGTGATATTCCCCAAAAAAATTTCATCATTGCAAAAATTGGTAGCTTTGCTGTTAAGCTTCTGTGCTATTTTCTCGTCGATAGTTTCCAATTTTGAATCCAAATCGCTCCACAGTTTCATCAGCGACTCTCCAGAAAGTTTTTCCAAACCTAATTTCGAATCCAAGGGTTTTGTATAATTTTCCATCGCCATCTCACCGTTGTGTACTTCAACACACTGGAATTTCAATTCATTATACTTCATGAGAATGGCCTTGGCTTTCTCAGGATCTGGCCATGCATCGATTTCTCCGTCGGATCCGATACAAATCGCACAAACTTGGACATCCGTTTTTACAGTGAGTTCTCTGCATTTCTTGAACAGAGTCTCCTTCCTTCTCTTCAAGCTCAACAATGGAGGATGAGAGTTTTGGCCTTCCTCGAGTTGCTTCCTCTTTCCCACACTTCTCTCTGGCACGCTTGAGCGGGAACTCGGAGTAGCCATGACGAGAACGCAGAGAGGGAAACGAGAGATTTGCTTGGAATGCAAGTAACTGGGGGCACTGAGACAGAGGAAACGAGAGCGAAGTAGACCCCACCGTATAAATAGAGCATATTCAGAGCACGAGGAGCTCCGAAGATTGGAGATATTTTTAATATCGTATCATGTCCGTTCTAACGGTACCATATTAATTATTATTCTTACAATCACTTTAATTTAATAACTGAATTTATAAATTTACATAAATTTAATTTTTAAAAATTTAAAAATATCTAATTAATTAATAATTTTAAAAATTATTTTATTTATTCAAAAAAATTAAAATTAAAATTAAAATTAAATCTAAATCTAAATTGTTAATTTACTCAACATTATAATACTCTGTTTTTTTTTCAAAGTTTTAATATCTAAGAGCTTGAACTGAAAATTTTTTTTCCATGCAAATCCATTTTTTAATTTTGTGAAAAATGTTTTCTTGCAAGCATTTTGTTTGTATAATTGTATTGTTAGTGGAATGAAAGGTTTAAGATTAGTCGTGTCTATTTGTTTTGAACACAAATTAATAAAAAATTATCCGTAAAACTTGAATAAAAAAACTCTTTGATTAAGAAAGGTTGATCTTAGAGTTAATATTTATTGATGTATTTTTTATTTTTATTATTATTTATTATTTTAGTGATTGGAAGAACTTGAAGCCTGCCACTGGTGGGTTTGTAGTTTAGCTTAATAACTCCGTAACTCCACATCCCATATATTTTTAGATGTTCAATTCAGACACTAATTAATTTGAGCTTAAGTAAATTTAATCTAGGCCTATCAATAAAAATTAGATCGTAACTCAAATCTACAGATAAAATTAACTTGAACTTGATCAATATTTATTTTACGCATATAATTTTTCTCAAGTTTGGAAAAAGTTATATATCTTCGATTGAATTTGATAATTTTTTATTAAATAGATAAATTTCATCTAAAAATGGCTTTAGAAAATCAATTATATTTAATTTAGTATCACTTTTATGAATAAAAGGCATTTTTGTCTTAGTTATATTTTTATCATATTTGATTTATTTGAAATAAAATAGAGTTTACATAGGGAAATTATTTGCCTTGTGTCTAGACTTGCTAACTCACACCTTATTTTTTATAAAATTTATATTTACATCCCCTCAAGTTTTAAATGAACTAAACTATTTATTTTCATTTTAATTATTTATATCATATTAAATTAAAATAATTATAATTTTTCAAGAGAAAAATATATAGAATATAAATTTCATTATTAATCTTGAAAATAAAAAAATTGTATAAATTAAAACTATTAAAGATATAACAAAATTTTAATATAATTTATTTTAAATTAAATATAGGCTCAATAAATATGTTTGTGGTTATCCCACAAACACCAATAAAATATATTATCATAAATATATCAGACTAATTCGAGAGATATATCCTTAAATTGAGTCGAAGATATTTTATATTACAAAGAGAAAAAATTCACATCGACAATATATATTGGTGGGAGCCCTAAATTGCTTTTGAGATTTGAGACACTACTTTTGACAAAAAAAAAAAAAAGTAATTAACAAATATGCCAAATTCTTCGGAATTGTCTATTTTGGCTGCAGCATCCTCCAAAAGCCACTACTCGCTGCCGTTCTCACTACTAGAACATAAATTGGCAATTCCCAATAATTCACTACCAAGTTTATATTAATTAAGTAGTAATCCACCTAATGAATCGAATATTATTTTTTTTATGAATTTTCATGAACAGTTTTTTGATACTCCTAATCAAATGTCACACCAAGTTTTTTGATATTCTTATAAACTAGTAAATAAATTCAGATATTCTTATTCAATTATTGATGAATAGTTTTCGAGTTAATCGATCGCGAATTAGTAGTGTACGATTGTGTGCGGTCGGTGTGCAGTCAATTTTACGACAAATATTCAATCAGTACCATGGGAAATTTAATAAAATAATATATTAAATTAATAAATATTCAAAATATCAAAATAATAACTATTTTATGTATAAATTTTTTTATAATTGATTAAAAATTAATACTCGCAGATATAATTATAAATAAAATTATGATTTTTAAGGTATAGATATAGTTAAATAGTTTTACATACAATTTTATTTTTTTATCCCATTTTAAATTTAAAAAAATAGCCAATATCTATTATTTTAAAAAACTAACAACACATTCGGTGTTTATCAATTAATTTATGTATATTTTTTTAATTATATATCCAAATAATAATATTTTAAAAGGTGATATATAAATTATTTGTCGCTTGTGATTTTATAAATTTTTTTCAACTGTACAAATTTTATATTATAAGTTATGTTTGATAAAATTAATTTATAAATTAACTGAAAACTTATAAGTTATATACTATTTTAAATAGCGTATAGTTTATAAACTTTCAGTTAGTTTAAATTATTTAAATAAATTTATTTATTAAATATTTTTAATTTAATCAAACAAACTTATAAATTAATCAAATACGCTATAAATTAACTTATTAATCTTGTTAAACATACTCTAAATATAAATGGTTTAGCACATGACTCAATCAAGAGTAACTACTTTATTAAAATATCCAATTAAATAACTGAATTGATTTATCTAAAATAAATATTATCAAATAGATTCTCATTATAATGTGATTTAAAATTTTTTGTGATTAGTCAAAAATTGATAATTAAAAATAAAGTTATAATCTTTAAAGTACAATATAGTTAAATAATTTTATATATAATTTTCTCTTTAGTCCTATGATAAATTAAAAAAAACAATATCAACAAACTATTTAATGTTTACCATTAGATTCAAGTACATCTATTTTATTATATATTTGAAATGTCAAGGTATTTAAGAAACTATTGTAATTAATTTAAATACAAATTAACAACATGAGACGAGATGCCTAGCCAATGACCGACTTTATTCTTTTTCAGAATCATTTCGATATTTAACTTCTGATTTTTATTTTTTTTTAATATCGTGTGCAACTTGACCTCCATTATTGGAAAATTGACATTTGAATATGGCTTTTCACAAACAAATAAAAATGAAAGGACAAAACAGCCTTATAATCACACTCGATTCCCACTTGGAAATGATAAAGATCTTGTGCATCAAGTGGAAATTGATTCTCATTACAATCTCTTTCTCTTCCTTTGAGAATTTCGAACCCTACAATTTTTTTTTGTTTATTTCATAATTTTATTCAAGTAGGCTTTTATTTTTATATCCTAATTTTGTTATTTTCTTTATAAAAAAAGATATTTTAATAATTTTACAGAACTACTATTAAAATGAATATTTAATTTAAATAATAGAAAGTAAAATGTAATGCAAAATATAAATTAGATAACTAATTGAAAAAAAATTGCAATTAAAAGTAAAATGGAAGTGTGAAAAATACAATTTTATCTAACTTTTTATTTTCGATGGCAATAAAATTGTGTAAGAACGGTTTAAAAAAATCATGTATTCTTTTTTAGTGACAAAAATTGTGATTATGTAAATATAAGATTAACCACAATTCAAAAAAAAAAAAAATTAAGTATCACGAAAGCAGTGATGTCATATAATAGAAGTTTCCAGATTAATGAATACAAATATCGTAATTATTACTGTAGTTTTCAATGATTGGTTTTGAAATTTATTGCTAGCTGTTTATTCGTAAAAAAAAAAAAACAAAAAAAATCAAAAATCTGTTGCTATATGTGTTCACTTTCTTTTCCACAAGAAACTCATATTGGGTCCCATGCTTAAACCAACGATCTTACATCAGTTTAAATAATAAAAAAGGATAAATTAGAACAATAATGTGGTGTTTAATCTGTCCCTGTTTTGTTATGTTTTAAATTATAAAAACTATTATTATTTATTTAAAATTAAAATTTTATAATTCAAAAAATAATTATATAAAAGATTCAATGAAATTAATAACATAAGATTATTTTTTTAATTTTTTTTGAGTGAACTATTTTTCGCTCTTCAAAAAATGTCATTATTCTTAATTTGATTTTTCAAAATTGAATTTATTTTATTTTAATCCTTTAAAAATTATCAAATATTGAAAAGCATCTTGCTTTAATCCAATTAACAGATGGTTAACATATTTATTTATATATCTTAATAAATAAAAAATTTGACCTAACCACAAAACTCCGTTATGATTCTGGTAAAGTAAACAAATCTATTAAATAGATTAATTGACAAATAATATTGAGATAAAATTATTAAATTTCTGGATAATAAATAAATAAAAAATATCTTTTTAAGATTAAAATAGTTTTTTTATTTTTTATTTTTTAAACAAAATAATGTAAAAAAATGTTTTTTAACAAATAAAAAATAAAATAAAAAAGGGGAAGTTTGGCAGTGAAAAGTGAAAAGCGAAAGGGGAGTTTTCGGTAACGTCGAGGCTATACCAATAGTCAATAAAGTCAAATAAAAAGGATAAAAGTGCAGTCAATTGGCAATAGTTGCTACTGTCGTGGGGCCCACCCATTGTCGAAACCGTGACCCCACCCCGTGACTGACCCCACATTTCCCGCGTGAACGTCTTGCCAACACGCCTTTTCATTTTCCGTCTAAATTATATTAACATATATAAAAAAATTAAAATTTTCATCCACTGATGACACCATCGTATTTTTTCAACAAAAAATAAATTGAATTTAAAAAAATTAAAAATTATTAAGAAAAATGAGAGTTAGTATTTTGTCAATCACTTATGAGTCTGTGAACTTAAATATAAGAAGATTTGATGGTATGAAATTACTATTTTGATTATTTAAATATACACATATTTTAATTTAATCTTTTAAAAATTAATCCATCTTCAAAAATATCCTCAGATTAATTCTATTAACTAAAAATTTATCAAAACCACGTCACATCCTTAAACATGAAAAGTTTTTAGTTACCAGTAAATAAATAAATTTATTAGGCTTAACCTAAAGACGTTGATTCTAAATACTACATGAACTCGGAGAGAGGGGAGTCCAAAATCAGTTATTCTCCAATCCATTATTGGAAGAAGACAAAGCAAAGGACAAAAGATGAAGTTGCAGTGTCAAATAATTAATACGAATTAAAGGGAAAAAAAAATGAAAAGACAAATAGCATATTCCAAATATGAATCTTTTTTCCATTATCTTAAGCAAGCTTTGTTCCGAGCTAGTTATTGCTTTGGGGTAAACATAACCTTAGATTTGATCCTTTGCTTTGTCACTTGCCCCATCTTTATCTTCAAACAAGAGGGAATGAACCATGGTTAGAGGATTAGAACTTATAATTTTGATTAGGACAGCAAGTTCTCCAGTTTTTCTTTTTCTTTACAAGCTCTCTCTCTCTCTCTCACCAGCCTCTAACAAGAAGAACACCTACTCATATCACTATAATTGCAAAGCTAAATTTTTATATATAAACATGACACGGAAAAAGACAATAATAACGAAGCCTGCAAGCAAAACAGGGTGGCATCTTTTTTCTATCTCAGAGCTTCGAACCCTTTCTCCTTCCTCACATGATTCCTCAAACCACCTGCGTGCACAACCACATCAATCAGCCTCATTCATGAAAATTTCACATCAAAAGTATATCTTTTTTCTTTGACACTTATGGGTTCTGGGTAAACTTTTGAAAAATGCATACAAAGTTGAAGAGGGGTGACAAAAGAACAACAAATAAAGAACGACAATCACAGAACCGAAGTTCGAGTTCAGAGCTAAATGAACTTAAAAAAAAAAATCCCTTAAACTGCATATCTGGCTGGACAATACAGTGATGCTGCAGAAACCTATGTGTTCCCTAGCTATTATTATGCACTAAATTTTAAGGTATTTTTTTTTTTTTTTGGGTTCCTTCTCCTCTGGTTTTGTTATTATTTTTTGCTTCTAAAATACAAATTTTGGGTAGGAATGCTGGGGAAGTAAATGTTTAAGAGCAAATAAACTATTATTATATTTAATCTGTTTCTGAAACAGAGTCGCGAATGTTTCTGGACTGATCAGACAACAGAGTCATAACACCCCAAAAAGCTGTTTCGTTTCGTACACACAAAACAACAGAAACCATCGTCAATACAAAATGTCACATGATATTTCAAACTCCCAAAATGCGAGAAAAATTGAACAAAAACAAGAGGAAAACAGGAGAAAACTCAGCAAAACCGTGGATTAAAAGATCAAAGTAAAACAAATTCAATTTTATGTGGGAAAGTAGTCACAAAGGGGTTGTGGCAGATCTCTGTTAAAACCTCGCTAAGAAGAAAAAGGGATCCAGAATTTTAAGCTGATTTGATCTGAGAAGAGCGACGGTGAACCCAGTTTACCTTGGGGCTTGCAGTGAGGTGGATCTTCAAAGAGGGAGAGAGAGAGCTGTTTGTGAGCAACCCCAATGTCAAACAGAATCAACCCAGATTTTGGGTCATCCACTATGATGTCTTTAACGGGTAGCCATATAAATAGCTCTTCTTGAGACAGACCCTCCACCCCAATAAGGCTACCGTAGGTGAGGTTAGCTCTCACAACGCTTTCGAAGAACACTCTGTTCTCGTATTTCGTCAAGCAAGGTCCATTGAGGAAGACCTCCAATCGACCATTTTCCGAAAAAGTGTAGGATTTCACCTCCTCCGGTAAGAGACCCGCCGGCAAGCCCTTTGAGAGGAGGAGGTCATGAATGGAGGAGGAGGAGAGAGAAACTGGGGAAGAGAGAGAGACGGCGATGAGGGAATTGCAAAGAAAGAGTGTGACGAAGATGAGGCTGTAAAAGAAGGCCATGGTTGCTTAGACCAAAAAGAGAAAGGAGCATAAGGGGGGTTTAAGGGAAGATTTTTTGGGGGGAGAGAACATGGAAAATGGAAAGACTGTTTAAGAAAGGTCGTGCCGGTATCAATTTACAATACTACCCTTGGTTGGTGGTTAAAGGATTTTTTTTTCATCTATATTTTTAAAAATTAATTTTTTAATTATTAATTTTAAAATTTAAAATCAAATAACTAATGTAAAAATACATCTTTTTAATCACTAAGACAACCATTTAAAATTTTAAAAAAATACAAAATTTAAGTATAATTTTTAATATATTTGTTACAAGTTTCACAATTAAAAATAATATGTGAATATTTTTTTATAACTTATCATTATATAATTAATTTTTTAAAATATCATATTTTTATTATAAAACATAATAACAAACACTTAAAAAAGTTGTATCTATATTTTTTTTTTCTTAAAAGATTGTTTGATTGGGGTTTTGTTTGTTGCAAATTTGTGTTGTAGTGTACAAAGATGTCTCAATTAGATGTTATGAATGTTGGTTTGTTATTATGTTAATGAAAGTAGTTGGTTCTTTGTTTGGTGTGTATTGTAACTTAATTTGAAAGTTCTAAGTATTGTTTACAACAAAATAATTACAATGACTGTTATTAGTCCCCTTCCCCTTCCCCCAAAGTAAAAGCAAAATGATTCCGTATATAATTATCATGAATAACATTCCACATCAAAATGTGAAATTAATCCGCATTTCCATATAAATTCAAAGAGTGGAACAAGTCTTTATTGGTTACAAATATCTTTTTAACATCTTCATACAATTTTAAAAAGTGGACCAAACAATCTCATATATTAAATTAATAATACAAGTCAGTATGTGTTTTTTTTTTATAGGCACTAAGTAAGTATTCTTCAAACGATAGACATAAATTAATTCTATTCAAAATGTAAAATTTAATGAAATAAATTTTATCTCTATTAATAAATATTTTTTTTATATACGCTCCGATTCAAATCCGTCGGCATATATTTTATAGATCACAAGTTTAAATTTTAATTATTTTAATTTCAACATGAATAAGTTATTTTTAATCAAATTTAAAAAAATTTAATTTAACTTATATTTGACCAAATTAAGGAGAGAGATTATTCACAAGGCCTGCTGATCAAAATACCAAAAAGAAAAAGAATTATATTAGTGGATTTGATTGCAAGATAAATTTTGGACTTTATTTTATATAAAAATGTGAGATTTTGAGTTCAAGTTCTTAAAAGATAAAATTTAATTCATGAGTCAATTTTGTAATCCGTTCTATTCATTAATTATTTAAAATTATCACACACAAAAAATAAAATAAAAATAAGGTATTTATATCACTATCAAATACATTGATATATTAATGTGAAAGGTCTAGTATAAAGTATAGTCAAATTCATAAAATTATATATAAAAAAAGAACAACAATAATGTCTTAAAGTGGCCCAATCAGAGCAACCTGCACAGTCTTAATTGTTTAGTAAGGTTGCATCACGGATATTGACAAGAAGACATGATCAATCCCAAAGCTAAAGTTGGTACAATTAAGGAACACAATCATCATAAGTAATATAGAAAAGCAAAGCATAATGATTAAGGCGGAGATTTAACCATGGTTAAGAAGCAAGGGCATTTTGGTCAATTCCTAAACGGGAGAAAAGACAAAAGGAGAGTGTGGGAATAGTATTAAACTGTTTAAGTAACGGCTGCATTTGGGTGCAGTCAGAGGGTCAGAAAAGGGTGGCATGTCAATTATGTTGCTGATTGGGGGTTGAAACGGTAATTTGGAAATTTCACGTTCCGGACAAGATTCTGTGTAGATGCTCGAGCGCCCATGCAGGCTTCGATTTTAAGGAAGTTCGAGAGAAATTGGGTAGAAAGTTTTAAAACAAATTTATATAATTATTTATTTATTAGATATTAATTTTATTAAATTATGTCTTTTTTTTGTTTGGTTATCTATTTTAACTAAGAACCTAATTGATTGACTTAATTTAACTTAATATATTATGATTTTTCAAAAATTATATACTTTTTTTGTTTTAAAAAATAAAGTATTAAGATAGTGTAAAATGTACCGTATTAAGTTATATTAAATAATTTTTTGTTAGATTAAATAAGTAAATTTATTAAGAGAGTTAACATAAAAATATTTTTAAAAATGAAATAATTTTTGAAGAATTAAAATGAGAAAGCTATCCTTTAAGAAATAAAAATAAAATATATATATATTTTAAGAATTAAAACAATAATTTGCTTTTATGTTTAAATTATATTCAAATCGATTTTTGTATTCATGTTGTAAGAAATTCTTTCATGAATATTCTATTTCCAATTTGATTTTTTTTTTTAAATCAAATCAAGACAACAAATTAATTGAATTGTGAATAAGCTAAATTGAAGATTACATAGTTGTAATACAAAAGATAAAAAATAATAAAATAGATAAACATATTAACTTAATTAATTGATTACAAATTTTTTTTCATGAAATAATTAATTTTTGATTTTTTTTTAAAAATGAAATAATTTTTCATGAATATTCCAATTTGATTTTTTTTTTTAAAATAAAATCAAGACAACAAATTAATTGAACTGTGAGTGAGCTAGATTGAAGATTAAATAGTTGTAATAAAAACTATCAAAATAATAAAAATAGTTAAACATATTAACTTAATTATTATTGAATTTTAATTTTACAATATTTATATAATTATTTCTATCAATTAAATTATTATTATTTAAATATATTATATTTATTAAAAAAATTATCAACTAAATATATGATAAATTAAAAATTTTAAAATACTTGAAAGTATAAATTTAAGGTTAAAAAACAGTATTTTAAAATATTTTGACATTATTAATTTTCTTGTCCAATCAATCAAAAATAGGTCATCACATCAAATTTAATACAATTTAAACCACGTACAACCAAAGAACTAAATAGAAAAATCTCAACATTAGGTACTTAAATACCTCTTACATCCATTTACCCATTTTTGGAATAAAAGAAATTCTAAACATTTATTATTTAATAAAAATGGACAAAATATCAAATAATTATATGAAAATATCAAGCTTTATTACTCGTCAGCCACCGAATTGATCCACGTGGTGGGGCATAGTTTTAAAGGGCAATGATGACGTTACCTGGCGGGAGGGGATCTGAATGGCTACTGCTTGTTGGATGATTCGGTACACGTGGACCAGGAGTGACCGGAAACTGGGGATTGGGATTTCTTGCATTTATTAATTTTGCTAAGCGACGGAGCAGATTGATGAAAGGGTTCGGTGTGCAACTTCAGGTTGCCGGTGAGAATTGGCCCACGTGTGAATTGGGCAGGTCCTCAGAGCCTGACAGTTCATAATCCCTACTATGATAGCTCTGCCAACAAACATTTTTTAGTATTTTAGAGTTTTCAAAAGAAATAATTGGACCGCAATTAATGGGAAATATAATGAATTTAATTTGGGTCTACAAATGATCAAGTTTCTGATGTTAATATCAAATTTTTGTCTCAAGTTATGAAATTCAAAACTAAATAAATTAGTCCTATTCAAAATATTAAAATTATTTTTTTTTACAAATATTTAAAAAAAAAATTAAATTCTTAACATTATAAAAAGTATTCTTTAATTATTAAACTCAAAATTTGTAATCAATTAAATTACAAGTTTGTGAAGTTTATTTTTAAGAAATTTATGCATATATTAAACAATTTTTTTTCATTATATTTAACTTTCACATTTTTTAAAAGTTTTAATTATTTTATTTACACGATTGTTAAACTAATTTCATAAAAAGGGTAAAATATAATTAAATAATTAAGATAAAAAATAAATCCACTCCTAATAGTTTCACTAAATTTTTCATCAACCTAAATATAAATAGAGATAAAACAATGACGTGCTTGATTTAAAAATCCTTAGTGATTGTGAGTTGTGTGACATCTCTATTTTTTTTCAAAATATAATAGAAATATTATATTTAAATCAAAATTATAATGAATAAAATATAATTAAATAGTTTTATTTTATCGAGGTCCCCGATGAGTGGGGGAGTATGGTTCTTGTTTAAAATATAGTTAAATAATTAAATACTATCCACTATGTACATTATATATAATTTATCATATATCATATCTTTTTTATTTGTTTTCATTTTATTAAAATAATTAAATTTTTTTATTAAATAAAATTAACTACATAAATAAAATATAATTACAGTAATTTATTATAAATAAAATTATTTTTTATTGTGTTAAAAACACACAAAAAAATGTATCTGAAACGCGGAAAGCACACACAGTGTAATGAAATAATTTGAAAAATTGTGTAAAGTGAATACATGCTTGTTTTTTAAAAAAAAAAATTGAAAAAAAAAGGGTAAACACCCTGGTGGGGAGCATTAGAGCCAACGAAACCCAGTCCCAGTGGGGGCGATTTCTCTATATTTAAATCCATGGATATAAGGACTTTTTGTTTTTGGACAGAAACCCATAAATGTAGGACTAATGGGGAACAACTGCTCTTAAGTGGAATTGTACAAAGCCCTTTTGAGGATAACTGGAGCCCAAACCATAAGCAACCAGAGTCAATGCTTTTACTATTAGGGCGCAATGCTTGGTTGTTGACTTTTTTATTCCTTAATTATGACTACTAATTTGAGTTGATATATAATATTAAAACAGTAAGTATACAAATTAATTTTTAAATTTATTTTATTACATAATTTAATTTTAAAAATTATCAAACATTAAATAATTTAACATATTAAATTTAGCGTGACACAATATTTTAATTTATTGAGTTAATATTTTTAAAAATACAAAAAAAATTACTCCATTGATCCTTGAGTCAATATAGCAAATTGTGCTTTAATTTTTAATTCCGTGACAACATTTTAATAGAAATAGTTATAAAAAAAATTAATCCCTCATTATTTTGAATCCATTTTAATCTGAATTTCTTTTAAAAGAAATATTTAGCTTAAAATGTAAGATGATGTAAACTTTTTTTTTAATTTGAAAATATTCCACTAAATGAAAACTTTTCAAAATATCAACAGTTCTAATATTCTGCTAAAACATGAAAAAATCATAGTTGATATGATATTTACATGCTGTTCTCCAATAGAGTTACCACAACTATACATTTTTTTTTTCTTTTAAAAAATAATAATACTTTGGAAAAAAATAAAAATAAATAGATTAACAAAAAAATAAAAATAAAATAAGAAACAAAATAATGGAAAGAATTGCCAATATTTTTCCTATGGCCAAAAAAATGGGCCATTTCCTTTCCGTCAAAAAACTGAATGACGTCGCTTGGTAAACGCGATGATGTTTATATGCATTTACGCTCTGATTCAGTGCGAAGTTTATACACTGGAGGCGGTAACCTGAGAGCTCTGTCCGGTGCCGACGAGTCCGAGAGCCAGCCGGAGACGGATTAACGACCTGAAAATATGGATCTTACTGAGGCTTTTCGGTACTGATGGAGTTGCAATAAATATCTATTGCCTTTTAGTGCTGACATTGAAAAGAATCTTCTCAAGTTACAATATAAATTTGATTTAAAATTGTTAACTTTGTTAATTAGATTCCATAATTACTCTGATTTCTTATGCATTGCTTTTCTGGAAGCATATGATGTGCAGTTACAATTGTTATCATTGTTGACATTAGTAAGATTTGCTTATAGCTTTTCTGCTACATCGGGTTTTTATTTGTCCCTGCAATTCACGTTTGGGTAGATTAGAAGCTGAAATTTCTGTTTTTTTCCTTCTTCTTCATTTAAAATTGTTTATTGGGTTGTTAATTTGGGTTCTGAAATTACTACAACTGTTTTCTAAGGACAGTACTCTAAATCTCTCTGTATAACTGTGACCTGATTAGGAAATCATATGAAACACGGAGCAATAAATTTTTAAAGAATACCAATTGGTTGATCTATGAAAAGGAAATGTTTCCAGGGTATGCATGTTCAACGAGATTGCCAATATAAGGTCATGCAAGTAAAACACAGTGAATGTATAGTACAAATATTTTGTGAAGTCATCATTTGGTGTCAATTGTCCAAGGTTTGGTGTTTAGAATTACTTTCTGTATCCTTTCTCCTTCTCAGCAAAGTCCTTCTGGTTTTTTCTCCTCTATGGATAAATGACCAAGATAAACTATTTTAAGAACATGATTTCATAACAAATCACTTATGAAAACACTAATTCAACACAGTAAACAAGCGTAGAGAGTTTCACACTGATATAAAGCTAAAAGCATCTTGTTCTGCAAAAAGAAGTTCATATAAAGATAGGATATGACTTCAGTTCTAGCAGAATATACCTTCTTCCGAACTTTTATACACCCAAAGATTTGAGACTCCTCCCTTTTCTTCTTTAACATGATGAAAACATATTAGATTGGACATGTGATTTAAGAACCAACAGCGGTACTAAATCAATGTCTGCATATTGATATTGCAGCTTAAGGAGACCCCTTTGATGGTTTCACAGCTGCTGTAAGATGTCATAGCCTAACATTTCTTGGGTGACACAGACATATTATTCAGTACTTTTACGTTTTCCAGAAAGAATTGAAGCATCTGTATTTCGCTACTTCTTGCAGAAACACTGAAGACTTAAAACTTCCTTGAGACAGTTTTGCAGACAATTGAATGGTAAAATTTGTGATTGCCAGTAATTGTCCTCCTCATCATTAAAGTAGATTGGAATATCATCTTCTAAGTCCATCTGTTAAATTAGTCATGTCATAGAAAAGTTTGGCAGCGTTTTCTGTTTGAATAAAGGCATAAAGCAGAACTGAGTAATGCTCACCCCATGAATGAATGTTGGTTCATGCTTAGAGTTATAGAGTCTAGATCGGGACAATTTCTCATTATGTAAGCAATTCTAGGAAATTCTTCTTTTTCTAATTCCAGTTGTAGTTTTAGATGTTTAAGATTATTGAATGGAATTGATGTTTGCTGCAGGAAATGTGCTCCATAGGTAAAACCTTCAGATTGAAATACGAATCTCATAAGTTGCAGGCTGACATAAATATGCAAAGTAAATATTGAAAGAAGACCTAGTACCTAAATGCTCCAAGTGTTCATTGTAAGTGTTTGGCAATGATTTAAACCAAGCAACAAGGCAACAAGAGTTTCTTGCTGTACATTGTTTGCATGTAGCTGGTTGATGTCAATGATGAAATCAGTTACCTTTGGTGCTTTTATAATTTTAGGTTTTATGAGATAGCTTTCCTTTAAAGTCAAGATCAACAATTCTAAAGCTGATATGTCAATATGACACATAGGCCATCCCTTTGTACGCAGCTAATAATTGACAATCTTTTGATCGTAATATCTGTTTTAGAAACCATGAAGTTTTTGTTGGGCACAACAAGTATTACTAGCAAGGATAAATGCGGAATAATCAATAAAAATGACACCAAAAAATTTAACGTGGTTCACCCTTGATTTTTGGGTTACGTCTACGGGATTAAATTCGAATAAATTTTTCACTATAAAAATAGTAGATACAAAGAGAGTCTTTCCCCAGAATAAATTTAGAGGTTACATCTGAGTTCTAACTAAAATAGTAGTACACAAAGTGTTTACCACAATACGTCTACAGGTCTACCACTATTAATTAATAATAATAAAAGAAAAAAGAGAATCCACCGAGTTGCAAGTTGCAATTCTTCCAATGAAAGTGCTATTGCAAGTTATAATTTTCAACTGATTATATCATTTAGGAACTATTTTTCAAATATTACACCAAACTCTCTTCTATTTTTCTCTTTTCAGAGAACTCTCTTTGGCTTTTTAGGCTTATTGCCTCTTTACTTCTTGGTGTGTTTGAGCCTTCCGTTCCTTGCCTAGTTATATGCAAAGAAATGATGCAATTAGCTAAAAATTACAACTTGCAATAGTACTTTCAGTGGAAGAATTGTAACTTGCAATTCGATGGATTCTTCTTCTTTTTTCTTATTATTATTATTATTAATTAATAGTTGTGAGCCATCTATGTTGGAGAGACCTATAATAACAAATCTCTTCCTTTTGACTACACAGAGGGTCTACCACTATTGATTAATAATAATAAAAGAAAAAAAAGAATCTATCGAATTGCAAGTTATAATTCTTCCATCGAAAATGGTGTAATTTCCAGCTGATTGTATCATTTAGAAACTATTTTTCAAATATCACATCAAACTCTCCTCTATTTTTCTTTCCTCAGATAACTCTCTCTCTAATTTTTAGGCTTAGTGACTCTCTGCTTCTTGGTGTGTTTGAGCCTTCCGTTCTTTGCTTATTTATAAGCAAAGAAATGATTTAATCAGTTGGAAATTACAATTTTTAACTTGCAATAGTACTTTCAGTGGAAGAATTGCAACTTACAATTCGATGGATTCTTTTTTTTTTTTAATTATTATTAATCAATAGTGGTGGACCCTATATGTAGGAGAGATCTATACTAACAAATCTCTCTCTCCCGACTATATAGAGAGTCCACTACTATTGATTAATAATAATAAAAAAGAAGAATACACCGAATTGCAAATTGCAATTTCTCCACCGAAAATGTTATTGCAAGTTGAAAATTACAATATGTAATTTTCAGCTGATTGTATCATTTAGGAACTATTTTTCAAATATCACACCAAACTCTCTTTTATTTTTCTCTTTTCAGAGAACTCTCTCTCTCTGACTTTTTGGACTGATTGCCTCTATGCTTCTTAGTATGTTTGAGCCTTCTGTTCCTTGCCTATTTATATGCAAAAAAATGATGCAATCAGTTGAAAATTATAATTTGCAATAGCACTTTCGGTGGAGGAATTGCAACTTGCAATTCGGTGGATTCTTTTTTTTTTCTTATTATTATTATAATAATAATTATTATTAATCAACAGTGGTGGACCCTCTATGTTAGAGAGATCTATACTAACAAATCTCTCTCTCTCTCGTTGTTAGTATAGGTCCCTCCAACATAGAGGGTCTACCACTGTTGATTAATAATAATAAAAGAAAAAGGAGAATCCACCGAAAGTGCTATTGTAAGTTGTAATTTTCAGCTGATTGTATCATTTAGGAACTATTTTTTAAATATTACACCAAACTCTCTCTTATTTTTCTCTCTTCAGAGAACTCTCTCTCAGGCTTTTTAGGCTTATTGTCTCTTGCTTGGTGTGTTTGAGCTTTCTGTTCCTTGTCAAATATAGGCAAAGAAATGATGCAATGAGCTGAAAATTACAATTTGTAATAGCACTTTCGGTGGAGGAATTACAACTTGCAATTTGGTGGATCCTTAACTTGTAATTCGGTGGATTCTTTTTTTTTTCTTATTATTATTATTATTAATCAATAGTAGTGGGCTCTCTACGTTTGAGGGACCCATATTAACAAATTTTTCTCTTCCGACTACATATAGGGTCTACCACTATTGATTAATAATAATAAAAGAAAAAAAATAATTTACCGAATTGCAAGTTGCAATTTTTCTACCGAAAGTGCTATTGCAAGTTTTAATTTCCAACTAATTATATCATTTAGGAACTATTTTACAAATATCACATCAAACTCTCATCTATTTTTCTCTCTTTAGAGCATCACCAATGGTGATACCCACCAAAATTGCTTAAGTGGGTCTCATAAGTGCCATATCATTATTTTTTCTTTTAAGCAACTTTACAGTATTTTAAGCAATTCTACACTCTAATATTGCAACTTTTAAAAATTTACTAAATGGGTTTAACAAATTATCTCACATTTTTATATTATATTTATATTTAAATTTAAAATATAATTAATTTATATTTTAATTTTAAAATAATAAATACATAAAAAAATTTTAAATATTATTTTTAATAATAATATTTTAATATAAAATTTTAAGTAAAATAAAAATTTTAATAAAAATTTTAAAATAATAAATATATAAATACAATTTTTAAAATAATATAAATTTATTTTTATTAATATTAATTAAAAATAATAAAAATATATAATAAAAAATTATTATTTTAATTTAAGCATCGTTGTTTCTATAAGCAACGGTACTTAAAATTTTGGCTTCTGTTTGTGCCACCGTGGGCAACTCCAATGGGGGTTAAGCAACCCCCATTGGAGATGGCCTTAGAGAACTATCTCTCTGGTTTTTCTGGCTTGTTGCCTCTCTCCTTTTTGGTGTGTGCGAGTCTTCCGTTTCTTGCCTATTTATAAGCAAACGAAATGATGCAATCAGTTGAAAATTATAACTTGTAATTTTCAACTTGCAATAGCACTTTAAGTGGAGAAATTACAATTTGTAATTCGGTGGATTTATTTATTTATTATTAATCAATAGTAGTGGGTCTCTACGTTGGAGGGACCCATACTAACAAATCTTTATCTCTTGATTACATAGAGGATTCACCATTATTTATTAATAATAATAATAAAAAAATGATAATTCATCGAATTGTAAGTTGTAATTCCTCCACCGAAAGTGTTATTGCAAATTGAATTTCCAGTTGATTGCATCATTTAAGAACTATTTTTTAAATATCACACTAAACTGCCCTATTTTTCTGTCTTCAGAGAACTCTCTCTCTCTCTCTAGCTTTCTAGGCTTATTGCCTTTCGCTTCTTGGTGTGTTTAACCCTTCCGTTTCTTGCCTATTTATTGGCAAAGAAATGATGCAATCAGCTGAAAATTACAATTTGCAATAGCAATTTTGATGGAGGAATTACAACTTGCAATTCAGTATATTCTTCTTTTTTTTTCTTATTATTATTAATCAATAGTGGTGGGCCCTCTATGTTAGAGAGACCCATATTAACAAATCTCTCCCTCTCGACTACATAGAAGGTCCACCACTATTGATTAATAATAATAAAAGTAAAAGGAGAATCCACCGAGTTGCAATTGTAAGTTGTAATTTCTTCACCGAAAGTATTATTGCAAGTTGAAATTTACAAGTTGTAATTTTCAACTAATTGCATCATTTAAGAACTATTTCTCAAATATCACACCAAACTCTTCCCTATTTTTCTCTCTTCAGAGAACTCTCTCTCTGGTTTTTCAGGCTTATTGCCTCTCTGCTTCTTTGTGTGTTTGAGCCTTCCGTTCCTTGCCTATTTATAAGCAAAAAAAATATGCAATCAGTTGAAAATTACAATTTGTAATTTTTAACTTGTAATAACACTTTCGATAGAGGAATTGTAACTTGTAATTCGGTTGATTCTCTTTTTTTTATTATTATTAATTAATAGTGGTAGGTCTTCTATATTGAAAGTACCCATACTAACAAATCTTTTCCTCCCGACTACATAGAGGGTCTATCATTATTAATTAATAATAATAAGAAAAAAAGGAGAATTCACCGAATTGTAAGTTGTAATTCCTCCACCGAATTATAAGTTACAATTTCTCTACCGAAAGTGCTATTAGAAGTTAAAAATTAGTGATTTTTTTATATTATTATTAATTAATAGTGATAGGTTCTCTATGTTGGAGGGACTTGTAATAACCCTCAACTAATAAAACCTTTGAAGGTTAAGTACAAATCATTTGAAACAAGGAAGTTGAGAACAATATAAAATTTTAGAGCGTTTCTAACCTTTTTTTTGACCTTTTTTCACTCTTATAAGCATAACTCTCTCATATGAAATCTAAATTAAGTGATTCCAATTTCTGTTGAAAGATAAGACATATATCTACAACTTTGATGTTGGAAACTTTTGCTAATTCCGTGAATATTATAGTGATAAGAGGCAAAAACCGAAGCATAGTGTGGTCTGAACCTTTGCTCACTATTTTATTCATAACTCATTCATATGAACTCCAAATTAGGTGATTCAAGTGGCTACTGGAGGCTAAGAGAAAGGGCTACAACTTTCATGTTGGACGTTTTGTCAAATTCGGCCAAAAACATGGTGCACTGTAGCCCCGAAGCACGGCCGTGCTCCAGGACACGGCCAGGCCGTGCTTCGGGCTGTTTTCTGCGTTTTCTGCAGCCCCCCTCCCTTCTCCTTCATTTTCTCCTGCATCTGAATCTTCTCTCTCTCTCTCTAAAATTTTCTCTACCTTCTCTCTAAGATATCTCACCATCCAGCCAACCGATTCGAGCTACCAAGGTACCGTTGGACTCGTGGGAAGGAAAGCTACAAACCCCACCGATCAGTTTCGCCGGAAAATCGCATGAACAGTAACCTTCAAGGTAAAATTCTGTCCAATCGCGTTTTAAACTTCATTCTTCCGAAATTCTTTCCATAGATAGTATTAGAATTAGTTTCTATGCTAGAATATAAGGTTTTTAGGTTTAGGGTTAGTTGGCCGGCGTGAATAGTGTTTTCGACATGAATAGTGACGTTTAGAGTGTATCAAATTCTCATGTTGTGTCTATGTTTTCTAGATTGTTGAGCCACCACGAGGTGAAATTCTCGTTGTTTGACTCCTGATAAGGTGAGTGAGTTTTTCATATTATAGCGCATGTTTTACGAATTTGGTTTATAACTCTCTCGTATGATTTTAATTAGTTGGAATGTATGCTAAATTGTTTTACCGCTTTGAAAACCAATATATTCCAACCATGTTAGAAATTGTAAATTTCAATCCTAGTTGAACCCTAGGTATGCAGGGCAAGCATCTAGACTGATAATTCTCCATTGAGCTAGATTTATAGAAATGCGAACTTAGTCATAGAAATGAACTAAGTTAGCCATGAAATGATTTGATGCATGCGAACATCTATGCGACGTCTACGGACAATATGTTTAAAGGAAAAGTTTATGATGATAAAGGTCTCCATGGGAATCCATGGATGAGGCATATGTTAGAACAGAGTTTTCTGCATGAAAAGAGTTAGATGGAGAATTATAATTTTATTGTAATGTTATTGAAATGTTTTACTTTAAACTCTTTGAATAGCATATTTCAAATGTTTTCTGTTGTAGGGACCCTTTTAGATCACTGTTAGCTAGCCGCAGGGAGTGCTAGCCCTGGTGCACCATGGTCATGCGAAGGCTTCGGCCTAGGATACTGTGACGGGCATATGACTGCCTAAGACATAGGGATTTAGAGTGGACTTATGTCTACGCCTACAGTGATTGTCATACCCTTACTATGTGCTTGGAGAAATTTAGGGTGGACTTATGTCTACGCCTACAGTGATTACTATACCCTTGCTATGTGCTTAGGGGAATTTAGGGTGGACTTATGTCTACGCCTACAGTGATTACCCCTCCCTTGCTATGTGCTTGGGGAAGATGATGATCTGTCAGGAAAGAACTCTAATAAACTGATGCATTTTTCTTAAAGATTAAATATTTCTAAACAAGCTCATTCATCATTGTTATTGTATAAATAACTTCATTTATTACTTACCATGCATATTTAATTTGCTTTACGGTTGCTGATTTAAATCCTGTTTTATCTTTTGAACATACATTTGAACTGTTTAGCTTTTCTTTCAATAAATTATGGTTAAATATTTAATATTTCTATTATTATCTTTACATTTTGATTTCAATTATTAAACTCATTGCGAAATACTCGTGCTTGGTTTGCCCTGTTTCAGTTGTAGTATGATTTATCCATTCACTGAGATGTGGTCTCACCCTTCTTCTGTTTCCTTCCCACAGATAGTCAAAGAGACTTTGATTCAGCTACAGCTCCGTAGGAGACTAAATATAGCGTTGGTGAGCCCCAGTTTGGGCAAGACTCTTTTATACTGGTTGTCTAGTTTAGTTTATGTCTAGTGTATCTCCATTAACTTACAGGCAGGATCCTCGTTTCTTGCGTATTTTGATGTGTTGTTTGGAAAATGGTTTTATGTTTTACAACGATGTTTGTATTATGAGGCCATGGGCCAAGTTGAATCACGAATGTTGGATTCATGAGATATATATATATATATATACATATATACAGTATTTTCTTATATTGGATGTGGCATATGTGGCCAGTTATATTTATTATGTACTTTGAATTGTGTGCTGGATGTTTGTATATGTTATGCGTTAGGTTTGCGGCTAGGGGGAAACTCTTATGCCGTGCCGATAATGTGTTCCATCATTTGAGGCCGTGACAGGACTTACACTAATAGTTCCAAAAAAGAATACAACATTTCAAGCTCAAGACTTTACAATCTCTTCCTTCCGACTACATAGAGGGTCTATCATTATTAATTAATAATAATAAGAAAAAAAGGAGAATTCACCAAATTGTAAGTTGTAATTTCTCCACCGAATTATAAGTTGCAATTTTTCTAACGAAAGTGTTATTACAAGTTAAAAATTAGTGATTTTTTTATATTATTATTAATTAATAGTTGTGGGTTCTCTATGTTGGAGGGACTTACACTAACAGTTCCAAGAAAGAATACAACATTTCAAGCTCAAGTCTTTACAAGTTCTTCAACTCAGAAATCGAGGACTCTTACATCTTTAAAAAATAAACGCTTCAAAGAAATAAAGCTTCCTAAACTGGATGGTTTAAGTTTGGAGACTTTCAAGATGATGCATTCCAATCCTTACCTTCTTAGAAGTTTATATAATCTAGTTAGCTTTTCATATTTAATGAGCTTTCCTTGTGAGAAGTTCAATTCAAGCTCACTTATCTCATTTGTCATGGCAAAGGGAAACGATCGATCAATCCTCTCCTGACTGATTTTTTGGCCATCATAACAGAAAGAGAAGCATAAGTTCTTGATGATGCGTCTGGTGTGAAGGTAGGAAATTCTGTTCATAAGCCTAGTAAAATACTTGTATGTTGCACTTATCGTATAACATGTAAGTTAGGTCATTCAATACACTGTGTCTAGATGATGTTAGCATTTTTGTATATGAACCTGCTAGCCATCTCAAGTTCATAAAGATCTAGGCTTGATGGTATCATCCACATGTATTTTATCACCATACTTTCCCATTATTTTGACACAAGGTTTGCTAGTATCAACACTTTCAAAGATAATAAGGAAAAGATATGGTGCATAACTGCTTCAGGTGGACAGTTTATGTACTCCTTGCTTTCACTAACATGATTTCTTTTGTTCTGTTGGCCTACATTTTCATCTTTGGTGTTACATTTAGGGCTGTCATCAATGTTTTCCATTCCACACTGATGAGTGATGGAAACAAAAATTGCTGTCAGTCAAGGGCTATATTAGGCTTAGCTGATGCAGAGTGAATAGCACTGCTTTTATTTTTTATTTTTAAAATGAATAGATGGAAATGGAAGAGCTTAAAATTATAAGGTAGCAGTTACAAGTGAATTTGGAGGAGTTATTGTGGCATAGCAAGGTGTATACGGTCAATCATTTTATTGAACAAATTGTTGAGTTTGGAAGGTTGAGGCTGGTTTCTTAAGATACTCTTTACCTTGAGTCTCAATCTCTTTTTGGCATCTAGATTAAAGTATTTTAGAAAGTGTTTTAATCTCCTTGAAACCTTTACAATAATTTTAAATGAAAAATAATACTAAAGAGGCATGAAGGTAGAAAAAGGAAAAAAAAAAGGGAAATAGAAGTCTTTCCATTGAAATGAGAAATTATATTCAGCACCCAGCATTGCCTAATATCAATGGGGAAACTAGATTGGTTAAAGTGACTTCAATCTATTTGTTAGTGATTAAATTGTAATGATCATATGATTTACCCTGTGCTTAGATGGTGAAGTCGAAAATTTGTTAGTGAAGGGATTGGATTGAGACGAATCCTAAGGCATAAGGAAACTTTTTTCCCCTTCATGGATAGAGGCGAACTAGTTGTTGGTCATGGATTTAAACCTTCTGTGTATTTGTCTCTGTAAGTACCAATGAAAAAAGGTTATAGAATGGGTCATCAATAATAAAGTTGCTGTCTGGGGCAAGATTCGCTATAAATAAACCAGGAAGGAATTCGTGAAATTCCAAAGCACGAAATCCCATCGAATAACAAATAAATTTGGGGTCCTCAATTACTGTAGATAATGAAATTCTATTAGTTACCAGAATCATGCTCATTCACAGAGAATCATACAAATTTGTTCATCTGCTGTAAATTCTTTAAATGATCTAGAGAGATGTTGGACATGATGAGACTCCTAAATCATCGTTTAAATGATAAATGGAGGATTAGCTATTACCTTGACGGTCTTGTTTATCTCCTGTTTATCCCTGACGCCTCTCCGGGAGGTGGTATGAGATCTTGAAAAGATACTTTGTCAGAAAGGATGAAGAGGCGAAGAAGGATGAGTATACAGGGCGAGCTGGTTGCTGATATCATACTTAAACGTTAAAGTAGCTGTTTATGCCATTTGGCAAGCTTTGGTGACACTTGTTTGTTGTGAAGGACTGACAGTTACTAACTATTAACTCTGAACTACCACCAAAGGTTTATGGTGTTGACGCTGTCAATACCAAGGTTAACCTTTTTTTTTTGTTTATTTATTTTCACTTTCAATTATTAAAAAAACTAAATAAATAATTGGGGGAATAATAGGAAGTTTGTTTTGGAATTTAAAATGGGTTTGCACTTTCTTAGTTACTGGTTTTAATAATCTGATTTTATTGATATTACATCTTCGAATTACCTAATGTAGGTGAAAAGAATAAAGATCCCACACCGGTTTGGGGGGGGGGGTTGTATGAGATCGCTTCAGAAACGGCTTTGTAAGAAGGGATTAAAAGAGAAAAAAGGGTGGAGTTACAAAGGGATCAGGTGGCTGACACCATACTTCAACTCTAGAATAGCTGTTTATGCCATGGCAAGCTCTGCTGACACACATTTGTGGTAATGTACTGACGGTTACCAACCTTCCATTCTATCCTACCACGGCTGCTTTATTGTGTTGGTACTGTTTATACCAAATTACAGAGGTTAACTTCTTTTACTTTCATTTCAACTGCTAGAAGGAAAACTTACTCATTAGGGGTATTTGAATTGGATTCACATTTCCCTATTTACTATTTCTACCGAGCTGACATTATTGATATTACTACATGGACTTTACTGATTTTAGTGTAAAGCATAAAGATCTCACACACTGCTATTTTTTAGTAGGGCGAGGAGTCCTGGCTTGGGTTCTTTGTGGTTGATTTCTGGTAAAATACCTTTGTCCTGCTGCTCTGAAATGCCTTTCTGTTCTCTGAATTATTTCATAAAGTTGAGGGGAACTGGAATATTTTTTCAACAGGTAATAATTTTTTTTTTTCGTTAACATTAATGGAACATATCACGTGTAAACATAATTACCAGAAAAGGATATGATATAGATGCATACTGCAAGTTCTGTAATGTCATAGGAAATAAATGTTGAAGTATGCTGGCAAGTTACTTAAACTTTTGGGGATGCATTTGTGTCCTTTTCACTTTGGGTCTTAAACATGATGCAAAAATCCCTGATGAATTTCTTCTTCAAATTCAGGGAGATCAAAGACCATTTGGGAAGGTAGAAATTAAAGTTGTAAAGAGATTCAAGAAAGCATGGGCCATATATTGTTTTGAGCTTTCTTATATGTAGGTTTACATTTTAGCATAAAATTCAGAATTTGTAGAGTATAAAGTTTGGCCTCTTTGGAGAGATGTGGTCTCTAAATGACTCTGGTATAGTTTAGGATTGCATCAGAGGATTAATATTCTTGTGTAGGCTTTACAACATTTTCTTAGTGGCTAGAAGGGAGAGAAAGAAGGAATGAAGGCAAAAGGCAGTAGGCAGTAGAGAGGAAAAGCCTGAAACAGGGTTGGGCTAATCTTTCACTTTTTCAAGGGGTCTTAGGCTCTTAGCCCTTAATGAAACTTAGATCCTTTTCTGTGGTTTATATATTTGTTTTATATGTCTTTATGTGTATGTTAGATTTTGACAAACTTCAAAAATAAGTTACTTCATTACTTTACTATTCTGGCAAAAGATGCTTGCTGTATTTGGAGATTGATTTGAGAATATATCCTCTTCTTTTTCCTTCCTGAAATTTGAATAGATGTTAATCATGAGGTCTTGTGGATGAAAGTTTTCTGAGATCTAAATAATCATAAAAATAACTAGAAGTTAGGTCCTTTTGGCAGAAGTTAAAGGTGGAAAGTGCAGGTTATTTAGTGAAAGCAAGGAGTACGTAAGCTGTCTGTTTGAAGCAGATATGCACCATATCTTCTCCTTTTTACCTTTGAAAGTGCTGATACTAGCAAGGCTTGTGTCAAAACAATGGGAAGATATGGTGATAAAATATGTGTCAATGATACCATGAAGCCTAAACCTTGATAAAATTGAGATGGCTAGCAGGGTCATATACAAAAATGCTGACATCAACCGAAAACGTGTATTGAATGGCTTATATCAACTATGCCTACATTATTCCATAAGTGCAGCAAACAAGTATTTCGCTGGATCTGTGAACAGAACTCTCTATCTTTACAGTGGATGCATTATCAACAAGTTATGCCTCTCTTCCCATTAGAATAGTCAGCGTACCAGTTGAGAGAGGATTGGTCAATAGTTTTTCTTTGCCACGATAAATGAGGTCAAAGAGCTTGAACTGAACTTCTTAAAAGGAATTGTTAGATATGAAAACTTGACTAGATTATATCAATTGTCTCATGGTCAGTTAGCACTGGAGTCATTGGAAGGCATTATCTTGAAATTCTACAAACCATCTAGTTTAGGAAGATTTAGTTTTCTAAAGAGTTTATTTTTTAAGGATGTAAAAATCATTACATCCTTAAAAAAACAACATGAAGATAAACTCAACGTTGCAGAGATGAGAATGTTGCGTTGGATGTGTGGACACACCAGAAGAGATATGATTAGAAATGAGTGCATTAGAGAGAAAGTTGGGATAGTACCTGTTGTGGAGAAGATGGTTGAAACTCGCTTAAGGTGGTTTGGCCATGTGTGGAGAAGACCTGCAGAAGCCCTAGTGAGAAGAGTTGATCGAATGAAGAATAGTCCAATAATTAGAGGTAGAGGGAGGCCAAAGAAAATAATAAGTGAAACTATTAAAAATGATTTAATAGTTAATAACTTATCTATTGATCTCATCCATGACAGGCCACTATGGCGCCGTTTGATCCATGTAGCGGACCCCACCTAGTGAGAAAAGGCTTCGTTGTTGTTGTAGTTGTAAAAATCATTGATTTCTTAGTTGAAGAGTTGTATATAAATGTTGTATCTAAATGTTGCAAGTTGAAAGGTTTGAACTTGGAATGTTGCATTATTCCTTGGAACTTCATGGTTTCTTAAACAAACATCATAATCAAAAGATTGTCAATTATTAACTGCCATATATAGAGATGACCTAGGTGTTATATTTATATATAAACTCCAAAACTATTGATGCTGGCTCTAGAGTAAAGTTATTTTAAGAAACTTAAAAATATAAAAGCATCAAATTTAATTGAATTAGTGGTTGATATCAACTAGTTACATTCAAGCCTGCAGGCAATGTACAGTGAAGAGCTCTTCTTGTCATGGTGCTTAGTTTGAATCATTGTCAAACAGTTGCATTGAACACTTGGTGCATTCATGCATTAGTTCTTTCAATATTTACTTCAGCATATTTATGTCAAACTTGCAACTGACGGTATTCCTATTTCAATATGAAGTTAAAGATGGAAAGTGCAATTCAATTCTTTAGGTTTTCTCTCTCTTGGCGTTCTCGTGGCTTTCTTGGAGACACAGCCACATTATGAAGAATACTAGGAACAGATAGTTTGATTAGGAAAATACATCTGGTAGAGTAGTGCTTTATTAGTGTTGAGGAAAAAAAATATGTATATGATTATGTAATAATTTGGCTTGGATTTTAATGTTATTATATGAATTCATTGAATTGGAATTACTGTTTTTTTGCAAGGACAGAATTATGATGCAAAAGTTGTTAAATTAATTTTTTATGATTATGAAAATGTTGCTTGAAAGGTAGTTGCATTTTCCCCTAAATATGCCTGTCAGCAAAATTATACACACAAATCAAAATAGATTTAAATAATAAATCGAATAATTTACGTGAACTATAAATAATATTGAATAATAAAATATATGAATATATTAAAGAGTAATTTAAAAAATATAATATAAAATATAAATAAATAGATATTTAAAATAAAATATTTATTTTAATAATTTTAAATATAATTAATTATGTCTTAAAAAGACATAATTATTAATAAAAAAATATTATTTAAAAGTTATTTATTGAATTTGAATAGGTTTAAAATTGTAATGAAAAAAATTATTTAAAGGTTGTTTGTTTTTGTCTCACTAGATTTTAAATTATTAAGATAAAAAGTTATTTTTTTGTAATTTTTAAAAAATAAATATTATTTGAAAAAAATTAAATGCCTTATGGAAGTTGGATGGTTTCTCAGCGTTTCAAACTTTCAAGTCTCAAGTAATGCAACGATGCGTTTTTGGGGAAGTTGAATGGTTTTCACTTTTCAACCAATAATTAAAACGCAACATTTTGGCCTTTTAACGAAAGAAAAAAGGTTGTGGAAGGTTTCGGGAAAAAGATGAATAGGACGGACGTCGCATGGCCAGGACAAAAAACTTGGCTGTGCGACGTTCGTGCCCAGCTTTGAAATCGTAGGATTTGATTGAATGATTTTGTGATTCTTGTTGAAATCATATTGATCCCTGTGATTTTGACAATGATTCAGGTGTTATAGCGATTTGGTCTCTAATTTGTATAGACGGTCATTTCAATTCATAACGTGAATAATTTTTTTTTTTTTATTTCTATGATTTTGATACTCCAAAATTGAACCAATTATTAAATTGAGAGTCTTTAGTTGTAAATTGAACGTTTTCTATTTCTATAATTTCAATACTCTAAAATTAAAGGAGAAAATATATTTTATCTTGAAGTATTGATGGTGCAATTATAATTTATCTCATTTTTTTATTTAAATAATGTCTCTTTTATTTTTTTTTATATTGTTGTAATTCACATGTCGTTATTTTTTATGTAAAACTTAATTTTTAAAAGTATAAAATGTTTAAATTGTTTTTTATTTTTAATTTTTTTTAAAATAAAAAAAATCAAGAAATCGTTTTTTTAATTCAATTTTTAAATAAAAACAACCGAGGGTTCCCTCTGGTACTGGAAGCGTGCTTCTTTTCAATGGGGTCTTTGCGAAGTTTCAAGAAACAAACACTAGAATGAAGGACCATAGTATGGAGGGGTATTCAAGTTTTGTATGACTATTTAAAGTGTATTGGTGTTCTCACCTTGCTGGTAGAGTTCCTTGGTGCGTTCTTTGAATTGTTCAAATTGCACAATTTGGATGTCAAGCGAGAAGGGGTTTATCCCATATACCATATTCAAATATAGATACTGTAACTATCTTGAATAATTTATGATGAAGGGAAATGAAAAATGTTACCGAACCCAATCTTGGAATGGCCTATTTGGTACACAACTAAAGTCTAATCTTGTATTTGATTACGAGTGACTTTAACAAGGATGAAATCTATTACCCTTACAGCCTCAGCCTCAAACTAACTCTGTAATCTTAATATTAGTGATGAACTGAACTGATTACATTAATCACCAAGCCACAGTAGAAACCTGATGTTTGAACACTAACCCCTACCGGGAGATACTGTGGCCCATACAAATTCAGATATGAGAGGAAAAGGGAAGGGAGTGGAGCTGCCATCTAGTAAGTTTGGTTACCTAATTGATATATTATGACAATTTCAAGTTTGTGGGCAAGATCTATATATACGAAGATAGCAATTTTGGCAATTAATCCTTTGGTGATTCTTCGCAAGGCTCCATTTTCGTTTTGAAACATATTTATTTTAAAAAATATCAGTATATCAAACATGTATTGGAGTTTGACATTCTCACAATATACTATTGATATATAAATAAAGAGTAGTTATTTTTTTTTTATATATAAACTCGTATCAAACATTTTTTTTAAAGTTTGGACAAAATTAATCTCAAAATAAAATTAAATTTCAAACTCTAAATTAATCTCAAAAACATAGAAACGACAAAAATAAAATAAAATGAGAGGCTATATGTTTCATTTTTATGAGATAATAAAAAAAATTTAAAATTTTTTTGTTCTATATAAATAATTTAAATATATACTTTAATATTTATTTATTTAGTAGACTATTTTTAAAAATAATAGTATAAAATACTTAAAAGATAAAATAATGTCAATTATTTTTTTTTATAAAAATTTTGTTTATATTCGTATAGTCGGTCTTAAGTCTGATGAGGCGACAATCAATGTAAAATTTTGTTATAGTTACATAAATATAGACAAACGAAACGATATTGTTATTTTAATAATTAATAATTTATATATTGATAATACTACTATGACGTCATATGATTCATGTAGTCAACTTTATTTAATATAAAAAAATTTATTGTTGCTGTTGTTATTGTTTTTCTTTAAAAATAATTCAATCCTCACTTTTAAATTTTTCTTAAAATATAAAAATATAAATTTTTTTCTTTGAAAATAGTTCACTAAATGAAAACTTTTCAAAACATAAATAGTTGTTAAAACATGAAAAAATCATAGTTGATATGATATTTACATGCTGTTCTCTAAAAGATTTACCACAACTATAAATTTTTTTCTTTTAAACAATTAATAATACTTTAAAAAATTTAAAATAAATAAAATAAAAAACAAAATAATGGATGGATTTAACAATATTTTTCTCATGGCCAAAAAAAGGGGCCATTTCCTTCCGTTAAGAACTCAACGACGTCGCTTGGTAAATGCCATTATATTTACATGCATAATGCGCTCTCATCCAGTCTGAAGTTTGTGCAAGAGAGGCGGTGACTTGAGGGAGCTCTGTCCAGGGCCAACGAGCCCGAGAGCTAGCTGAAGACGGATTAACAGCCTCAAAATATGGATCTTCCTAGGCTTTCTATATTGATGGGGTTGCAATAAATATCTATTGCCTTTTAGAGCTGATATTGAAAAGCATCTTCTCGAGCTACAATATCAATTTGAACTAAAATTATTGACTTTGTTAATTAGATTCCATTCTTACTTGATTTCTCATGCACCGCTTTTCTAGAAGCATATGATTTGCATTTACAATTGTCACCATTTTTGAAATTAATAAGATTTGCTTATAGTTTTTTTGCTACATTAGGTTTTTACTTGTCCTTACAATTCAAGCTTGGGTAGATTTGAAACTGAAAATTTTTCTATAATTTTCTCTCTATCTCTCTCCCTCCCTTTACTTTTATTCTTCTTCTCCTCCTCCTTTTAAATTACTCCAATTGTTTTCTAATGATTGTACTCTAGATCTACCCACATATTCTTGGTAATTTCTTCTGTCCTGTAACTTGTTATGCTTTATAAACTGTGACTATATCTGAAAATTATATGAAACATGAAACAATAAATTTTTCAAGAATACCAATTAGTGGATCTATGAAAAGGAAATGTTTCCAAGTTATGAATGTACAATGAAATTGGCAATATAAGTTCATACAAGTAGAACACAACGAATAAGATTATATGTAAAAATATTAAATGAAGTCATCATTTGGTGTCAATTGTCCATGGTTTGGTGATTAGAATTTAGAATCACTTTCCGTTCTCTTTCTCCTTCTCAGCTAAGTCCTTCTGGTTTTTTCTCCTCTATGGATGAATGAGCCAGACTATTTTAAGAACGTGGTATAATGAAAAATTAGTTATAAAGACACTAATTCAACATAGTAGACAAGCATAGAGTTTAACACTGATATAAAGCTAATAGCATCTTGTTCTGCATAAAGAAGTTCATATAAAGATAGGATATGACTTCAGTTCTGGAACAATTTTCCTTTTGAACTTTCATACACCCAAAGATTTGAGACTCCTCCCTTTTCTTCTTTAACATGATGAAAACATATTAGGTTGAAAATGTGATTTAAGAACCAACAGCAATATTAAATCAATGTCTGCATATTGATATTGTAGCTCGAGGAGATCCCTTTCCATAGTTTGACAGCTGCTGTAAGATGTCATGGTCAAACATTTCTTGGGTGACCCAGATAGACATATTATTCAGTACTTTTGCATTTTCCAAAAAGAACCGAAGCATCTGTATTTTGCTATTTCTTGCAGAAACCCCGGAGACTGAAACTTCCTTGAGACAGTTTTGCAGACAATTGAATGGTAAAATTTGTGATTGCCAGTAATTGTCCTCCTCATCATTAAAGTAGATTGGAATATCATCTTCTAAATCCACCTGTTAAATTAGTCATGTCATAGAAAAGTTTATCAGCATTGTCTATTGTTAATTTTGAATAAGGCAGAATTGAGTAATGCTCAACCAATGAATGATTGTTGGTTCATGCATATCTATAGTTATAGACTCCAAATAGGGGCAATTTCTCATTATGTAAGCAATTCCAGGAAATTCTTCTTTTTCTAATCCCAATTGTAGTTTTAGATGTTTAAGATTATTGAGTGGAATTGATGTCTGCTGCAAGAAATGTGCTCCATAGGATAAAGCCTTTAGATTGAAATAGGAATGTCATAAGCATAGTTGTAGAAGACGCACGATTCACGTTCTGAATCGTGCGTCCCAGTTCGATTCAGAAGCCCACTGATACAGATTGGTGGCCGAATCGTGGCCGGAATCGCACAGATCGGTGCAATTTCGGCATGAATCGCAAAATCGGACGATTCTGCAATTCGAAGTCTAGCTCGTCGTCGCGCAGCAGCCATGGTTGCGCGACGTTCTCTTCATCTCCCTCGAGTCCCGACTTGCAATCTTTCCTTTTTTTTAATAAGGCAAATGCTGCGTTTTGTCTTTTGGAGTTATGTGATCCCTATTTTTGCCTAAATGAATCCAAAAGCTGCGGGTTTCTGAAGCAATCTGAGGGGAGAGTTTTATTTATTTAAATAACATATATATATATATATATATATATATATATATATATATATATATATAATTAGGGGAGTGTTTTATTTATTTAAATAATATTTTTTAAAATTATAAAAACTTTATCTACAAGTAATTTTAATCATATTCAAACACAAATAACCAATCTTTAAATAACCCTTTCTTTTCACAATTTTAGACCTATTCAAATTCACTTCTTCCTCTCTACAACCCTAAATTTATTCCTAGCTCAAAGGTGAATTTAGCAAGGGATCAAATAGTTTTCTTTATTGTCAATCAATATTCTCCTTCTTTTGATAAGCAAAGGTGAGTTTTTTTTTCAACCTTCATCTTTTTTAGTTTTTAAAATTACTAAAAATCTTCATATTTCATATTTAAATTTATTTTTGCAGTATTGTTATTATGCCTCCTAGAAAGAAAGTTAAAAAAGATATTGCTTGGGATTACTGTACATCTTTGGAAACTAGATTACACATCAAGTGTAATTATTGCCTAAAAACAATGTGGGGGTGCATTTAGATTGAAGCATCATTTAGCAGGAACACACAAAGAAGTTGCTCCATGCAAACAAGTTTCTGAAGATGTTAAAAATTTATTTATAAAAATTCTGAATAATGTGCAAAAGAAAGATGAAGAGGTTATTGAGTACTTTGAAGAAAAAAAAGATCAAGAGGAAAATAGTCAAAGAAAAGGGACTATAGATGCTTTTGTTACGAAAGGAAAAGGGGGAGGCACATCTAGTAGACAACAAACTTTGAATGAGATGGTAAAGGATAGAGAATTAGTTGTCAAAGATATATGTAGATGTATATATGGAAATGCATTGCTATTTAATTTAGTGAAGAGTCCCTTATTTATCAATATGTTGAAATTTGTAAGCGAATATAGTAGAGGTTTGAAGCCACCAACTTATCATGAAGTTAGAGTTTCATATTTGAAAAAAGAGGTTGATCTTGTGCATCAAAATTTAGAAAGATATAAGAGTGAATGGAAAAAGATAGGTTGCACCTTAATGTCAGATGGGTGGACTGATGGAAAAGGTAGGTCCCTTACTAATTTTCTTGTCAATAGTCCAAAAGGGATTGTTTTTATTAAATCTGTTGATACTAGTAGTTTTATTAAAGATGCTGAAAAAATGTTTGAATTGCTTGATGATATGGTGGAGGAAATTGAAGAAGAGAATGTCGTTCAAGTAGTGACTGATAGTGCTTCGGCCCTTGTATCTGCTGGAAGCAAGTTGATGGAAAAAAGAAAGCAACTCTTTTGGTCTCCTTGTTCAGCCCATTGTCTTGACTTGATTCTTGAAGCCATTGGTGCTATTTTGATTTTCTATAACACAATTGGAAAGGCCAAAAAAATTACTACTTTTATTTACATGCATACTTGGCTGCTCAATTTGTATAGGAGTTACTCTAAAGGTAAAGAGTTAGCAAGGCCAGCAATTACAAGGTTTGCAACCTCCATATGCCTTTTCATGTAGCAGGATATTATCTTAATCCTAGGTAATTATTATTTTTATAATAATTGTGTTGCTAACTATTTATAATTTATTTATTTATATTTAAATTTTACTTTATTAATTTTATAGGTTCTATTATGATCCAAATTTTAAGCCTGATCGTGAAGTAAAAATAGGATGGTACAAAACATTAGACAAGATGTGTCCAGATATAGAAACAAAAATCAAAATTGATGCACAACTTGAGAAGTTCAAGAATGCAGAAGGATTGTTTGGATATACCTTGGCAATTGCAACTAGAGATAAGAAACAACCTGGTAAATTAATTTTTTTATAGTTAAGTAATTAACTATAATTATAAGTAATATTTTAGTATTAACTTTAATATATATATATATATATATATATATATATATATATATATATCTCTCTCTCTCTCTCTCTCTCTTTTGTAGCTTTATGGTGGGATAGTTATGGAGATGAGTGCAAAGAGCTACAATCACTTGCCATTCACATTTTAAGCCTCACTTGTAGTGCTACGGGTTATGAAAGAAATTGGAGTGTTTTCGATCATGTGCATTTTAAGAGAAGAAATCTATTGGAGCAACAAATGTTGAATGCACTTGTATTTGTCAAATACAATATTCAACTTGAAATAAGACAAAAGCATAGAGTGGAGAAAAGAGATACGTATGACCCTATTTGCTTATCGGATGTGGAATCAGATGATGAGTGGATTACTGAAAAGGAAGACCCTTGCTTGGGGGGAGATAACTCCTAGATGGATGTACAAGAGTGTTTTGACATTGATGAAGGAGCTCCAAAAAAGGAAAAAAAGAGGTATTCCAGAGTCCTAAATTTCTTAATTAATCCACCATTCTTATTTCTTAACTATACTTAATCACTTACATATATATATGTTTAGGTCCAAGAAATCTTAATGTTATTGCTAGTGCAAACAAGAAAGACAAAGGAAAAGCGATTGAGACACAAGATGAGGCTGAAGAAACTGAAGATGATGGTGTTAGTGATTATGAAGAGGAAGAAAATGAAGAATTAGTCATGCTAAATGACAATGATGATAGCGACAGTGATAAAGATATCAATATTGAAGATGAGAAAGATCATTAAAGTTCACTAGTTTATTTTAGTTTTTAGGTCTAGGAATCTTATAATTTTCAAACTAATTATCTCTTTTTAAGACTTTTAGTTAATTATGTTTAAAATTATTAAAATAAATATACTATATTAAGTATTTTGTTTATGTTATTTATGTATTTATATATTATATTATATTTTTTAAATTATTATTTGAACGTGTTCGTGAATCTTACGATTCGATACGATTCACGATTCAAAAATAAGTCCACCGATTTGACAACTATGCTCTTTGGTATTATTTTTCATTTAAAATTATTGTTTCAAAGATATTAAAACACTTTCTAATATATTTTAATCTAGATGCCTATAAGAGACTGAGGCTCAGGGTAAAAGGTATCTTAAGAAAACAATCTCAACCTTCTAAACTCAACAATTTGTTCAATAAAATGATTGACCGCATATACCTTGCTATGTCACAATAACTCCTCCAAATTCACTTGTACAAGTACCTTATAATTTTAATTTCTTCCATTTCCATGTTTTCATTTTGTTAAAGCAGTGCTTTTCATTCTGCCTCAGCTGTACCTGACATAGCCCTTGAGTGACAACAATTTTTGTTTTCATCACTCATCAGTGTGGAATGGAAAACATTTATAACAACCTTAGATGCAACACCAAAGATGAAAATGTAGGCCAACAGAACAGAAGCAAGCATGTTAATGAAAGCAAGGAGTATATAAGCTGTCTACCTGAAGCAGTTATGCATTATATCTTCTCCTTGTTACCTTTGAAAGTGCTGATACTAGCAAGCCTTGTGTTAAAACAATGGGAAAGTCTAGTGATCACATATGTGTCAATGATACCATCAAGCCTAAATCTTGACGAACTTGAGATGGCTGAGAGGGTCATCTGCAAAAATGTTGAAATCATCAAAACACAGTGTATTGAATGGCCCTGTTTATATCAACTATGCCTACGTTATTCTATAAGCACAGCAAACAGGTAAACTTGAGATGGCCCTGCATTTTCCCTTGGAACTTCAGGGTTTCTAAAACATGCATTATGATCAAAAGATTATCAATTATTAGCTGCTGTATAGAGGTATGGCCTATGTGTCATATTGACATATCTGCTCCAAAACTATTGATGCTGACTTTAGAGAAAAGTTACCTCATGAAACCTAAAAATATAAAAGCACCAAAGCTAACTGAATTCACCATTGACATCAATCAGCTTCACGCAGACGACGTACAGCGAGAAGCTCTAATTGCCCTGTTGCTTGGTTTGAATCATTGCCAAACACTTACAATGAGCACTTGGTGCATTCAGGTACTAGTTCTTCTTTTAACATTTACTTATGCATATTTATGTCAACCTGCAACTTATGACATTCCTATTTCAATCTAAAGGCTTTATCCTATGGAGCACATTTCTTGCAGCAGACATCAATTCCATTCAATAATCTTAAACATCTAAAACTACAATTGGGATTAGAAAAAGAAGAATTTCCTGGAATTGCTTACATAATGAGAAATTACCCCTATCTGGAGTCTATAACTATAGATATGCATGAACCAACAATCATTCATTGGGTGAGCATTACTCAATTCTGCCTTATTCAAAATTAACAATAGACAACGCTGATAAACTTTTCTATGACATGACTAATTTAACAGGTGGATTTAGAAGATGATACTCCAATCTACTTTAATGATGAGGAGGACAATTACTGGCAATCACAAATTTTACCATTCAATTGTCTTTAAAACTGTCTCAAGGAAGTTTCAGTCTCTGGGGTTTCTACAAGAAATAGCGAAATACAGATGTTTCGGTTCTTTCTGGAAAATGCAAAAGTACTGAATAATATGTCTATCTAGGTCACCCAAGAAATGTTTGGCTATGACATCTCACAGCAGCTGTCAAACTATGGAAAGGGATCTCCTCGAGCTACAATATCAATATGCAGACATTGATTTAATACTGTTGTTGGCTCTTAAATCACATGTCCAACCTAATATGTTTTCATCATGTTAAAGAAGAAAAGGGAGGAGTCTCAAATCTTTGGGTGTATGAAAGTTCAGAAGGAAAATTCTGCCAGAACTGAAGTCATATCCTATCTTTATATGAACTTCTTTATGCAGAACAAGATGCTATTAGCTTTATATTAGTGTTAAACTCTCTATGCTTGTCTACTATGTTGAATTAGTGTCTTTATAACTGATTTTTCATGATATCACATTCTTAAAATAGTCTTGCTCATTCATCCATAGAGGAGAAAAAACCAGAAGGACTTAGCTGAGAAGGAGAAAGAGAACTAAAAGTGATTCTAAATTGTAATCACCAAACCATGGACAATTGACACCAAATGATGACTTCATTTAATATTTTTACATATAATCTTATTCACTGTGTTCTACTCGTATGAACTTATATTGCCAATTTCATTGTACATTCATAACTTGGAAACATTTCCTTTTCTTAGATCCATTAATTGGTATTCTTGAAAAATTTATTGTTCCATGTTTCATATGATTTCCAGATATGGTCACGGTTTATAAAGCATAACAAGTTACAGGGCAGAAGAAATTACCAAGAATATGTGGGTAGATCTAGAGTACGGTCATTAGAAAATAGTTGGAGTAATTTAAAAGGAGGAGGAGAAGAAGAATAAAAGTAAAGGGAGGGAGAGAGATAGAGAGAAAATTATAGAGAAATTTTCAGTTTCAAATCTACCCAAGCTTGAATTGTAAGGACAAGTAAAAACCTAATGTAGCAGAAAAACTATAAGCAAATCTTATTAATTTCAAAAATGGTGACAATTGTAAATGCAAATCATATGCTTCCAGAAAAGCGGTGCATGAGAAATCAAGTAAGAATGGAATCTAACTAACAAAGTTAACAATTTTAGCTCAAATTGATATTGTAGCTCGAGAAGATGCTTTACAATATCAGCTCTAAAAGGCAATAGACATTTATTGCAACCCCATCAATACAGAAAGCCTAGGAAGATCCATATTTTGAGGCCATTAATCCGTCTCCGGCTAGCTCTCGGGCCCGTTGGCCCCAGACAGAGCTCCCTCAGGTCACCGCCTCTCCTGCAAAAACTTCAAACTGGATGAGAGCACATTATGCATGTAAATATAATGGCATTTACCAAGCGACGTCGTTGAGTTCTTAACGGAAGGAAATGGCCCCTTTTTTTGGCCATGGGAAAAATATTGTCAAATCCATCCATTATTTTGTTTTTATTTTATTTATTTTAAATTTTTTTAAGTATTATTAATTGTTTAAAATAAAAAAATTTATAGTTGTGGTAAATCTTTTGGAAAACAGCATGTAAATATCATATCAACTATGATTTTTTCATGTTTTAACAACTATTCATGTTTTGAAAAGTTTTCATTTAGTGAACTATTTTCAAAGAAAAAAATTTATATTTTTATATTTTAAGAAAAATTTGAAAGTGAGGATTGAATTATTTTTAAAGAAAAACAATAACAACAACAACAATAAATTTTTTTATATTAAATAAAGTTGACTACATAAATCATATAACGTCATAGTAGTATTATCAATATATAAATTATTAATTATTAAAATAATAATATCGTTTCGTTTGTCTATATTTATGTAACTATAACAAAATTTTATATTGACTGTCGCCTGATCCGACTTAAGACTGACTATAACAAAATTTTACCTGTTTGTTGTGCTTATAGAATAACGTAGGCATAATTGATATAAGCAGGGCCATTCAATACACTGTGTTTGGATGATTTCAGCATTTTTGCAGATGACCCTCTCAGCCATCTCAAGTTTGTCAAGATTTAGACTTGATGGAATCATTGACACATATGTGATCACTAGACTTTTCCATTGTTTTGACACAAGGCTTGCTAGTATCAGCACTTTCAAAGGTAACAAGGAGAAGATATGATGCATAATTACTTCAGGTAGACATCTTATATACTCCTTGCTTTCACTAACATGCTTGCTTCTGTTCTGTTGGCCTACATTTTCATCTTTGGTGTTGCATCTAGGGCTGTTATCAATGTTTTCCATTCCACACTAATGAGTGATGAAAACAAAAATTGCTGTCACTCAAGGGCTATGTCAGGTACAGCTGAGGCAGAATGAAAAGCACTGCTTTAACAAAATGAAAACATGGAAATGGAAGAGATTAAAATTATAAGGTACCAGTACAAGTGAATTTGGAGGAGTTATTGTGACATAGCAAGGTATATGCGGTCAATCATTTTATTGAAAAAATTGTTGAGTTTAGAAGGTTGAGATTGTTTTCTTAAGATACCTTTTACCCTCAGCCTCAGTCTCTTATAGGCATCTAGATTAAAATATATTAGAAAGTGTTTTAATCTCCTTGAAACAATAATTTTAAATGAAAAATAATACCAAAGAGCATAGTTGTCAAATCGGTGGACTTATTTTTGAATTGTGAATCGTATCGAATCGTAAGATTCACGAACACGTTCAAATAATAATTTAAAAAATATAATATAATATATAAATACATAAATAACATAAACAAAATACTTAATATAGTATATTTATCTTAATAATTTTAAACATAATTAACTAAAAGTCTTAAAAAGAGATAATTAGTTTGAAAATCATAAGATTCTTAGACCTAAAAACTAAAATAAACTAGTGAACTTTAATGATCTTTCTCATTCTTCAATATTGATATCTTTATCACTGTCGCTATCATCATTGTCATTTAGCATGACTAATTCTTCATTTTCTTCCTCTTCATCATCACTAACACCATCATCTTCGGTTTTTTCAGCTTCATCTTGTGTCTCAATTGTTTTTCCTTTGTCTTTCTTGTTTGCACTAGCAATAGCATGATGGTGTTTGCACTAGCAATATATATATATATATATATATATATATATATATATATATATATATATATATATATATATATATATATATATATATATATATATATATATATATATATATATATATATGTAAGTGAGTAAGTATAGTTAAGAAATAAGAATGGTGGATTAATTAAGAAATTTAGGACTCTGGAATACCTCCTTTTTTCCTTTTATTTGGAGCTCCTTCATCAATGTCAAAACACTCTTGTACATCCATCCAGGAGTTATCTCCCCCCAAGCAAGGGTCTTCCTTTTCAGTAATCCATTTATCATCTGATTCTACATCCGATAAGCAAATAGGGTCATACGTATCTCCTTTCTCCACTCTATGCTTTTGTCTTATTTCAAGTTGAATATTGTATTTGACAAATACAAGAGCATTCAACCTTTGTTGCTGCAATCGATTTCTTCTCTTAGAATGCACATGATCGAAAACACTCCAATTTCTTTCACAACCCGTAGCACTACAAGTGAGGCTTAAAATGCGAATGGCAAGTGATTGTAGCTCTTTGCACTCATCTCCATAACTATCCCACCATAAAGCTACAAAAGAGATATATATATAAATATTAAAGTTAATACTAAAATATTACTTATAATTATAGTTAACTACTTAACTATAAAAAAATTAATTTACCAGGTTGTTTCTTATCTCTAGTTGCAATTGCCAAGGTATATCCAAACAATCCTTCTGCATTCTTGAACTTCTCAAGTTGTGCATCAATTTTGATTTTTGTTTTTATATCTGGACACATCTTGTCTAATGTCTTGTACCATCCTATTTTTACTTCACGATCAGGGTTAAAATTTGGATCATAATGGAACCTATAAAATTAATAAAGTAAACTTTAAATATAAATAAATAAATTATAAATAGTTAGCAACACAATTATTATTATAATAATAATTACCTAGGATTAAGATAATATCCTGCTGCATGAAGAAGCCTATGGAGTTGATAATCCCAACGCTTGTCTATAAACTCCCATATTTTCTTGTATCTGCTTTCTACATTATCAAAATTCTTTGCTATTTGTTCTTTTGCTCTATCCATAGCCTCATATATGTAACCCAGGCTGGCTTTGAATCTCCATCCACAAGTCTCAACACTTTCACAAGAGGACTCACACAATTTAAGCAATATTTTATTGATTTCCAAAATCTTTGATCACTTAAAACAATATTTTCTACCACTTTAGCTTCGCTTCTAGGGGCATAAGAACTTGTAACCCATTCTTCTGATGCAAATATAGATCTAAGAGCTATTTTTTGGTCCAAAATAGATTTTATTGTTAGATAGGAGGTTACAAATCTTGTAATTGCTGGCCTTGCTAACTCTTTACCTTTAGAGTAACTCATATACAAATTGAGCAGCCAAGTATGCATGTAAATAAAAGTAGTAATTTTTTTGGCCTTTTCAATTGTATTATAGAAAATAGGAATAGCACCAATGTCTTCAAGAATCAAGTCAAGACAATGGGCTGAACAAGGAGACCAAAAGAGTTGCTTTCTTTTTTCCATCAACTTGCTTCCAGCAGATACAAGGGCCCAAGCACTATCAGTCCCTACTTGAACGACATTCTCTTCTCCAATTTCCTCCACCATATTATCAAGCAATTCAAACATTTTTCAGCATCTTTAATAAAACTACTAGTATTAACAGATTTAATAAAAAGGGTCCCTTTTGGACTATTGACAAGAAAATTAGTAAGGGACCTACCTTTTCCATCAGTCCACCCATCTGACATTAAGGTGCAACCTGTCTTTTTCCATTCACTCTTATATTTTTTTAAATTTTGATACACAAGATCAGCCTCTTTTTTCAAATATGAAACTCTAACTTCATGATAAGTTGGTGGCTTCAAACCTCTACCATATTCGCTTACATATTTCAACATATTGATAAATAAGGGACTCTTCACTAAATGGCAATACATTGCCATATATACATCCACATATATCTTTGACAACTAATTCTCTATCTTTAACCATCTCATTCAAAGTTTGTTGTCTACTAGATGTGCCTCCTCCTTTTCCTTTCATAACAAAAGTATCCATCGTCCCTTTTCTTTGACTATTTTCCTCTTGATCTTTTTTTTTTACTCAAAGTACTCAATAACCTCTTCATCTTTCTTTTGCATATCATTCAGAATTTTTATAAATAAATTTTTAACATCTTCAGGAACTTGTTCGCATGGAGCAACTTCTTTGTGTGTTCCTGCTAAATGATGCTTCAATCTAAATGCACCCCCCACATTGTTTTTGGGCAATAATTACACTTGATGTGTAATCTAGTTTCCAAAGATGTACAGTAATCCCAAACAATATCCTTTTTAATTTTCTTTCTAGGAGGTATAATAACAATACTGCAAAAATAAATTTAAATATTAAATATGAAGGTTTTTAGTAATTTTAAAAACTAAAAAAGATGAAGGTTGAAAACCTAAAAGTTAAAAAAAAAACTCACCTTTGCTTATCAAAAGAAGGAGAATATTGATTGACAGTAAAGAAAACTATTTGATCTCTTGCTAAATTCACTTTTGAGCTAAGAATAAATTTAGGGTTGTAGAGAGGAAGAAGTGAATTTGAATAAGTCTAAAATTGTGAAAAGAAAGAGTTATTTAAAGATTGGTTATTTGTGTCTGAATAGGATTAAAATTACTTGTAGATAAAGTTTTTATAATTTTAAAAAATATTATTTAAATAAATAAAACACTCCCCTAATTTTATATATATGTTATTTAAATAAATAAAACACTCCCCTAATTTTATATATATGTTATTTAAATAAATAAAACTATCTCCTCAGATTGCTTCAGAAACCCGCAGCTTTTGGATTCATTTTGGCAAAAATAGGGATCCCATAATTCCATAAGTCCAAACGCAGTGTTTGCCTTATTAAAAAAAAAAGGAAAGATTGCAAGTCGGGACTCGGGGGAGATGAAGAGAACGTCGCGCAGCCATGGCTGCTGCGCGACGACGAGCTAGACTTTGATTCGCGGAATCGTCCGATTTTGCTATTTCGGCCACGATTCAGACCCATCCACGATTCGGCCATCGATCTGTATCGGTGGGCTTCTGAATCAAACTGGGACGCACGATTCAGAACGTGAATCGCGCGTCTTCTACAACTATGCCAAAGAGGCATACAAATAGAAAAAGATAAAAAAAAAAGGGAAAATAGAAGTCTTTCCATTTGAATAAGAAATTGTAATCGGCTCCCAGCATTTCCTAATATCAATGGGGAAACTAGATTGGTTAAAGTGACTTCATCCTATTTGTTAGTGATTAATTGTAATGATCATATGATTTACCCTGTGCTTAGATGTGAAGTCTAAAATTTGTTTGTGAAGGGATTAGATTGAGATGAATATCCTAAGGCGTAAGGAAACCTTTTTCCCCTTCATGAATAGAGGTGAACTGATCGTTGATCATGTATTTAAATCTACCATGTATTTGTCTCTGTGAACCAACAAAAAAGGGTTATAGAATGGGTAATCAATAATAAAATTGCGCTCTAGGGCAAGATTCTCTGTAAGTAGATCAGGAAGGATTAATTCATGAAATTCCAAAGCATGAAATCCCTTCAAATAGCAAATAAATTTGGGGTCCTCAATTTCTGTTGAGAATGAAATTCTATCAATTACCAAAATCATTCTCATTCACAGAGAATCATACAAATTTGTTAATCTGCCACAAATTCTTTAGATGTTCTAGAGAGATATCGGACACGATAAGACTCCTAAACTATCAAATTAAATGATAAATGGAGGATTAGCTGTTACCTTGATGGTCTTGTTTATCTCCGATGCCTCTCCGGGAGGTGGTATTGAGATATCTTGAAAAGATGCTTTGAAGGAAAGGACGAAGAGACGAAGAAGGATGGGTATACAAGGTGAGCTGGTTGATGATATCATACTTAAATGTTAAAGGAGATGTTTATGCCATTTGGCAAGCTTTGGTGACATGCAATTGTAGTGACGGATTGATGGTTACCAACCATTAACACTGACCTACCACCGAAGGTTTATGGCATTGACGCTGTCAATACCAAGGTTAACTTTTTTTTATTTACTTTCACTTTCAATTATAAGGAAAAAAAATTACCAGGGGAATAGTAGGAAGTTTGGTGAAATTTCCATGTTTTGGTATTTAAAATGGATTTACACTTTTGTAATTACAGGTTTTAATGTGCTGATTTTATTAATATTACATCTTCCAATTACCTAATGTTGGCAACAGGGAGGGTGTATGAGATTGCTTCAGAAGCAGCTTTTTAAGAAGGGATGAAAAGAGGAATAAGGGTGGAGATGCAAAGGAATCTGGTGGCTGACATCATACTTCAACATTAAAATAGCTGTTTATGCCATGTGGCAAGCTCTGCCGACACACATTTGTAGTTATGTACTAACGGCTATCAACCATTTTGTCTTACCACTGCAGGTTTATTGTGATGGTACTGTTTATGCTAAGTTACCGAGGTTAACTTCTTCTTTTACTTTCATTTCAACTGTTAAAAGGAAAACTTACTGATTAGGGGTACTTGTCCTTATTTACTATTACTACATGGACTCTGCTGATTTTAGTGTAACACTGTTTTTTTTTTTTTGGACAAATGGAGAAACCACATTAATACATGATTAGGCCTTAAAGTCAAAAAACAGAAGACAAAGGTAAGATAATCCTACAGCTTTTGAAGTTACAAAACAAAGAATTAGTACTTGGACTAAAAAATAAAAAGGTAACACATCTCTTTAATCCTAATCTACTAAATTATATCTCAAAAATTAGAAATACAGTTGATACAATAACAAAATAAAGAAGAAGAAAAGGAACATCTTGGAGAGGCAACACACCTCTCAAACTCTCTTCAAATATTTTTTATACCGTCGCAAGCTCAAAGATGTAAATCTGATTTTTTTAACTCAGATTCAAAATCAATCTGTAGATTCGAATAAATGAAATGTATTCTTTGAAGCTCTAACTCCTCTTCTATAACAAGAAGAAGAAAACTTCTTTAAAGGAAGAAGAGCACTCTCATAAAAGAGAGAAATAAACTTTTTTTAAAAAAAGAAAATCAAAAAATCAGACAAAGTAAGAAACAAGAAGAAAAAAAAAAAAAAAGAGGAAGAAGTGGGGAGATAGCAGCCATTCCCCCTGCACAGCACTGTTGGGGGGAGGGGGCGTTTATGCTCTGCTAGGGTTTGTCTCCTTGCGGCGCTGCTCAGGAGTTTTGACTCGTGGCCTGGGTTCTGTGGTTGATTTCTGGTAAAATGCCTTTGTCTTGCTGCTCCGAAATGCTTTTCTATAATTTCTGTAGTGCTGGCCCAGGACTTTTGACTCGTGGCCTGGGTTCTGTGGTTGATTTCTGGTAAAATGCCTTTGTCTTACTACTCCGAAATGCTTTTCTGTAATTTCTGTTCGTTGAATTATTTCATAAAGTTGAGGGAAACTGGAATATTGTTTTCAACAGGCAATAAATTTTTTTTTCTTTAACATTAATGGAATATATCAGGTGTAAACATAATTACCAGAAAAGGTTATGATAGATGCAATAACTGCAAGTTCTGTAATGTCATAGGAAATAAATGTTGAAGTATGCTGGCAAGTTACTTAAACTTTTGGGCATGTTTTTGTGTCATTTTCACTTTGGGTCTTAAACATGATGCAAAAATCCCTGATGAATTTCTTCTTCAAATTCAGGGAGATCAAAGACCATTTGGGAAGGTAGAAATTAAAGTTGTAAAGATATTCAAGAAAGCATGGGGCATATATTTGTTTTATATGTATTTGTCACTTTTTCAAGGGGTCTTAGGCCCTTAGCCCTTGGTGAAACTTTGATTCTTTTCTGTGCTTTATATATTTGTTTTATATGTATTTATGTGTAAGATTTTGATAAACTTCAGACACTATAATTTGTCGCATTTATACATTCATAAATAAGTTACTATTCTGGCAAAAGTCACTTGCTGTATTTGGAGATTGATGTGATAATATATCCTTTTCCTTCTGCAAGAATTTGAATTGATGTTAATCTTAAGGTCATGTGGATGAAAGTTTTCTGACATATAAATATTCATAAAAATAACTAGAGGTTAGGTCCTTTTATTAGAAGTTAAAGATGGAAAGTGCAGTTCATTTTTTAGGATATATATATTGTGTTCTTTTGGCTCTTTCTTGGAGAGACAGCCACATTATGAAGAATACTAGGAACAGATAGTTTGATTGAGAAAATACATTTAGATGAGTAGTACTTTGTAATTGTAATTGAGAAAATACGAAAGAGAAATATTATTGATTCTGACTTCATGAATAAACTTCTTTGGGTTGCTTGAGTTTGGAGTTCGGCCTTTTAAAGCTACAAGTTTCTTAATTCTTTTTATGGTCAAGATGGGCCAAGTTTTGGAGAGTTAAAGTCAGTAGTCGTGGGAAATGGTAATGGGCTAATGGTAAAGAAAGGTTCGTAGAGAGCATTTTTGTTTTCATATATGGGTTCCCAGATTTGTCTTGCCGATTTAATTTCCCAGCTCCCCTGTAGAGGTCTTCTCCCGTTGAACTCGTTTTGCTTAGAGGAGTTAGATCTGATTTTTATTTTTTGTCTTTTCTGTTTCCCCTGATTTTGGGCCTCTTATTTGGGCTTCTTTTGTTGTTTGCCTGCTGTAATCTGGGTATCATGGTGCCAGTTTTTTGTCTCATCAGACAAAAACAAAGGGCCCAATCCCCCAATCACACCACGAACCATGCTCCCACATACACAAATTGCTACTCCACAATATACATTCATTTTGACTTTATTATCCAATCAGATTTTCAAATATAAGAATCTTAATATAGTATTTATTCATTTGAATTCAAGATTAATCCACACAAATGGTTCGCGTTGTACGTTTAACTTTTATCAATTTTAAAAATGAATTGAAGCTCGACAAATTTTTATGTGAAGGAAAGGTCAAAATTCGCTATTTTATAGTTGATAACCGTGCCCACTAAGCTATGAGTACATTTTCAAACTCAAAGGACGTAATTTAGTTAGTAAGAGAAAAGTCATTTTCCCCTTGAGTGAGAAGAGCAAAATGTTAAATATATTTAAAATTAAATCTTTCAACCTAATTCAATTTACTTGAAATTTTTTTTTTCACCAAGTTTAAGTGGATTTAGTCAAATTAGTTGAGTGATATTCATTTCTAACAACCAATACAAGGGAGTATGCTTTTAAAATTACTGATAATTATATATATAAAAAAATAGTGCATGTTGGATATTGAATCGGTCTTTTTGCTTCGGAAAAATAATGTGTTTGGTACTAATCAACTATGAACCCTCATTTCAATGTCATATTATAATAATGACAAGTAAAGTTAGATGATTATAATTGGTCGTAAGTTTTAGAAATATAAGGCATCCTAATGGTTATTCCAGAGGGTCTCTCAAGTCAGAAACAAATTTAAAAAAGAAAAAGAAAAAAAAAACAAGAAGACTCTGTCTCCTCTGATACAATTTTGTACACAATTTTAGTATCTTTTGCTTTATCCTAAGCGTCAAAGTATCAAATAATTTGATATTGATTTGTCTTGTCCCTTTGAAGACGTAACTGTTAGCGTGAAGGACAGGAATTGGTTAAGTTGACATTTTGTTTTGGCAGTTTTAATTATGTGGAAGACTTTGACAGAAACTTTGTTTATAATTACTGAGGATTGATAGAAACTTCTCAACGCCCAAAAACGCAACAATTATTGGCAGAATCATATTTATGAACCAAATTCCAACCCCAAAAACGTTTCAAAATGAAATTTCAAATGAATTTTTTAATATAATGCTCCAAATTTAAAGATTAGGGTGGTTGGAATCTACATTAGAACATGCCTCAAGAGCAAATAGAAATTGAAGTAGACATTTTTCTTTTCTGGGCAATCAATGACAAATTGAAAGCACTATAATCACTAGAGACATGGCCAACAAGTTGGAAGAAAAATCCAATGGAAGCAAAGAACAGAAATCATCGCTAATATTTGACTGCTGAATAACTCTGAAACCAGATAAGTCTAAAGACTCGGTCACTAGCTAACATTCAAAGGCTAATACAAAATTCAAGGTCATTAATTACATTTTAACTAAAAGTGTGTTTCAATGAAAAGTATGTATATATATATATGCTTTTATATGATATTATATAGTTAACGGTGTTCTCGGACTTTTAAGTAAATAATAAGATATTTTTAGGTAGAATCACTTTATTAAAGATAGTTTGATCAAAGCAATTAGGTCTAATTAACTTGTCCGTTCATGCATGATATGCTTTCATGTTTTTTTATTTATTTATTTATTACGGAAAGTGATATTTTCTAACTTTGTTTGAAACTAAAGCTCTTACTTGAATAATCTTAAAAATATAATCTTTTACGTCAATTCGATACATTTAAAATTTTACTTATAAAGTATTTCTTAATAAAATTTAATAAAATCAATTTTAGATTGATAAAGAAATATATCATTAATTCTCACTTACACTGGCCGGGCTTATTCTGCTGAAACATATTTTTTAAGCACCACTAAAATGGGTTTATGGGATTAGTAAATTAAATGCAAGACAAATATCTTTATCCCTTTTGCTTATTTAGAAACCTTCTCACTCAACTGGTCCCAAAAGCTACCATTTCAGATGGAATAGAGAAGTGACACTGAGCTTGTGTTCGGTGCCTTCGCTTTATTCTATCCTCTTTGGCGCCCTTAAACAAAGTATAATAAAATTAGGGTTGGAGCGATTATGCTTGTATCACTTTCAGCATGCTGCCTCTGCTATTGTCACTGACAGGAACATGACCACAAGAAAAGAAAAGAGACATAGTTTTTTTTCTTTTTATTAATCTGCAGCAATCTCTTTGTTTAAATACAGAATCATTATCACTGACTGAGTCTGAGAGATTAATATTTAAATACCAGCCAAGAAATTATTAGTTTCTTCAACCCCAAGCTTTTTGAAAATGTTGTGGTTCAGTTGCCAAGTGGTCCAGAAACATTGGAGACAAAAGGGATGGGAGAAATATGAGACTTGTGAGTGGTTGATGGTACTAATTAATTAAGTCTTATCCCTAAATTAAAAATTGCTTTTGTTTTCTGGTTGTTCCATTGTGACCATCAAAATCCTATTGGTTTCCACAGAAACATTTTATTTATTTTATTTTATATTTTATATTTCAATAACTTATGTACTTAATCTTTACTTAAAATTAAATTGAGTAAATTAATAATTTAGTATCTAAATCATAACTTTATTTTATGAATCTTCATAAATATACGAATTAATCTTTAAAAAATTTTGATATTTTCAGAAACTAACAAAATAATTAACATGTAATGAATTAATAATTTTATAGACTAATTTATATAAATTTAAAAACTAAAATTGTTTATAAATTCAAAGAGAAACTTATTAGTTTATGCAATTAATTTTTTTTTTAAAAAAATAAAATATATTGTCTCATACTGAAATTGATACGTTTAAAATTTTACTAATAAAATATATTTTGATAAAATAAGATCCATAACAATAATTTTTTTAAAAAAAAGGAAGTCATTTTCAGTGACTAATTTAATTAGCTACTTTTGTTTATTTTATTTGATGTTAGATTTATGTAGCTATCAGAGGAGTGGAAGCAGTCCTGCCCAGTTGATATCAGCAGTGATAGATGTTAGGAAAACATTAGGCAGAAACTCTTGCTCTTTCTTTAAATCCATGAAAAGGATAATAAAAACTATTGCTGCTGCTAATATTTTTTATAACACAATGATAATAACACACTGGTGCTGTATTGTGCTCATGAAACATGGAACCACACTCAAATTAAAAAAATAAAATAAATAAATAAATAGAATAGATGTCTTGGTTGGTATAGAAGAATAGGAAAACAACCACCAATAATATTAATCTCACTCTGTGGAACTGGTGCACCACATTGATTTATATATAAAAGTTGACACTTTATCAAGTGTCTACAGTGGTACAATTCCAATCATATAATTAAATTTATTTAAATTTGATTCAAAAAACTTATTTTAGGTAAATTAATCGAGTTAACGGGTTTGTATAGATGAATTTTTAAATTAATTTAGATAAATTAAATATAATATTTTTTAAAATTTTATTAAATTCAATTTAATTGACCAATTTAAACTGACATAATTTAAAATTTTAATCAAGTTCAAGATGTTAATTTTCTAATTCAAATAAATCAGATTGAGCTCAACCTTAAGTGTGTGGTCTCGTACTAAAATTAAAGTATTAGGTTTTATCAAAACTTTATAGGTAAACATATTTGAACAAAAATAACAATAAACAAATGACCTTTTAAGAAGTTTTCATGATGCACCTTTCTTGTGAAATATTCACCATTAAAGAAATACACAGTTTTTAGAAAAAATTATTCATAATTTTTTAGAAAAAAAAAACCTATTAGCTAGCATGCATAATGGCCTAGAGAAATTATTAAAAAAAGAAGAGAGAGAGAGAGAGAGAGAGAGAGAGAAATAGTTGGTGATATACTCTTTAAGTCTAGGGCATGCCAAAATAATATTCAATCCAAAACTGAAACCAAATTCAGTTGTGATTGGGTCAAAATAATCATATAAAACTAACAAGAAAATGAATAAGTGTGTGTCTTTGTCATATCATCACTAAATTAGTGTCTAAAACATTATTTTATGGGCCAAATGTTTCTTGTGTTGTCACCTATTTTATTGTTTAATCTGCTTGATTCCACAAACCTAGCACTAACACCACACTGGGGATCTACTTGAAGATTAAGTGTTGCCCTCTTTGTTTTTGTGCAATTTATTTATTTATTTATTTACGTTCGATTGATATTTAAATGTAAATCTTTAATTTTAAAAATCATTTTAATTATACTAAATCAATTAATTTATTGACTTATTTACTCAATTTCCAACACATAATTCTTTTAATTTCTATTAAATGTTTCATGCCAACCCTCTGACCACCCAAAAATTGATAAAAAAAAAAATGAAAAGACGATTCATAAATTTAAAGATAAAGCAATTTTTTTAACAAAATTTTTAAAAATAAATATAAGATTAAAATATATTTTCCATCCTTTAACATTACATAAATATATTTTTTAATAGAATTATTTGATGTATCATTTTAGCTGTTTAAATCAGAAATTCTCACATGATCAAATTTGAAGAAAACATCAACAATATCTTGAAATATAAAGTATAAAATTGAAATTAATAAAAATTAAAAGACAAAAAAATATATTTAAGCATAAACAGAATTGTATAAATTAATTATAATGGATAAAAAAAGTAGCTTTATGATAAATAATTTTAATGACCTTTTATTAATTACTCGTATTTTTTATTATTAAATTACATCTAGTAACCTGTAGTAATTCTAATAATCTTAATTTTGATAAATTTATAAGATTTTATTATATTAATTTAATTGACATATCTAATTATTATTTTTATTTGGCGAATTGAAATGTTATGGGGAGAGGAAGAAGGGGGGCCCCAACGAAGGAGGCAAAGGAAATATCCTCACGTGTGGGTGGGGTTTGAGAAGCAAAGCATGAAGGCAGTAGTCAGAGTCAGAAATGCTCGAAAGCCACACGTGTTGATGTCACGCGCATGAGTATGCCACGTGTGAGGTGACACCTGACAATGTGGCTCCGCAACCACCCAAACCAAACTCAACCAACCACCATCGCCTTCGTTGCACCCTACGTAAGCAATTTCACGTGACTTTTGTCCCAATCTCTCCCTCTCTCTTCCTCTTCGCTGTATTGCACTACGAATTTGAGACCTTAGATATCGTTTGGTTGGTGGTAAAAAAAAAAATGGAAAAGAATAGAAAGCAGAATTAAGAATAGAATGAAATAAAATAAAATATTGTAAAAAAAATTACGTTTAGTACATAATAGAATGGAATGGAATGAAAAATTGACAAAAAGACAAAAATATTCTTAAAATATAAAAATAATAATTTATTATTATTTAAATTTAAAATTTTATTTAAAAATGAGATAAATAAAAAAATAATTAGTAATATATAATTTTTATAAATATTATTGTTATTTAAAAATTTATTTAAAAAGAATATAAATAAAAAAATTAAATAGTAATATAAAAAATTTATTGAAAATATTAATGATTTTAAAAAATAATTAAAAAATTATTTATTTTATATTATTTATCAATAATAAATAAATTTTTTAATTTATTTATTTTTTAAAAAATATTTATTTATTTAAAAAAATATTTATTTATTATTTTGCATCATTTCAATAAGTAATTTTTGTAAATTTTTTTAATAAATTTACTTTTAAAAAATATTTTTATTGTTTACTTAAAAAAAAAAAAAGGTCATTTCCCATCTTTTTTGGTTGATTCCATCCAGGAGGCGCTCATTCCATCCAAGCTAGGTGGAAATGCCTTCTCCCTCCCATAAAGCAATCTCCATTCCATTCCATCACTGATTCTTGAAGCCAAACGCTTTGTTGGATGGAATGGGAATGCTGATTCCCATTCCACCACTTTAAATCTAGCAACCAAACGGGCTCTTAGAGTTCGTGCCTCCCTTTTTACTTCCTTTTTAAAAAAAAAAAAACTTAAAAATGCATTTTTTTTATAAATTATTTAGAATATTCACGAAAAAAAAAATAATTCAATTGTGTGAATACAAAGAATTTTTTGTTATATTTCAGAAAATTTAAAAATTAACTAAGAAATAAATACAATTGAATTTTACCATTTAAATAATCTAAAAAAAATTAGCCTAGAAAGTGATTAAAGAGATAAGGTTTTTATTTTGATTATTTAAATTCAAATAATGGTACTAAATTTCAAGACAGTCAATATAAATTTGCATGCTGTCCAAGTTTAAAGAGACAATACAATTTCACGCCAAAAAAGTAAGTCAAAAACATTAGTTGATATAAAGTTATCCCAGTCTTGTCAAAATAATTTGAATTTTTAAAATAAAACTTTTTGAAAAAAATTAGAACATAAAAATTTGTTTGATTGACCTGTTTTTAATTTTTATTTTCACTAAAAATTAAAAACAGATATAAAATTATGTTTGTATATTATTTATTATTTTTATTTTTAAAAAATATTTTTTGAATTTCTAAAAATTTTGAAAACGTCAAAAAAATATTTTCAAAATTTTTAATTTTATAGTACATTGCAACAATGAGATTTTCACAATTATTTTAAATTATATATATAATATTTTATTATTTATATAATTATAAAGTAATAAAAATAAAAATACAATAATATAATTAAAAAATAATGAAAATAAAAATACAAACCAAACATATTTTTAAAAATATAAAAATTAAAAAATAAAAATAAAAATTATTTTCACAGACCAAACAGACCTAAAATATCTTGTAATCTTTTTATGTCTTTTCTCTCTTTCAATAACAAATATAATTAAGGGCCTGTTTGAACTTTGAACCGTTGTATAAAATTAAATACAATAAAATATAATAAAGTTATTATAATCTAATCTTATAAATAATTATAAAAATATATATAATTAATATTTTTTTTATTACAGTGATGACATTATAACACTATAATCAAAGGACGAAAGACAAGCTTTAATAAAGAATTTTATCGGGCTTTTCCATAATAAAAATTCTTTCTTTTTTCTAATTTATCAATATATCATCAGATAAACATTAAATGTAATTTTTAAGATATTTGTTATTAAATTTTACAATTTATAACTTAGTATTATACGATTGATTTTTAAAAATATTTATTTACAAATATTTTATTTTAACTTTTTATTTTCTATATGTTATCATTAATTATCACTCTCGCTATTGCAACTAAAGCTTTTATTATTGTCACAATCGCGATTGTCGTCACCTTTGTTATTGCCACAGTCCTCGACATCATATTTTATCACCTGGAAAAATTCCTGAAATTCTATACAAAATAAAACTGGAAATATTGGTTGGAGACAACGAGTCTACTCACACAGGAATTAATGCAGAGACACAGAGACACTATAGAGGGTTGGGATGGGTTTTGAATTTCTATCAATAATCTCTGTGGCCTAATTATTGTCGTGACTTTCTTGCTCTGTCAATCATCCATCGTTTATGTTAAATCATCTTTCAGCTAATCGCAGTTATAATTGCTACCCATCTTTATCATTGTTGGCTATACGGTGAACAAAGACAAATAAGAATATATATATATATATATATATATATATATATATATATATATATATATATATATATATATATATATATATATATATATATATATATATATATATATATAAATTGGTATTTAATATACTGATAGTAAATAATTTTTTATTTATTAATAATGTTTAAATTATGACACGTGATAAAAATAATTTTAAAAAATATTATTCTTATCACGTGTTACAATTTAAACACTGCTAATAAATATAAAATTATTTATTATCAGTATATCAAATATTTTATATATATATATATATATATATATATGAACGAAGTCTTTTGCCTTCGCTATATTAGTTATTTATGCTTACATAATTTGAGTACTTTCCCATCAGTTGTTTTCGTAGTGTTTGCTTTTCTCTTACGTAAGTAACCCAAAACACAAGTTTTCTTTCTTTACCCTGAAAGAAAGAAAGACGAAGAAAAGGAGAAATGAGTTTTTTCAATGAAGAAAATGATGTTTCATTGAGGGTTGGTTAAGAGAGTCTTCGTAATGACACTCTTGTGCCTAATTCTTCAATATCGAAGTGAAAGCAATGATATAGAAGACCAGAAAATCTATATTTATAAGTAGAAAAGATAGTTTTAAGAGGGATAGGGGTAGTTTGGTAAAGTGACTCTATTGGGATACGTCGATAGATTTGTTAGGTGGTGTCATCTGATTGGCCTTGGTTCTCGCGTATGTTCCCATGCCTCTGAAAACGTAGCATTCTGTTATCGCAATTCAAAAATGAATAAAGTTGACAAGTGTTTTAATCTAGTGGGGATGATTTACCTATGATCGTGTTTTTAAGCTAGCGTTTAGGTTGGCTGGTTATTTGATCGCCGTAACAGTTTCGACCCAATGGCACAAGGCCCAAATAACCTATCATAATTTTTTTTTTTACTTTTTTTTTGTAACATAAAGAAAAAAGAGTGAAATGTTCGAGCTACATAAATGTAGTTAGTATTTGGGTGAATGTATATCTTTTACATAATTCTAAATACAGTTTCACTTTATTTTATCTATTTAGTTTTTAAAATCAAACTTTTAAAAATTTATATAAAAATAATTATACATAAAATATTTAAATAAAAACAAAATTTATTCATATTTGGACACTCAAATTAATTTTAATTCTAAATGATTCCCTAAACACTTACAAATCTCTTCAAAAGAGACACAAGAGTTCAAACAATGATTAGTTGTAGTGATAAAGACTATTTGAATTCTAATAATTTATTTTTTTAAAAAAAATTGATATTTAATCTATTATTGGTGTATAATTTATTTTTTCATCAGTAGTATTTAAATTATGATATTTAAAAAAAAATATTATTTTTATCACATGTCATAATCTGAATATCGTTCGTAAAAAAAATATTTATAAAAAATAAATCAAATTATTTTTTTTAATACCAACTTAGAGAGACTTTTATCTATTGTGCTTCTAACTCAAAAAAATATTATAAAAAAAAAGGACAGAGAGAAAGCGAGACACACAGTTACAGTTGTTTTCATCAGAAGTCCTACATTGATAAAAATGCATTGTAATAGCATTTTTAATCAAGGGAAAGCCACCTCTTAAAAGTTAACTTTTAAAGTTGAAGAATCCTTGAACTTGTATATTACACTCGCACCAGTATTTTTGTTACAATACATTTTTAACCAAAGGAGAACCACTCTTTAAAAGTTAGCCTGGTTGAATAACTTTTAAATTTATATACTACACCTACACTAATACTTTTATCAATGTAGGACTTCTTATGAAAACAAGTGTAACACGTACAAATATTGTTGACATTTACAAAATTTTCGACACGATTTCATATGTTCATCATGCAACACCATTAAAAAAAAAAACCGGAGCCTAAAGCCTAACCATAACTTATAAATTTATGGATAGGAAGGAATTTCTTAAACCGAAAATAATGAAAAAGAAAATGCAATTTAGATAACTTGCTTTATAGTTTTTTTTTTTGTTTCTTCTTTTTGGTTAAAGATTCTACCTTTTCTTCTTTTTTCCGCAAAAGCAACGTCTAACTTTCAGCCGATTCAATTAAAATGGATAAGGCTACAGAGCCACGCAATAACTCTGGCTCCGCGGTTCTTCATTAGCCCAATCAGACAACACCAGGAAAATTGTAATTTTCTTCACCCCATGGCCGCTTTCTATAGGCTTTCCCGTTTGTCTTCAGTGTTACCGATCACATGTGATCCTACCCGTGAAGCACTGAGACCCATATTAATCGGATCGGAGCATTCGTGTTAAATTAAGATCCAAGATGACAGTCCCACGTGGTTTTCTGTGCTCTGATTGGTTGGTTTTAGTGAGGGTCCCACTCCTCCTTTTGTCTTTTTAGTTTTTAGCTTCGCAAGGAGAAAGAGATTGGATAGGAGAGCTTATTCTCTACGTTAGGTCAACGCTGCTCCTGCGCACGTGGCTGCCGTTTAGGTATGGTCCCCACCAATCGGAGCATCCGAGCCCAATCCACTTCCTTTAATTCCGGATTCTACGCTCCTGGGGAACCGTGACTGCATGGGAAGTGGACCCTAATGACAGTGCGATCTTATAGTTACGTGGATTTGTCCCCTTCTCCTGCAAGTCATTTCCTTCCGCTTTTTTTTTTTTTTTTTCGTATATTAATAATTGGCAATAACTAATTAAGTAATCTATTTTTGGCTAAATAAAAAAAATCCAAGTGATCAATTTTAAAAATAAAATAATAATAATATTTGGTTGGCTGGTTAAAAATTTAGAATTTTCTTTTATAAAACATTAAGTAACTAATTATTAATAAATTTAGAATTTAATTGTGCAGATAGTTATAGTAATTGTATTAATTTTGTATGATTGCTTATTGTTGGATTCATAAAATCTAATATAAATTTATTTACTATTTAAGTTATAAATTTAAAAATAATTATAATATTTAATGATGTTATAGAGTTACAGCCCAAATATCTTTTTCATTTATAAAGTAATATTATTTATGTATAATTTTATATTTATAATTCATTGAGTGAATAATTAATAATTCCTCAATTTTTTTTTATTTTGCTCGTCAGCATCATTTTTTTTGTTTTTTTTTTACATGCCAGCATCATTTTAATATATATCCATATAAATTATAAAAATATCACTACACCAATTTCATCTTAGAGTTAAAATAAGGAATAACAATAATTTAGACATTAATTAGCTAGAAAATGAAATACATATAATATAATTTAAGATGAAATAAAGTTGCTTCATTTTTTTTTGGGTACTAAGAAACTGATTTCATAGGGGAATTGAGAAAACTTTAAAAGATAAAAAAAATAAACTTCTTAATTGTCATTGTATCAGAAGAAAACGACATGATCTGAGTCTATGTTCAATAAAAATAAAATAAAATATGATCAATGTTAATCTGATGGAGTGGGGGACAGATGCTTGCCCCAATTGGATACATAAATAGGATGCGACTATTTCATTATGAAAGTAGATTCATTAATTGCACTAAAATTCTTTTATCTATAATATTTAAATAATATTATTACTATTTTTTTAAAAATATATATTAAATTCACACCAACTTTCTATTGATACTCTCCGTGTTTACCCAAGTTGATATTATTAATTATAAAAATACTTTATGATAATGAGCATAGAATGTTTTCTTTTTTATTGCTATATACCTTTTTTACTTTTATTTTTTGGGAACTCCCATGGAAGAAATTAGAGGAGGGAGAATTATTTTTTAATATTTTTACAATTACTACAATATGTAATGCAAGTTACATATACAACACCGTTGGAAGAGAGATTTAATCTTAGTTGACGCATAAATTAGTCAAAAAAATTTGTAATACGACAACGTTTAATACACACTTCTTGCATATCAATTCAATTAATAATAAAGAATGAATTGTAGATATTTTTTTGGTCCTAAGTGGAATTGTTTATCTTTAAACAACTAAGAACTGTCTATTATTTTTCGTTTAATAAAATTAAGATAATTTTTATTTTATTTTACAATTTAAAAAATAATAATAATTTTTAGATTAAGAACCAAGACTTCAATACCCATATATATTACAGATACGGTGATTAATGTTGTTAGATTTTGCAACTAAATAATAATTTATCTATATTTTATATATATAAAAAAAATGGAAATTATCTCTAGAAATAAAGAGAGTAATCCATTTGGTTAGATGGAATGAAAAAGAATCTAAAATAAAAAATTAGATTTTACTGTTTGATTTGATGAAAAATGAACTCCTTGCAATAATGGATGGAATCTAAAATTCTATTGTAAAATAATGTTAGTTTTATATTTTTTTATTAAAATAATTTCATTTAATTATTAAAAAATTAGTTTAATTATATTTTATAAAAATTAATTTAATTATTTTATATTAAAATTAATTTAATCATTTTGTTTATCTTATCTTTTTATTATTTTAATTTATCTATTAATCAAATAATAAAATATTATATTGTCTAATTTTTTTTATCGTATACCAAATAAGGTAATAGCATTACATTCTCTTTTTCATTCCCTCTTTCGTTTTTCTTTATATTTCACTAAAATTTATTGCATCCAACCAAACAGGATGTTGAAGGATAATGTTTTTGGATGTAATTTATAAAAAAATTTAATTTGAAATTATTGTGTTTTTATATAGTAAAAACAGTTGAGAATAAAGAATTTCCTAGATTTATTTATATATAATTGTTTGAGAGTTAAAATTTTGGCTTCCCCATTTTTTTTTTTATTTTGGTTCAAAAGTGGATAGTTATTGGAATTTGGATTCAACTTCTTTGGTATCGTGCATATATTTTTTTCATAACCTATAATTTTCTTCTCATACGTAACATTTGTAACAAAACTTTAAGAAATGAATTTATAGATCTATTTAAATTTAAATTTTATATTTTTAATGTACAAATTAATTTTTAAAATTATCAATTTATTGTATATTATTTATTTTTTAAAACCTTGACACTAATAAAAAAATCCATAAATTATATAATCAATTTAGTTGACCTTTGTTATTGAAAACAGAAAATATCACTCAAAATATGTTTGGTAGAATTTAAAAAATATATTTTTTGATAACATTTTAAAAATAGAGTGAAAATAGGAAACATTTAAAAAACGATTTCAGTATATTTAAAAAATAATCAGTAGCATTTTTATAATTTTAAAATAAAATATATAATTATTATTATATAAAATAAGAACAATATTATAATTATATAAAATCAAGCTTAAAAATTAAATAATATTTATAGTCATATATGTCAATTAAATTTAAGAAAAATATGAATTTCATAAAACAAATCAAATGTGTATTCAAAATAATAAAAAATTACAAATAAAAGTTTATTTTAGAAAATAAAAAATAAAGAATAAAAACTAAAGAAGTTTTGAAGTCACTTTGAAACAGACACATGCTAATGCTACGGGTAATTGGTAAAGGTGTACATTCACAAAATATTCCAAAACGTCAAGTCCTTAAATCTTATTAGGCGCCAGGCTAGTGCAAGCCAAGATTAAATCTTTCACCAAAATGCACACGCATAAATACAAAGAGGTAGTTAAGGAGATGGAAAATCATCGAGAAGAAGAAGCAGCCAAACACCACCCATCATCGAGTTTTGGTTCCTGCTTTTCACCAATTCAGCTACGCAACCCCTGAAAGCTACAGACCCTCTGTTTCACCCTTTTGAAGCTTTATCATTCTGAGGCCAACCACAATTTGTCTCTCCAGATTGTAATACCCCCAATATTGTCACACAATAAAATATTAAAAAAAAATACATTTTTTAATATTTAGTTATCCTAGCCCTCTACCGTCTAGAATACATGTTAAATTTATAGTAGTTATATGAAATATGAAAATATTTTTTCTTTATTTGATATCTCATTTTGCCATTAATTTTTAATTTAGAGGATAAGAAATTAAATACAATCAAGGAAAATAAATTACGAAGTCAATTATAAAAATTAATATATCAAGAGAAACTTTGTAATTAAAGGCAAAGATTAAGATGAAAAATATAAAATTTTTTAAATATAAAATATTTAATAAGAGAGTTAAACACATATCAAATATAATAAAATTCTATTTTAAAGATAATTACAAAAAAATTAATAAATTAAAAGACAAATTATAATTGAAAGTAAAAATTATGATAAAAACATACAATTTTTTCAAAATATATAATATTTAAATAAATTATTGTATCTAATATAAATATTAAATATGATATAATATTTAATATTTAATATATTAAATCTCCGTTGTGAAAATATCTGTGTGATGCGTGAGGGGCAACATGATTTTGTAACTGACACAAATTTGAATATATTTTGCCCATTTGAAAACAAAAACTGCTTTTGTTTGTTTTCTGAGAACGAAGCAAACAGGGAACAGAGCTGTGATTCCTCTTATTCCCCCTTATCTCCAATTCACTCCATTTCAAATTAAAGTTGCTTTGGCTTTGAGCCAGTTCCCTCTTTGACTGCTTCTGCGATTTCCCGGCGAGTTTTATGGTCGGAACACGCACAGTCTGGGTCCTTAATGGGTGGGTGCACGGTGGGACACACGGCTTAACAGAAAAATTGCTTAATTTCCTCTCCCTCCCACCAAATAGCTCCTTGGACATTTTCCCTTTTATTTACTCCAAAGTAAAATTTTAAATAATAATTTTTATAGTTTCAATCAATTTTCAAATATGTCTTTATAATTTAAAATTTAATTCTTATATATTTTCAATTTTTTAATTAAATCTTAATTACTAAAAACTATGATTGGTACTTCTTTTCTAATTTTAACATTAATTAATGAATTTCTAACAATAGAGACTTTATTTTAAAATTAAACAGAAACAATTGAATATAATATGATGCGAAGAAATACAACCTTGAAATCGGTCGAAGAAGAAAATTAGTTTGTTTTAAGAATTCTTAAGAGACATGTCTTTTTATTAATTGGGTTTGATTTTTCTTTTTTTTGGAGAGAATTCTAGGAAAAAGTGCATAGCTTAAATGGGTTCGGGAAAACAATTTAATCTTGGACAAGGTTAAAAACATCCCGGATCCATTGTAATTAAAAATAGAGAATTGTTAGAGATAGAAAGAGAGAGAGAGAGAGAGGATGTTTGAGCTTTGAACAGAAGTCCTCTGTTCATTTAATACCCACACATGGTTTTTAGTTCCTGGATTTAGTGACAGAATCTGACACAAACAACTATTTGCTAAAGAGACAAGAGAGAAAGAGAAAGAGAGCGAGAGAGAGAGAAATATGGTAATATTCCATTATTCCTTCTTTCCTTCCTTCCTTCCTTGCCATCTCCATGACCGAGAGCTGATTTAAGATTTATAATGCAAGTTTCATCCTTTTCTTTCCTCCTTCCCACTAAGTTGAAAGCTGTCAGACAAGGTCTTTAATCAAGTTGCAAAATTTGCTTATAAAAGAATCACCCAGTCAAAAAGATTAATTATTTTTTTATATCTTTTTTAGTGAATAAAGGAAAAATAAAAGTTGGTATACTTTTCCTGAAAACAATAAAGAAAGCGAGAAGTTCTCAGCAGTGATGCCTTTCTCTCTTTGCCGTCATAGGAAATAAGCCCAATTCTAACAGAAGAAAAAAGGCTTCCTTGAAACAGGAATTGCTTTTTACAGTGGCAGGGCTAACACGACTAAAAATTGGAGAAAAAGTGGGTTATTTCAACATAGAAATTAACCTAAAAAGAGAAATAAACAGTTCATAAAAATGACCCACATTTTAAGACCTCTTCAGTTCTTCTGATTGCTCCATTGTTTGTGCCCAGGAACCCATTTAGGACACTTGGGACTAAAATAGCAGGACACCACCCTAGAATTCAAGAGCTCCACGACAGGTGCAAACTTCACACACCTTGGTGTCTTGTACTGGTTTATGGATGCCCCTAAACTGATGGCATAGTCCATGAGCTTGTCAAATGTCCCCTGTTCCACAATCTTGATCTCCAGTGGCCCAATTGACTTGTCTGAGACACGACCTTGGCGATACACGCTGTTCAGTGATTCCTCGATGGTTAAGCAGCAATCCTCGTACACAGAGGGAGGAATTGGGGTGGACCCATTGAGGGTTAGCTCCCAGTATAGGACATAGTGCCCTGGGATTGTGGATGTGTCTGCATAGCTGGTGTACTCGGACACTGCAGCGTCAAATGGTACCAAATGGGTCACCGCATTTTTCATGGCGTTCTGAAGCTCAACCTCGTCTGTCTTGTCGGAATCAATGCTCAAGACAACGTTTTTTCTGCACACAAAGTTGAATTGTGGTGCCTTGTTCTTGAATCCAGTTACTCTCAGAACATCTCCGACTCTGTACCTATAAAGCCCTGCAAGGACAACAACAAAAACATATCAGTACTATAAACCAGCAAGTTACAATTTTTTTGAGATTAAAGTAATCTTAATCTCACCGGCATAGGTTGTAACAACAAGCTCATATTCTTGTCCAACCTTAACATCCACGAGTTCCACAAGTTCTTGCTGTTCTTTCTCATTGAGAGATCTGGGTGGGCGAAGAGGATCGGAGACGCCATTGCTTCTGTTAACAGGGAGAAATTCGAAGTAGCACATGGTGGGTATGAGGGTATAAGAAACTTCACTGGGTTTACAAAGAGGGTTAAGATTGACACCAAAGTAGCATTCACTTGAAGCATACATGGTACAGACAAGAGGGAGACCATTGCTGTAGTAATCCAATATAGGAATGTACTGTGACATTGTCCCCGTGACAATAACATCCACATACTTGGTGTTGGGCCACAACCTCGTTATGATCCCCTGCCACGAACTCTTGCTACACTCGGTTTGGATAAAATCAGCAAGCTTTGGGTCGGGTTTAAGGATTTTCATGACAGAGTCTCTTACAGAGGTGTCAGTGATTTGGGGGTTAATGGTTCCTGTTCTGATGTCGTTGCAAAGAACGGCCCAGTGTTTCTCAAGGAAGCGAATTGCTCGAATGAAGCCAGAGGCGAAAACAGCACCAACTCTTAGGACCTCTTTGTGTTGGCAGAGGCCACAGAGCAATTGGGAATACATGCTTTGGTAGGAGTCAGAGCAGAGGACGGTTTCGTTTGGGCTGGTGTAGTTTGTGTAAGGGTCGTAGGGTCTGTCCTTAAAGTTGGAGCTTTTGTAATAGCTGGTAAGAACTGGGCGAGCAAAGAGCCCTCCAGGAGTTTTGGCCTCAGATTTTATGAACAAAAAGTACATTCCTTTCCCTTTTTCTAAGCCAGGCACAAACTGGCTCATCACAGGCATCAATAGGCTATACAGCAAGGACCTTCTCCCAAGCTCTTCTTCAATTGTGGGCATCAGCTTCCTCTCCCCACCAGATGTCCCAGAGCTGCAAAAACAAAAAACAAGACACCATTTTCAGCATACACAAAAATCCAGATGGAAAATTTTCTATCTTTTCGTGGAAAACAAGGTTGTGTTCGAGATTTGATACGATATGAACCTAGTGAGAAACTCAGAGATGGGTTTGGAGCAGAGGATTGGGGAAGTGTCGCCATTGGCGATGCGGGTAATGTCGGGTTCGATGTCTTCGTAGGTTATGACAGGGAGAAGCTTCTTGAAGGTGTCGCGGTCGGTGTGGCCATGGAGGCCATGTCGCTGCAAGTACTCCACGTTGGCATTACGGGAGAGGATTTCCGCGAGCACCTTCTTCTGGACTTCGTCGGCGTTGGCAGTGACATCCTCGATGAACTCCAGAGTTTTCTTGTTGCTCTCTACGAGGTTGTAGTCTAGGGAGTGTCTGGGAGCTTCAGGCATGGTGTTTCTGCTATTGAGAGAGAAAATACAAACACTTTTAGAGAGAGAACAAGGCTGAGAGATACAGAGAGAGAGAGAAAAAGCTTTAGAGGAGAGGGTGGGAATTGGGCTTGAAGCGAAGCGAATGAGAGAAAGTGTATATATAGAGGCACATGTCAAGCTGGGTTTGCTTGGGAGGAGGGACTAGTGAGTAAATAATGAAATTGGTGAGGGTGGAATTGAAAATATGTTGCCATTATGTCACTTTTTGTTTTCCTCTTTTCAACATTTATGACATGCCAAAGTATACAACTTCCATGCATTTGTGTTCTTATTAAGACAATATTCATATTTCCACAGTAGTGTTGGTGTTGGATTTGAATTTTTTCATGTGATATAGTTCTTAAAAAATAAAACAAATTTTTGTATTTTTTTTTACATAATCGTCATATTACATTAAAAAATTTTAGCTATGCATGTTTGTCTCAATGACAAATTTAATGTTGTTTCAAAAAAGATAACACAGGTTCACGTCTTTTGACCCTCAAACTAAAAAAATTTATAACCTTGTAATTATCTTTATTAAAAACAAATACTTATATATGCACAATAATACAACCAACTCTACTTAGAAGATTTTCAGAAAAAGAAAAGGAAAAAAAACCTAAGAATTAATATAAAAAAATACATAAATTTCAATTGGGATTAATGACTATAGGCAAACTATTTGGAGATGAATCCTCTCCACCTTTGAAAAATACAATGAAAATGGAATACCCATTTACTTACTAGAGAAATCAGAGATGCACAATTTTGAGGTGCATTTAAAACTCTAAATTTGAGTTTAAATGGTTTAATTTGCTTATTTTTGTAAAGTAAAATTGATTAATATTAAATTTGATCGTGTCTAATTGGTATATAGGTACCTATAAAACGATGGCCGAAAATAAAATGTACATAAATTGACTTGAACATAGGTTGATTGAAATTTAAAATAAAAAAAGAAACTTATAAAAAGTACCTAACCAACATTATTAAAAAAAAAAAAATCATTTTATAAATTGCCTATTAGCCCATATTTAAAGATTGGGATATCAAAAAATTTGAAGGAGACATAACTATATAGTATATCTAATTGTCTTATTCCATTGGCCGCCAAATTCAATTGTTTCACGAAAATCCCAAGAGCCGAATTGTCAAAATATTCAAATTTTCTTCCAAATAATAATAATAATAATAATAATAATAATAATATTTTTAAATTTAAAATTTGACCACTGCAAGTAGAAGCTAAGGCTTTTTAAATCCATTTTAAATTTGTCTTTCTCTCATGGGAAGTGCCGCAAATTCGCGGCCGGTGTGCTTGTCGTACAAGTAAAATGGCGAAAACTAATTCGAACCCAACTTCTCAAGGCGTTCCAAAACCGACCGAAAAATAATAAATAAATAAATAAATAAATATATTAACCGGCAAAATCCGGTAAAAATGGGGTTAAGCACACCCTTTCCATGCGCGCTTGTACCGCGGATGTCCCACAAAATACCGGCAGCCACTTACTTCAATTTGTTAGTTACTTGCGTTTACCGGTAACAGAGAAAATAACGGCGTCCCTCGAACTTCCAGCGATATTCCGAGTCAAAATCCCGTTCCGCGATAATGTTATTTTGCAGTGAGATAGAGATAAAGATATCGTGTGAGTTGTGTACGGTAAATAATTGGGTTTTCTTGTTGAAGTATCCAAATGGGACCGGCCAGCTGGATGCCAAAGTTGTTACGTTGACACGTGTACGAATAGGACTTCGGTTGTCTCTTTCTTCACGCAGCTTATTTTAATTGCCGTACATAAACTAATGCCCCTGGGCGGAGGACGGAATAATATAGAATTTGAGTTCTTTTTAAATTATTGTTAAAAATATTTTCAAATTTTTTTTTGACATTAATTTTTTTATTTAATTATAAAAAAAGTTACAAATTTGACTTTTGTTTTATAGGACTCGAGTTTGGGAACCTTTCTTCTTCGTGAAGATGGAGATGAAAGTAATTTTCCTCATTTTAAATAGTCTTTCAAATATTAAATATTTATATAAATAAAATTTAAAGCAACGAAATTTATAAGTAATTGAAACGCGCGAGGGTATAATTATATATAACGGTGATATTAAAATTGCATTAGTAACATTATTTCGCTGCTAAAAAATTCGTCCTTACCGATTAAATAATTTACTTTAATTAAAAAACTGCAAGTTTGATCAAAATTAATTGTTGCCTTAAACGCGTACAATTACATCTCATAATTTATGGGATATAAATATGTATGTATATATATGTAATGTAATAATAAAAAATAATATATTGTTAACAGATCATTGATTCAACTAATAAGAATTGAAATATTTTATTTTTAAAATTTGAATTCAATTTTTATTGTTAATAATATATTTTAATAAGCGATTTATATAAATAATAGTGTAAACTCTAATTGAATATAGATATTGGTTTTGAAATAGATTAATTCTGTTTTCGTTGAATATAGATACATAAAGCTGTATATAGTTGTGCAAAATTTATGAAAGCAAACATAATATAGGTAGCATTAATTACTGGTAATAATACATTTGACTTATGTGTATAAAATATATTGTATATGCATCATGTGCAGAGAAAGGAGGAGATATTTTATGAGTATTTTTGTTGAATGTGAACACAATGTAGTGGAAAAAGACTACAGATTGTGGATATATATGTATATATAGTTAACCTAACTTTTACTAAAGTGGGAGAACTTGGCTTCTTAAACTTATCAATTGACCTAGCTCTGACTAACTAACCCACGTAATTTGCTGCTCTTTTTGTTTCCTTTGAACTTGATTTTAATAACATTGCTATACCAGAAAAGTGCCGACAATTGAGTTAAGCTTTTCTTGAATATGTTGTGTTTTCCTATTTCGCGCATCATTATGCCCATTTAGGGTTTATTCAAACCTAGTTATGATTATATATATAAAAAATATTATACTTAAACTTCAGTTGTTTGTATTTTTGTGCTTTAAGCAATTTTACTAACTAATGACAATTACATTTCTTTTTTTTTACAATGAGTTTAATCTTTATTTTTAGTGGACACTTTTCAACTCCTACAAAATATCGAATAATAGTTGCATCACATATTTTAAAAGACAAGTTAATTCTGCGAGAATGATAAAAAAATAAAAGAATTCGATAAAAAGAAGAATATACAAAAAAAATGTTATAATATTTGTAAATGAACCAACAATGGTAAAAAAGAAATTTCAATCGTTCAATTTGTCTCAATAGTTAACTTATCCAAAATCGTAATTATCAAAAAAAGAGTTCATCCTAAATTGGAAAACCCCATTTTCTTGTGTGGGTGAATAACTAATAGTAACCAAAAACAACTCCATTAATGTTCAAAAAACTAATTAAGAGGATGCGATGATGTATGTGTTCATTAATCTTCTTCAACGACAGATTTATAAGTGGCAGTTTGTGAGACGAAGAAAGAGAAAGCGAAGCAAAGGTTGTATGTTGTTTTTGACTTTGGACGGAAGGTACGTATATATGTTTGTTTCATTATTTGGTATATCTTCAAAGAAGAAAGAAAAGATGTTCATGATAATCGTATTGGATTTAGATGACGTCGTAGGTAGAATATCACGAAGAAGAAGAAGAAGAAAAGCCAATTGACAAATAATTTATGAATGAGGTTTCCAACCATTTTTTTACCTGAAAATCGGTACCTAACACACATCGTTGGAGTTCCATTTGTTGTTGTGAGTCAACCTCAATTTTGTGTGCTGCACGCAGAACTTATCTGTTCTTGCTAGACAGCTTCATATTTTGACCATTCCCATATTAATTGCTTAGAAGTTATTATAAAATTATTTATGAATCTTCATTTTATAAGCAATCTTTATAATTAAATAAAAAATTAAATACACTTTTGGGAAACATTTCAATTTAGTTTCTTTATTTTCAATAAATAAATAAATTAAAATAACAATGTAAGCTTTTTTTCTAATGTGTATTGTCCGAGTGATACCTAAGAAACTAAAATAACATATTATTCATGTCATATCATTCCTCCAATTTCTCCGGTGTACGTCATCATGAAGTTTATTTGAATAAATTTTAGGCCATGTAATTGGTGGCATGTTAATAGTTTAACATTTAAGTCAACATTTTCTTTTAATATTATAATAAAACTATGACAAAAGGATTTAATTAATTGTAACTTATTTTAAAATAGAAGGGTAATATTAATATTATTATTATTATTGAATTAAAGAAGTCAAATTGAAACATTTACCTAGAGGTGTCAAAAATATATCTAAACATGAAATAAAATTTTAATATTAAGTGACATTTTACTTTCTATTATCCATATTTTAAATTTAAAGAAATTTTGTGTAATTAAGAGACGTGCTATAATATTGACGATATTTTACTTAATAATTTAAATTATAACCAACAAATCTTAATTATTTTGAGTGCATCATTCACAGCGCCATAATTTGACCATTTCTCTATTGGAAAGTGCTTGCTCTTTTTCTTTTTTTTGGACTGGCAGCTTGCTCTTTTTCTAAACCCACTTCCTTCCAACTCTTTTACAAAGGGAAATGAAAAAAAAAACAATTTACATTTATACCACATTCACTCCACTTGCACCCATATTCAAGTATTAATGTTGAAAAAAAGGTTATAAAATTTTTAAATATAAATTTTCATGGAAAATGTGCTGCCAATTTATTGAAGAAATTATACTTCGGATGCCCTTGCGTGCCGACCTTAATTCAAGGATTTGAGTTTCCTTTATTTCAAAAGTTGTCAACTTGTTGGAGGAAGAAAACCCTCTTCAATTTCCATTTTGAAGAATTTTTTTTTTTTATGGTCTCTGAAAATCATAATTTTTTCAACCCTAAAATATGATTTTTGGCGCAATCGGCTATCGAGAAATGAAAACCTTTTTTTTTTTTAATAAAAAGTAAAATTGAGGAGAAATAGAGAAGTCAATGGTCATCGATCTTCGAGATATCCACAAGTTGCCACGTCACCATAACACCACCGAAAGTGTCATAGCATATGTCCTAATAATCTCCACATAACCCTGAATTCAAGAGACCCTGTCCGCTTGGGGGAGCCCCCCACGAGCTGACGTCGTCGCCACGTCATCGCATGCCCTCATCAACTGCTCTCACCAATCGCCACGTGTCGGCACATTCCCACGTCGCCATTTGTCTCTTTTACATCGATCAAAAAGACGACAGGTGTCCCGCACCTGATGTCTTCCGAAGTCAAACCTCCCCCATAGCAGTAATACGATCGGACGGCACTAATCCCACCAAAAGGAAATTAGGGGGCGGAACCCACCTTGCTTGGTGGTGGGAGGAGCCATTGTGGGAAGGCGGGTGCACCGAGGCAGCAGGTAGGGCCGCACCCAAGTGGGGCGCTTTGTGCTTGGTGTAGTGAGGGTTTCGGGGAATGTCATCTGTGAGCGACAGAATGTGAGTGTGTGGGAGACAGAGACAGTAATGCAAATCTTTGACCGTTGACTTCTCATCGAAGGATATTTGTAGTTTTAAATATTTTTTTATTTTTTTAAAAAATTAATTATCGATGCATTTAACATCTCGAGAAAAATTCTGAGATCTGATATTAATTTAATTATTAAAAAAATGAGTATACTTGAGATGTGTGCGGTTGTGTGCTTTTTTTAATGCTCAAAATGGCCTGCTCTTCTCCACTGTGTGTCTCCCATTACCCAAATTGCCACCGTTACTTTAGTTGTTATCTATAAACATCTAATGCATAATTGGATTGATGTTTCAACTACAAATGGGAGAAAAATTATAATTTTTTTCCCTTTTTCTGGTCAAAATAAGAGTTCTATATTTCAATCTTAGGACCCCTCCATTGATCTTTCTTGCTAGGTAGTTGGTAGTACTATCTAGGGTTGAAGTTTACTTGGATATATAAGATTGAGTGTGGGAAAGGATTAGGGCTTTATAATTTAGAAAGATGTCTTTTTCCTATAATCTTTAAAGCATATTTGGGTGAGGGAGTAAGTAGAATTATTATTTTGGAATAAGTAGGCACATAATGGTTTCGTATAGGCTCTTGAAAGGTCTAGGGAATCATATAATTTTGGGTTGAAAAGGTTTGTGTCTTCATGTATTACAAAGGTGCCATTATTGGTACTCCAATGAGAAGACACACTATATATATATATATATATAAAAGAAAAAATGGCAATACGAAACAAAGGTGTTAATTAGAATATTCAGATAGATTTGGTTATATAAATATGTTAGACTCTTTTTTTAATAGATAATGAAATGAAACTTTTTTTAATAGATAAAAAAAAATGAAATTACACAGATGTTAAATAACACATTTTAAATATATTTAAATAAATTTAGAGTATATTTTGACAAAAAAAAAGAAAAAAAAGAGGCGAAAAATTTACAAAATATTGCAACGAGTCAATAAAACTTATTTAAAATGAGTATGTCAATCAACCCAACACTTAAAACACATATTTTAATGAGTTTTTATTAATTTTTTGTATATAATTCTTAAAAATTATTTGATCAATTGATTTTAGATCAAATTATAAAAAATGGGGGGACAGAAATGTTGCAGCAGTTGTTTTATTACTGAAACATGCAGTGATGGTATGATTAAGATGGTGGGAATTTTAGGATTACTCAAAAACTGATGAGAAGTGAGAACTACAGTTGTTGTTCTTGACAAAGAACAGGGCTCGAGTAATAGTAGTACTAGGATACATGGATTTCAGAGTGTTCATACTACAACTTGTGGCTCGAGGAACAAGAAAGGTGGCTGGGGGTTGAAATAATAGATAAATATATATTTTTACAGCCAAAATCCAGCACAGAGCACATTGGTAAATGATCATTAAAAGAGGTAAACATCTTTTTAAGGCGTAAGTTAGCTTTATGAAACCTGTTATGTGGTCCCTAGTATGATGCTTCCATTTAGGGTGTAACAAGGAAGAAAACTGTCAGTCGCAGCACTAACATGGAGGGACATTAGCCACTAAGCTAGCTACGATTCTGCCTAAAAATGTGAACATTTGGATAATATTTACCATAATTAAGTAAAGTACATCTCTCTGACTTTATGCTAATTGGTTGTAAGAGATCCAAAGGGAAGTAAAATTTGTAAAGTATTTGATCATCACATGCACCTTTTTGCTTGGGATATTTCAAATTTTTTTACAAGCTAATTATATAAAATGTTAATGAAATTACCTTAAAATGGATGTTTCAAATAGTGAGATATACTAATTCACTCTTTCTACAATGTGTAGTAAAGAGCTTTTTTTTTAAAACTAAATTTGTTTTCAAAACAATTTTAAAAGTGCGCTTAGAGTTGTTATCTTATCTTATTATCTGAGTTTTATTCTTTAAATATTAATTAATTTATTTTAATAAATTTTTATTGGCTCTTTCACTATTAATTATATAAAAGTAGAATGGTCAAAGTAAAAGATGATGCTTTTATTTAACACATCAAAAGGGGGCTTTAAAGCTTGTAAATTTGTTTAGTATTTTGGTGATCACATGCAAATTCGCTTTTAGTTATTGCTATAGGATTGTCTTCAAGTTTTGTCTAAAATTAAAATTTTTAATTGGAGGATTTTAAAAGTGTACTTTTCAGCATTGATATAGTGCATTTAAAAGTTTATTCATAGATTAATTTTTAAAAGAATTAAATTCAAGTCAATAAAGAGAACTATTATCTCTTTTTTATCAATTGAACTAACTCCAATTTAGTATCACATGCCCTAATTTGATGTCACATGCATATTTTTGCTTGGGATATATAACCAAGCAGGATGGTCAAAATAAAAAGGTGATGCTTTTCTTTTGAGACATGAAAAGGGGGCTTTGAAGCTTGTAAAATTTGATGACTTTTCTCAGACAGATAGAAAAGATCACTGGTTTTGAGAATGGTATAATTTTGCTAAAGGGAAGAGGAGGGAGAGGGAGAGAGCTATGGTGCAAATTCATGCAATGATGGCTTCAGGACCTCTGAACTGGTATTGAGTTGAGCAGCCCCACAATGTATCATTATGGCCACAGAATCTTTTTATCTTCAATTCAGATGAAAAAAGTAATCAAGTAATTAACAAAATGATGAGAGTTAAGAAAACTCGTTGAAAGCAGAAAAATTGCAGTATTCTAGGCAACAGTACTAAAAACACTTCATGGCCAATTTCTTGTATTAACCTCTAATCATATTTTTCCACTCCAATCTCTGGTGGTCCTACTATTACTTTGTCCATATTCCCAAGTGACTTTAACGGTACTCAACGTGGTTATTTGAGACTCTCAATGCAGGAAAATTAGTTTAAAAAAAAAAGAGTAACATTGTTATAAACCAGTATACAAAACCTTAGATCCTAAATTTTTTTCTCTTCTCTATTTGCATAGCTTGTGATTTGAATCTTTTCGGAAGAGATATACCCTAAAAATCAACTTGTGAGGTTAGAGAATTCAAAATCTATATGAATTTTATGCTAGAATTTTAACCTCAGAAGAAAGGCTTTAACATTAATTGATACGAACTTTTGAGAAAGGTACATCCTTAAAATTAGCTCATAAGGTTAGAGATTTTAAGGTCTATATATAAATCATATTAGAATCGCATACTTAGGTCTCGTACCCTGCAAATGGAAGCATAATTTCGTAGTCTCGGCCCGATGCAAGTTGGCTTGTTACTAGCCTTGCAATGGAAGAAAAACTCCTCAGTCTTAGCACCCATGCAGGCTTTCATTTAAATCCCTTTATAAATAAATAAAAAAACATTTAAATTTCACATCAGACTTTTATACTTTCAATGTGAAACTCTAGTCTTGTACTTTGCAATTGCAATTGGGAACATAACGATTTTCCTTTTAAGGCCAAAATGGTAAATGAATTTAATTAAGTGGCCAGTTTCTACATTGATGTTACATTTTATTATCTTAATATAAAGCAGTAAAATAATGAATAACTTGTTTCTATTTAGCTTACGTTTGAGATAGGAAAACTATACACCAAAAGTGTTGTTCAATCAAATATCTCTGCACCACCTTTTTCTTGACTTTATCTTGGTCAAGACAATGTTTGGGGTGACTTAAAACCAAAAGAAGATCAGATAACTTGAAATTTTGAGTTGCACTTTCCTGCATTCTTACTTCCCTTTTTCACCGACACCTAGTTAGCCTTATTTGACCGAAAACAAGATCATCATCATATGTAGGTGCTGAGAGGTAAAAATTGAAATGACTTTGTATATCTACGCAAAGGGGTCAGTACTTTGCTTGTACCACCACCAGAACGTGTCCTTGCATTGCATGCTTTTGAATTAAAAAAAAGATAAGCACTTAGGCAGAACGTGAAAAGAACTGAAAAACAGAAAAGGAACTGTATAAAGGCAAAGTTCACCTCGCACTATGGCTGATAAGTATATGATATCTTGTCTACCACTTCATGCAACAAAACAGACAATGTCACCATTACTTATAAAAGCTAATTACTTTGAAGTCAAATTCTCATTTCTTCCACGGACTGTCAAAAACTCACTCGCCATGACATATTTTACAAATAAAGCTGCATTATGTCAAATATTTCAAATTAAATTTAATTATATATTTTATTATGTCTTGGTATTCATATTATATGATATTCTGTATCTATATTTTAAATTATATTTAAACATTATGTATTTTATTATGTCTTGATATTCATATTATATGATATTTTGTATCTGTATATGTATTAATATCTAGATTTCTTAACTCATTACGAAAGCATTTACAAATATTAATGGTATGGAGAAACCATATTCAATCAGGCTTCATGCACACCATTATTGGGAAGGTGACCGAAGTCCTATTCAGAGAACATGCAGCAATATGAAAAAAAACTGTATGCCAATAATTTTGTACTTCAAAAATCGTTATTTCTTGCTTTTTTACGTGCTTCTACTTTTGCTGTCTCGAACTAAGTAGTTTGCTTTAACTTTCATGTTTACCCTCTTGTAATAGAGAGATGAGAGAGGTTTGTGATCATGGGGCTTATTGCTAATGCTAGGTCTTCATCTCCTTACTGTTGGAGCTGTATATCTTGTCGGTCAAGTGCCCTAGGAATTAGGGTTTTGTCCGAGAATGCCTCTCTGCTGCTATATATAAGAATATTCAGAAACAATGACAAATATTGGAAGAAGGAGGAAGCCTTATTTTTAACATCCACGTCACTTCACAAAGTCAATTTATGAAAATGATCTAAACCAACTTACTTCTCCCTTTTCTCTTTTTTTCTTTCTTTCTTTCTTTCTTACTTCTTTTGATTCTTGTGTTAATTAATGAAATATACAAGTTTTTGAGTGATATATATATATATATATATATATATATATATATATATATATATATATATATATATATATATATATATATATATATATATATATATATATATATATATATATATATATATATGCCATGAGAAGTAATTATACGTTTTTGTCAAGGAAGATTTCCTTCTCTTCTATTTTCCTTTACCTAACCACAGACAAAATGAGTAAGTTACTTATAAGGGAAAGAAAGAAATTAAGAAGACTACAATGACATCTCTTATTAGTCCATACGAAGTTGCTTAAAGTGATCAATTTCGTTCTATTAATCTAAACACTACAATACAATACGATAAAATTTAAAATATTTACATGAATATGATTAAAAACAAACACAATTTTTTTATTTAATATTTGTGCTTTACAGACTTCGTCATTTTTGCACATAAAATAACCAAAGCAAATGTGACAAAGATAAATTTATATAACATTTTGTACTCATAAAATTTTAATTTCCAAACATTAGTTCGTTTGAAAGAAATAAGAAAAAGAAACTGTACTTTTTTAAATAATTTTTTCTCTTTCTTGTGGGAATCTCACTGATAACGTTCAGTTAACCAGATAGTATATTGAAGCAATGGTCTGTGAGAGTAAGACCAATCTCTGTAAAAGGTGAAATAAAAATACAAAAGAGAAAGAAAAGCACTATTATAAGAAAAGACCAGAGCATACAGAATCTAATTGATCAACTTTATCTTTTAGCTTTGGACTCAGCTTTATTTCTTGAACTTGGCGTCAACAGGTAATGACACTGCATCAACAAAATCCCTCTAAGCTTTTTGAGCCATCATTACCACTGGAAAATTCTTGTTAACCAGAGGGCTTAGATTATAATCATGCTTGTCAGGTTCTTGAAAGCATATTACACGGTGATAAAGTGACATAACAACATATGAAAACCAAAAAACCTTATTAGGCATCCTTCCCAATTAGGAAATCTGAGATTATTATAAAGTATTTAAGAAAACCATGATTGGTTATTTCTAATTTTTTTTTTATAAATTCTTCGGCCCCTTCCTTTTGGGGTGCCAATAAAGAACAACCAACCAAATGGGTGACCTTGGTTGAGGCCACAAATCACATGGCATAACCAATAAAATGAGTTTGTCGGCTACTTTTCAAGGCCAGGATTGGAAGCCTAGTGATAACACTATGAACCAAGGCACAAACATTTTGATTAAGGTCTAGCATGTAGCAGAGGATAAACATTAATCCAAAAGTTGAAAGCAAACATTGACAAGATGGATCAAGAAACAAAGAAAGTAAGCAACAATGTTATTAGCATAATATATATGGTAAAAATGGCCTTCATAGGTTATTGCAATATTATCGATGACATTTGCTAGATTTCTTTTGGTGGTTGTGATTCTAAAGCAATTATTTTAGAATATTATTAGGTTACTTCAACGTTAGAAGTTAGGGTAATAGTGACATGCATCTAATTTTTTTCAGTCTCGCAGCTGCATTTATTAGATCCACAACACTTATATCTGAGTGCAATGGATTTGGTGGTTTAGTGATTCTAAAGCAACGATTTTGGTTGCAAAGAACAAGCCTAGATTCCTAATGAATTGTAAATTTTGGTTGGCAATTGAAAAGGGGGAATGAATTAAAAGTGGGTTTTGAAAGTTGAATGGCAAAGCCATGGAGTTCATGTCAAATCCTAGACATCAAATGGGATAGTAAAAAACCTTTCAGCCCATCGTTTCGTGTCGCCCCATAGGCTAACTTGTGGGGCCTTGAAACGCGAATGCCCGCTTGACCTCAAGTACGCTACAAAAGTATCTCTCTTTTAGATGATGATTGCAGTCATATGGAGGAGTAGTAGTAGTAGGGGCATGCTTTGCTCACTCTCAGACTTCCATCTTTGTTGATCCCTTTAAACCTTTTTGGTTTGTTTTTTTGGAGGGGAAAGAGTGGTGGGACAAAGAGATAAATATTGGGATAATAAAGAGAGAGAAAGAGAGAAAGAAAGAGGGTGATTATTCTTAAGAGTTAAGGCCATGTAAGGTGGGGAGCATATTCATGTAGAGGTTGAAAATAAATAATGTTTGTAGGCTACTAGGCTGCATAACGGTGTTTCCTTGCTTTAAATGGGATAGGGGGGATTACCATATTTTCCAATATAAACAGTTCTAATAGAGGCTTGTGGACCATTGATGTTTGCAAGAGAGAGGCTGGTTTGTCTAGATAGTGCTGTATAATGTGCGGAATATAACAATGTTTCTTTGCTTTTTCCTTTTTCCCCAGGGGTTAAATTTTGACCCATATTCAAAAATTTTGTGAGGGTTGGGGGAAGTTGGTCCCATTACTGAATGCATCTAAAAAGAGAAGAGTGGTAAGTCATGTCATATCCAAAAATTCTCATTAAATTGAATGTGTTAGTATATATTATTATATAAAACATCTATTTAGACGAATTTTTACGAATTCTTAACACTTATTTAAAGTGTATAAATATACTAGAGTTTTTTATTGAGAAATTTTTACATAATCCTTCCACTCATGTCAATAAAAGCTTGTTAAAAAATATATATATCAATCAATTTCATCACCTGATCTTATTATTCCTATAGTGGGTTATTGAAGTGTAATTTAGAATTTTTCCTAAAATTGACCCCCACGAAGAATGTAATGAGAGTTGCATAATTATGTCTAGTTTAGACCTTGTTTGGCCCCCCTTCCATCTCTCCTCTTATGGAGGGAGGGAAGAGGTGGATGAACATTAAGAACAGCTGAGTTAGCCCCCACAAGCTCCTCTTAAATGAAGTCACATTTTGGTGTTCCATGATGGTAGGTATTGATTGTAAGTACCTAGACATTGTTGTGACCTGTGAGCTGCACCACTGCCTCAATGTCATGCCACCTTTCAAGTTAGTTATTATTTCTCCAAACATAAGTTGGGGCAGGGGAGAAACCCCTACCCTAATTTAGACTCTGAAGAATATAAAACTACATGTCATCATTCCCAATTTCAAGGCCTTGTCAAGTTCTTTGGCTTGGGGACCATATTTCTTTGAGCCGATTCATAAGTGGAATCATTTTCTCAAATGTAACAATTGATCTGACTATAACTCGAGAAGGAGTAAAGATCGAATTCAAAACATCAAATTCATTTTAAAAGACTGAAATTGATATCTTTCTGCAAAAATTGTTAACCTTCAATGCTATTAGAATTTGGTTCATGACCCAGAAGAATTGATGTGGGAACCCTGCAAGTTGCTGGCTGATATTTGTTGTGACAGAACAGAGAACTTGTCATTTTCTTCAAAACTACATTCAATGATGGGGTCCTTTGACTAAAGCAGTCTTTTGGAAAGTGAGTAGGCTTGAGAATCTTGGTAGTCATGAACCTTATTTGTGTCGTTGCCTTTTGTTTCAAAGTGGGAGTGGAGGCTGAGTGACTCATCAGCCAATTTAGATGCTTATGGGAAACACAGATCTCCGTGCAGATATACACATTATAAAACCAGTGCCCCAATTATCGGAAACAGTTCTTCCATTGGAAAATGAAGGGCCATCGCCAAATAGAATAATTAAAAGGCCGCCTGAGAAGGCCATGCAATGTTCCAAAGGTGTGTTATAGAAATAACATGCTAGATACCAACCTGAGGTTCAAAATCTCCCCTCGAATTCCCCTTTAGAGGGAGATCCTCGATGCCCAAGAACTAGTTAAGTAATTTTTTTTCCAGAAAGATAATTTTTGTAAATAATCCTGAGTTAAGACCTTTGTCTAGCCTTATGAAATCGCAGCATACCACTAACACTCTAATCAATAGTCGTGGAATAACAAATTTTTACTACCATTATAAACAAAAAAAATGCCGGATAAAGTCATATTACAAAAGTTACATATGATACAAGTCAGAAAGACATACACAAGTTTAAGCACAAGTTCAAATATGATCTGGGGGAGATTTAACTATTCAAACCTAATCTGTAAGAAACTAGGAAAAACTACATAGACTGGAAGAAAACCGGGCCTGTCTCCCCCCTCGAAAATTTTCTGCCGTTTCCTTGCAAGTCATTATCTTGTACTGACCAAATGCAAACCAGTAACCATGTTTCCCTTTCACTCCTTGGCCAACTTAAAATATCATCCTCAAATGGGGTTGATACTAGGCAACTCTACTCAAATATTGAGATGCTTCCATCCCAGGAGCATGAAGCAATTACATTGGGTATAACAGGATGAAAAACAACGTCTATACATGCTTGGTCATAGGCCTTGATTTTTTTAACAACCTTAGATGATTGATAATCATAAAGGTAAATACAGCCATCTGAAGAACCAGAAGCAAGCCTCTTCCCGTCCAAACTAAAATTGCACTTAATTGGGAACCCAGAGACCCCGTGGCTCTCATACCTCTTATATTTGTTTAGTCTGAAAGGTGGAGTCGTAGTAAAGATTGCAATATAATTCCCATTTGACTGGGCAACGAAAACAGGTTCAAATGGGTGGCGCCTTATGCAGGGACAGGTAAAAGCTTCCACATAAACCTGATTCAGAAGCATAGTAAGCTTATCTAAAATCTGAATTTACAGAGGTAAGTTATAAAAAAAGTTTGCATGTACATAAGGTCTAAACAATATTGACAGATGAATCTCTTACTACGAAATGCATGTAGCACCAGAAGGTTTTAAATTTTAACCATCATATGTCAGACAGAAACCAATGTCATGAGAATCCCGGTGATTACATATTCCAGTAGACATACCACTACAATGCCCATCACCACTTAATTCAATCTACTAGTCCAATGTAAAAGTGGTACCAAGAGAGAACACTTGGATTCAGAAAAAAAAAAGTATTTCAATGAGCGAAAGTAGCAAGAAATAAAAAGCATATTACTGCTAGTACTATTACTTTTTATCTTACAAAATTTCGAATTCCTAAAGGTTGAACGCATGTTAATTTTTTGAAACTTGAAAGTGGTAGATTTCCAGGTTTTTTTTTCTCAAGGGATGCATTTTTGTTTCCTCATTTAGAAACAAGTGAAGGTCAAAAGCCCACAATTATACACAGTTTTCTGATGCCTAACTCCCATGGAAATTTGTTAGGAGGGCCTCTATTCCTTCCAAAGTTTCCTTTCGTAGGAACAGTTTCTTTGAGCAAGATTCTGGTGACTGATAAAGTTCAAAAGCATAATATGACTGTAGAAGGTTGTTGTTATATAAGTGGACAGAGAATAGGCGATCACTTGTCGCTGCATCTCTAGCTGCATTGTCAGGTCACCTGTATTTTATTGAATATCATGTTCTCTATTTCTGGAATACAGTGGGAATTTACTCCTTAGCAAAGTAGCTCATGTGTTGTTTGAAAGGTATCTCTGGTGGTGCAAACAGGATTTAGATTTGGAAAATGCTTGAGCTGAATGATCATGCCTTCAGGAAGGAGTCAGTGGAAGAGTTAAAAAGTTCTATAAAATGTTCGTTATTGGTGCTCGTATGCCTTTTGCACAGTCTATGTTCTCAGGTGTTAAAAGACTCTACAACTTTCAAAGGAAACGTAATTTGTTCTTGAGGGAGGGAGTGAGGGAGGGGGTAGCGGTTTACCATATTTATATTATTAAATAACACCTACCCAAAAAATCACCTTGACATTTAGCCAAAAGACCGGGTTCCTTAAGAGAAATCAAGTTTGAATGAATACAAGAGGGGATAATTAACTGAGGTAGCCTAATCTGATATGTAGGCAATGACAAAGTGAAATTTGGCAGGTTACCTGCTATAAACATGGACAATTTACACTTAAGAACGTGCAATTTTAGTGAGAGGGTCAGCTCATGTACTTTATGAATAGAGTCAATGATGTTTTATATGTAAAAATGTATTGGTTTTAAGTTCTCAATGCATTTACATCCAGAAAAACACTTCTAAGCACTTTCATTAAATTCTCAAGGTAGTTGTCCCAAAAAAAAAAAAAATCCGAGAGCCAAACTGCAGGAACTTAACAAGAATAAAAGCATGCCCATTAAAAAAAACGTTTGAACCTTTTAGGAAGGAAAAATGGAGGGAGGGGAAGACGAGGGACAAGTTTGCAATCACAAGTCAATAATCTTAAATTCCTCTGCAAAGCCATAGACAGTAATCCTCATTAACTGACAAAGTGATGGGAGAGAAGATAGCAATTTTCTGGTTTGGACAACAATGAAAAGGCCAACATAAGAGGTAGAAGCATGAAGCACACAAAGCAAAGGAAATCAACAATAAATTTGAAGAGGAAAATCACAGGCAAGAGGGCATAAATTGTATTTTCCCAGGTTCAAGCTCAAATATTGATTTTTTAAAAGAAAAGCAATTTTCTTTATTTTGAATATTATTTATCTGAAATACAAAAAAGGAGTTGCTGCAAGCCCTGTGCTCAAGGACTTTTGTATTTCCGTGCTTAAATATTTAGATAACCAACAATTTAATTGTAAATGAAGTAAGCAGATATATTTAGAAACAGATTAGGGAATTGAGTTTGGTTATTTCAATTATGAGAATCAATAAGATTTAGATAACCAACAATTTAATTGTAAATGAAGTAAGCAGATATATTTGGAAACAGATTAGGGAATTGAGTTTGGTTATTTCAATTATGAGAATCAATAGTTAGAGATGTGCATGGTTTTCATTGTCAGATCATATTTCAGGAATTATTATTTGCAGAGCTCCTCAGAGTTTGATTCAAATAGGATAAATTTTGTGTTCTCCTATTCCTATTAGAGATAATTTATCCCGCATTTGTCAATTCTTTGTTATATTTTTATTCAAATAGAGCTTCTGAACACCCCTGGGTAGTTTATTTCTGTTTGGAAACATAGCTTTAGCACAACAGGCCAAACAAGTAATACTGTAAACAGAAGCAAACGTGAGTAACTCAGCATAATGAACAGATGGGAATAAAGTATTGATAATGTATACAGGCACCCTAAATATGTCATAGATAAAAAAATATAAATTCAAGCCATATGTCATCTACAAAATAAAAATGTTAATGGAAAAAAGCAAGTATATTCAAAATTCTGACAGATTTAAAAGATGGCACGCGGAAACAGAAAAATATCAAATAATTCCAGAAATAAGTTAATACTCATAGTTAAGTTAGAATTGGATAAGTGCATATGCTTTAAAAATGACTCCAGAAATAAGTTAATGATTTGTAGAATTCACCAGTCACCATCTCCTGGTATGTTTGATTAAAAAAATAAACAACAAAAACATTTATTAATATTTCACATAGGCATTATTTTAATGTGTTTTGGCCATATTTTTACATGCTTGAAGAATGAATATCAAACATCAGCAACCCTGCTAACAAAAAGAATGAATCATAAGAAACACTATTGAAAATAGTAGAGAAATCTCTCACCTGATTAGACAGCGGAACCTGTCTTGACACATCCCAAACAATGATAGATTTCTCACTGACATTGCTCCCAGATACATCACTAGAAGAAATGAATTGATTCCCATTAATTGTAAACTCAACATCCAGAATAGAACCTAAACTTCGAATAAAATTATGGGTTACTTTGCCAGTCCTGATGTCCCATAGTCTGATATGACCCTTTGATCCCCCAGAAAGGAAGAGATTTGAATTGTCTGGATGGAATTTTATAACTCCAACAATTTGATCTTCACTGAAAACCTGAGTCTCAATTCCCTTTTCTACATCAACCAACCTCGATGTGCAATCATAGCCACAAGAAAGTAGTAAGTGTCCTTGCTGAGACCATTTCATATCTTTCACTGCTGCATTGTGGAAGCTTAACACACGTGCTTTCTTCTGATCTCTGCTCCAAACATTCCAAATGCAAACCATATGGTCCATCCCAGCAGATGCAAGGAGATGAGCTGTAAGCTAACTCTAATGAACAAATCAATGCAAGTAAGATATACAACAAGCATATCTCTCTAACTCTCTCTGTGCCTACACTCTTCAATACTTTGAATTTGAACTCATTATGGTAGTGAAGAGAAGCAGGCTTTAATTGCTTGTATTAATGCTTTGGAAGTATCACTTGTCCTCCATAAATGTATTGCTTCCAATAAATTCTTTTTCTATAGAAAATATTATATAAAATACTTCTATTAATAAGAGACTCTTAAAGGGTATTATTTCTTTCTAAATGAATATCATCTCACATATCAGGACACAGTTCGTCAACTAAGAGAACTTACAGTAAGTGGGAGACCATTGTATAGCATTGACAGCTTTTGTATGGCCATGTAGAGCTTCATATAGCTTTTCTGGTATCAGTTTCAGATTTTGATGACCCTTTGCTTTATTTCTCAACAATGACAAAATGCTATAAGGAAGAGCAGTATCCAAGATACTTCCTAAATTATGAACAAGAATAAGGTCAGACAAGTTGTCTCTCCCAAGTACCAATGAACAAAGTTCAACCTAATGCAATGAAATAGATATAAGCTTCTTCTTTTTTATAGAAGCAATAGATATAAGCATTAAATTATTAAAACGTTAAGCATACCTATGTCTAAAGAAACAACAAACTATAGGAGGTCTATGATAGAAGTAATCAACAATTAACAGATTGTGCAAGCTCATCACTCAGTCATAGAATACAATATTTAGATGCTAATGCTACAAGCTTTAAAACTGAGTTTCTACTTTTCAATTGACCTTCTTCACTACTTTTCAAAACTAAGCTGCAACTGGGAAGTGGAGCTTCAACAAATATAACAGCTATTCCATACAAATTACATTTAAGGCAAGAGGTCTTATGGTCTCTTTACTATAATTCACCTCGTTTTCTATTTATTCAATTTTCTTAAATATCACCTCTAAATACTAAGTACATTCCCCAAACACACCAAAAGGCCTATTCCAAATATAGCTGGAAGCTAGCAATACAGAAATAATAGTGCAGCTGTTGCCTATTTCTGAATTAGAATAGCACATCACCCACATTTCAAGAGACCAAGTCTAGTTTGGTCTGCAAAATAGCAACATATCATTAGAATTAATCTTGATGAGTACTCCCATCCAAGTGAACTTGGAGAAGTTATTGGAGTTCCATAGAGATTTTTTAAAAAGGAATTTGTCCTATTTGAAGAATGGGTAATAAACACAAAGAATTACGAGTCGATATCCTTCTATTCAAATCAGAAGACAAAAAAACTGAATTAAGTAAACTGTATCTCTTGTAATCAAGAATCCATATCTTCCTATCCAATTAAGATGTCCCTATTTACCAAGTGAAAGTTCATGTCTTATGTTTATCCAAAAACATTGAAAAAAAATTGCAACCTCCTAGCTCTGACCAAGAGGTGTAAAGGATCTGTTGTTTAATTTATTACCAAACACTTCTTGATGCATATGCTCTCACATAAGCCTTTAACACTAACACATACATCGTATTTCCCCCACTCCCAATGCCCAAAAGATGTTACAAAGAAAGCACGGAAACTTAAAAAAAAGACACAAAACAAAACAAAACCTATTAATTGACACTGACGCGGCACTTTAAAAAGTAGCTAAACTCTTCAGATTCTGCTGTTCAGAGTCAGTGCATCTTACAATATGGCAAAAATCACCAGAAAGTAACATCTAAAATTAACAGATTCTCCAATCCCAGAGAGAAATAGAGATTTAGATACAGTCAATTGGTCTAACGTTACACATTAGTGAAAAGAGTTCATCCTTATATTTATCCTGTATCGCGAATAAAATGCAGGATGAATCAAAAAACAACTCTTCACGTGTCAAAAGTATTTGATTATTTGCTAGCATGACAATGATTTCAAGTTTGAATTCAGTAAACTATCACGAACTTTAAAGAGGGTGCAGCCTCACTGCAGCCATGACAGCTTCAATAATTACAAAGTTTTATACAAAACCAAAACCATCAGAGCTAACAAGAACGAATGACAAGAAAAGGGCAAAACAAAATAATAAGTATCGGAAAAACAAGTACCGGATAGTGTGACGGAAGATTGAACTGGAAGCGGAGGCGGGTCAGAAACAGTGGGAGAAGAGCTTTGAAGTGCTCTTTGTCGCTTGGAAATGTATCTTCCAGAAAGCGAAGGTTGTGTTTGGAGATGCAGGAACTGTTTCGGAGGAGGAGAAGGAGGAGGAAGATAGGGTTTTGGTGCGTTGGAGGAAGAGAGTGCAAGCCTCTGACGTTTGGGTTGTTGTTCTTCCTCGTCGTCAGAGGCGTTGCCGTATGCATCACAGAGAAGATCCATGGCTGCTTCTAGCCTCCATTTTTCGGGCCGGGGATCCTCTTTTAAGTCTAAATTTTTATAAGAAAATTACCCAGTAAATCTTCCTCAATCTCGACCGTTCAATGCAATGGACATAATATCCTATATGAAAGGGTTTGGATTTTCTTTTTGGGCCGTGATTTTGGGCTTGGTCGAAACTCAGGACTTTCTGCCGTTAGAAATTCCATAAGAAACCAATAAAGTGAAGTCTACTTCTCTAGTGGGATGCTTCCATAAGCCCAAAACTTAAACACGATATTTGAGTCGGCTTAAACATATTTTTTTTCAAGTTATGAGAATTTTGTTTAATAAAAATTATTATTGATTATATTTCAATTAATAAAATTTTATAAAATAAATAAATACAAATTTTAAATAAAGTGAGAATATTTTTTCTGAAGTTTTATTAGATATTTTATATTATCGTAGAAACTTTTTTTTAAAATTTTTTGTAACCATTTTATGTTTTATTAAATTTATTTTTCTTAAAAAAATCCATTAAATGGTTAAAAAATTAAATGAATACCACTTTATGTTTTTTTAGAAACTTTTGAGATGGAGCCACATTTCTAAAAACTTTGATATTATTATTATTTTCATCAATAGATTACACAACAATAAGAAAAGTCTCTTTTTTATGACATTAGAGTTATTTATTGTAATTTTTATTTAAATTTAAAGTTTCAAAATTACTATTTTAATCCAATAAAGTGAAAAAAATTTGGGTCATTGACTTAAATATTCGTGAGATAAAAACTTTACCCTTGCAAATAATATGTCATACTTTTAAGGGGTTGTTTGGTTGATTTTTTAATTCCTTAAAATCTGTATTTGAGAATGTCAAATTTTTATTTGATAGTAAAATTTGTAATATGGTTATAAGGAAACTTCAATTCTTGAAAATAAAATTTTGAGATATATTTCGACTAAAAGAATTCTTGAGAATGAAGTGAAAATTAGAAATTCATGTGAATGTAAGAATCCTTTTATAGAAGAAAATGATTAATTTGTCCTTTATTTTTTACCTTTCATCTATATTCTATTTTTATCTCTTATTCTCACTCTCATTCTCGTCTCATTTTAAGAAGATAACTATAGTTATTTTTTAATTTATTTTATTTTTTAATATTTATTCTTTATTAAAAAATTAACAAACAAAAAATTTTAACAAGAAAGAGATAAAATGCATTTTTAGAAAATTACTGAATATTTTTAGAAAATTTAAATATAATATTCTTAATAAATGTTATTTAAATTTAAAGTTTCAAAATTACCATTTTAATCCAATAAAGTGAAATTTTTTTGGGTCATTGATTGAAATATTCGTGAGATAAAAACTTTACACTTGTAAATAATATACCATACTTCTAAGGGGTTGTTTGGTTAAGAGAATGAATTTCTTATAATATGTATTTGAGAATGTCAAATTCTTGGAAATGAAATTTTGAGATATATTCCCACTAAAAGAATCCTTGAGAAAGAGGTGAAAATTAGAGATTAACATGAACGCGAGAATCCTTCTATAAAAGAAAATGATTAATTTATCTTTTATTTTTTATCTTTTACCTATATTCTATTTTTATCTCTTATTTTCAATTTCATTCTCATCCCATCTTAGGAGGGCAACTATATTTATTTTTTCATTTATTTTATTCTTTATTAAAAAAATTAACAAACAAAAAATTTCAACAAAAAAGAGATAAAAAAATATTTTTAAAAAATTACTAAATATTTTTTAAAAATTTAAATATAACCAAACGGAGAAATAAAATATTCTTAATAAATGTTACTTAAAGATTCTCATAAATATTAAATGTCAATCAAACATATTTTTTACATTTTTTAAAATTATCATTTTCATTAATAATGTTTTTTAGGAAATATAAATTTTAAGAATAAATATTTTTACCATATACCAAACACCCCAAGTAAATTATAACTATAACAAAGATATTTTTAGTGAGACAATACACTTCTCAAATAATTGAATTCGAATTGAGTTAAGTAAAACTTTATTATATATACTTGTGTGTGTGTGTGTCTATATATAAATTAAACTAATTAAAAATATATATTATGTATGTGTAATCCATGTATATAAAACATTTGCAAAAATATGAATTACAATATTTTAATGATGTATAAATTATTTATTATATTTATTTCTAATTTTAATAAAATCATATATAAATAATATTTTTAATTAGTTTAATTTATATATAGACACACACACACACAAGTATAAGAATATTTAAAATAATAATTATAATAATATTTTATTCATAATTGAGTTGTTAACAAGTTTAACAAACCAAAAATTAAATTTTTAAACTTGGCTCATTTAATTAAATAAGTTTAATATGTTGATCAAATTTATTCATTTAAAAAACAAATCAAATCTAATTGGAGTAGTTTATAAGCAGTTGAATTCATTTGTACACCATACTCTCAACCATTTCTCACAATATTATCTTCTTAAAAAGCCTTAGAGTGTGTTTGAAAAGATAAATAAATTAATTTATAGCATATTTGATTAACTTATAAATTTGTTTGATCAAATTAGAGATATTTAATAAATAAATTTATTTAAATAAATTAAATTAACTGAAAATTTATAAACTATAGCTACTTTAAGTAGTGTATAGTTTATAAATTTTAAATTAATTTATAAATTACTTTTATCAAACAAAATCTTATTTTCTAACAAGTTGAAAAGTACTGTTGCAAATCTAATAAAGTATATGAAAATATAAACCAAATACTGAATATCTTTGTATGAAGAGTGAAAAAATTCCAAAAAGAAAAGAAAAATGACTCTTGTAAAGTGAAAAAAAAAAGCTCCTACTTAGGGAAGGAGTCAAGAAGAAACAAAAATAGACAAATAGAGCTTTTTTTTTGATAGATCAATAAATTATTATATTTAATAAATATGCATAAAAATCTAAAATTTATAGAAACTTTAACAAGGCACAAGAAGTAAATAAAATATAATTCAAGCATGCATTTTTTAAGAAGGCAGGAATTTCAAATCAAGAAACAATACACCTCCTAATTAATACTAATCAAATATTATAAAACAAATTACAATACACTTAATTAAACTATAATATGTTAAACATCTTATAAAAAGAATAAAGAAGTTATACAAGAAGAGGTAACACATCTCTCAATTTTTTTTGAAAATTAAGATTCTTTCTTCATTCAGTTCTTTTTTTAACCTTAAAATATTGTAAATCTGAAGAATAAATTGTAAATTTTTTTAAAAAAATTGATTAGTACTAAATTTCTTTTGAAAATAGAGAATTTTTTTTTAAAAAAAAACCTTTTCTAAAGAAAGAAAATTTGAAAAAAAAGAGAAAAACTTTTCTAAAAAAAAATTATTTAAAATTTACAAAAAATAAAAGAGAAACAAAAAGGAGATCCCCCAACTTCTTGCAGCTGGAGAGAGACCTCGACTAGAGTTCCTTTGCGCTGGACAAAGCAAAGTTCTAGAACTCTCTTGTAGCTACCCCCTTCCCAAAGATCCTTGGAGGCTGTTGCTGCGGATGAGACAAAGAGAGCTAGAAAAAGAGGGTTTGCAACTAAACCCTAGAAGACTCTTTAAAGACCAAGCTATGTTTGCAAGTTGCCCAAGTTTTTTTTTTTTTTGGACAAGTGGAGAAACCAAACTAGTATTGGACTAAAAAATAAAAAGGCAACGCACCTCTTTAATTCTAATATACTAAATTACATTTCAAAAATCAGAAATGCAGTTGATACAACAACAAAATAACGAAGAAGAAGAGGCACTTCTTGGAGAGGCAACACACCTCTCGAACTCTCTTCAAATATCTTTTATACCGTCGCAAGCTTAAAGTTGTAAATCTAATTTTTTTCACTCAAATTCAAAATCAATCTATAGATCCAGACAAATGAAATGTATTTTTTGAACTTCTAACACCTCTTCTATAACAAGAGGAAGAAAATTTTTCTAAAGGAAAAAGAGCACTCTCCTAAAAGAGAGAAATAAACCTTTTCTAAAGAAAAAAAATCTAAAAATTAAATAAAATAAGAAACAAAAAAAAAAAGAAGAAAGAAAAAGGGAGGAAGAAAGGGGCTGCGCAGCACTGTTGGGGGGAGCTCTGCTTCGCTTCCTGCACGTCTAGGGTTCGCGCAAAGAGGGACGTTGATGTCCTGCAGCCGTTTGTGGATTTGGCCCCACTTCAGATTTCTCAATTACCCCAGTTCTTAGCTTTTTCTTTTCAACTATTCCAAGCTTGGGCCTTGTGTGCTGACTAATTATTATATCTAGTGGGTATTGGGCTATGACATAAAAATAAGAGCCCAATAAAAAGAAAGAGATGACAGTGGAGTCCCCCAAAAAAAAAAAAACAATGGCCTACCTAATTAACCTTCAATTTTGGTTCAAATTATTTCCAGCATTGCAAAATTTAAAAAATAAATTGGATATGAAAAGGACCCCTTTTTCAATTTTTGAATTTGGAATGAGAGAAGTTGAAGAGAGCTTGTTTGAATATAGTAATGAAGTTAGCCTTCACTCTCAATAATGACAAGTGAGGAAAGGAAGCACAGGGTAGGTCCACTGTATGTCTTCTTCATATTTCCATTATGACTCTATAACTTAAGGGTCCCCTACCGTCCTTGCCTTGCCTTGTTGCATCCTAAAATATTCATACGGGAAAGATACTAAATATCCTTTAATATTTTTTTTTCTCTATTTCTTTTTAAACTTAGTGATGTAAGTGTGAGGTCACGCTGTGCATTTGTTAGTCTACAAAATAACCCAGGCAGAATCTCATTGGACACAACCTCTTAATCAATTTATCTCATTTTTAAGAACATAATGATGCTAAACGATTCTCTCTGATTCTTACTTCTAGTCTCCCACCATCTAACTATTTTATGGAGTCATAATATATGTTTTTTGAGAAAAGAATAATCGTAATCAAACTTTTGACAAATCATTTTAGCGATAAAAGAGTTATTTTCAAAGTTGAAGATTTGAGTTTGAATCTCAATTAGAGTTAATTAATTAAAAAATTTCTGATACTTAGTTAAGAATATAAGAAGAATTGTCATTATCAGGCATGATACTTGCAATGTAAAAAGTATATATCGAAATAATAAATTAGATAGATACATTAAGAAATCAATTTATTTTAGGAAAAAATGTGAAGACAATAGGTAACTCTTAATTTCATTTCTCTAAACCTTCATTTCTTTGAATGTGAGATTTCATCTTAACTCTCTGTTGTTAAAGTAGGAGACTCTATTAAGTCATATAAGTTAAATAGTAGTGATTAATGGAGTGAATATAAATTTGAATAAACTCTCAAGTTTAGGCCTATGTCTTAGCTACTAATTAATGAAATTTTAAAATATAATTAAAAAGGTTAAATAAATTTAACTACATAACCTATTCGCACCGTTCATATGTCAAATTGCTATCAGTTATTTGAATTACATGTAAACAGACCAGAATTGTAGATAATGATGATACAACATTTTAATTTATCAAAAAAATGCCCTATCATACACATGGGTCTTCTTAAGGACTTCTTCTTGAATAAACTAGTAAAAGATATTCTTGTGTAAACATCACACAGCTGGAGACAAATTTAAAGAAAGAAAAAGGTTTTTGAAACGAGAGAAAGAGAGAGGCAACATTTTTTAGATAAATTAAATTAATAATAAAGAGATGTATAAATACGTTACATATTTTTTTTAGTGGGTTCAATCTTTAATATAATTACATTGATTTATTTTTCTACATAAAAATTTGTGGGAGAAGATGAGAAGATGAAGAATATTAATTAGGGGCCAGCCACAAGAGGACAAGCAAAGGAACAGCTTTCAAAGACAGTCCTCAAATATTGTAAGATTTCATAAGAAAGGTTTGCGGTAAGTGGGGGCCAAATAATGACTCTAAGGAATGTTTCATTGAAGAGAGTCAAGATCCATTTGTCAACCCAACCCCACCAGATGATGAACAATTAGACCTCATTTTTTTAGGTGAAGATCGAGACACAAAGGCCATTAGCTAGGGTTAGTCAAATTCTTTAATATTTTCTTGTTGTCATCGCCATCATAATCATCCTCATCACCTTACCTAGGCACCGCCACAGCTCATTCTTTATGGTTGAAATCCCACATTCAAATTTTCAAATGCCAGAATTTCAAAGTCAATGGAAAGAGAGACAGTTACACGAGTCAAATCCAAATTTCTTCAGCCAAAATTATTAATAAGGGGAAAAATATAAATAATTAAATACCAAAAAGTAATTGCGTGGGTGGTGGTGTTTAGATAGGGTGGACACAAGGAAAACAAGGATTTAGACAGCTTAATTTACAGCTACTTGATATACTATGTTACACTTTCATTAAAAGTATATAGGTGTTTAACCCTAGGCTTGGTTTGTTGAACCCAACACGTACCATATGCATGGTTAGATCGATGCACGGTTTTGGATTCTAGTTTTATTAAAAAGGATTTTTTTTTTTATCTTCTTTGATCAAAATCGGAGAGAAGAATTAGTCGAAGTGTAACTAAATTAATTAGTCCAATCAATATTGATTATAACCAAAATTTTTTAATTAAATAATCATAATGGTGTGGCCATTTAACACCCTAAGAGCATATATAATGGTTTGCAATGATTAAATTATACTAAGTCATTACAGGATTAAATTAATTTGAAGATCTTAATTTCTAGAACAATAAACTATGTATCTACTTAAGTTCTATAAATTAACAACATTTAAAATATTGAATTATTTGGCTCATCCTTAATCTTGTAAAAAATTATAACCAAAACCCCTTTGTCTCTTTGGGGAACCAACTTTTCCAAAGCAGACAAACAGACTTTAGGCTGTGAATTAAATTGCTCTACGGCAGTGTCCAGATGATGAAGCAAGTGGAAATCTTAGTTGGTTTAGTGAGAAAAGTATGTGATTGGTGGAGAGGTTTTTTATTCTAAGGATATTTCTCGGTGGGTGAGTAAGCAGAAAAGCTATATAATAAAGAAAACAAAAGAATAATCGTAGAATGAACTGACAAGATAAGCCAAATTCAGAGAATAAGCTTCAATTATCATCACTTTCACATTTATAATATAAACATGCATGAAATTAAATTAATTAAGCTCAAATAGATATCACACATGTGTTAAGCTTGGACATGAGCAAAGCTCAGTTAGGTGAAACAAAGTATATACGGTTTCAGAGACTTGGCTTGCTTGTGTAATTTTAAAGTTAAATTGAACTTAAATGAACTCCAACTTTGGTCTATAATGGAGTTTAAATAATTTGTAAGATGTTTTATACAAAATCTGCAAGTACTTGCTAAAATATTTAACGTTATAGCTTGTAATTTTTTTCCTAGAAAAAAAACATATAATTTTCTTGAATTTTATAAACTCTTGACAAGCAGAAGATCTAACTTTGCCTCATTAAAGAAATTTTCAGATTTTTTAGGTTAGCATGTTTGGAAGAATAAGATATATACTTTAATTAATTTTTTCTGGCGAAATAAATTTTAATTAATATTAGTCAGCTTCACTTTGCTGACTAGAATTCCATATACACTTAGGGATAAGAATTCAAAGTTAACTATGCATTTATATTCTATATATCATTCTATGAAAATTTAAAAATAATAATAGCAAAATAAACTTTTTAAATTCTCAAAATTCTAAGATAATGTTTGATATATAAAAAATTTAGTTTCTCAAGTAATTAAAAATTTATTTTATAAAATATTTAGACATATTAAATATGAAAAATTAAAAATTTAATTATTTGATGTATACGACAATATATATATATACACTTTATTTTATATGTAAATTTTTTTATACATAAATAATTAAGATACCCACCTATTTAAATGCAACCCAATTAATTAATTAAAGTCAAAGGATGTCAATGTAACCTATTCAATATGCTCTTACCTAGATCTAAAATTATATCATTTGACTTGTATTAAAAGGTGATAGTTTGTTGACTTATGACTAAGCATTAGCAAACAGTGAGATGACCCGTTCAATGATCGATACCAAGAATGTATCACATCAATCAAACAAGTTCATCTTTGTAAAAATATCTCATGTAATTAACATGAATAATTATTAATTAAACCCCCAATATAAGTCAACCTATTTAACAAATATTAGTGCATTAATATTCTAATTAATTATAGTGATTTCCTACTCACTGTTTAAAAGTAAACCCTAATCTGCTAATCTAGTTAATAATAGACAGAGAGGTTGGTGAAGTAAACCAACCCATCATGAGTCTTTAATTTGGCGTGCAAGGCACAAAGTAACCAATATTTCACTCTTTACCCTAAAAAAACTGTGTGTGGCTGACTTTACAGAAAAAGAAAATCAAACTTAAAATATGTAGGACAGGGCAACAAGTCAAACCCTAGTTCATATGGTTGATGAGGGAATAGCTATTTCAGCATTAAGGTATTTTTTTTCAACATGTAAACTTCACCCAATTTTGATGAGGGAAAAATAGGTTTTCTATTTTCTATATAAGTTTGTTTATATATATCTATATATATTTATATGAAAAATTGCTATTGTTTGCGTTTCTTTTTGCTACATAAAATGATAAGAAGAACATGTTATTAACATTATCCGTCAAAGGATGAATATCATGCATGAAATTTTCTTTTAATCTCATACAATACATACATACATACGTTTGTTAAATTTACGATATTTATATTTAACATTTTGAAGCAAAAATCAGTATAGAAGTGAGGTTTACAAAAAATTAAATAGTTCGGAGGCAAGGGAAAATTTCTTATTAAAATCCTCTAGTCAAACCATAATTACAAATTTAATGTGAAACCACAACACGGTCATTGCGCACTATATTACAAGCATTACAAAGGCCAAATAATGTTGTCTTTCAATGTCTGCATTAGTGCAAACAAGGTTTGGAGCTATATAGGTGAAAAATTATTGGCTTTGAAGGAACTGTACTTTTAGGAAAACACTAATACAATTATGTTAATTCGAGTTATAAGGTTTTTAATTAGAACAGTGCAATATCACATGTTATATCAGAAAAAAAAATTGTAGGTAGACTTAGTTTACAAAAGTTATTAGACTATATCAGTTATTGAATATAAATGCAAAAAATAAGTTTTACTAGAATGTCTATTTTATATATACTTTATGTTTATAAATAATTGGCTTGGTCACCAAACTTACCTAAAATATTTTTCCCCTCAAATCTGTATGAACTTTCATAAAAAACATGTGGATCTTCTGTAAAAAATGGTGCCTAATTGTTTGTTTAAAAATATTTTCTTTATTATTTAATAAATATACGTTTCTTTTGTGAAGTTAAAATTTTTTTTCATCCTTATTTTTAAATCAAATTGGAATAAATGATACTTATTTTTTTAGTTAATTTGATCTTTAATAATTATGAGATTATTTTAATTTTTTGAATATTTATTATATATTCTCTTTTAAACTAACAAAAATATCACCCGTAAATTTTTGAGAATACTGAAATGTTTTTTAAGATTTTTTTTTCTTTTAACCTATTTTAGAAAACTTTTTCAAATAACATTTTCTTCCTCTACCAAATACATTTTCAGTTATATTATTTATTTTTCAATGAAAAAAAAAACAGGTGACAAGTCCTTAATGTTGTTCCCACTCCGAGTCACATGTGCCTTTGTTTTACTTAGTTTTTGATATCAATCAATGTAAATCCTAGAAAGAGTGAGAAAACCCAACATGGTTGAGCAGCTTGTGCTTCACATTTTTGTATCCTTCCTTCTTCCTCATATTAATGTGCCTTCGTTTTGGTCCCTTTCTCTCTCTCGCTCATGTTGGGGGGGGGGGGGTCACCACTCACTACTTTGTGTCTTCACATATGCAGCTCTTCTTTTTATCAATTTGTCATTTTCCACACTTCACGCTTACTTCAATATGACCTCATTTCATTTCCTCCACTGCATATAATAATTATAACACTGAAAATAAAACTTTGTCTGGAATATATTCCATTTTGCTCAAAATGATTCACATTTTGTTCAAATTTGATTTGGGTGGCATTGCTGACAAAGTTTCTTGCATGTTTTAGTTCTCATAAAGATAGCCAATTAATTAATGCCTTTTTCAATCGTTAATTAATGATTGCCCAAACAGTGCATAGAGATAAATTTGAGTGTTGTTTTGAATTGATCTTAAGAAATTAAAGACCTGTTTGTTTCTAATTTTTAAAAATTATTTTCTGTTTTTAATTGTTTTTAAAATAAAAAATTTATACTATTTTTTGTTATTGTTTCGGAAACAAGTTCTGAAAATAATTTATTTTTAAAACAAAAAAAACAGAAACATGAAAAAATTGTTTTTACTTTTTGTTTTTATTTTCAAAACATAAAAAAAATAAAAAATAACATATTTTTAAAACAGTTTATCAAACGATTTTTTATTTATTTTTGTTCTATAGAACAATTTTTAAATATAATTTTCAGAAACAATTTTTTTTTTTAAAAACAAAAACATAATGAAACAAGTCCTAAATTTTTTGTTCTTTAAAATTTTTATCTTTATCTAGAGGTTATCATTTTGTGATATGAATAGCACATATCTCTAGACAAGTATATAAATTTAAGAATAAATTAACAATTCAGTTATTAGATTTATAAACCTATGTATCTAGGTTTAAGCATCAATTTTTTTGAAATAAATGAATTAGTATCTAAAAATATAAAACTCCTTGCATGTTATTTTTTTAAAGATTAATATGTATCAAATTTGATATTTTCATATATTAACCTGTAAACAGAGTTGATAATTTTATAGATTAATTTATACACTTAAAAAAATCAAGAATTAAAAAGTGTGTATTTTTAATAAATTTAATCTACTTTTTTTTCCAAAAATAATCCACCTATTTTTAATAGATTTACCTAAAAAAAATTTCTACAGACAATGCAACCAAGTAGCCGTGCCAGCATGCATGCAATGTGGTGGGAACGGTGGCTTAATAAGTAGCTTGTCTTCCTTTGGCATTATTACAGAAGCATTAAGTGGAGTATATTATCATTAAGTTAATCATATAGAATTCCTAGCTATTCAGCATCGGTAAATGTGTTGGTTCCCAATAAAGATTTTGAAACCAAAGGGTGTATATTGCCAAATATTATAGACCTGATTGGGTTCATCATTCATTGAGGCATTTAATCAAACACCATCCGTTCTCTATATATAAAAGTTGAGAAATAGGGCACAATTATAATCTAACTGTGCATGCAATCAGCTAGCAAGTAGTTTTTAGACAGGAATTATATATTGTGTGCTTGTTTGACCCTTCAACTATTCTCCACCACCCTTCCTACTCATTGAAGAATGATGCAATTAATCAGTGGTGAGTGATAAGAAGAGAGGCCATGGCCAAATAGATAACCATTAATATATAAAAAGTCAAAATAATTTATTTTTCACACATGGATAGTATTGAAATTATCAAGTTATTTTTTTAATGGGAAATTATTGATCAAATTATTTATACATTATTAAAATTTGAATCAATTTTTTGATTAATGATTAACCATTTGTACTCGAATCTTTAAATTACATTGTGCATTTTAGAATATCTAAATCTCATACATAATAACTTAGAACATTATTTTAAAATTTTAAGAATATATTTAACAATTATCAGTTTAAATTCATTTATTATACAAAAGTTATATGCAAAATTTAATTAATACTCCACCAATAACAACATTGTCAATTAAATAAATGAAGAGATCTTAATTTATTTAAAACATACAACTTACTATTTGAACATTATTAACAATATCATCTGAATTAAATAAAAAAATTAAATTTATTTAATAATTAACTAATAACAATATTAATATATTTTAATTATAAAATAGTCGTTGTTAAAAATAATTAAAAAAAAATCGCCACTAATTGTGAGTTTTCACGGGGGATATTTTTTCTTTGGGGGGGTGGGGGGAGCGGTGAGGGCAAATGATTAGGACGGCAGAATATAAAAAAAATGAGTCACTTTCAGGGCTCTGACTCTGAAGAAGAGAACCGAGGGTGCAGCCTACAACGGAATAGAAGTGGGGCCCAAGTGTCGTCGCACGCGTGCACGCCGCGTGGATCCCACATGTTGACTCATGTTTCAACTTAGTCATAATTTTTTTATTTTATATATGTAGCTTTCTTCGTCCGTTCACATCAGCCTCCTCTTTTTCACCCTTAAAACATTTAAAAAGTTAACATTCTATTCACTAAGTTTTTTTCCGAATATATAACAATAATTAAAAATAAAAATTTTATTTATGACTTTAACGAGACAAAATTTTGGGAAATTAAAATTTTTTTAGAAATAATTATTCTATATCCACTAACATTTATATTTATTTTTTTGAATTTTGATAAAGTATTTATGTTACTACTTCAAGTATGAAATTAATATTTTATCAAAGTATTAAGGCTATTTTTGTTTTACCAAATGCATTTTAACGAGATCAAAATTTCAATTTATAGATAAAATTCGTTCTATTAAAGTCTAACTTATTTATCACTGAAAACTTTTATCTAGCTTGGAATGTAAGATGCCAAAGGATATCGTTAAGAAATGATTAATTAATATATATTTGTATAAAAAAAGTTAACTTTTATAGTACGTAATAGCGTAAATCTAATAAATTATATATATATATATATATATATATATATATATATATATATATATATATATATTTATTTATTTATTTATTTATTTATTTATTTATTTATTTTCGTATATACAAGACGGCGACTTTTTGATTAGGTTTTCATGATATGGGTTTATTTATAAGTGCGAATGAAAATTAATTTTTTAAAAATTATGTGATAATCTCTAAATTAAGAGACTATAATTTCATTACGTTTAGATATTATTTAGTGTGTTAGGAAAATATCTGACAGTATAGACAGCAATAAATAATATGGTATGAATAATATTCATTGTATAAGTTTTTAAATTATAATATATTTGTTACATCAACTTAATTAATTATAACATAATAAAATGATATAACAAAATATTATCATGTGCATGCCGATATAATGAAAATAATATTATAAAAATAAATAATAGAATAAACTAACAATTTAATTATTGAATTTATAGACTCACTTGATTTTAATTATTGAGTTTTTTTTTTAATTAGAGCACTATATAACTAATGTACAATAAATTGATAATTTGATAAACTAATTTGTGTATTCAAAAAATAAAATAAAAACTAAATTTAAATGAATTTATAAATTTATAAATTAAATTGTTAGTTTATTTTAAATGAATATCGATCATAATACAATAGTGTTGATAGTAATAATGATACAGTAATGATATCAGTAATGACAAAAATGGCATAGCAAAATAAAAGCAATGATAAAAATGACAAACAAGGCAGTGACGATGGTAAGCTAGTGATAGTAAATGTGACAATAGTATGATTATACATTGACAAATGAGAAATAAAAATAATTATTACTTTATTAAAAAAGTCTTAGTCGTATATACTTACAATCCATTTCATGCACTAAACACAATATAAAAGAAAATTATGTTAATTTATACTATCTTATTTAATTTTATATATACAACACACAAATATAAGACTTTGTCCAAAAGCTTTAATTAAAGTGAAGCTTCTTTAACAACAAGTGTCAAAAATATCTTAATGAATGGCAAGTTAGGCTAATGCAACTATCGACAAATATTAAAGGCAGCACATGGCATCCCTTAAAGAAGAAGACATACGTACGTGTCTTTATTTATTTCTAGTTTGGAATTCCATATAGTTTTGCTAATTTTTATTTTTTTATGTATTAATTTGTGTCAATTTTAATTAATTTATTTTTTTAATCTGATTAAAGATAGATTATTAACGTTGAAATAAAAAAAAATTAAAATTTTTTTTGCACCTTGACCATAAAAAATTAAATTAGATAAAATTAGACTACCTGTCAGTATATTTAACTATATATACATCACATATTTATATTCATCAATAAATCAGTTCTGTGGATTTTTTAATTTTTATGTTTTAACATAAGAATATGTTACAAAACTCAACGAAATCTTATAATAGTACTTACAAATTTTTACTAAGAGAGATTGTTAGCAATAAAAGTTAAACTCACGTCTTACAAGCGAAGTATTTCGATTTTTACAAGTCTTATTTCTTAGTGTATTAATTTATGATCTTATTGAACTATAAGTCTAGATAAATCAATGTAATCAATTATGTGATATACCACCCGTGGAAAATGGCATGAGAAAATTGCGTATTAGAATTCCAAATTCCCTTGACTAACTTTAGGGCCTGCAAATGTCAAATTGATCTTATAATTGACCCAAGCCAAAATATTCAACTGGTTTTTCACGCGCAATCATTCAACCCTTGCACAATTCAACTTGACTGCTTAAAAGATTAAATTAATTATCTCAATATTACATACATTTTTTAATTAATAAAATAGCCAGTATTTTTTAATTTATAATTTAATCAATAATTACTAAATTTTTAAATGCATAAAGTATGTCATTGGACATATATAAACTATTTACATCTCATATATATATTTATTTCTCATTTTACTTTTAAACTACGCAGATATTAAAAAGTTTTTACAATTTCAAATTAAATGACCACTTATTAATTCATTTTTTCAAGAACAATTTCAAACTGATAAATGTAATAATTCAAAATTTTAATTCATTAACTATTGGTCGGACCAAACTATTAAAGTTATTATTCTAGTTTTAAGATATTTGCTTATAAGTACCACAATATTTTCTTAGATATATTATATATCTTTTATTTAATTTTTTTGATCATTTTTATTAAACTAATTTGACTCTCGACGAGTTTGTGATGGAGGAGTCATCGTAATATTACTAATCTTTTTTTATTCTGAAGGTGTTTACCAACAAATTCAAATAGGGAGGAAAGAACATCTAATTAATGTGTGAGAAGTTTAAATCAATGTGGTTGATGATGTAAAATACAAACCCCGGAAATGACATAAGAAAAATTGTGCATTTGAGTTTGACTTCCAAATTCCATTGACTATCAATTTATTTTTGTAGCTAATGTCATGTATTATGCTTGACCCAAAATTTTCAACTCTCCCAATTGCACGCAACGCAACCATTCAACCCTTCCATAATTAAAAGTCGACCTAAATGCGAGAATAAAATGTCAAATTATAATTTTTGTTGGCATTGCAGTCTGATAGTATTCCACTTCTTTAGTTTCAAACTTATAAAGTTATAAAGATATTTATAAGAACTAATAAAATAATTGATATGCAACGAATTAATAATTTTAAGAGTTAATTTGTACATTAAAAAAATTTTAAAATTAAATTAAATGAAATTATAAATTGAAAAATTAAATTGTTAGTTTACTTAGACCAATATTAAAATTATGGTAATTACTTAGCTGCCAATTTTCTTGCTCAAATATTTTTTGGTTCTCCACATGAGTATTTTTTTTTGGAATACTTAACTGATTAAATAAAAGATAAAGTGGGCAATTTTTATTTTTATTTTCTGTGAATAATTTCACTAGGCCATATTTTCTGTATTTGTTTTATTAGCAGTATAATTAGGGAGAGGTCTTTTTTAACCTTGATGATGTATTTTTATCAAATTATATAATGTTAGACATATTTAGCTAAGTGCCAAAATTAGAAATGATTAGATTCTAAAACTACATTAATTATTTGACAATATTTTAAACACTGCCGTTTTTTTATTTTAAAAGATTTTATTGAAGTTTAATATCCATATAAGATTTTGAAATCATATTACAATATTAAGGATTAAAATTTAATAACCATTTTAATTTGTCATTCAAACCCATATATATATATATATATCAATCAATCAAACTTTTGTTGAATTTATCAATTTTTAAGAAAATAAATGGGGAATTATATATTTATATGATTTCTTCTCTATCAACACGATCCTCTTAAAAATGATATTTCATTGGGTCCGGTGGCTCAAAAAGGCAGGCAGAGAATCACATGGACCAAAAGGAGAAGGGGGGAGGGGGAGTAGGAAAGAGTGATAAGATATATATTAATAATTTCAGAATATAAAAAAGCAAATGTATCACATTAAATATTAACAAAAAATATTAATTAATAATAGAAATTTCAAAATGTACTTCTTGATACGTTTTTTAAAAATCAAAACTATATATAAACATTATTCTCAAAATTTTAATATATTATACTTAATAATTTGTTATCACATAAATAAAATAAAATAAATGAAGATTAGCAAATTATCATTGGCAAGAGTGTCTCCAACTTTTCTTTTAATTTTTAGGTACAATTTATTAATTATTCTCTTCTGGGGAAGGGCAGAAGCATCTTCATACTTCTGTCCTCGCTAGTTATAAAGGTTCTTTTGATTAAGAATGATCAATTAAAGGTTAAAATTTTTAGTTATAATAAAGTGATATTTGAATCAATAAATTATAATTCCTAATTCCCATTTCACTGATGAGGCAATTTCTAGCTAAATAAGACACGCCAATATTTAATTAATTTCAAAATTTTTAAAATTTCTAAGAATTAATAAATTAAACCAATTATAAAAAAAAATACAAGAATATCTCACTAAAAATATAATAATATAATTGATTTGATTAAAAAAAAGAAAAAGAAATGCAAGTAGATTTCAAGATGACCTCTATTTCCCGTGTCTAATCTCCCTCTGAATTGTCAAGTGTCAACCATATTCCAGTTAGTCGGTTACTCTCTTCTCTCTTTCCCTCATGACTTGGTTTTTCTCTTCACCCTCCTGCCTCCTTATATAAAGATAGTGAAGTAGCGAACCGTTTTCCATTCACTTTCATACTTAAAGCCCAAGAGATTGAAGAATCTGATGCAGCTTGAACTCAAACATATAGCAAATAGTCTTTGATAGATTAATCTGCAGCTAGCTAGCCATGGCAGATGATCAATTTCATCATGCAACTGGAAACTGGTGGGACTCAGTAAGAAATAACGTCAGGTTCGAAAGTGGGGCTATATCACAATCATCTTCCTCCTCTGGCCTTACCAACCTAAGCTGCAACTTCACTTGGCAGCAACCTACAGATATGGACGACCCAAGGTCTTCCATGGATACCCACAAGCTTCATCCTTCAGATTCTGCCTCTTCCTCCGACCCCAACTTGCACATGATGGGTTTAGGCCTTTCCTCCCACCATCCTCCCATGGATAATTGGAATCAAGCATCTTTTCTGTAAGTCCAGTTTGTGTCACGACAAAAACTCATCTTTCTCATTTTCTTTCCCAACTTTTTTTGTTATTAACGATTCCAATTGGTTTATCCGTAGCTTATAAAGATTTCAACTTTATGCTTTGTTTGATAACTTTTTTTTTTAGTCAATCTTTACGAGCTTGTAAAAATTTGAACTTTATGTTTGTTTGATATATAGACGAGGAGAGAAAGGGGTGGGATCGATGGTTCAAGAGAATTTGAGCCCATCAAGCACGAATTTTCAGCAAGAAACTGGGATGGGGTTGTGTAATCAAGTCGAATGGAGATCAGAAAAGCTATTATTTTCTGGAGAATCATCGTCCCCAAATGATCATCATCATCAGTTCAAGCAAGCGAATATGAATAGGGGTTTCTCTCTAGATCAAACCCAGTTTAGTCCTCAATATAGCTCTGGTGATAATAATAGCTCTGTGACCACAAGCCAAGGCTTGGCCCCTACTACTTTCCACATGGATTCTTCATCAGCTTTATATGGACTATTAGGACCTGATCATAATCAAACCCAGCAAACTCCATTCGAGAATATGAATCGGCCCCTGCATAATTTTCCCTACCCAGCAGCAGCAATAACCTATGGGTCATTAGTGAACTCTAATGATCAGTTAATGCCAGCTTCTTGGTCCAAAGTTCCTCAGTTTCTCCGACCTTCACCTCCAAAACAACAACCTCAAAATAATCAGCTGCATTTCACTAACAACGCCCCCTTCTGGAACGCTTCTGAGGCTGCCATTAAAGATGGTCGTTCCAGCTTCTTCCCTTCGCTGCAACCTCCGTTTCCCATGCCAAATTTTGATGTACAATCAAAGGTACTATAAAATCCATATTTTATTAAAATACATAAACACGCAAATTTTTTTCTTTTTAAATTCTTTTATTATGACCCGAGTTTTGTACGAAATTAAATTTCTTAATCCTCACACCGGCTCAATGCATTTAAAATTTTATTCAAATATACACCTCCTAAATGGAACACATAAATTTGATTATATATATACATTAGTTTTTTTTTAATTATAATTATATGGTTTTGCAGAATATATGTGGAGCTCGAGAGACGGGTGGTGTGGTGAAGAAAAGTGGGAGTGAGACAGCAGCAAAAAAGGCTAGAAATGAAACCCCATCTTCTTTGCCAGCTTTTAAGGTATAATTATAAGTGCAACTAACCTTTTTGACAAGAAGGGAAGCTTTAAACTTTTTATCTTTATCTTTTATTTTATTTTGTTTTTAAATCCATAAACATGGATATGAAACTGTACCTCTATCTGTTCTTAGGTGAGAAAAGAGAAGATGGGGGACAGAATCACTGCACTTCAACAATTGGTTTCGCCCTTCGGAAAGGTGAGCCTCTAAATTAAATCACGTACCATTGATTTTAATTCCCTTGTGAATTTGTGATAATTAAGGCAAAATTGTCATAATATTGCTGTTTACTCTTGTCAGACTGATACAGCCTCTGTGCTCTCTGAAGCCATTGAATACATCAAATTCCTCCATGAACAAATCACTGTAAGTCCCACTACCCATTACCATTTTCTTAATCAAAAGCTTAATATAATAGTAAATTTCGAATTATTTATTTATATGTTCTTTTGTTTTATTATTCTCTGCTAGCTTTTAAGCACCCCATATCTGAAAAGTGGAGCTCCAATACAGCACCAACAGGTAGTTCAAATATTCCCGATCCATATTATATTAATTACTATGCATTAATGAATGCTAAGGCTTTTGTTCAAGCAAGGTTAATTAATCATAATTAATTTGGTTTTAATTTGCTTATAATAATGCAGAGTTGTGGTAAATCCAAGGAATCTGAGGGTCCAAAACAAGACCTTAGAAGCCGAGGGTTGTGTCTGGTGCCGGTTTCAAGTACATTCCCAGTGACTCACGAAACAACAGTTGATTTTTGGATGCCAACCTTCGGAGCTACTTTCAGATAATTAACGGTGGACAGTTGTGGCACCAAAACTTATAGTTTATAAGTAGACTAAATTAATCATAAAAAAACATGTATAAATATGTCAGAACTAACTTATAAGACGTTACATGTTTTTTAATGATCAGTTTAGTCTACTTATTTTCTTTTTTCTTTTTTATTTTATAAAGGGGGTGGAATCTCTCCATATCTTATCCAACTTGGCCAAAGTTGGGAATGATAAGATGGTAGCAAGAGACAGTAAAGAGGACACTGAAGTCCACATAAATTTGTCAAGTTATTAATTCTGCTTGGGTGGAAAAGAAAACAAAGAAAGAGAAAGGAAAAGAGAGAGAGAAAGAGGGAGGGATGAGGGAAAATGTATTGACAGAGAAAGAAAGGGAAATGACTCTCCAAAAGAGAGGCCATTGTTGGGCCAAGTACATGCAGAATTATGAAGGGTTTGGCCAATATTGGGACCATTGGGAATGCTATAATAATTGGAGAATTATGCTTAGATTGAGCGTGGGATTAGGAATAAACATAAAAGTTGGAGAAAACAGGGAAAAGTTCTTAATTAATTAGGCTAAACTAGAGGTAATTAAATTAAATTGTTGTTATTTCATGTTGCTTTAGATTGTGAATAGAGCTGGCACTACCTTTTGTTCAAGAAAATAATAATAATTTGAAGGAATAATTGTGATATAGAATAGAAAAGATTTGGAAATCTCACTTTCCATTTTTTTTTTGTGTGTGTGTTTGGAATATGTAAGTGGAAGTCAGAGGGTGGCCCACATTACACACCTTTCAGATTTTTCAATTTGTATTTGTTATCGGAGAAATTACTCAGAAAAAAATATATATAGTATTTCGCATATGCTTTCTCACATGCTTTTGTGCTTTTTATTGAACGGTCATAGAAGAGCTTCCATTGGAAGTACGTGTAAGGAGGTGAGAAAACCCACACATATATTTTTATCTTCTGCAGATTTTTGGAGGCCACCAATGGTCCCCATTTTCGTACCTTTTAAATTTTTGCCTTATAAATCTTTAATAAGGTTCTCTACAAGAAATTCAGTCTAGAATACATAAAGAAATTAAACTTACGTTTTGTTAGAAATTATAATAAGATTATTCATAAATCTTCATTTAACTTCTCAATTTTTTTAAAATTAAAATAGTCATTCACATGATATTTGATGAGTTTAAATTTTAAAGAGTTTTTGTGTGAAAAAATGTGTTGAAAATTATTTATAATTTTTTATTTAATAACTTAAAATTTTGAGTTTGAGATGGTTAATGGTTAAATGACTTCCTATTCGTGAAGTTTAAAGTTTTAGTGGTAATACAACTTTTTATTGTTGAAAAATTAAAGAAAATATTACTATTATTCATTTTCTAATGTATTAAAAAAATTTCAGAACAACATAAATAATAATAACAATAACATGCTAATGAGGATTACTTCAGTTTGTAAAGATTGAAGTACTTTTGATTTAAGTTTAATTTTTGTCAATAATCTATAAATATCACTGTAAGTTTTTGTTAAGATTTGTAATATGATTAAAAATTAAAATAATGGAATAACCTTCCTTTTCTAAAATTTCTTCTAAAAAAATAATAGCAACATCATTAAAGTTAGAACCTTGACAAGAGCATAATATAATTAAAAAAAATGAAAATCACATAATCTTTGAATTTAAATTAGTATATCTTCAAAATTCTAGCTACTATACCAGTTATGACTTTTGCAGTCAATTGGCCAGATTTTTTCTACTGGGCCAGGGTACATATTGGCATCCTCAGAAAAAGGGTACTTTACCTAATCTCACTTTTCTAACTTCTCTAGCAATATCAGAACATAAATTAATGCAAAGATAGACCATCTTATTAAGCATTAGTCATTGTTTTGTAAATAAAGCTAGCCCGTAATTGGACAAGGCTTAATCACTTTATACAAAATTTGTCATCACTGAGAAATTGTCATATTTGATTAAAAAGTTTCAATCATCAAAGAAACCTGGTTTGTATGGCAATTGCGGTTCTCACATAGTAAAGCATAAAAATTCTAAAAAATAAGTAGTGTTTTTGTTTAACGCGTACAAAAAATCTAATATTAAACATAATACGATTTTTTAAATTATATATAAACATTTAAAATTTTATCATATTTATGTTAGTATGTATACTTCATAAATAAGAATTAAATTTGAAACCCTTTACTCTCACCCAACTCAATTTTGCCAACCGAGCCAATCATTGGTGACATTTTAGAGGTGGATGAGTTATTCAAACTCTAAGGCACGGCTTATCACAGCTGGTGGCTATCGACAAAGCAGGAATTAAATCCAAAACTCTTTGCTTTGATGCAACTCACCCTGCTAATTGAGCCATCCTTTTGTCGACACCTTTTTGTAGACATTGTTTATATATTGTGGATGCGGAATGCATTCGGCACAAAGGTATAATTTGAAAGAGGTTAGAAGAAAATAGTAGACATGGAAAGGGACCAGCAAAATCTGTTCTCCTTTTTCTTACCGTCTTTACGGTCCCCCAATAGCAGCATTGGGGCGGGGGAGGGGGGGGGGGGGTGGGGAAGTAATATCTTAAGGTATTATAGTTTTTCTTACAGTTTGATGAGCATCTTCTTTATCCATGACCATAATTTCTTTCAAAGAACTAAAAACAATTATGGGTCTATCTTAGATTATTTTGATACTGTTTTTCCTTTTTTAATTAGGTGATAAGAAAACTCGTTTAGCTGTTTTTAATAATTTAATCTGTCGCCTAATGTTAAAACATTTAGAATCTCTAGATTGTTTATGCCTATAGAATAGTCTTAAGTTTCCATAATTTCTATCCCTTATCTTCACTTTTTATGCCACCCATTACCATTCTGCAAACAAATTTTGGCCTAACTTTCACTATACACAGGTAACTCAGTTAGCTGAAGGGACTCAGATTAAGACTTTGTATTCTTTATACGCAAGATTCAAATCCCTCCTTTGATTGATCACTTTGCTTGGTGATTAATCCTTTCCAAAAAGAATTCAACCAGTTGAGTAGCTTTTTTCTTTTAGAAAAGATAATATTTAGAGATAATTTTTTTGGGTGTTCTTAGATATACCAGACATATCACTATTCACTACCTTATGATTACTACCATTTGGTTTACGAAGAAAAAAAATGAAAGCTAATCACTATATGCTAGAAGCTGAGACCATAGTTTAACTTTTTCTGCAGATTCCATTCCAAGTTATTCTGAGCATGTCATGTGTATGTCAGCTACTCTTCATCATTTTTGAAAAGGACCAAGTCATTGGAATCCGAAAGAAAAAAGAAAGAACTTGCTACTGAAATCCACATGGGCGTGGCTTGGTGAAGAAACGATGGAATAAGATGCTGCAAAGCCAGAAATAGAAACTCATCGACGCAGGTTAATGATAAGAAGGGGAAAAATGAGGCATAAATGGACAAAAATACGCAATAGCTCTGTGATCATCACATGACAGTGAGTTTCTTTCACAGCAAAGAGAAAGGAAAACCAGTGAGTATCAGAATATTTCTTGACAGCTACCTGCTTATGTCCCTTGGAGAGTCTTTTCAAAAGCATATCACAGAGAAAAATATTATAAACAATAAAAAGAAAAAGTTAAGAAAATCATGGCTAAATTTGTAGCATTGGAGGTCTTTGATAACCCCATCAAGAAAGTTGAAGTTTCCTAGCGTTGAAATAGATTATGGTGATGACTACTAGGCTCTTTCCTGTTCATTCATGGAGGATTCTCTGAGAAGGACTTGCAGAGCACTGCCTTTAAGAGCCCAGGAGGAAGCCCATAAAATGAAGCTGCTAAGTCGAAATGGAGAATAAGTATCATATGGCTAGCCCACACTATGAAAAGAGATAAATAAATTTTTAATATTTTATTATAAGATATGTTTTTCATTGATCCTGGATTAAAAGTAATTACTTTGTTGATCTTTCATGCAAAAATTTAAGAAAATCCCAAAACAAGTATGTAATCAAATAATTAATTTTTTCTTATATGTAAAAAAACATATTGAGCGTCAATTTATACTAAATTGATGGACTACCAAATAATATTAAATTTTTGTAAAATTTTGTGAGTGTGGCATTTATGATTAAAAATTTTAATTTAATAGTAGATTTTGTAAGAAACTCATCCAATAATTATTTAATGGTATAAGAATAATTTTAAATGATAACAGTGTGAATTAATCCTTTTTATATAAAAAGTATATCAATTGAAAAGAATCACTAATCACTCTTATATCAAAATTAACATATACGAATAAAAAAATATTAATACAATCTCACTTCTCTTGGTTTTTTGCATTAGTTTTATATTAATCTTGATTGACCTCAATATTAAAGATTGAGGATGTTGTCGTGTGAGCTACAAGTAATATTGTCAAAATGTGCTGTTTAACCTATCCATTTCATGGACTAGGACATTCAAAATTAAGCCCATTTAAAAAGAGCTTAAATGGGCCAATGCGAGCAGGTGCAAGTCAATTTGTTAACAAAAAAAAAATTTAAAAAGAGAAAAAAAAGAGAGAGACTAAATAAGCTATAAGAAAGTCGTCCATTTAACTCAAAAAAGTTTTCATTAATATTTTTAGTCAAAAATGTATCTTTTAAAAAAAATTAAAATAGACTATAAATAAGCGAATTTCTTTCATTTGTCAACTATCAGTGTCTAATATATTATTCATTCTGAATGAATATAATAATTTAATTAATTTATAATGACCAATTAATTTAAATTAAGTCATTTGATAGTACTAATTATAAGCATATTGAAGCGGACGTGCTGGCGCGCGCGCGCACACACACATATATATATATATATATTTAAAAGAATGATTCAATTTTGAGTAGGCTGATGGTATCTGCAATGTATATCTGCTTGCTTATTGACATTAAAATTCATCAAAGGGGAATACAATAGAAGGGAGCAAGTATTTTCTCAACCTAAAGAAAAAACAAGAACAAGCAAACTTTCTTCATTAACAAATAGAAACCATCACTGCACTGTATAACACACATAGAAAACATTTTTTTTCTAAAGAAATTATTACCTGCAAGCACAGAAAAATACAACTTAATGCATTCTAGGTCTAAAAAAATGGGTAGCAACTTTCAAGCAATATCTTGTATCTTTCTTGATAAATGGTATGTTCAAGTTGTCTTGACATTATGCAGCTCCCTTGAGCTTCTTTGTGATGGTGGCGATATACTTCCCCTGGTGGAATGCTTGCTCCAACTCAAGCTCAGATGGCTGTCTTGAGCCATCACCAGCATAAGTTCCTGCACCATAAGGACTTCCACCTTTCACTTTCTCCATCTCGAACATGCCGGCACCAAATGTATATCCAATTGGAACAAATATCATCCCATGATGAACCAGCTGAGTAATAGCAGTCAGCCTGCAGATATAGTTTCAAAATTTCCTTTAGTATTGGATTTAAATTGGGATTTGATTAAAGAACTAAACAATCAGATAGAGGCTCTTACGCTGTAGTCTCTTGTCCGCCACCTTGGGAACCGGTGCTATAGAAGATTCCAGCAGGCTTGCCTGCAAGCTGTTGTGTTCTCCATAAACCTCCAGTGGCATCTAGAAAAGCTTTGAACTGAGCAGCCATCATACCAAATCTTGTTGGGAAGCCAAAAACAAAACCATCAGCCTCAGCAAGTTCAGTGGGTAAAATGACCGGTGCATCACTCTTTGGTGGTGCACTCATCTTACCAAGCACTTCATCTAGCAGTGTCTCGGGTACCTGTTCACAGGTTCAATAAAGTCAGCATGTTTGCTTCATTTTCCTACAAACCACCTCAAACTTAGCAAGAAAAAAAATTGGGAAGTAAAGTCCTATTCACAAAGAGTACAGATAACCGATATAGTAAAATTAACCACATGGGAGATTATTGGAAGGCTCTGGGCGCTACCTCATTAGAGCACCTAATATAGGTAGCTATGTAAGAACATTGAGGTCATGAAATTGGCAAGAAGTAATTAAGAGAATTATTTGAAAACTCATGGACCACTAGAAAACATGGCCACAATGAAGGAACTTAGCTTTCATAAAGCTTGCAACCAACATAGTTAAGGTCAGAAGGCAGGAACAATGGTATTGAGTTATAATCAAGTCAGGGTATCAATCTTAACTTCTATAGATAGCAGCAAATGCAGGTTTATAAAAGCCTTAGTTCTGGAATTTTATGCAGAAAAATGGCAATGCACAGAAAATATGAAACATGAATACTTGCCTGCCACAATTTGGCCTCAACACCTTCTACAGATGCAGCTCCTTTCCTTATTTCTTCTGCTAGTTTCTCAACATGCCCGTACATTGAATAGTACCTGTCAGAGCAATGTAAATATTAGCATTTTGTAAATAAAGCTTACAGAAGTATGCTCAACAGTTCACTTTAGTAATGAAATGAAAAGGAGAATCAAGCAGTAATCTTGGGGACAATATAAAAGGCAAAAGGAAAGAGGAAATGCAGATCAATAAAAACTGGAAATGTAACTTATAATACGCCTTGAACTCATGCAACCATACGGAAATGTAACTCTAAAAATTGTTACATGCAAGGCCCCTTAGAGCATAACAAATTCAGCAACAAAGGATAACGTCCTTGAGCAAAACTCGAGACTAAACTGAAAGGCAAGATCATAAGTTCATTTATCAGAGCCTAGAATAGTATCAGACAGAAGTGAAGTAATTATTAACTACTGATAGCAGTACTTGAAGTAGTTAACTTAGTATTTAGTCATACACGAAGACGTCAACCCAGAAAAATATTGCTGCTCTAAATGGGAAACAATAGTTTCAAGTTAATGCTTCTTGCACATAATTTCCATGTCAGAGATCATGTTAGATAAATTTGACAATTGGGAATCAACTATATCCGGTTCCACTGAGCTATTCTTCCAACATATATAATCGCAAAAAAATATATGAAAAAGAGTGAATGTATTATCAGGACAACAAGAAAAAAGAAAAAAAGCAATTACTATTTAATTGTTAACTGAGCCATAGTTGATATAATGAAATGTTGCAGACGAATTAGTTTAGCTTGTATAGTTTTACAATGAACTTTGACCTGATAATGCAAAACTCAGCTGACTAACTTTATCAGGATTGTTGGACAAATGACATTTAACAGGATTTATGGTAAGGTTTTCACACACAACAAATCTTACTTAGATAATAAGCAAGAGCAGTCATAAGTAAACATCCAATTATAATGACCAGTCTGCTTCAGAGATGAAACCAATGAACCAGGAACTAATTTACTTCAAAAAGTAATCCTACTTTCTGTCTTTAGAAGGCTGGTGGAAGTCAAGGAAATCACAAACAAAAGAAAGAAAGAAAACATGAAACATAGGGTTCGGCAAAGGATTTTGACATGGATTTATTTATTCATTTAAGAAGTGACTGATAAATTTAAGTAAAATCCATGAACTAATATGATGATATGGTTATAAGGATCAGCGTCAATGTTTCATACATTTTCCACTTCACATTCATAGACTTCAGTGAAGAGAAGGAAACCTAAGCAATGTAGAGTCACAGAAACATGCATCGAGTCAATAGGTGGAAATGAAGAAGAAAGCACCCGCAGAACTTTTTAGAAGTTGAAATATGCTTGTTTTCCTCTTTGATATTATTATAAGTAATTATGTTCTTTTAGATATTATTATGTATGTATGCATATAGAATACTGACAGAAAAAGGCATTAGTTCACAGTGACATGAGATAACTACTGTTTTAACATTGCCATTAGAGACTGTAGAGTCATACTGAACATTAGCAAAGGGAGATATATACCATTTTCTTCTTTAATGCGTTATTCTTTTTTCTCTTAATGGTTACTGTTGTCTACAAATGACAATGCCAAGTTTCTTTCCCACTTCAGATTTATAAAATTGAGACTTTCAATTTAATTACAACTTTGCAAATAGGATTTCATCTGAAGTGTCCATTGTTGTGCACTGCAAAGGAAGGATAGGCCCTTCATAAAAACAAGTCTTCTATTGGCTACTAACAAATCTAAAAAGAATACATGAAAACACTCAAAACTTTTCCCAATCAAGCAATTGGGATGGACGCTAACTTCAATGTTGAACTCATTGATATACTTGATCTAAGTGAAAAGGAAAAAAAAGATCAATGTTTTGAGCCATAATGTGTGTGAGTTGGGAAATGTACCAGTGCTGAGGGTGTTCAATGCAATAATTTTATGCAGAATGAATAAGATTGCATCTCTAGCTTACAGTCTAAAATTGCTGCCAAACTACACAAATGAAGATACTGCAATTATCTTAAGAAACCTAATTCAAATCGGAAAATTGAAGCTAAAGAAGAAATAGATGGTAGGTGTGTTTTTTCTAGAGGATGATTCTGATGACTACCAAAGAATGTAGAACAATTCAAAAAGAAAACGCAACAAGAGAACGACCTTACAAAAGAGACTCCAACTCATCAAATCCATTCTTCTGATCTATTGCCCAACAACCCCGATAAGTAACAGATACAGTGACTCACGCCTACAAACAAAGAAAAAAAAGGGCTTTCGACATTCACGGCTCCCAAGCTCTACCTCTCCCACAAAGTCAGAAGAAAGAAAGAAATGAAGCAGAAAAAGATATGCCTCCCCCACTGATCAAACAAACCAATATCTCAAAACAGAGTAGAAAGAAGAGAATGTGTCAGATCCAAGAAACCTTTACATTCGAAGCTCAAACCCAAGATATTTAAAGAAGTTCAAAAGATTTTAAATTTCAAAACCCACTGAAGAAGGGAAAAGAACCCAGTTAACAAAATTCCATAAAGAGCAACACAAGCACAAACAACAGAGCGTAAATCAGCGATTGACGTGGAAGAAGAGGAACTAGTTTAACAAAGTTGAAAAACAAATCCGTGATTACACTAAAGTAATAGTACACATACACAATATAAACTTTGACAGCCATTGATGAAGTCCTTCAAGGTCCGCGAGCCTTCTCTCTCCGATTTGTCTTCTCTGCTAAACGAAAGTATTGTGGACCAATGCCAAATGGATGAGGAGCGCAGGACATATTTATAGTTGCACATTGGATGGATTAAAGAAGCATAATATTTTAATTAATAGTACTAATTTCTGGCTTAACCATTATTCTATTTTAATTTTGGTTCGGATTAAAATGATTAATGATGATAGGATGGTGTCACGCTCCTCATCATCATCATGGCTGTCCCGAACTCCAGAAGTTGTCAATTTTGGAAACTTTTCAAAGAAAAAAAAAAGTTGTCAATTTTTAATTTTAAATAAAACGTAGTATTTCTTTTAAAAAAATTATTAATAATAAAAATTGAATTAATTTTTAAGCAAGAATCAATAATAAAATTGGATTATAAAAATTTTAACATGTTTTATTTTTATTAAAAAAATTGATTACAAAGACATAAAAAACTTAAATATTATAAAAAAAATACAAACATATTTATTTAATTTTAAATCATTTATAAACACACGCTCCAATTAAAAAAACAAATACAAACATTTTTTTTGTTAGTATTATTTAACAATATTAACATATAGAAATCGAGGTTTTAAGTGTAGGAAAAGTTTAGGATGGTAATTTTTTATATTTTAATTGAGTGGTGCTTACAAACTATTCAAAATTAAAAGTTAAACGACTGTGTTTTGTGTTTGCATTTTTCTTAATTTTATACTAATATTAATGCTACAACTTAAGGTTTTTTTTATATATTTTAAATAATTTAATCTAACCTTAAGACACATGCAATTTAATTAGTGAATGATTATCAATAAATATAAAAATAATATTAATAATATATCGCGTATTGAATAAAATTGTTTGACAACAGAATATAATAAAGTGGTTCAACTTTTACTGAAGACAAGAAATTCTTTTTATTTTTTTATTTTTTAAGCCAATAGACAAGAACGTGTTTGTTAGGTGAGAGGACAGCTAATGCCGCAGTCAATGATGGGATCTTGATGGCATTTGAATTTGGAAAAACATCGAGTGACGTGGGGTCGAGGTTGGGACTTTGGCACATCTGAACCGTTGATTTTGTTAAGGTGGATAATCGTAATGCTGCGATGATTTTGGGTTGGGGCCCTCAATGGGTGTGGATTGAGACGAAATTCACGAGATTGGGATCGGATTACGGCATTTGACTGTTCTATAATTTGGGATGACGTATTACACAATGCAATGATGATCAAAACTAATTAATAGCCCCCCTGAAATTGCGAATGTGCCCTTTTCTAATTATTTTTCTTCCGGCAAGAAAGTGGCGCCAATCATTTATATATTTTATTTTGAAAACTAAAATAATTTAAATTTATTTGAGTTCCTTTTTTTATTTTTCTTATTTTCTGCAGAATAATTAGAAATAAAAAAGATATAGAATTTAACTTTAAAAATGATATATTTTTATTAAAATTTGTGATATATTTTGACTTTAAAATGAAGAAAAATCCCTTCATTTTTAACTTTTTATAAGAAAAAAAAAAGACTTATGATTAATTATATTAATATCTTAAACACTTCTCTTTATACAAAAATTCCTTAAATTTGAAGTGTGAACTAAATACAAATATAAATTTTAAACATAAAAACTCTTATGCTATGCTAAGAATCACTTTATTCAAAATTTGAAAATATTAATTAAATGAAGACTCATAAATAGTTATATAAATATCTGTAACAGAAGTTATTTGATTCAAGAGCTGCATGCTTCAATGGCAAAGTCAAGTCCCTTTGGTTGGTCATTGATCAATAAAATGCAAATTATTTGTCTTCCCATTTTGACGGCACAAGCATTGCAAAATAGGTCCAAAGCCATCATAGTGCTTAGATTGAACTCAAGTTGAAAGGTCTAACACGTTATTGCTTTTTGATGGCTTCACCTAACGGCATCCGAATTTTCTGTTGTGCCCTTTGTATAACAGAACTAGGCGACTAGTCATACTAATTTGGAGGGCACTGCACCGCGTGCTGTGCCCCCTACATCGTAGAAGATTTCAATCCCACCTAACGACAAGTCATTTTTAATTTTTTACACAAAAATGAACCTGAAAAATGTACTTTTAATTTTTGTGTAGCATGGTCTTTGTTTTTGGCACAACTTACATTTTTTTAAATATAAGATTAATTTTTTTAAAATATTAAAACTATCTTTTTTTTATAAGTATTTTTTTATATATTTAGTTATTATTTCTAGTACGAGTTTGTAGGTTTTATTTCAACTATAGAGACCCAAGAGACGCGTGAGAGAAAAAGGAGCATACTTTCCTTCAGATTGAGATGAGAAGAAGTATGGGTTTAGGCTTTAGCTTAGATAATCAGAAACAGCTCCATGTCTTCATTATTATCATCCTTCATGATTCCTAGGAGAGTAGGTCCCTGAAAGGGGTCATAGCTCGTATAGTCATTTTAAAAAGAATGAAAACTGGCTTTTGGTTCACGAATTCATGAATCCCCCCTCTCTCTCTAGTCTCTACCCCCACCCAAAGTCATGTTCTAGGAATGATCATGAACCCCATTTCTTCACCTGCTTGTCTGGCCATAACTTTTTTGGTATGTGTTCATATGCCTTAAGGCCCATGAACCCTTGAGAGCTTGAGACCGCTTTTGTTTCCTTCAAAGATTCTTAACATAGTTTGCAACTCTTTCATTCAGAATTATAACTTTATTCCTTATATTTTGATAGAAGAAATTAAAAAGAAAAATTAAAAAATATGTTTTCTCTTCATTATAATTTCTCCATTTAATTCTATTGATCGATAAAATGTAAAATTTGATATACTAATTTTTAAATTAATGCTTAAGAGATGTATTATCTCAATTTTCTTTTACATTTGTTATTTTCTATTTGGCCAGAAGCACAAATTTAGTCCTTTAGTTTTTTTTTAGAGCTTATATGTTTGTCTTAAATTTTTTAAAGTTTATTTGATTTGCTTGTTTTCAGTTTTTATTTTTACTAAAAATTAAAAATAGACATAAAAATATGTTTGTTTATTATTTTTATTTTTAAGAAATGTTTCTTAATTTTTAATTCTATAATGCATTATAACAGTAAAATTTTTACAATTATTTCAAATTATATATACAATATTTTATTATTTATATAATTATAAAGTAATAAAAATAAAAATATAACTATATAACTAAAAAAATAATAAAAATAAAATACATGCCAAACATATTTTTAAAAATATAAAAATTAAAAAATAAAAATTAATTTTTAAAAATAAAAATAAAAATTATTTTCGCAAACTAAACGCGATCTAAAATTATTGATCTATGTACAAAAATGAACGTCTAAAAAATTTAAAATAAATTTTTAACATAAAGTAGTATAGGCTTAAGGCGCTAGTGTTTGTTACACATAATTATCATGTTTCATCAAATTAACTTATAATTTTTTTTTATTATTATTGATTCTTATTCATTTATAGCAGAGTTCCTAAATGAGGCCATTAAATTGAATTCACACAAAAATAATATGTAAATATTTTGAACATGAGAAAGCCATACGTTATATGTTTTTCTTTTCTTCTCAAAATTCAAATGGAGATAAAAGTTTACAAGAATTGAATAAGTCTCTAACATTAAGATAAGAGGATTGAAGACGAAGAAGAAACAGAAGTCCTTTCAAAAATGTTGGGCTAGTTGTAGCCAAGGAGGACTTCCCAGCCAATGTTAATTTCACACGTGAAGCTGTAATGGGAATGTGATGACTTTGACTTTGTCAACAGCCAAACGGCTTTTAGACTCTATGTAATGCTTTTCTAAATTGGTCTAAGCTGACTAAAGGGTGGCTTCTACATAACTTCTCATGGGGTTAGAGGGTCTCAATTAGCTAGCTAAAACATTCCTTTTTTTTTTTTACCTTAATTACATAGACATATTCTATGTACATTTTCAAGTATAAATTTCTTAAATATATGTTACTAATTCACAATTATTAATATTTTTAATTTGTGACACCGTCCGGACAATTTTAATTTATTTATTATTATTTAATAACTTTATGTTTAACATATTATTTTTAAAACTAATGAATTAATTGATTCAATGAAACTTGTTTAATATTTGTTATTAAGTTTCTAGTGTAACATATTTTTTTTTATAACTTAATATTACATTATTTATTTTTAGAAAAGTAACACTTATCTAATTTCATCTATTAATCTAATAATCATTTCAATATTCTTCTTAATTTATGAATCTATTATAAATAACACTCAAAATGACTTAAATACATTTTTTTAATTTTTTCTTTCTAACAATTTTTGGTAAATTATTTTTTATTCTAGTAATTTATTTTTAAATTTTATTTTAGTCATTTACCTAAAATATTTTTTAAAAAAATATTTTAATTTTAAAAAATCATCATTTATATCCTAAACCATAATTCAAATAAAAAAAATATCCTCAAATTTTAAATCTTAAATTTATAAAACCTCAATCCCTAAATTTTAAATGCCTAAATAGTAAAATTCTAATAGCAAATTCCAAATTTCAATCTCCAAACTCTAAATGTTAAATTCCAAAATTTCAAATTCAAATCTCTAAACATTGAACTCCAAATACCAAACTCTAAAATTTCAAATCTCAACACCCAATTAGGGGTGAACATAGGGTCGGATTGGGTCTGGTTGATCGAGTTATCAACCCGACCCGATGAAAATCGAATTGGAAAAAAATGACTCGAACTCGATCGAACATTTAAGATATCTAAAAATTTCGAGTTAATTTGAGTCGGGTTCGTTAGATTAAGTCAGTTTCGGTCGGATTATGTCGAGTTAATCGAGTTGGGTCTAAGAAATTTTTTTGAAAAAAATCACTCGATCCACCTGAATCCGATTTTTTGAAAAAATTTAACCCATTCCAACCCTCTCACCCGACCCAAACCGACCTAAAGTGCCTTTTTTTATCGGGTTAGGTTAGGTTGGATCGAGCTGTCGGGTTTTTGCTCACCCCTACACCCAATGCTCCAAATCTTAAATTTTAAACTTCAAACCTCAAACACCAAATCTCAAAATTCAATCTTCAAAATCTAAACCTCAAATCACAAAAACTAAAATTCTAAACTATAAATGCCAAAAACCAAGACCCAAACTCTAAAACTCAAACCCCACACTCTCAAACTCTCAATCTCAAATTCTAAACTCTAAAATCCCAAAATCTAAATTTCAAATCTCAAATTTTAAACCTTAAACATTTACTCTAAATTCTAATATGAAGACCTTAAAACTTCGAACCTCAAAGAACAAAAATTAAAACTCCAAATTCAAAACTTTAAACTTCAAACCTTAAACACAAAACTTCAAACTTCAAAAAAAAAATCCAAACTCTTAACTCTAAACTCTAAATTTGGAATCCTAAACCTCAATCTTAAATTTAAAATATTAAACCCCAACTCTAAACTCTAAACAATGGAATCTTAAATTTCAAACTTTAAATACCAAAAAATAAAATCCTAAATACCAAGTCTCAAATACAAAAATTTTAAACTTTAGATCTCAAATTACAAACTTCAAACTTTAAAAAATTAAACTCTAAACTCTAAATTCCAAATCCTTAAATCTTAAACCCTTAGTCTAAATCCCAAATTTCAAGATCCTAAAGTTTCAAACCTTAAATACTAAAAACTAAAACCTTGAATGCTAAACCCCAAAACTTCAAATCTCAAACCCAAAAGTTCAAACAATAAACTGTAAATTCTAAAACCTAGAACCTTAAACGTACTTCAAAATCCTGAAACCCAAAAACCCTAAATCTTAATCTGTAAATCGTAAATTGAAAGCTCCTAACACTAAAATTCCAAACTCTAAACCCTAAACTTTAAACGTCCAAATGTCAAACCTCATCTCTAAACCAAAACCTTAAAACTCAATTCTAAACTTCAAATATCAAGATTATAAAACTCAAAACCTTAAACTATAAACTAAATCTCAAAATTCAAATCGCAAAGTCCTAAATCCTAAACCTCAAACCATAAAAACTAAACACTAAAGCATTAACCCTAAACAATAAAATCATAAACACTAACATGTATAGAGTTTGAGATTTTAGAATTTGAGATTTGAGACTTTGATTTTTTAAATTTGAAGTTTAGGATTTGGAGTTTGGGGTTTATAGTTTCGTGTTTTGGGGTTTGAAATTTTAGGGTTTAGAATTTGAGTTTTCTAGGTTTTAGTGTTTAGGATTTGAATTTTGGCATTTTGACTTTTTTGGTTAGGGATTTCAAGTTTGGATGTTTGGAGTTTAGAGTTGAAGTTTAGGAATTTAGAATTTGGCGTTTAAAGTTTGGAGTTTTTTTTTTTAGGATTTCAGGGTCTTCACCTTTGGAGTTTAGAGTTAGAGTTTAAGGTTTCAAATTTGAAAGTTTGAAATTTAAGATTTGTAGTTTGTAGTTTGAAGGTTTGAGATTTAGGATTTGGAGTTTACAGTTTATGGTTTAGGTTTGAGATTTAGGATTTTAGAATTTGAGATTTTTGATTTTTTGGAATTTTGGCACTATGATTCTAGTTTTTTGTGTATGAGGTTTGGAGTTTTAGAATTTTTGATATTTGATGTTTAAAGTTGAGGTTTAGAGTTTGAGGTTGGGAATTTGAAAGTTTAGAGTTTATAGTTTGTGGTTTTAGTGTTTGATATTTATAATTTACAGTTTAGAGTTTAAGGTTAGGGTTTGGAGTTTTAGATTTAAGGTTTTGAATTTTTAAGGTTTGAAGTTTAGGCTTTGAAGATTAGATTTTGGGCCTTGAAATTTAAAGTTTGAAATTTTGAAATTTAGAATATTAAGTGTTGGAATTCAAGGTTTTAGCATTTGAGGATTTTAGATTTAGAGGTTAGCATTTGATGTTTAGAGTTTGGGTTATTGGGGTTTGGAGTTTGATTTTAAGGATTTTTTGGTTTTAGTATTTAGATTTGGAATTTCAGAATTTTGACATTTGAAGTTTGGGGTTTGAAGTTTTATAATTTAGATTTTAAAATTTACGTTCAGGGTTTTAGGATTTTGAATTTATAATTTTATGGTTTGAGATTTATGTTTTAGAATTAGAATTTTAAGATTTTAGACTTTTGATATTATGATTTAAGATTTTAAATTATATGATTTTAGACTTTTAAATTTAAAGTTTAACATTTAAAAGTACTTTTTTATTATTATTTAAATTATGGTTTAGGATGTAAATGGTAATTTTTTTAAAGTCAAGGGATTTTAGGAGAACTATTTTTAATTAAAGGATTAAAATGAAAATAAAAAATAAATTAGAAGGGCAAAGAGAAATTTAGTTAAAATAATTAGCAAGAAAGAATAAGGGAGAGGCTATTTATGTTATTTTGAGTTTTATTTTACAACAGATTCATAAATTTGGGAAAACATTATAATTGATAGTATAGATGATAATAGATAAATGTTATTTCACCTTTAATATTCTTTTGAAAAAAAATTTTACTTGTTATAATTTTATTAAAAAAATATAATAACAAATACTTGTATAATTGCACTTAATTTTTGTCGTTTTTTTCTTCCCTTCAAGCTTTTTCCATTGTCATATAGCCTGAAATTCAGTAGACTTGCTTGTCATTAGGGGTTGGCATTTTGCTCCGTGCCCTTTAAATTATTTAGGTCTAACTGATTTTAAGATATTATATTATATAATAATTTAAATGAATTATGTTTAGTGTGTCATATAAAATAAGACTCATAGTATAAATTACATTCAATAATATTGTATAAATTATCTATTGTATAAGCATTTATACTATCAAGTTAGTAGCGGTGGTGGTGCGACGACAACAATAGTACTACTATAGTGGTGGCAGCAATAAGTCTACAACAGTAGTGGTGGAATAGGCAGCAACACTTGTTACGGCAAAGTGGCAACAATATACAATTATAATGATAGTGGTGTGGAGGTGACAAGGCAATAGTAGTGATAAGGATATTATGTTAAATTTATAAATAAATATAAAATAATTGTTGCTATTAAAAATGTATACAAAATTCTTTATCCAAATATAAAGTAATAATTGTATAAAAAATTATAACAATATATAACTTTTTGTGTTTATCTAACTTTATATAAAGTTAGATTGTATTAATATATATTATTTTATCTAACCTTATACGTCACACTAAACTGGCCATTTGTAGTGTTGAATGTTTTTAGTATAATTATTTAAATATTATGTTGTTTGAATTTTATTAATTTTTATAGTCCTATTAAATATGACTAAACTAGGTTAGGATTTAAGTTGGATTAGGCTGGAGTTGAGTTTTAAAGTAAAAAACAAAGCCAAACTTAGATTTATATTTTGAGTTTTGAATCAGAGTGAACTTTAATAATAAGTGTTATTATCCGTAATCAAAAGTTCTTGTGTCATGATAGAATAATTACAAAAGATCAGATTTTTTCAGTGAAGTCTAGAATGTTATGGCTTGAAAACTCCAAAATTGTGAGTCCCTATTTCGCCTATGTAAAGTTAATTTGTCTAGAATCCAGGACCTCATGAACCCTAGTCACACAGGCATTAAAGCTATTTGTAGTTTTTGATAGCTTTGCATGCAGTTACGTCAGTACTGCATTAAGAGATCTTGACAAAATTAAGAGTTGATGATGATGTTTGAAAAGTTCACCAACACAGTGATTAAGGGTCATGAATAATATGTGTTAAGAACCAATTTATTCTAAATTCTTAAGCATTTCATTTGAGCAAAAATTGGACTTCTATGAAGAATGAAAATGACAAGAATCAAACTTTTCACCGTCTAGTCGAAAAGATTTTGATACATGTAACAAACCAATTCATCATAATGATTCTTCCAAAAAGGTGATATATAACCCCCAAAAATGTTGATAAAAATTTAAGCTCAATATTTTTATTTTTAGAACTTCAAAAATAGTTAATTAGGCTATGTAAACTAAAATGAAATTGATAATTAAGAAACTATTTGACGTATCGTCATTTTCATCTTGATATTTTGAATGTCAAGAGACATCTATAATACTCGTATTTGATACATTGATAAAATACATGTATTATCTAAGATACATAAATATCAAATAACTCTTAAAATAAAGTATAACCAACAGAGAGGAAATGAAGACAGAAATTTTTAACAAAATAACTTTGATATGATGGATAATAACAGGGGGAGAGTGAAAGTAAATGGACAAGAAAATTTATGACCTAGAAATGTAATAAATAAATGGAATACTATCAAAATTTATGTTGTCCTCGTAATTCAAAAAACTGCTTGCCAAATCTGAAAATTACAAGCACTTCTTCCGGTCATAGCTTTGCTGCTCTTCTTCATAGCTCCATGTGCTAATTCTTATGCCTCTGTTTTCAATTCATCGAGTTCATTTTCATCGTGCATCTAATAAGGTAATGGTTAATTCGTTGGTTGAGCTAATTTCCATTTGACTTGACATGGAATTGGTTTCAATGGAATCTTTCTTGGTAAAGAAACCAGGCTCTTTAGGCACGACCAATTCACTTTTACTCCCCAACATCAAAACCACAGACGGCATGGTAGGCCTATCCTCTGGGTATTGTTGGACACACAAAAGACCAACATGGATGCAACGCAACACTTCTGATAGAATGCAAGAGTCCACTATGTTTGAGTCAATTAGTTCTAAAGCCCTGCCTTCTTTCCACAGTGTCCAAGCCTGAACCATGATAAGAAAGTTGTTAATCAGAGGCATCCTTGGGTTGCAGGTGATCTTCAGGGGCATTGCCTTATATTAGCCTTATAGTACATTTAGTATTTTACTCTTAGAGTAGTTCTCAACGGAATCGGACCCTAGTTGATTAGAAGATGGTATCCCTCCTTACAAATCAAACTAACTCCCCTATGTATTCACATTTTTGTTTGAGATACCATAATAAAAAAAGTTTTAGTTGGATGTGTCTTCAGGCTTTATCCAAAACTAAATCCTCATTTTGGGTGATCTTATGGGCTTATTGTCCCTTGTCAGTATAATACATTTAGTATTTTACTCTTAAAATGTTATCAAACCCTGATTGATAAGAAGAGATACCATCCCTATTTACTAACTAGACCGAATCCCTTGGGTAGTTACAAATCTATTTTGAGACATCAAAATTGAAAGTTTACGTAATATGCTTACATGACTAATAAGGTTGAGGGAGTGATCTGCCAGAAAAAACCCTCTACTTCTCTTTCCACTTATAATCTCTAGTAGCAATATGCCAAAACTAAAAACATCAGATTTCACAGAAAAAAGTCCGTCGGCAGCATATTCTGGAGCCATGTACCCACTGCAACACCACCGTTAAAACAAAAGTTATTAAAGAAGATACATAAATGATTAGAAGAAGGAGTTTGTTAGCTTGGTGTTGATATTATACTCACTAAGTCCCAACAACTCTCTTCGTGTTTCCTTCAGTTTGGTCTCCTCCAAAGATTCTAGCTATGCCAAAATCTGATATTTTTGGGTTCAACTTATCATCGAGTAAAACATTGCTTGCCTTGAGATCTCTATGAATAATTCTTAATCTGGAATCTTGATGAAGATAGAGAAGTCCGCGAGAAATTCCACAAATAATGTGAAAGCGCTTAGACCAATCTAGTAGTTTTCCTTTGGTATCATCTGTCCCATACAAAGTAAATTACTTGTCTAATTTAAATTCTTCATTCTCAACAATTCAAGTATGATATTGAAATAGTCAAATTACTCTATCTTACTAAAGCTTTTGTGAAATGTTCATACCGAAAATGAGGCAGTCCAAGCTTTTGTTAGGCATGTATTCATACACCAGCATTTTGTTCCCACCCTGAATGCAACAACCAAGAAGCTTTACAAGATTTCGATGCTGAAGTTTCGCTATCAACTTTACTTCATTCTTAAACTCAGTCATTCCTTGTCCTGAGCTGCCTGAAAGCCTCTTGACAGCAATTTCTTGCCCATGTACTAATCTTCCCTGCATATTGACATATGCAAGTGCATTGAGGTATTCTTTATAGTATGAATAATTCTGCGAATGTTTTTATTTTAAAAACAAAAGAGTGAATTACCCTATATACTGGTCCAAAACCACCTTCCCCAATCTTGTTCTGCATTGAAAAGTTATTGGTAGCGATAGCTACTGTGGAAAGGTCAAGCAATGGAAGCTCCAGATCATCCACACTTCCTCCACTGTTTGGATCTTCTTCTATGGTTTCTGATTTCTCTGTCAAAATCAAAAAACAGAAGCCTTTTGTTTACTTCATTCATCCTATTTTTGTACAACATTGGTACATAGCTGTACATGCTGTGGGATTGGATGAAAATAATCACAATTCTGTAAAGAAAAGAAAAGAAAAAAGATGTGCACAAGTAATTTACCAGTTTTCTTCCTCTGAACTTGGTAGATATAATAAGAGAAACCAAGTAAAAGCATCCCTGAAATTGCAGCTAAGGTTGAGACAACTATTATTGTCAACTTCTTCTTGCTCCCATGTTCTCCCTCTTCATGGTTAAATATGATTTTAAAAAGAAGAAAAACTTAAAATCATAGATTGAATGAATAATTTTAAAATATTCAAAGATGAGAATGGACCTTGATCACAAGAAACCTAAAAAGCGTTAATATAATAAGGATATTGGACATGACACAAAAAAAAAAATAATGTTTAAGTATAATTTCAGACGTCGTGTCAAATACATCTCAAAATATAGTCTTTACCTATTTCTGAAGCAGTCATTCGAATATATAGATCCTGTCCATCAGCAGGAAATTGTCTGATATCAATTAGATCCCCAAACCACATAACACAACCACTACCTCCTCCTCTTATATCTGTACTTGTATAAGCCATACAAGAACAATCATTCCAGCACTTCTCTCTGCATCCCTCTATACTCATAGTCTCATCTATCCAAGTGTTATCAGTTTCTGGCACTTTCAAGCCACTCAATTTGATGAACCCATCTTTGCTTTTATTAGTGCAGTTCAGTGGTTCCTTCCGGACACATCCTTGTGTCCAGTCCATTGAGTTCCATGCTTGGGGTGACTTAGGCTTGAACCCTTCTAAACATTGACAAACCGGTGAATCATTGATAATGCAATTCCCATTGGGTCCACAGAGGTTATAGTTATCACAGTAATCTTTTGGCACTGACTTATAGACGATCCAATTTCGATCATCTTCCACCCATACATAGCGAACGGCCATAGAATTGGTTTGGTTCATTACCAATCTTGAGATCACAGAATTATTCACATAGTTGTAAGAGTAGTACGCCTCATTTTTGTTGGAGACAAAGTTGAAATCATAAACTGGGTTTGACTTTAAATCTGGTAGGCCACTAAAATATAGGCCATTCCATGGTCCGATTCTCATGTACTTTTGTGCAGTCTTCATCAGAAAAAACTCAGGATAATTATGGAGCAATAAATCCCAAGAGAGCCCACTTGGAGATGGATCATCTGGGCTCTTCCAAGCTGTTATTTGCCTGTTCAGACGAGTTCTTAGGTCCCATCCCAGCTTCATCCCAGGCAACAATGTATCAGACGGATAATCAAAGCTTTGCCACAAATAAATTCCTGTGTTTGTTTCCTTCTCATCTCTTACCACAAAATTTCCAGAATCCAAGAGCTCTGCCACTGGATTTTGTGCCAATTTTTTAGAATTTGGGTACCAAACAACTGTGTTATTCTGACTAAGGACAAGGTTGCCGCTGCTGTTGAATGATAATATGCCGGATGAGTCGTTGATTGGGTTGAGGCCGTTTGCAACCCAAACTACAGTTTCTGGGATGTTCTTGTACCAAATGCCCACGTAACGTTTGTGGGAATTCCCAGGCGAGAAGAAACCAAGTTCAAAGGTTCCGCCTTGGGAAACCAAGGTTGTGCTTGTGCCATCTCTCAAGGACTGGGTCTGTCGGACGGAATCAACTGCCGTGGACACTTTCACAGCAAAGACAAGTATACAAAAAACGATGCTCACAAAACAAAGAATGTCCATTGACAATTTAGCTTTTGTGATGGATCATAGAGATAATGTTTCTAATGCAGAAATAGGAACAAGAAATTACAATCACAATTTAAAATGAACCACCACAGGTTGGCTCCTGTGCTCACATTCTCTTGGAATAAAATTCCAAATACAGAGCCCGAAGGGTCTCTCTCCCTTATTAGAGTGATGGAGAATTTAATATAATTTGCGGTTGTCTTCGGACTTTTCAAAGTGGAAAATAAACACGAGTTTTGAATAATTACGCGCAGGTCACCGTCAGTCTCTAAAAGCATCATAATGAAGACACAGGGGACAGTTGGCAGTTTGGAAGCATCATATGAGTTTTGAGTAGTTGTCTAATTGCTTGTGTTTATCTAAAATTGAAGCTTTTTCTTTTTCTTTTTGTTTAGAAAACTAAAGTGACAAAAAAATTTATGAGTAAACTCATAATATTAGATAAAATGTGACCTATTAAGTTAAATTATGTAAATAAATTTAATATAAATAATTTTTTAAAATAAAAATGAAAAAAATATATCCTTGAAAGATTTAAACAATAATTTATTTATTAAACTTTTAAATTTAAATAATTTTGAGAGTTTTTGAACAATTATGATTAGAAATTTTAATCTTAACCTAAGCAATTTAAACGTGAGAGAATATGTTATTATAATAAAACTATTTATGTTTAATATCTTAAAAATTTGAGTTTAATCTGAACTTTATTAAACGGTGCCGTGTTATTCTGCAAGTTTGTTGGTTGACACCAAAGGCTTGACACATTGTGCGGAGAAAATATGTAGTAAGAGTATCGGGTGGCATTTTCATATGTTGCCCTTGCGGAGAAGTAATCAGATTTGTTGTCGTCGGCTAGTGGAAGGAAGGAGAGAGGAAATAGCAAGAAAGATAGGGAACTGGGAAACTAAATGCCGGTCAAATTAGGGGGCTTGTTTAATACAGAATTTAGAATTTTTTTTTTAAAAAAATATAGTTCTCTACTTCTTTCTTTCCTTTAAGTAAAGCCACAATAATGCTGCCATGACATGGCAAGAAAATAATAAAAGATGCAGCCTTGAAAAGGACATTATAGTAGAAAATGTAGAAAATTTGAGCATCATGGTAAATATACAAAATGATCTTCCAAAATATAAAGTTGTTGTAAATTGATCCTATCATTAACTCTTTTAAACTTTTTGTTCAAAAAAGCTAATATGTCCATATTCACATGTTAATAAATCCAAAAAAAAAATGTAGTATTTTAAAGATGTATAATACAAAAATCTCAATAGATTTATTCTATGATAATAGACTATTTATATTATATGCCTTTAAAATGTTATAATTTTCTTATATTATATGCCTTTATTTGGACAAAAACATGTGAGAAGCTAATGAAGGGACCAAATTGAAATGATTCTGTATTTTTTGAAATTAAGTCATTTAAAAAAATATTTTTAAAGATTAAACTTTTAGATAATATATTTTTTGGCTATCATTTTATATATTTATTCTCCTTTTTATGATTATTTTAGTGTCTATTTGGATAAAATAATTTAAGGACGAAAATAATTTTATAGGATATTTAAAATTTTCTAAATAAAATGTATTGTTTGGATATCTAATTGAAAACTTTTAGAATTTTTAAGTAATTTAATTATAAACTTTCTTGGTAAAATCTAGTGAATTTCAAATAATTCATTTTTAGGTGGAATTAAAATTTTTTTTTTTCTATTTTCTTTGTTAGTCGAACTCCAAATAAACTAAATTGAATCTTGTCAGCCTCAACTCCACACCAAATCTAAACCCCAATTGAGCCCTTGGACTTGAAACCACTGGCTTGGAGCTGGACCCCAAACCGAACTCTTGCATTCGAACTTGGATTCAACCCCAAACCTAAACTCAATCCCAGGCAAACTCTTGGACTCAAATCCTCGAATCCTGGCCTTCAAACACAATCTGAACCTATCTTGAAACTTCAATTCGGCTCTCAGCCTATACCTTGGCCCAAATTTTTAAAAATAATTTTTAAAAATAAAAAAATTAAAAAAAAATTTTAAAAATTAAAAAATTAAAAAATAAAAACAGAATTAAAGCCCAAATTTTTTCATAATACAAACAGTAGATTTTTTCAAAATTCTCCAATTCAATTCTTCATAGTAATCCAATAATCAGAAATGCTGCTAATAACGTAGTTCTAATGTGAAGGCTCAACCTCCAAAATTGACCCCTGAATAAGAATATAGAATTTCTCGGGAAGACTTGGGAGTCAATTATAAGCTTTATGTTGCCTTTCAGCTCATTAATAATCAACCGTGTGCACTGTTTATAATCTAGCTAGAATCACACTTTTTCCATTCATCATTAGCATAGAAAATAGACACCAAGCACAAATTCAAATTCTGAGATTTTCAACTCCATGCAATTCACGTTGTAAACTATGGCATTTGAAAGCTTTTGTTTGATCAGAGAGAGAATCTTGACAAGTTGGAACCTCACAAATGGCAATGTCACAATCTATCTTACCCATGCCATTATATGGTAAGTGTTAAATTTTATTTTATTTTTATACTATGAACCAAGTTGATACCATATAATATAAGGAGAGAACATTTCAAAAGACTAATTTATTGAATGGAAGAGTCTCATAACTTAAGTACTAATTTAAAGTTTGATATGAAACATATTATTGCATACCTGTTCGAAAGTCAATTTACAAAGGCCAATTCATTTTATTTATAGTGACTCATTGATAGCCCTTTTATATATATATATATATATATATATATATATATATATATATATATATATATATATATATATATATATATATATATATATATATATATATATAGTTCATATTATTGGTAGCTCTTTCATTGTTTCGCATTAGCTAGACTTATATAAAAGTATCAATTGATGTGGTTTAAATAATAAAAAAATTACATTTCAAAAGATTAACCTATTAAGTTAAAGAGTCTCATGACTTAAAGTATTATCTTAAAATTTGATAGCTGTCTAATGTAAGACATATTAACATTTTATCATTTCTAAAAGTTTATTATGCTCTTAAAATATTTCTTACTATTTTTTTAAAAATAGATATCATTTTTTATTTAACTAGATATTTTCAATTAAATCATCAAAAATTTTATCACCAAAATGTTTGAAATAAACTCAAATAATATATATATATATATGTATATATGATCAAATAATTAAAGCATTGTAGTGGGAAAAAATTATTCTTATTTGTCTAACAATGATATGATAAATTTGGCATGTTGTTTTTTTATTCAGGCATTGGTTTTTAGCATGTATATAAGTGTATGATTACAACATCAGCATGTGCTTTCAGTATTTTATGTATCCATACTTATTTGAAATAAAAAAAATTAAAATTTGACATATGTAAATTTTCAACTTTGTTAAATAATTTTACAAAATTTTAGTTGTATAACTTATTTGATAGCTTTTTATTCATATCAACACAAGTGAGTATTAAATAATATAATATGTTATACTTAGGTACATGAGGTTGAGCTCAAATAATACAATTTTAATCAACATATACAAAATATAATTACTCAACTCACATATTCTTGTTAGTTAAACAAACTAATTTATCTAATAAAAAAATATTTTAATTGATAGATTTAATTAACTTAACAATATTAAACTCATATCTAAAATTAAATATTCGAATTTAAATCTTAGTCACGCTCAAGAGAAATATTTTGACAACTATACATTTGACTATATCATCCTTTTTTTTTTTCAGTATTGTCATCTAAGATTTTAAATTTCAATTGTAAGTTAATACTCACTACAACAAAATTAAGTTTTAATGACAAAAATTTAGTGACGGTTAGAAAAAATCGTCACTAAAACATAAAATAACGATAGTTTTCAAATCCGTAATTATTTAACAATGATTTTTTTAAAAATTGTTCCTAAATAACATTTAACAACAATTTTTAAAAAATTGTCGCTATTTAAGGCTGATTTTTAAAAAACTGTCACTATTTAGTGACGATTTTTTAAACAACCGTCGTTAAGTATGGTTAATTTTTACTATTTTTTTTAAAATCGTCCACTTTTAGCAACCAATTTTAGAAAATCGTCGCTAAATAGAGACAATTTTGAAAAAATTGTCGCTAAAAATATTATTTCTGGCGCTTTTTTTTAAATGTCAGTTTTTAAATACGATTTTTAAAAAATCATCGTTGAATACTTCAGTCTTTATATATTCCTCGCACGTCTTCCCCCAATTTTTCTCCATCATCTTCTCTCAATTATTTTTCATTTAAAAAATGTTTCTCCTTTTAATCGTGCTATTGGAGATTTTGTGAAGATTTCTCCTCTCCTATTTTCTCTCTATTTTTTTTACGAAGAAGCAACAATATTGTTGCAAGTCTTTATGAATAATGTTTTTCCCTCATCTTCTCTCCATTTTTTGTACAACAAAACAACATTGATTCAAACTTTTGTGAACAATGCTTCTCCCTTATCTTCTCTCCATGTAAATATCTATTTTAATTCTAAATTTCAATTAATATTTTATCATTTAATTGTTTTTTTTGTGTGAATATTATTATTATTGTGGATACAGTTATAAGAATTTTTTAAAAATTAAATAAAAATAAAAATAAAAATAAAATAAACTGTCGACAGAGTTCTTTCAAAAAAATAAAGAATAAATAAAAGGATTTAGCGAGGATTTTCAAACCGTCACTAAAGCAAAAGATAATTTTAGCGATGATTTTGAACCGTCACAAAAATAAATTTAACGACCGTTCCAAAACCGTCGTTAAGTATGATTTAGCGATGGGTTACCCACTGTTCTGAAAATCGTCATTAAATTATCGATTCTACGACGATTTTTGTAATCGTCGTTAAAAATTTTAGCGATAGTTAAAATTATCGTTAAAACCACTAAAAATCCATCGTTAAAACTTATTTTTCTTGTAGTGACTTTTTATATTTTGGGCTTTCACGGAGTCTATTTGCAGTTACGGTCATTATGATAGCAATAAACCATTTTTATAAGTTCATACAAACATGAGAAGGGGGAAGATGTTTTATCAAATACAATATTTTTACTGATTATTAAGTGACATCGTCAAGCACAACATTCTAAAGCCTAAATAGGAAACACATACAGTTATAGCTAGCATAGTTCTTCTACAAATAAACAAACAAATAGCAGACAGAGGACGTCCTACGTTAATGTTTCCATGTTATGGACATATGACTGAATAAAAGATCTTATCGAGCTTCAAGGACTGTAATGCTTAATTTGTTGATTAAAGGTGTTTCATTCTCATGTAATGTAGGATTTCCATGATCATTTGCATGATTTTCAAGAAAGAAACTAGGTTCTCTGGGCTCAGGCAAGGCCATCTTGCTGTCAAGCATCAGAACCACAGATGACATGCTAGGCCTGTCAAGAGGAATTTTTGCAGACACAGGAGACTGATATGGATCATGCGCACGACATCTGATGACGAGCAAGAGCCCCTGAGGCATTCATCAATTAGCTCCATAGGTTGTCCTTCAGACCACAAGTTCCATGCCTAAATACATGTATGTATTAGTAATTGCTTGGGTTTAAGGAAATGAACAAATTACATCAAACTTACATGTCCAATGAGGTTAATGATGTAGCTTGAACCATAAAACCCTGTATTTTTTCTTTCCCGTTACTATCTCAAGCACCAAAATTCAAAAATTAAAAATATCAGATTTTATTGAAAAATGTCCATCAATATTATATTCTGGAGCTATATATCCACTGTCAATTAATATAACAAAATTGAAAACATTAATAATTAGTAAAAGGAACGTAAGTAAAGACAATATAAATTATCCTGACCAAGTTCCAACTACTCTATATGTATTTTCTTGTTAGTCCGAAGTATGAGATCTTAGGGTTCATTTCAATGTCAAGAAGGACATTGCTTGCTTTAAAGTCTCTATAAATAATTCTCAGTCTAGAGTCTTGATGAAGGTATAGAAGACCCCTAGCAATACCACAAATGATGTTGAAGCGCTTAGACCAGTCCAAGTGCTTTCCTCGTGCTTGATCTACAAAAATTATCAATTCAAATTAATGCAGATTGCATAGTCAAACTAATATAGAAGTAAAAGAATCCAATCTATATATTTGTCAGGCCACAAGCATGCAGACCAAAAATAAAGGAATCCAAGCCTTTGTTGGGCATGTATTCGTATATTAGCAATTTCTCTTCTTCCTTAATGCAACATCCAAGAAGCTTTACGAGATTGTGATGCTGTAGTTTGGCTATAAGGTTTACTTCATTTTTTTTTTTAATTCATTTAAACCTTGATGGGAACTCCTTGAAAGTCTCTTAACAGCAATTTCTAGTCCATCATTTAGTATGCCCTGAAATTCAGCAATTCCAAACAGATTTATAGTTTGTGAAAATGAATCAGATGTTTCCCTGTTTAGCTAGTTCTTACATTAACATATTACAAATATACCTTATACACAGAACCAAAACCACCCTGCCCAAGCTTGCTTCTGATCGATAATTTGTTAGTGGCACTAGCTATTGTTGAAAAGTCAACAATGGAAGCTCTAGATTATCCTCCTCTTCATTGGTGTAATCCTTGCCTGTTTTTTGTTTTTGTTTTTTTTTTTTTCAGAAATTAGTCAATTAGGAGAAAAAAATCTATCTTTTAAATTACAAGTTAATTTAGACTTATACATGATGATAAGTAAAAGAAACCCACTAGAAGTAAGATATCAATATCAGTATACTTAGCAAATCTTCTTTCCAACCATGTTCTTCCAGTGTTAAATGGAAATTCTTACTATGAATAATTCCGTCATACGCTTTGTGTACAGAGGATTCTAGTTTTTTGGTTTTTTGGAGTTTTGGCATTAGAATTCTATTTTTTGGTGTGAAGTTTGGAGTTTTAAAATTTTGATATTTGATGTTTAAAGTTGAGTTTTAGAGTTTGAGATTGAGAATTTGAAAATTTAGAATTTGTAGTTTAAGGTTTATATGTTTGATGTTTATAGTTTTCAGTTTAGAGTTTAAGGTTATGGTTTGAGATTTTGGATTTAAGGTTTTGAGATTTTAGAATTTGAGGTTTAGATTTTGAAGATTAGATTTTGAGCCTTGACGTTTGAGATTTAGAGTTTTGGAATTTAGAGTATTGAGTGTTAGGATTTGAAATTTTAGCGTTTGGAATTTTAGGATTTAAAGATTTAAGATTTTAGAGTTTAGCATTTAATGTTTAGAATTTGATTTTAGTATTTGGATTTGGGATTTTGGAATTTTGATATTTGAGATTTGGGGTTTAAAGTTTTATAATTTAAAATTTAAAATTTAGGTTCAAGGTTTTAAGATTTTGAGTTTAGGGTTTTATGGTTTAAAATTTATATTTTAGAATTAGGGTTTTAAAATTTTAAACTTTTGAAATTATGATTTAGGATTTTAAATTTTATGATTTTTGATTTTTAAATTTAGAATTTATAATTTTAGAGTTTAAAGTTTATGAGTATTTTTTTGTTATTTAAATTATGATTTAGGATGTAAATGATAATTTTTTAAAGTCAAGGGATTTTAGGAGAACTATTTTTAATTAAAGGATTAAAATGAAAATAAAAAATAAATTAGGAGAGCAAAGAGAAATTTAGTTAAAATAATTAGCAAGAAAGAATAAGGGAGAACCTATTTATGTTATTTTGAGTTTTATTTTACACAACAGATTCATAAATTCGGGAAAATATTATAACCGGTAGTATAGATGATAATAGATAAATGTTATTTCACCTTTATTCTTTTGAAAAAAAAAATTTCACTTGTTATAATTTTATTAAAGAATATAATAACAAACACTCGTATAATTGCACTTAATTTTTGTCATTTTTTTTCTTCCCTTCAAGTTTTTTCCATTGTCATATTGCCTGAAACTAGAAGACTTGCTTGTCATTAGGGGTTGGCATTTTGCTCCCTGCCCTTTAAATTATTTAAGTCTAATTGATTTTAAGATATTATATTACATAATATTTTAAATGAATTACATTTAGTGTGTCATATAAAATAAGACTCATAGTATAAGTCACAATTAATAATATTGTATAAATCATCTATTGTATAAGTATTTATACTATCAAGTTAGTAGCGGTGGTGGTGAGATGACAACAACAATAATACTACTATAGTGGTGGCAGTAATAAGTCTATAATAGTAGTGGTGGTATAGGCAGCAACACTTACTATGGCAAAGTGGCAACAATATACGATTATAATAATAGTGGTGTCGAGGTGGCAAGGTAATAGTGGTGATAAAGATATTATATTAAATGTATAAGTAAATATAAAATAATTGTTGCTATTAAAAATTCATACAAAATTCTTTATCCGAACTTATTCTTCCTCTTTTTGGTGTAGAATGTCATAAAGTAATAACTGTATAAAAAATTATAACAATATATAATTCTTTGTATTTATTTAACTTTGTATAAAATTAAATTGGCCACTCGTAGTGTTGAATGTTTTTAGTATAGTTATTTAAATATTATGTCGTTTGAATTTTATTAACTTCTATAATCCTATTAAATATGACTAAACTGAGTTAAAATTTAAGTTGGATTAGGCTGAAGTTGAGCTTTAAAGTAGAAAACAAAACCAGACTTAAATTCATATTTTAGTTTTGAATTAGAATAAAATCTAATAATAAGTGTTACTCGTAATCAAAAGTTTGTGTCATGATAGAACAATTACAAAGTTCAGATTTTCTCAGTGAAGTCTAGAATGTTATGGCTTGAAAACTCCAAAATTGTAAGTCCCTATTTCGCCTATGTAAAGTCAATTTGTCTAGAATCCAGGATCACATGAACCCTAGTCACACAGGCATTAAAGCTATTTGTAGTTTTTGATAGTTTTGCATGCAGTTACGTCAGTACTGCATTAAGAGACCTTGACAAAATTAAGAATTCATGATGATGTTTGAAAAGTTCACCAACACAGTGATTAAGGGTCATGAATAATATGTGTTAAGAACCAATTTGTTCGAAATTCTTAAGCATCTCATTTGAGCAAAAATTGGACTTTTATGAAGAATGAAATTGACAAGAATCAAACTTTTCACTGTTTAGTTGAAAAGATTTTGATACTTGTAACAAACCAATTCATCATAACGGTTCTTCAAAATAGGTGACCCCAAAAATGTTGATAAAATTTACGCTCAATATTGTTATTTTTAGAACTTCAAAAATAGTTAATTAGGCTATGTAAGTTAAAGTGAAATTGATAATTAAGAAACTATTTGATGTATCGTCATTTTCATCTTGATATTAGACATCTATAATACTCATATTTGATACATTGATAAAATACACGTATTATCTAAGATACATAAGTATCAAACAACTCTTAAGATAAAGTATAACCAACAGAGAGGAAATGAAGACAAATTTTTTTAACAAAATAACTTGATATGATGGATAATTACAGGGGGTGAGTGAAAGTAAATGGACAAGAAAATTTATGACCTAGAAATGTAATAAATAAATGGAATACTATCAAAATTTATGTTGTCCTCCTAATTCAAAAAACTGTTTGCCAAATCTGAAAATTACAAGCACTTCTTCCAGTCATAGCTTTGCTGCTCTTCTTCATAGCTTCATGTACTAATTCTCATGCCTTTGTTTTCATCGAGTTCATTTTCATCGTGCATCTAATAAAGTAATGGTTAATTCGTTGGTTGAGCTAATTTCCATTTGACTTGAGATGGAATTGGTTTCAGTGGAATCCTTCTTGGTAAAGAAACCAGGCTCCTTAGGCACAGCCAACTCACTTTTACTCCCCAACATCAGAACCACAGAGGGCATGGTAGGCCTATCCTCTGGGTATTGTTGGACACACAAAAGACCAACATGGATGCAACGCAACACTTCTGATAGAATGCAAGAGTCCACTATGTTTGAGTCAATTAGTTCTAAAGCCCTGCCTTCTTTCCACAGTGTCCAAGCCTGAACCATGATAAGAAAGTTGTTAGTCACAGGCATCCTCGGGTTACAGGTGATCTTCGGAGGCATTGCCTTATATTGGCCTTGCGGTACATTTAGTATTGTACTCTTAGAGTAGTTCTCAAAGGAATCGGACCCTAGTTGATTAGAAGATGGTATCCCTCCTTACCAATCAAACTAACTCCCCTAGGTATTCAAATTTTTGTTTGAGATAACATAATAAAAAAAAGCTGTTAGTTGGATGTGTCTTCAGGCTTTATCTAAAACTAAATCCTCATTGGGTGATCTTATGGGCTTATTGTCCCTTGTCAGTATAATACATTTAGTATTTTACTCTTAAAATGTTATCAAACCCTGATTGGTAAGAAGACATACCATCCGTATTTACTAACAAGACTAAATCCCTTGGGTAGTCACAAATATGTTTTGAGACATCAAAATTGAAAGTTTATGTAATATGCTTACATGACCAATAAGGTTGAGGGAGTGGTCTGCAAGAAAAAACCCTCTGCTTCTCTTCCCACTTATAATCTCTAGCAGCAATATGCCAAAACTAAAAGTATCAGATTTTACAGAGAAAAGCCCGTCAGCAGCATATTCTGGAGCCATGTACCCACTGCAACACCACCATTAAAACAAAAGTTATTATAGAAGATACATAAATGATTAGAAGGAGGAGCTTGTTAGCTTGGTGTTGATATACTCACTAAGTCCCAACAACTCTCTTCGTGTTTCCTTCAGTTTGGTCTCCTCCAAAGATTCTAGCTATGCCAAAATCTGATATTTTTGGGTTCAGCTTGTCATCGAGTAAAATATTGCTTGCTTTGAGATCTCTATGAATAATCCTTAATCTAGAATCTTGATGAAGATAGAGAAGTCCACGAGAAATTCCACAAATAATGTGAAAACGCTTAGGCCAATCTAGTACTTTTCCTTTGGTATCATCTGTCCCATACAAAGTAACTTATTTGTCTAATTTAAATTCTTCATTCTCAACAATTCAAGTATGATATTGAAATCGTCAAATTACTCTATCTTACTTAAGCTTTTGTGAAATGTTCATACCAAAAATGAGGCAGTCCAAGCTTTTGTTAGGCATGTATTCATACACCAGTATTTTGTTCCCACCCTGAATGCAACAACCAAGAAGCTTTACAAGATTCCGATGCTGAAGTTTTGCTATCAGCTTTACTTCATTCTTGAACTCAGTCATTCCTTGTCCCGAGCTTCCTGACAGCCTCTTGACAGCAATTTCTTGCCCATGTACTAATCTTCCCTACATATTGACATATGCAAGTGCATTGAGGTATTCTTTATAGTATGAATAATTCTGCGAATGTTTTTATTTTAAAAACAAGAGAGTGAATTACCCTATATACTGGTCCAAAACCACCTTCCCCAATCTTGTTCTGCATTGAAAAGTTATTGGTAGCGATAGTTATTGTGGAAAGGTCAAGCAATGGAAGCTCCAGATCATCCACACTTCCTCCCCTGTTTGGATCTTCTTCTATGTTTTCTGATTTCTCTGTCAAAAAAAAAAAAAAAACAGAAGCCTTTTGTTTACTTCATTCATCCTATTTTTGTACAACATTGGTACATAGCTGTACATGCTGTGGGATGGGATGAAAATAATCACAATTCTGTAAAGAAACGAAAAGAAGAAGAAGATGTGCACAAGTAATTTACCAGTTTTCTTCCCCTGAACTTGGTAGATATAATAAGAGAAACCAAGTAAAAGCATCCCTGAAATTGCAGCTAAGGTTGAGACAACTATTATTGTCAACTTCTTCTTGCTCCCATATTCTCCCTCTTCATGGTTCAATATGATTTTAAAAAGAAGAAGAAAAACTTAAAATCAAAGATTGAATGAATAATTTTAAAATATTCATAGATGAGAATGGACCTTGATCACAAGAAACCTAAAGAGCATTGATATAATAAGGATATCGAACATGACACAAAAATATATATAATATTTAAATATAATTTCAGACGTCATGTCAAATACATCTCAAAATATAGTCTTTACCTATCTCTGAAGCAGTCATTCGAATATATAGATGCTGTCCATCAGCAGGAAATTGTCTGATATCAATTAGATCCCCAAACCACATAACACAACCACTACCTCCTCCTCTTATATCTGTACATGTATAAGCCATGCAAGAACAATCATTCAAGCACTTCTCTCTGCATCCCTCCAGACTCATAGTCTCATCTATCCAAGTGTTCTCAGTTTCTGGCACTTTCAAGCCACTCAATTTGATGAACCCATCTTTGCTTTTATTAGTGCAGTTCAGAAGTTCCTTCCGGACACATCCTTGTGTCCAGTCCATTGAGTTCCATGCTTGTGGTGACTTAGGCTTGAACCCTTCTAAACATTGACAAACTGGTGAATCATTGATTATGCAATTCCCATTGGGTCCACAGAGGTTATAGTTATCACAGTAATCTTTTGGCAGTGTCGTATAGACCCTCCAATTTCGATCATCTTCCACCCATACATAGCGAACGGCCATAGAATTGGTTTGGTTCATTACCAATCTTGAGATCATAGAATTATTCACATAGCTGTAAGAGTAGTAGACCTCATTTTTGTTGGAGACAAATTTGAAATCATAAACTGGGTTTGGCTTTAAATCTGGTACGCCACTAAAATATAGGCCATTCCATGGTCCAATTCTCATGTACTTTTGTGCAGTCTTCATCAGAAAAAACTCAGGATAATTATGGAGCAATAAATCCCAAGAGAACCCACTTGGAGATGGATCATCTGGGCTCTTCCAAGCTGTTATTTGCCTGTTCAGACGAGTTCTTAGGTCCCATCCCAGCTTCATCCCAGGCAACAATGTATCAGATGGATAATTAAAGCTTTGCCACAAATAAATTCCTGGGTTTGTTTCCTTCTCATCTCTTACCACAAAATTTCCAGAATCCAAGAGCTCTGCCACTGGATTCTGTGCCAATTTTTGAGAATTTGGGTACCAAACAACTGTGTTATTCTGACTAAGGACAAGGTTGCCGCTGCTGTTGAATGATAATATGCCGGAGGAGTCGTTGATTGGGTTGAGGCCGTTTGCAACCCAAACTACAGTTTCTGGGATGTTCTTGTACCAAATGCCCATGTAACGTTTGTGGGAATTCCCAGGTGAGAAGAAACCAAGTTCAAAGGTTCCGCCTTGGGAAACCAAGGTTGTGCTTGTGCCATCTCTGAAGGACTGGGTCTGTCGGATGGAATCAACTGCCATGGAAACTTTCACAGCAAAGACAAGTATACAAACAAGGATGCTCACAAAACAAAGAATGTCCATGGACAATTTCAGCTATTGTGATGGATCATAGAGATAATGTTTCTAATGCAGAAACAGAAACAAGATGTTACAATCGCAATTTAAAATGAACCACCACAGGTAGACGCCTGTGCTCACATTCTCTTGGAATCAAATTCCAAATACAGAGCCCGAACGGTGTCTCTCCCTTATTAGAGTGATGAAGAATTTAATATAATTTGCGGTTGTTTTCGGACTTTCAAAGTGGAAAATACACATGAGTTTTGAATAATTACGCGCAGGTCACCGTCAGTCTCTAAAGTGGGCATCATATTCAAGACATAGAGGGCAGTCGGCAGTTGGAAGCATCATATGAGTTTTGAGTAGTTGTCTAATTCCTTGTGTTTATCTAAAATTGAAGCTTTTTTTTTCTTTTTGTTTAGAAAACTAAAGTGACAAAAAAATTTATGAGTAAACTCATAATATTAGATAAAATGTTATCTACTAAGTTAAGTTATGTAAATAAAGTTAATATAAATAACTTTTTAAAATAAAAATGAAAAAAATATATATCTTTCAAAGATTTAAACAATAATTTATTTATTAAACTTTTAAATTTAAATAATTTTGATATAATATCAGAGATTTTGAACAATTATGATTAGAAAGTTAGAAATTTGACTCTTAACCAGCAATTTAATCGTGAGAGAATGTGTTATTATAATAAAATTATTTATGTTTAATATCTTAAAATTTTGAGTTTAATCTGAACTTTATCATGCTGCAAGTTTGTTGTTTGATACCAAAGGCTTGATACATTGTGCGGAGAAATATACAGAAAGAATATCGGGTGGCATTTTCATATGTTGCCCTTGCGGAGAAGTAATCAGATTTGTGGTCGTCGGCTAATGGAAAGAAGGAGAGAAGAAATAGCAAGAAAGATAGGGAACTGGGAAACTAAATGACGGTCAAATTAGGGGGCTTGTTTTATACAGAATTTAGATTCTCTGCTTCTTTCTTTCCTTTACATGGCAAGAAAATAATAAAAGATGAAGCCGTGGAATAGACATTAACGTAGAAAATTTGAGCATCTTGGAGGTAAGATAGATAAATGATAGGAAGAATATTTTGTTTCCTGATATCTATCTCGGGTAGGTAAATATACAAAATGATCTTCCAAAATATATACTATTTGAAAATTATCATTTTGAATAAATTAATTTTTTTAAAAATACAAAGTTTTTGTAAATAGATTCTATCATTAACTCTTTCAAACTTTTTGTGCAAAAAAGCTAATATGTCCATGTTTACATCGTAATAAATAAAAAAAATAGTATTTTAAAGATGTATAATATAATTTTTTTAGTAGATTTATTATGTGATAATAGGCTCTCTTTTTTTATATACCTTTAAAATGTCATGATTTTCTTAAATTTATTATCACGAGCATAGACTATATTTCAAGTGATCTAATAATGTCCTACGTTAATTTTTTTTGGACAAAAAAATGCGAGAAGCTAATGAAGGGATCAAATTGTAATGATTCCGTATTTTTTGAAATTAAATCATTTAAAACAATATTTTTGAAGATTAAAGTTTTAGATAACATATTTTTTTGGGCTACCATTTTATATATTTACTCTTTTCTTTATGATTATTTTAATGTCTATTTGGATGAAGTAATTTAATAATTTTATAGGATATTTAAAATTTTCTAAATAAAATGTATTGTTTGGATATCTAATGGAAATTTTTTTAGAAGTTTCAAGTAATTTAATTATAAATTTTTTTTAGTTAAAGGTAGTGAATTTCAAATAATTCATTTTTAGGTGGAATTTTAAATATATTTTTTCTATTTTCTATTTTTTAGAAGTTTTAAGTAATTTAATTGTTTGGATATCTATTTGCTATTTATAGTGACTCATTGATAGTTCTTTATTATTATTATTATTATTATTATTATTATTATTATTATATCTTTAGTCATCTATTAATATTAAAGTAACTCCTAATAACATACTGCACCTTAATTCATATGGTAGGTAGCTATTTTTAAAGCTGATTCTTTCGCGTTAGCCAAATTTAAATAAAAGTATCAATTAATGTGGTTTAAGTCATAAAAAAACCACATTTCAAAAGATTAATCTATTAGACGAGAGAATCTTATGACTTAAGTACTATCTTAAAATTTGATAACTGTTCAATGTGAGACATATTAACATTTTATCATTTTTAAAAGTTTATTATGCTCTTAAATTTTTTCTTACTATTTTTTAAAAGTAGATATCATTTTTTTATTTAACTAGATACTTTCAATTAAATCATCAAAAAATTTATCACCAGTTATACTTCGGTACATGAGGTTGAGCTCAAATAATACAATTTTAATCAACATATACAAAATATAATTACTCAACTCACATATTCTTGTTAGTTAAACAAACCAATTTATCTAAAAAAAAAAAAATATTTTGATTGTTAGATTCAATTGGTTTAGCAATATTAGTTCTCTGAGCTTGTATCATTCTCCTCCCTTAGTACAAGATTTCCAGAATCTAAGAGCTGTAAAACTAGATTCTGAGCATTTCTCAATGGGCTTGTTGACCAAATAACATCATTGATCCCGCTGAGAAGAATGATGTTATTACCTGTGCTGTTTATCATCAATATGCCGGATGAGTCTTTAATTGGTGTCTTCCTGTTTGCAACCCGTACCACAGTTCTGAGTGGAATATTCTTGTACCACATGCCCTGATAACGGTCAGTAGCTTAATTACCTGGACAAAAGAAACCAAGTTCAAAGCTTCCATATCTGGAGATCAAGGTTTCTCCATCTCTGAGGGACTGCGAAGTGGTGAGAGTGTCAATGGCAGCAACTGTAGATTTGCAGCGAAAGAAGATTAAGGAAATACCGAAAAAGATAGAAGTAAGATCCATCCACCAATTGCAGTTCTCGACCACTTTGCTAATGATTCAAGTTGTATGGATAGAAAGTGAATGAAGAACTTTTGCCAAGGGACAGTTGAATGGAGTTTCTAAACACCACAGAGATCACAAGGTTGATCCTTGGAATGATGATGATGCTTCGTACAGTTAGTCCATACAGTTAGTCAGCATTGCCTTAGTCACCTTGTTAATCATAATGCCAAGAAAAATCCAAATAGACAAATAGCCATACCAGCTTGGTCCTAATGTGGAAATTTCTAACTTCCATTGTCTAGAAAAGTAGTCGGAACTACGAAGTTGCAGTGAGAAAGTATGTCGGCTGCCAAAGTGGTTTTTTATGTACAGGAAAATGCATTATATTCTTTTTGAAGTCAAGCTCGAGAGAAATTCTTACTCCTCATCTATGTGAAAAATTGATAAGTAATAAAATTAAATTTGAAAAAAAATCTGTCCAATGGCTGGTGATACAAAAATGTTACAAATAACAAAATAAAATTATTGTATACTTTGATTTTAACACAAAATTATGCATTCCATATGGGAATAGACAGAATTCAGGTAAGGTATGTAGATAACCTATAACTTCAGTTCATTCCCAACTTTGCTCGGCGAAGGCCAATTATGCATATTTCTTGGTCCACAGACAAACTCAGAAGCAACTTTTGGAAAGTCATCAGGTGGCTAATATAAACTAGGCCATAAATCATACGGCCTTGTTTGGATGGAAGTTATAGCATAGACGTACCCAAGCAATCATTAGTCAACTTTAGCACATAAAGTTCCGTGAAAGTTTTCATGTACTTTCCACCCAGGTGAACAGAAAACCTAGAAGCAGCACTGCAGCAGCACGTAGTGGTGTGCCATAAACTGAACAATAATGCATTACTGCAATTAGTTGCTAAAGCAATGGCTGTTTGCCTCGGTGATAGAATAACAGAGAATCACTAGCATCTGGCTTTTCCGATACTCGAGAAGTCTTCAAGGTTATTGCCTAACGCCCTTGTTAGTTTTGACAAGTAATCTTCAGCAAATCTACCCGATTAGGACTTGAACATTCATGCCAACTAGCTAGCAAGATATGAAAAAAGGACATATAAGCAGCCAAACACCAGAAAAAACTAAAAATCTTAAGAAGTGGGATTAAAATGTGGACTTCTATATACATACTGATATCCAGGTTCTATAGCCCTGTCCAAACAAATCTAGGCTTTTTCATTAGACAGATCTGCACATCAAAATATTAGTCAATCATGCAAAGAGATATAAGGATTAAGACTAAAAGCTTCTTTAATTATCTTTCACACAACAGTATGATTTAGATGGCATTTTTCGGTAAGCAAATCATGAGAAGCCTCCACAAGAAAAAAAAAAAAGGAATTATTTCCTCTATGATATCTTACTTATCCTGTAGCAGATTGTATCTTCTGCGTCAGATTTGAAATGATAAATTCCTAGAAATAATTAATTCACCATGATAATTTCAACTAATTCTAATGGAAAAATGTGAAAAATACATTTACAGATGCTGCAATTTGCTTGATTCATTATCATTTACAGATGTCAGCAAGTATGTTTGAAACAGATGGAAAAGAAAATCTCAAGTAAACCTTTTTTTTTTTCATAAGCCTTATAAATTAACTATAATCCAAACAACAAATTTTATGATAAAATAATTCAAATACCTTAAAAATTTACTTTTTCTCCCAAAATTACTTTATCCAAACGCATTCTAAATAAAAAATTTTGTTTAGGTGAAATTTTATTTTATTTTTCAATTTTTTTATTAGTCAAACTTAAAATTGACTAAATTGGACCCTAACTAAGCATCTAGACCCTGAACTTAGCCCTCGCCACCAATTTGGACCTAGACCCTAAACTAAGCTCTTGGATTCAAATTTAAACTTGTTCCTAATAAGACCTTGGATTGACTAGCACCTTGGCCTTGAATCACAACTTGAACTAAACTCGAATTTAGTCAGCCGTAAGAAATATTATAGGAGATACAAAAAAATTTATAATACATACAAAAGATTTTTGCATTTCAAATTTTTAGATTTTTCATTCAATTCTTCATAGTAATCCAATAATCAGAAATGCCGCCTCATAATGTAGCTCTAATGTGAAGGCCCAAAGTCTAAAATAGACCCGTGAATTTATCGGGAAGACTTGGGAGTCAATTATAAGATTTATGTTGCTTTTCGCCCAGTAGGAGTCAATTGTGTGTATTGTTTAGAATCTAGATCCGCTAGAAAGGAATTTAACATCCAAGAGGGTTTTCTCCAATTCCACATTTGCAAGGAAAATAGGCACTAAGCATAGTTTCAAATTCTGAAATTTTCAACTAATACAATTCCCGTTGTAAATTATGGCATTTGAAAGCTTTTGTTTGATCAAAGAGAGATCTTGACAAATTGAAACCTCACAAATCATATTATCACATTCTATCTTACCCATGCCATTATATGGTAAGTGTTAATTTTTTTTTTTATATTACGAACCAGGTTGATACAATTTAAACAATGAATAGAAAATATTTTAAAAAACTAACTTATTAGGTGAGAAAATTTTATAACTTAAGTACTATCTTAAAATTTGTGACAGTTGTCTAATAAGAAACATATTATTGCATACTCATTTGAAAGCTAGCATCTACGATAGCAATTTTAGTTGCACACTCAAAGGGGTTGTTATTATTATAGGTCGTCCTTTTTTAAGTCATCCATTTATCCTTAGTCAACTAGAGTATCAGTTGATACAATTTAAACTACGAGAAGAGCACATATTAAAAGATTAACCTATTGGATGAGAAAACCTCATCACTTAAGTAATATCTTAAGTTTAATGGTTGCCTTATGTAAGATATATCCCATGTATTTTTAGATTTCGTTCAAACTAAATTTCTTTTGTGAGACAATTTTTTGACATTCTCTCCAATATTAATATGATACATTTAAAATTTTACTTTCAATATACTCTCCAAAAATTGAAATATTTCCTTTAATAATGTATGGTCCACTACAAAAAAAAATTCCATAGCAACTTTTATCATCTAAACATTTTTAATAGTGACTTTTAATTGTCATATGTAACATCCTTAATTTTATTTTTTTTATTTATAGAAGTACATAAATATTTAATCAAAAAAATAAAATTTATTAAATAATTTTTAGATATTTAAGAAAATATAAGTTTTAGAAATTCTTCACCTTATGTGTATGTATAAAAAATGTTTCTAATATCAAAAAAATAGGTAAAGAGAGAAAATCTAATAAAAAAAAATTAAAAATAACATCTTAAAGAGGGCCAAAATTCTTAGGTAAGAAAATAAATTTTGGGAAGTAAATAAATGTTTTAAAATTTCAAGAAGATTGAATTAGAGTAATTTTTCCTAATTCAAGAGTTAGAGTTCTTAAACTTAATATCTCCACCCATACATTTGAGTCTTCACCTATAGACACTTCTTATAGAGTCCATGAGTTTTTGGTAAGTCAAATGGATAACTCAAACAAGAGATATAACATAGATTTGGACTAAAATATAGATGTTAGACCAATAGTCCAAAAACCATGAAAATGTGGTCAAGCCCTCTATAAGAGGTAAAAATTTCAGCCAATACAAAAAAAAAGGCAAGAATAAGCTCAAATCCAAGAGAGAAAAATAAGAAACATGTGATGAAATAATAGTGTAATAATAATCAATATTAGGTCACATGACATTAGAACAAAATATTTATATCCTACATTCATAATTTCAGCAAGCCATATAATGAAATAGTAGTGCAATAATATATAAAATTAGAACAAAACATCTATATCCTACACTCATAATTTTAGCAAGCCATGCGATGAAATAGTAGGTAATAATACATAGCATTAAGATAAAATATCCGTATCCTACACAAATAATTTCAGTCAAGTAAAAGAGATTCAATGGATGAAAATTTGCCACTTAGAAAGACAAATCTATCATACATGAATGAGTCAGAAGGAAAAAGAAATGAATATATAATTAAGGGGACCTTGTCCCTTGTCTTGAGAATATTTTATCATAATTTTCAAATAACAAATCTTTTTTTTGCTGTGCATATCTTGACTAAAAGAAAGGAAGACAAGAACATGAGTTGTCTTTCCTCAAAAAGTAATTAAGTGCATCTTAATTGTGATAAGGTAAAACCATAATTATGAGAGGTGAACCACTTGATTATTTTTTTAAGCAAAAATCACTCTTATAACATTAGAATTTCGTATAAGTGAGGGAGAGAAAAAAACAAAAGCAAGGTAGAGTAAGGAAAGAAGAGAAAGAGAGGAGAAGAGAGAAAGAAAGAAAAAAGAAGAAAGAGAAGTTTAGAGGACTAAGTACTTAAGATAAGTTTACTTAACTTCCACTTGACTCCATCTTTTCTCTTTATCTTTGGAGTTCTAAATTCACTCTCCCTCTCTTATTCAAATTATTAGAAAAGTTAAAGAAATGGAAGAATCTTACCACTTTCTTCAAGAGAAAATAAAAAAAAAAATTCACTAAGTGAGTTAGGGAAACTTTTAGATAGGTTTAATAATATCTTTTTTTGAAGCAAAATTTTGAAATTTGAAATATTTATATGAGATTTTGATCCTAAAACTTTGATGAAATTTACAATATTTGTTACTTTGATGATTGGCCATGGATGTTGCTATATCATGTTATATGTTATGTATGTTTGAATACTTAGGTTGGTGTGGAGAGTTTTGCATAGATATGGTTATGGGTGACAAAATTTTAGGACTTTTGTGCTACTGTTATGTATATTTGAATATGGTAAAAAATTGATGGAATATGATTAGATTGATAAAATGAATATGGCCTTAAACACCTAAAAGAAGACCATGAGAAATTTCTATTGGGAACACCCTTAATAATACATGATTTGATTTATGTTTTCTTGAGAAATGGATGATGAAATATGTTAAATTAAGTGTAAGGAATCTAATTAAAATTTTGAAATGAGTAATTTTATGGTTAAATAGAAATTAGGAAGAAAATAGAAAATGATTTAATAAAAGGATGAGCTAAAATCTTAAGAAGGGTTTGGTTAGAAAATTAGATTTCAGAGTAACTAGAGAAGTTTCTATGTTTAAATTTCTAAAAAAATTTGCAGAGAATTAAAGGAAATAGTTAACATAAAAAATGTAGATATATGTATCACGGATTTTTAACCACTTGAATAACTCAATTTGGAGTCCATATGAGCGAGATATAGTCAGATTAGTAAGTAGTGGTAAAAAACTAGTTAACCAAGGAAGAATTTGTTAGTTAAGCTTCAGTTTTTAAATTTTTAGAAAACATTTGTAGGAAATTAAAAGAATTAGTTAACATGAAAAATGTCGATATATATATCTCACAAATTTTTAACCACTGAAATCACTCAATTTGAAATTCATATAAGGGAGATATGGTCATATTAGTATGTAGATGTCAGAACCTACCCGAAAAGAATTAACATTGAATTTTAATAAATAATAACACCAAAATTCCTTAAAATTTCACCAAAATGTTCAACATAATGGTTTTATAGGATTGTCTTAACTTTAAATAGATACCAAGATCACCTAAATCGGAGTTAAAATGAGGGAGTTATGCTTTGATTAGTGAGAGAGAGTCAGACTAAAGGAAAACCTGCATCAGGAAACAACACATAACACAAAGCATGACCGTGTTTCAAGACGCGGCCAAGCCGTGTTCAATGCGGATAAGGGCTTTTTGAAGCTTAAAACATGGTTGTGTTACAAAAAATGGCCAGGCTGTGTTACAGGACCCGTCCAGGCCAAGTTAAGAGTTAGTAAAACTTATTTTCAATATTTTTCTACTTTAAATTAACCTCATTAACTATAAATTAATAATAAAAACCAAATTGTAGAAGAATGCCTATAATCTTTGTGAGAACATGTGTTGAAAATAATATACGTACGAGGAATGTAACTAGATGTCACGACCCTAATTTTAGGGTACGTGAAATCCATATACCATACACATATATTTTCCATAAATGTACATAATGACATTTTTAATCATATAAATCAATACATATAAGTTCCCATACACATATACAATATACAGTTTACGTCTATAAACATCAGAGTAACAGTAGAAGCAAGGATCCTGCCTGTGACGTTCAGAGCAACTCTAGAGTACAAATATTTTACAAATATAAAACATTGAGAGCCTAGAAACAATGTAGGCTCACCACTGAAGTACGACCTCTAGTCGATCACGTGGCTGTTGGACCAAACTCTATGTCTTTATCTGAAAAATAGATCAACATCGTGTAGTGAGTTTTACAACTCAGTGAGCAGATAATACCTCCTCTGACCTCTTAGGTCAACATATGGATGTACTCATATAATAAAATTTATGTTATCAAAAATTACATTTCAGAAGTACATCCACATGGGATCCGCATTTTCAAATATTCTCTATTCAAAAATCATAATCAGGTCTTTCAAACCATAAGCGGTACTGTATACACAATGCTCATGTCAAGTTCAAAATCATATTCAATACTGTAAAATCATTAATCAAATTATGCTATGCATCAAAACATTTCTCATAAAATATTCGGAGGATCCCATATCAGAACCACCATACCAGAGTTTGACCCCTTCCGTACTTTGGTGATATAGGATTTGCCTAAACTCAGCATCCCGCTGAGGTTTGCCCTACTACCATTCAAGAGGACACGCGAAGGGACTCTGTATGGGTCTTTCCCGAGCACACAGCAAGGGAAGGAAAAATAACATCTCATATAACTGGCATCTCGCCCATATATAGGAGGCATTCCGCTCTCCTTCACATATAATCTCCCGTGTGTTGGCCCTCACACGAGGCTAGCACCACCTCCCCTGCTAGCTGAGGCAATCAAGGTGCGCACCAAGGCTAACATCACCTGCTGTTAGCAGACAGTGTTTCCAATAGGATTCCTCCACAGAAAATACCATATGCACATATGCCATATAATCCAGTATAAATTCTCAATATAATACAGACTTTCAGTCTCAAAATACTCATATGTCAAAACTTCCCATTCAGGGGAAACATGTATACATGCCCATATCCAAGGCAAACATATCACTGTAAAATCAATGTCACATGTATAACATACTTTCTTTGACATGTAATGCGAAATACATGTAAAAATCACATGTTCAATGTATTTCAAAATTCATCTGTTATAAATTACCCATTCAGGGTTTATCACATATATATGCCCTTTCTCTAGGCAATCATATATCTCTATAAATCAATGTCATGTGTATAAATATTCACTTTATCATTTAATGAGAAATACATGTGAAATCATATACACCATGAGTTCATAAATCCATTTTCAAAACTATACTCTTCTTGAACTGTATTTCAAAATGTAAGCATATCAAATCGTTTTAATGCATTTCAGAAACATATCACAATGTGTATATCTCATAAACATAATCATATACATATTCAAGTATCAAGAAGAGTATAGGCAAGTCATAGGAAGAATCATCTACTCACAAGTAAGGGCTCCAGATTGGACAGCCCAAAAATCCTCGTTTCTAGTCTGAATTTGACCAAATAAGCTTCAAAAACATGTCCGGAGGGTCCAAAAACCTTAAATGAGCTCGGTTACTGTTCACCGCACAAAAATCACTATTCACGCCGGGAATCACTATTCACCGCCACTATTCATCACCGAAAAATACTATTCACCGTCACAAAATTTTTTACCGAATCAACAAAACGAATTCATATCCTAATGTTTATCTAGTTTCTGAATCCATCTACGGAGTCAGATTTCTAATTAGAAGTCTCTAAGTAAGGTTTTTCAGAACTTACATTTTACCGAGATTTTCTACTTCAGATTTACGGCGATTCAACGGTTGATTTGAAAAACTGATCGGTCAAAACTGAAGTACTCTTCGTCCTGATATTTTCTACGGTTCTTATCTCTATTGTCAAAATTCTCTCTTTTATTCTAAATTTCTTTTAATTGGAATTTTTATTAAATTTTACGGTTATTACACTAGAGGTCAAGCATAAAGAAAATGAAAATAATGAAAATAATATTTAAGAAATAATAATAATCTTATAAATTAAAATAATAAATAATTAATGTATGCCTTAGTCATTGCCATTGTATGAACTCCTTACCATCTTAAGTATGTAATGGAAATATTTTATAAAGTGATATTTAAAAATAATTATGCTTATGGTATGATTCTATGTTACCAACGATTTTTAAAAATAATTATTCTTTGATGATAAATTATAGCATGTGAGCATGATGAACAAACTTGTTATTAAAATCATATTTTTGGCTATTAATGTGAAAAGAAAATAAAAGAGACGAGTACGATCATATAGCAGTTTGTGTGGTGCACCAGTAGGGGATGCCATATTCACAGCTATAATTATGCTAATAAGAAAAGAAAGAGAAAGTGTGCTATGTCGGACGGAGTGAGAAAAACTCCTACTGGAGAATAGAAAATACTCACCCTAACCAGAGTAATTTGATACGAGAATAAGTTGATAACCATCGTATGATATTTTGAAAATAATTATTTATGCCATACATGTCATTATTGCACGATTTTCATGTGCATAAATAAAGTGCATTCATGTGACCTAAGAAATTTGTTGTAATTTATACAAATGAACATGATATGATGAGTTATATTAATGATGATTATGATTTATTATTAAACCTACTAAGATTTAATTTTCACTATATTTTCATATCATGTTCAGAAAGCTGAATGTGCAGATTTTCTCTATGACTCTGACTTTTAACATACGTTGGATTATGTTACTCTATTTTAGACTGATCCAAATAATTAATAAGTTGTCTGTAGACGAGTTAACTAAGATCTTGGTGAAGATACAACTACCCACACCCATATCTTTGAAACTGATCAACATAGATGAATAAGATGTAGAGATATATGTGTTTGATTTTTATATAGACGTTTTTTTATTAATGATGTGTATGTAAACTCATAATTGTATCAGTGTTAATGGTAGACTTTAAATCTTAATTATACTTAGTTAATTTAATTGAATGTTATTATGAGTTAAATAGTTAAAAATAAAGAAATAATGACTTCATGAAATTTTACAAATATATATATGTAAAAAAAAAGTAGAGTTATTATACTATGAAATTATCGCCTACATTTCAATTACTGATAGTCAAGATAGTCAACACCAAATATTTATTTTCAATAATAACTTTAACAAGACGCCACTAAATCTACTTTAAATGACAATTTAATTAAATTACTATTAAATATCTATATTTAATGACGAATTTTGTGGCCACTTAAATAAGTTGTTATTATTCTCACATTTTATTGAAAATCAACTTTCAGTAATAATTTTTAGTCATCATTGAAAATCTAATGTATGATTTTTAATCTTTGTACTAATTTTTTTATTATTAAAATTTGTAAATATTACTACAAACATAATAATAAAAATAATAAAAACATAATGTATAAATTAATTATCTTGCTAAAATTATAATAAAAAAATAATTTTATTATTTAAATTTATATTTAACTATAATTAGTTTAATAACAAATATTTAATATAATGTAAGTAATTACATTAAAAGAAGAATAATTAGTTGCAAATGAAAATAAGTAATCAAAATTTCCCTAAACACTTCTAGTAAATTCAGTGATGAAACTGTTTTCCTAACACTAGATATCTTGGCAGAATGCTGCATTACGAATGGCAAAGGTGCATCTTCTAGCAATTGATCGAGTTCTGCCAAAAGAAAATATACATGTAAGCAAATTGTAGACTTGAGAATATTAAAAGTTCACTGACATGCTAGAGCAAAAGGCAAGCGTCAATAAAAACAATATTACAAAGCTTAAATCAAATTAGATCATGTTGACAATTAAAACCAAAAACAGGATACTACAGCAGCAAGTTTGACACGCCAACAAAACTCCATGTAGAGCAGATTAACGGGGAATCAGGTTTTCAATATCATGCAGACAACTATGAAGCTTTGTGTCTTAGGAGGAATGCAGTGTCTTGAAGTAAGCAGATGTTATACCCAAAAAAAAAAAAAAAGTAAGCAGATGTATGGATGTTTAATTTCGCCACTTCACATCACAATTGCAAGCCTGGAGATTAAGAAATGCATCTCTTACAGAGCTTTCCCAACTAGACCATATAATTTGCCATCAAAAGTCCCTGATTCCAGAGACAATGAAATTTCTTCTTCTTTTTTTTCCTTGTAATGCAAAAGGGTTAAAAATGCATCTCTCATAAAACTTGGCCAACTAAATCATATAATTTGCCACCATACCTTCTGTATTGCACTAAGATGGAAAGAAATGTGTTTCTGGACTATCTTCAAAATCACGAATCTCAAAGTGTGAAAAATAAAATTCCATTAGACACCTCCCACCAACTGATGAGTCAACAGTTGTACACTCTGCACTAGGTCCCACATGCATTCTTTCATTCAAAAATCTAGTTAAATAAGTTCCAGAATAAAAAATCTTAAACAATACCAAACAGAAAAACGTAAAAAAAAAAATGGACATGCGGCTTATGAAAAATATTGCTTGGAATCCTTTTTCTCATGCACTTATTAAAATATCCTCTGGTTTTACCAGTAATTCTTGAGTGTACCAGTAGCTACTTAGTGTCCCAGTAGAAAAAAAAGAGAGAATAATATTCAAAAAATTATCATAAAAAGGCATAGTTCTGTCATCAAAGTGACGCAAATATGCCCAAGGAATTTTTTAATAATAAACAACAAAATCAGTATGAGCAACCATTTTAGCTAGATTTTTACCAGGAATAAATAAACAACTAAGGAATAATGAGGGAATATTTGCATATTTGCTTTAGGGACTGCATAAGGGACTAAAACATTTATAGCAGGCAATAATACACGTTTTAAGATAAGAAAGACAAACTCAGCGCTATAACTTCATACCTTCATGGTTCGTGGTATTCTTTTGTTCAGCTATCACAGCATGTACACCAAACAAGTATAAAAACAAAACCAAAAATGATAAAATATATGAAGAAATACTTAAAAAGAAAAAAAGTAACAATTTGGATCAGACAAACTTCTGGAAGAAAAAAACTTTTACTATATATCAAAGGCACATGAAGTTCATATTTTAAAGGAAGTGAAACGGATATGGATCTTCTGTGGCGTCTTGGGCGCAGCAGAAGATGCTGCGCTTCCAAAATGTATCATTTTTGATGCGTTTTGACTCTTTTTTTTTAAATTTATTTTTAATTTATTTTAATAACAATAATTTTTTTTTATATTTTTAATTTAATCTTTTAAAATTTTAATTTATCAAATTAATCTTTTAAAGATTAATTTATTTTAAAATATATTTTCAGATTTATTATATTAATAAATATTTAACAAATTTTTTATTTTTTATAATGAAGAATTTGTATAATTTATTTAATTAAATTTTTATTTTTATTAGTTAAACAAATTTATTAAGCATCTATTAATAGAGTTGACATAAGAATAATTATATAAAAAAATTAACTTTTTTTAGTAATATGCCCAAAAAAGTTAAATTTTATAAAATTAAATTAAAAAAATTTGAATATCAAATTAACAATTGACTCTTTTACTTTTAAATTTTATAAGATTTTAATGATTTATTTAAATTGAAATAAACTCATTATTATTAAAATAAATTAAAGATAAGAAAAAAAATTCAAAATGCAATAAAAAATTATATTTAACATATTTTCATATATCTTATAAATTAAAATTTCTTGAGTAGTTAAATAAATTTGTTAAATTTTTATTTACAAAATTAACATAAAAATATTTTTAAAAAAGAAAATAATTTTTTAAATAATATGTTTAAAAAATTGAACTTTAAAAAAATTAAATTAAATATATATTTTTCAAATATCAAAATAAAAATCTCCTTTTTCACTTTTAAATTTTGAAAGATTTTGGTTATTTTATTAAATTAAAATAAATCAATTGTTATTAAAAATAAATTATTTGAAACATAAAAAAATTTAAAGTTTAATATTCTTTAAATTTTAATTTTTTTTATAACTTTTTTAAATATCAAAGTTATTTAACTAATTAAATTAAACTTTAAAATAAATTTAGAAAAAAAAGAGTTAAAACTCAGCACAAATGTTGCGTTTGAAAGCAAAGAATCCTCTGCTGCACTCAAGGCGCAGCAGAGGATCCATATCCAAGTGAACCACGTAAATAATTAATGGCATGTCTTGCGTTAAAACAAAAGCAAAGTAAGCATAGTTTATACGGCTGGAAGCACTAGTCTTCCTAATAATTTAATAAACTGAAGTTGCCTTGTATATCTATCATTGAATAAGAAGTTTGCAGCAGATGCCACATTTTCAAATGTTTTATCATTTTATTTAGTAATACTGTCAGTATAATATGAGCAGCTATTACTAATAGTAGTGGTCGTAGAGAAAATGGTATTGGACTAAGATAAACTTTAAAGACAAAAATTTTAAAAAATTTCCTGCTTTTTTTTTGTCAAATTATTTCCTACTTCAAAAATATTGAAAAGATGAAAAATAGAATATATAGAACATAACTTCAAAACAGTATAAATATACTCAACAGAATTGTAAATCAATTCTCACCGGGACAATTGCGAAAAGATCAAGAGAGGCTGGAAATCTATATGTAACAAGAGATTGGTTCAAATACTTGGTGTAATGCTCCTAATTCCCTACATCAGCAAACATGTACTCTCTGAAGACAACATATGCGTACAACAAGCGCGCACACAATGTGAGATGTTTTGAGAGAAACACAAGGATGAAATTGTAGGAACGCAAATGTTAAATGCAAGGTGTAAGTCAATCGAAGGGTAAAGCCAAAAAGGTGCACTCTTTCATATATAAACTTCCACAAGACTTGTCAAACACAAACGAATTTGATAAAAAAAAACCTGAGTGAAATGAAAGCCGAACTGAAGAAGCAGAAGAGGGAATAGTGAGAACAAAACCTTGAAGAAGTGTGATTCACACCTAAGAAGACAGCCATGTTAGAATATCTCAATAAATAAATCAGAGTAATCAAACATAGATTGAGTAAGCGTATCTGAAGAATCCATAGATCGAGAGAGAGGAAAAATCACAACCTACTTGACTCCTTTGGCTTCGAGAGAGAGTTTAGAGAGAGAGATGAATTTCATATGGATGTTTTATGGTGAGACCCAAAAACTAATTCTTATACACGATGTTTAAGAATCAATCAAATTAACCACTTAAAATTAATTAATTAATAAATATAATTAAATTGTATCATTCCCTCTTTGACTTAGTCAACTTTTTGATAGGAACAAAATTGATAGCCAAAAAGTTGTAGATTAGGCATCTACCCAACTTTTTTGTGCAGTCTACCTATCATAGTCCACACAAGATTATAACGACCTAATTTGTACTGAGCTTAATAATTAATTAAATGAAAATCCATAATAAAATATTCTAACAATTTTCTACTTGGATTGTATTTAATTAATTATTTAAAAAACATCATTAAGCTACTATCACAATTCAAGAAATGAAACTTCACAAAACCATTGGATTCTATGGAGAAGCAAGTGATATCTGATGAGTGAGTTTTATACTCATAAATTAAATATTTTCATCTTATCTTTTGCCATAATTAAGCATAAATCTCCCTTACTTGTCTTTAGTTTTGTGTCTTTCTTACAGATGGAGAGAAGAGTAGAAAATGGACTTAATTGGAGGAATCAGAGTTAAATTGTGGTTCTTTAGAAATGATGTCTATAAATCAAGCAGATAAAACAAATTCATTAAGGATGGCTGAGTAAGGAGCATTATCATATTGTCTCTTGAGACGCATCCTAATGGATATATGCACAAATTTATTCTTGATTTATGATCACATTTCCAAAAGAACTAAAACATAAAGATTCAAGGCAAAGCACCCAATGTTGAGAATATGTTTGCTGGTTGCAGTCCAGCCCAACCTTGCTGTAGTACTTGGGCCATATCTCTGAAAATACATATCCAATATGTATGAAATTTGGTAGGTGTGTAGCTGACATAATTGGGTACAACTTTCATGTTCAAGTGGTCAGAAAATACGGACATTAAAAGGGCCAAAAGTGGGCTAGAAGAGAATCTGACTACTGCTGCAGTCCAGCCCGACCTTGCTCTAGTATTTTGACCATAACTCCCACATTACGTATCCAATTTGTCCACAATTTGTCTTGACGGAAAGCTAATGAAATTTTCTACAACTTTCGTGTTGATGAAGTCAGAAAATTCGGCGGTTTTCAAGACGATATTCAAGTATCAATTTCGGTGCATATGATGGAATTCAAATTGTCAACTTTGTACAACTTCCTACCTAACAATTTTGACAATTACCACACCAACCACACTTAATTGTATCTATAAATAGAGGGCTTGAGGGGTGAGTTGGAGAGTTTTTTGGAGAGCTTGGGATAGAGCTTGGGAAAGCTTTGTTGGAATTCTACGAACTTGTAATGTTATTCTCTCTTTAGACATCTTGTATTTTTTTCATTTTCTTCCGTAATATTATCATGTTTCTTCATCTTTCATTTCACTTTCTTGCCTTGATTATGGAGAACTAATCTCCTAATGCTAAGGTGAAAGGGTGAAACTCTTGGTATGAGAATAATAATTTATCTAACTCTTAATCTTAATGTTTATCTTTGATATTGTATTTACCTTCCTATTTCTTTTCTCATAATTATTTCTTAATGGCTGGTTTTATCATACCGCCGATTTCTTGTTATGTTATTGGCTGGTTTTATTAGACCGCCTATCTCTTATTATTTTCATGGTTGGCTTTTCCACCTACTTTATTTTATTTTACTATTGGATGGCTTTGCCACCGATTCTATTTCATTTTATTTTTTTTATGTTAATTAATTTTCTACCTTTCATTTTTTGCATAAGTTAATCTTGTAAAATGTGAATTTTGATATATTGTAGACAATTTTTGGCACAATAAATGCTTGAATCAATCTTGATTTATTGTAGACAATATAATGATTGGCACAATTTATGCTTGAATCCATTTACAAGTTATCTTTTGCATCTTTGTATTTTTAATCTTGTAAAGTGTGAACCTTGATACATTGTAGACAATTTTTGACACAATAAATACTTGAATCACTCTTGATTTATTGTAGACAATATGGTGATTGGCACAATGTACGCTTGAATCCATTTTACAAGAATGTCTTAATTATTAGGAAGGAGGTAAATATAAGTCATGTATAAACAAATTTGAGCTTAAATTAACATTTCATCCGATTAGAACTTTATTCGTGTAAAGATTCTAATTGAGTACTAAAAGAGTTAAATTTATTTTTATTCGATATACCAAGAGTGGATCCCCTAACCTTAGCATGCTTCTTTACCTTGAATACATCTTCATTTAATTTCAGTATATTAGTTCTTTGCATATTTTATTCAATATTCCTCTCATAAAACAAGACATCGGGAACTAGGTTAGAAGTATTTATTTCGGATCTATATTAGAATTTTCTCTCAATTGGCAATCTCTGTAGGATCGACCTTGCATACCACTAAATCTATACTCCAATAGATTCGTGCACTTGCGAGTTTTAATTAAAACAACAACAAGTTTTTGGCGCCGTTGCCGGGGATTGCGACGGAAAAGCTATTTGGATCCAGGTAAGTACTTTTCTTCCACTAGTTATAGTTAGAACATTTGTTTATTCTGTGTATAGAAATTTTTCTTTAGAATTGTTTCCTGAAAATTGGTGTAGTAATTTGGGTGTATAAAATTGGTTGATTCTGTCAACAAGGCTAAAAGCGCCTAAGGAGTATGGGTTTTAAGAGAAACCATTGTGATTCCTCCATATTTTCCTGGGAGTCTACCGATTAAATACTACCCATTATTACTAACACTTTGAAAAAAAAAGAGTTTGTATAATTTTGTGATTTTTATTTTGTGGTATTTGCATTTTGTAGCCGTTGTGTAGTTAGATACTTTTTCATAATTAGGAAGCAATTTTTTTTAGTTTATGCTTGCTTGGAAACGTGATAAAGATAAGCGGTTGGTTAGGAAAAGTTTAGGGTTAACCATTGAGTGTACAATAGAGACATTAGATTCTGCTGGATCACCATTAAAAATGGAAGAACAAGTTGTGCATAATAAAACTCTTATGGAGTACTTCTCACCTGTCATAGCCAATACTCCATCTTGCATAGTTTTACCCCAAACTACTGCAACTCATTTTGAACTCAAACCGGCCATACTCCAACTTTTACCATCATTTTATGGTATGGAAAGAGAAGATCCCTACATGCACATTAAAGAGTTTCTTGAAATCTGCTCGACTTTTCGCTTCCAGAATTTTAATGATGAATCAATCAGGCTTAGAATGTTTCCATTTTCATTGAAAGATAAAGCTAAAGCCTGGTTGAACTCCCTTCCTACAGGAACTATAACTAGTTGGAACCAATTAGTAAATAAGTTTCTGGCAAAATTTTTCCCTATGTCTAAAACTGATGCCCTTAGGAGAGAAATTTCTGATTTTTGTCAAAAAGAGGGTGAACAATTTTTTGAATGTTGGGAAAGATTTAATGATCTTCTTCTGAAATGTCCTCATCATGGTTTTGAAACTTGGAGATTGGTGAAATATTTCTATGATGGTTTAACTTCATCAAACCGTCAAATGATCCAAAGCATGCATGGTGGGAGATTTTTACAATTGAATGAGGGGGAAGCTTGGGAATCCTTAGGATCTTTATCTGAAAATTCTCAGCATTGGAACTGCATGGATCCCAGGGATAAAAAGTCTCAAACACAAAAAAAGGGAGGACTTTATGAAGTGAGTGATGATACAGATGTGAGAATTGCCTTAGCTAGCCTAACTAGAAAGGTAGAAGCTTTAACTTTAAGCCACACTTTAAACCCTTCTACCAATACTAGGATAGAGGCATGTGCCTTATGTTCTAGTACAGCTCACATTGCACAATCTTGTCCATCTATACCAGCTTACCAAGAGGCATTCTCTGAGCAAGCTAATTCTCTTCAAACTTATGGAAAGTCATCAGATAGCCCATTTGCACCCACATATAATCCAAATTGGAGGAATCATCCAAATTTCTCATGGAGGCAAAATCAACCTGCAATGAATCAAAGTGGGCAACAATTTGCCCCTTCTAATTCATACCCTCAAGTTCCTCATCATGCTCCTCCTTTCGGGGTATCTCAACAAAGAAAACCTTCTTTGGAAGATACTCTACAGCAATTCATGCAATCAACCCAACAAGTTTTACAATCTCACACTCAGTCCATTTCAAAGATTGAAACACAATTGGGTCAATTAGCTAGTGCTGTAGGAGAGAGAGAAAAAGGAAAATTCCCCAGTCAACCTATTCCTAATCCTAAGGGTCAATATGAAGTAGGATCATCAACAAATCCTAAGGAAGAAGTAAAGTCTGTGACAACCCTTAGATCTGGAAAGGTCATTGATAATCATGTTCACATGCCAAAAAATGAGGAACAGAGTCAACATGAATCCCAAACTAATGACTCAAGTGAAAAGAAAAGTGAACAGATTTCTTATGCCCCCAAAGCTCCTTTCCCACAAAGACTTGCATCTGTTAAGAAAGGTACTCAGTATAGTGACATTTTAGAGGTGTTTAAGCAAGTAAGCATTAACATCCCTTTTTTGGACGCTATCAAACAAGTACCCGCTTACTCAAAATTTCTGAAAGATCTTTGTACGGTGAAAAGGAAAACTAATGTTCCAAAAAAGGCATTTTTGACTGAACAAGTGAGTTCTATAATTCAGCAAAAGACTCCTGTCAAGTACAAAGATCCAGGTTGTCCTACAATTTCTTGTATTATAGGTGACCATGTGATTAACAAAGCCTTACTTGATCTAGGAGCAAGTGTGAATCTACTGCCGTACTCTGTGTATGAGAAACTTGGGTTAGGAAAGCTGAAACCTACATCAGTGACCCTTCAGTTAGCTGATAGGTCCACCAAAATCCCTAGAGGTGTCATAGAAGATGTGCTCATTAAGGTTGATAAATTCTACTTTCCAGTAGATTTCATTGTTCTTGACACTGAACCTGTTGAGAATACAGAGACACAAATTCCAGTCATTTTGGGTAGACCATTTCTGGCAACATCCAATGCAATTATTAATTGTCGAAATGGAATTTTGAATTTATCTTTTGGAAATATGACTGTGGAATTAAATGTTTTTAATGTCTCTCATCAACCTGTGGACATGGATGATGTGCGTGAGGTCAGCATGATTGAGAGTATAATCTATGACTCATTTGTAAGTTCTTGTGATGATGACCCTTTGGAAAAATGTTTGGCCCACTTTAACATGGATTTGGATGAGGACTGTTTGATCAGTGAAGTAAATTCCTTGTTAGAGACCACTCCATTAATGGATACCAATAAATGGAAAGGTAAAACAGAGATACTTACACCTTCTGAGTCTATTTTATTGCCATCCATAGAGAAACCTCCCCAGGTAGAGTTAAAACCTTTACCAGATTCTCTGAAATATGTGTTTCTAGGACCTTCTGAAACCTTGCCTGTCATTGTAGCATCTGATTTAGATAAAGAACAGGAAGTTGAACTCATAAAAGTCCTCAGTGAACATAGTGAAGCCATAGGTTGGACAATAGCAGACATTAAAGGTATTAGTCCATCAATTTGCATGCACAGGATACATTTGGAGGATAATGCCAAAACCTCAAGAGATCCACAAAGACGTCTGAATCCAAACATGAAAGAAGTTGTGAGAGCCGAAGTGATTAAACTTCTTGATGTGGGTGTCATTTACCCAATTTCTGATAGTGCATGGGTTAGTCCTGTTCAGGTAGTTCCTAAGAAATCTGGCATTACTGTAGTCAAGAATGAGAATAATGAATTGATTCCCACTAGAGTACAAACTGGGTGGCGTGTTTGCATTGACTACCGTAAGTTGAATGCTGTTACAAGGAAAGACCATTTTCCACTTCCTTTTATAGATCAAATGCTAGAAAGGTTAGCTGGACATGCATATTACTGCTTTCTTGATGGATATTCTGGTTATAACCAAATTCCTATTGCACCTGAGGATCAAGAGAAAACTACATTCACTTGTCCTTTCGGAACCTTTGCCTATCGTCGAATGCCATTTGGATTGTGCAATGCACCTGCTACATTTCAGCGTTGCATGATAAGTATATTTTCTGACATGGTAGAGCGATTTCTGGAAGTATTCATGGATGATTTTTCTGTGCATGGGTCTAGTTTTGAGGAATGTCTACACCATTTAAGATTAGTCTTAATTAGGTGTAAAGAAAAGAACCTTGTTTTGAACTGGGAAAAATGCCATTTTATGGTTAAAAAGGGAATTGTTTTGGGGCATGTTGTGTCACATCAAGGTATTGAGGTAGATAGAGCCAAAATTGAACTGATTTCCAGTCTTCCACCTCCTCGGACAGTAAAAGAGGTACGTTCTTTTTTAGGCCATGCAGGGTTTTATCGCAGATTCATCAAAGATTTTAGCAAAATCTCTAGGCCTTTGTGTAATTTACTTACCAAAGATGCCTCTTTTATCTTTGATGAAGAGTGCTGTCAAGCTTTTGAAAAGCTCAAATTCTTACTCACCTCTGCACCTATCATTAGACCACCTGATTGGAATCTTCCCTTTGAAATCATGTGTGATGCTTCTGATTATGCAATTGGAGCTGTTTTGGGGCAGCGTCTTGATAAGTTTCCATATGTGATATACTATGCTAGTAAAACTCTTAATGATGCTCAATTGAATTATTCTACAACAGAAAAAGAGTTACTAGCTGTGGTATTTGCTTTAGACAAGTTTAGATCTTATTTATTAGGATCTAAGGTTGTAATTTTTACAGATCATGCTGCACTTAAGTATCTTCTTTCTAAGAAAGATGCTAAAGCCCGATTGATAAGATGGATACTGCTGTTACAAGAATTTGATTTAGAAATTCGGGATAAGAAAGGATCTGAAAATGTTGTGGCTGATCACTTGTCTAGGCTGATAGTTGAATCGGGTGAAAACAACTTGCCTATCAAAGACTCATTTCCAGATGAGCAACTCATGTCCGTTTCTCAGCTACCTTGGTTTGCTGACATTGCTAATTACCTTGTCACAGGTCAAATACCTACACATTGGAGTAAGCAAGATCGGATAAAATTTTTAGCTGAAGTAAAAAAATTCTTTTGGGAAGATCCATACTTGTTTAAGTATTGTCCTGATCAAATCATTAGGAGATGTGTTCCGGAGAGTGAGCAATCTAGTGTTATTCATTTTTGTCATGATCATGCTTGTGGAGGTCATTTTAGTGCTAAAAAAACTGCTGCAAAGGTTTTGCAATGTGGCTTTTATTGGCCATCACTGTTCAAAGATTGCCATTTGTACTGTAGTTCTTGTGAGCGTTGCCAAAAATTGGGTAGTATCTCACGCAGGAACATGATGCCTCTAACTCCCATTCTTATTGTTGAGATATTTGATGTCTGGGGAGTTGATTTCATGGGTCCTTTTCCTAATTCTTTTGGCAATTTATACATCCTTGTTGCTGTGGATTATGTGTCAAAATGGGTCGAGGCTGTTGCATGTAAAACAAATGATCACAAGATTGTGGTGAAATTCTTGAAAGAAAACATTTTCTCAAGGTTTGGCACACCACGAGCAATCATTAGTGATGGGGGAAAACATTTTTGTAATAGGCATTTTGAGCATTTGATGAAGAAATATGGCATCACGCACAAAGTGGCAACCCCATACCACCCACAAACTAGTGGGCAAGTTGAGATTTCAAATAGGGAAATTAAAAACATTTTGGAAAAAACGATTAACCCAAATAGGAAAGATTGGTCTTTGAAACTTTCTGATGCTTTATGGGCTTATCGTACTGCTTTTAAAACCCCTATTGGAATGTCTCCTTACCGGCTTGTGTATGGTAAGGCCTGTCATTTACCTGTTGAAATAGAGCATAAAGCTTATTGGGCCATCAAACAGTTTAACTTTGCTCTTGACAAAGCAGGTTCTCACAGGAAGCTTCAACTCAATGAATTGGAAGAAATACGGAATGATGCATATGAAAGTGCAAAGTTGTATAAGGATCGAATGAAAGTTTTTCATGACAAACATATTTTAAGAAAATCATTTAATGTAGGTCAAAAGGTCCTTCTATATAACTCTCGTTTGCACTTATTTCCAGGGAAACTACGCTCTCGGTGGACAGGCCCATTCATTGTTCGTACTGTTTATCCACATGGTGCAGTAGAGATCGAAAATCCCAAGAACGGTGATGTGTTTAAAGTAAATGGTCAAAGATTGAAAGCATTTTTTGAATTACATAACCCAGAGATAGAGGAGACACATTTGCGTGATCCTATCTACCAGGATTGATTCGCCTCTGTTATTAAAGGTTGTCGTGCAAGCTATCTAGGTAAGATCTTTCTTTATTTAACTTGCATTAATTGGTTTTCTCATTGTAATCTTCTTTTGAATTTCTATTGTTTCCTTGCTCTTGTTGTTTTTTCCTCTCTTTCACAAAAAAAAAAAAAAAAAATATTGAGTTGATAATGGAGGACGTTCTCGCACAATTGAAAAATCATTTTCCTTCTCTTCCACCCAATGCATTGACAAAAATTTACAAAGCACGGGTTGAAAGATTGAGGTTAATGATGATAATGGGAATACCTGCTGATATTCGTTGGCTAATTGAAGCTAATGTACGGTTATCAGGTGAATCTGCAAATGATTTCATCTCTTACATGCCTGGTTTAGGAAAAAGTAGTTTTGCCAAAAAGCGCAGAGCTAAACGAATGGGTGTTTGTTACAAATGTGGACGTGAAACTTGTAACAAACGTTGCCGTTCTTTGGGTTGGGTGTCTGTAAATCGGGAAGACAAAATTAAGTTCATTAAGGATGGATTGAGTAAGGAGTCATTGGATGATGACTTTCATCCAACGTCTCTTGAGACACATCCTAGTGGATCTGTGCATATCGGTATTGTCGGTCTATGGCCCCATTTCAAAAAAGAACATAAACGGTATAGTCTTGGGAATCTGACGTTAAAAGACCCTGTTTGCCAATTTATAAGAAAATTGGATGGGAAGCATATCCTCGACCCATAGAGGGCGTTTAAGCCGTTACTGGACGTAAAACCAGAGGAAGATGTGAGCCACAATCACAACTACTGTACATATACATGCGTGCCGTCATTTTTGAATTTTTCACCTTTAATCTAGCTGACATTTTTCGGCCTACTCTTATAGCTATTGAAATTATGCCCCCGGCCTATGCACATAGCTATTACAAGTATGCCCTTATTTGAGTCTTATAAATGCGCACCTCATGATCTTCATCTTCATAATTAAAGTCAAGGTGAGTGCAGATATGGAAGGAATCGCAGTTCGTCACTTTCGTAATATTTGTGTCTTTTGTGGTTCTAGTCCTGGGAAAAATGGAGAATATGTAAAAGCAGCACACACTTTGGGTATGGTACTAGCCAAGAGAAAGATTCATTTAGTGTATGGTGGAGGTTGTCGAGGGTTAATGGGGAGTGTGTCTGGATCTGCATATCTAGGAGGATGCCAAGTTCTTGGTATTATTCCTACAGCTCTGGCTGCATCAAACATAGTAGGAAAAACAATTGGGGAAGAATGTAGGGTAGTCTCCATGCATGAACGAATTGCTAAAATGATGTGCAACGCTGACGCCTTCATTGCCTTACCTGGAGGTTTTGGTACTCTAGAGGAAATTTTTCAAATCGTCTCTTGGGCACAACTGAACATGCACCATAAACCCATAGGTTTGTTGAATGTTAACAATTTCTTTGATGGTTTGTTGTCTTTTCTTGATCATGCTGTAGAACAAAGGTTTATCTCGCACTCAGCACGTCGGATCCTCATCTCGGCCTCAAATGCTGACGAGCTGATTGATGCGTTACAAGCATTTGTTCATGTACCTGATCCAGTTATAGCTCAAATAGAGTGGACAACAGAACATCGCAGAAAGCGCAAACTGGACTTAAATCTTCATTTGTAATACATTTTATTTGCTTGAGTAAATTTGTATTTTCTGTTTAGTTTGTTGCAGGTTCATCTTTTCTTAGATCTCCTTCCAGGTAATATCTCTTTTAATCTTTATTGTTTATTTTGTGTTTCTTCATCTTTCAAAAAATAAAAATAAAAAATTTTTGAGTGATGTTTTGGGATTAGGCAAAGCTAGCACCAATGATGAAAATGGTTTAAAATGCTTGTAACCTTTGAAAAATTGATGAGTTCTGGGTGTTATGTGTGAACTTGAACTCTAATGTAACTTATGTTTTATTTGAGAATCCTAATATCTGGTGCACTTAATCTTTTACATTTGACTGATTGTTTATTCAGAAAAAATTTATGTGATTTAGATATGTTAATTGATCTCATAAGACTCTAGAACTTATTCGATTGTCACTTGAGGCGAAATCCTAGACTACTCTCCATTTGAGAAATGAATTAGGCATTTTTGGAATCGTTTGAGCCTTTCAAACCAACCTATACATGATGATATCCCTAGCAACCTATTTTGAGCTTATATCTATCCTTTCTTGAACACCTATATTTCTATTTAGCCTTTAAATAAAAATATGTTTAACTCTTACCTTTCACTCACAGGCATGATCATTTGAAAAGTTATGATTCAAGGGTGGACGGTAGAAGTTAAAAAAAAAAAAAAAAAAAAAAGAGAAAAGAAAGAAAAAAAAAAGAAGAAAAAAAAGAAGAAGAAAGAAAGTTAATACTCCCTAAATAAATAAGTTTGGGGGTGTTTATTTTCAAAAAAAAAAAAAAAAAAAATAGTATGAGCAAATAAATGTAAGGATGATGAAAAGGTTGGAGATAGAATTCACAGTATAATATCAAAAGTATTTGGGAGGCTTTAAATGATTATGTACGTCGAAGAGTGAGTTGAACTTTCATTCATATCATTTTATCCACCTTTAACCTGTGCCATACATTACAAGCCTAATGAAAGTCCTAATGATCTTAAATGTTATGATTAGTCTACATTAGTGGAGAGTGACATGAAAAATAAGCTTATGGAGTCTCAAATGCATATATCTAGAGATCTGTTTTAAATATTTGATTACATAAATTTATTTGAATGCAAAAAGTCCAATGTCATGAGACGACTACACACACACACTTGGGATTCAAGAGTAAACCATATGTTGTATTTGAATAAAAGTTCTACATAACCTTAGAATTCTGATATCTTTCTTGGTTGCACATTTTAGATCCTTGAGGAATGCTTAGTAAGTCAAAAACAATTCATCACTCACTCATCATTTGAATTTTGAAGTTTGTGTGTTTTGCTTGAGGACAAGCAAAAGATTAAGTCTGGGGGTATTTGATGAGTGAGTTTTATACTCATAAATTAAATATTTTCATCTTATCTTTTGCCATAATTAAGCATAAATCTCCCTTACTTGTCTTTAGTTTTGTGTCTTTCTTACAGATGGAGAGAAGAGTAGAAAATGGACTTAATTGGAGGAATCAGAGTTAAATTGTGGTTCTTTAGAAATGATGTCTATAAATCAAGCAGATAAAACAAATTCATTAAGGATGGCTGAGTAAGGAGCATTATCATATTGTCTCTTGAGACGCATCCTAATGGATATATGCACAAATTTATTCTTGATTTATGATCACATTTCCAAAAGAACTAAAACATAAAGATTCAAGGCAAAGCACCCAATGTTGAGAATATGTTTGCTGGTTGCAGTCCAGCCCAACCTTGCTGTAGTACTTGGGCCATATCTCTGAAAATACATATCCAATATGTATGAAATTTGGTAGGTGTGTAGCTGACATAATTGGGTACAACTTTCATGTTCAAGTGGTCAGAAAATACGGACATTAAAAGGGCCAAAAGTGGGCTAGAAGAGAATCTGACTACTGCTGCAGTCCAGCCCGACCTTGCTCTAGTATTTTGACCATAACTCCCACATTACGTATCCAATTTGTCCACAATTTGTCTTGACGGAAAGCTAATGAAATTTTCTACAACTTTCGTGTTGATGAAGTCAGAAAATTCGGCGGTTTTCAAGACGATATTCAAGTATCAATTTCGGTGCATATGATGGAATTCAAATTGTCAACTTTGTACAACTTCCTACCTAACAATTTTGACAATTACCACACCAACCACACTTAATTGTATCTATAAATAGAGGGCTTGAGGGGTGAGTTGGAGAGTTTTTTGGAGAGCTTGGGATAGAGCTTGGGAAAGCTTTGTTGGAATTCTACGAACTTGTAATGTTATTCTCTCTTTAGACATCTTGTATTTTTTTCATTTTCTTCCGTAATATTATCATGTTTCTTCATCTTTCATTTCACTTTCTTGCCTTGATTATGGAGAACTAATCTCCTAATGCTAAGGTGAAAGGGTGAAACTCTTGGTATGAGAATAATAATTTATCTAACTCTTAATCTTAATGTTTATCTTTGATATTGTATTTACCTTCCTATTTCTTTTCTCATAATTATTTCTTAATGGCTGGTTTTATCATACCGCCGATTTCTTGTTATGTTATTGGCTGGTTTTATTAGACCGCCTATCTCTTATTATTTTCATGGTTGGCTTTTCCACCTACTTTATTTTATTTTACTATTGGATGGCTTTGCCACCGATTCTATTTCATTTTATTTTTTTTATGTTAATTAATTTTCTACCTTTCATTTTTTGCATAAGTTAATCTTGTAAAATGTGAATTTTGATATATTGTAGACAATTTTTGGCACAATAAATGCTTGAATCAATCTTGATTTATTGTAGACAATATAATGATTGGCACAATTTATGCTTGAATCCATTTACAAGTTATCTTTTGCATCTTTGTATTTTTAATCTTGTAAAGTGTGAACCTTGATACATTGTAGACAATTTTTGACACAATAAATACTTGAATCACTCTTGATTTATTGTAGACAATATGGTGATTGGCACAATGTACGCTTGAATCCATTTTACAAGAATGTCTTAATTATTAGGAAGGAGGTAAATATAAGTCATGTATAAACAAATTTGAGCTTAAATTAACATTTCATCCGATTAGAACTTTATTCGTGTAAAGATTCTAATTGAGTACTAAAAGAGTTAAATTTATTTTTATTCGATATACCAAGAGTGGATCCCCTAACCTTAGCATGCTTCTTTACCTTGAATACATCTTCATTTAATTTCAGTATATTAGTTCTTTGCATATTTTATTCAATATTCCTCTCATAAAACAAGACATCGGGAACTAGGTTAGAAGTATTTATTTCGGATCTATATTAGAATTTTCTCTCAATTGGCAATCTCTGTGGGATCGACCTTGCATACCACTAAATCTATACTCCAATAGATTCGTGCACTTGCGAGTTTTAATTAAAACAACAACAATATCAAACATAAATATAATGTTCCATAATCTGAATAGGACAGAATATTAGTTTATTTCCAACTCAGTTCAGTAAGCATACAATACAGTTACTGATTCTTATAGAGAAATAAGTGATATGTATATATAAAGCGTATCATAACAAAATCATTGAATCCTATAGGGATACAAATGATATAAAATCCATAAGACTAAACTTAAGGAAATATTATGAAAAAATATAAAGTAAACAATGACATGATACCAAACATTTTTCAGACTTCCACTAAATCAGGGCATTAAAGGAATTCACAATGCCTATATAAGTTACATGACTTCATAAAACTTGTATGAGTAGGCCCTTGGTTAACAGATATGCAAGCATTTGCTTACTAAGAATGGTAATTATATGAGTCTGACATAATTCTACAAGTTTTCACACATGATTGCTATATATAGAGGCATTGTCACTAGGCCTCGGGCGTTTATTCCCAATTATAACATTGATTTTGAGGATTAGAAAGTTTAAATGATCAATCATTCAAACGGTATAAACCACATGTTAAATATGCAGAGTCAACATAAATAGAATCAAAACAGATATCAATATTTCTATTTCTTTAAGAAAGTGAATAACCATTAATATCTAATATAGAATTCGAAATTAAATTCCTTCTCGCAGATGGAACATAAATAACATTATTCAAAATCAGAATATGTCCAAAATTCAAACTTAAAGAAATAGATCCAATGTATTCTACTATGCCCTACTCCTTACAATGTCAAAGACTGTCCTCTTGTTTTTGAGTCCCTTCCGTTTCCTGTTTATTCTTTAGCTTAAAACAATCCTTTCTTATCTGGCCAGGTTTCTTACAATAATTACAAATGCCGTTGAAGATTTTCCATTTTGATTTCTCATTCTTCTCATTATTTTTTTTAAAATTTGGTTTATCAGACTGTTGCACCTCAAGCTTCTGCTCTCTTTTTTCATTCCCTCCTCTAGATTGGCTACTGGAGCCATAAGATACATAGTTTACATAGTGAGACTGATTCTTTTTTATATTTTTTTCTTCTTGAGTAACAATTAAAATTAATTGGTCAATAGACCATTCTACTTCTTGCGAATTATATGAAGTCCTTAAGAACCCATACTTTGCTGATAATGATTGAAGAACACGATAAACCAAAGTCCTTTCACCTAAATCAACTCCATAGGATTTCAACTTGTTGAAATAATGAACAAATTTTAAAATATGTTCCCTAACACCAGATACTACATTATATCAAGTATTATCAAGCAGCGAAAAATAAAAATAAAAATTTACTTTTGTCAAATCTCTTGTATTTATCACCAATAGCTTTCAAATATTTCACTGCAATATCTTTTTTAGGAATACTATCCCTAATACCATTTTCAATAGTATATTTGATCGCCGCCAAACAGATCTGGTTAAACTCAAATCATTTCTTATGATAAGCTTTGTCAGTAGCATTAGACTGCAAAGTGAGATTCTCCGGTTTAGGTTCTCTCAGAATCAAATCTTTTTCAAAAATAGTAAAGTACATATTCAGGGACTCTTTCAAGTCATCATAATTAGTTTCATTGAGAGTCTTCACAAAGGATAATTGTGCACAAGTAGAAACTAAAATCAACAACAAAATAGGAAATAGTAATTATGCGTGCTCAACATAATTATAATACAAAATTCTCAAAATAAAATTTCAGTTATGCAACTATAATGGCACAAAGAGAAGACTTTTATACCATTAAGATTTGGCTCACACAAAAAATCCATACAAAAATTTATTCAATATTTCTATACATATGAGGTACAACAAATATTTAATACATTATAAGTGTTATATATATACTTATCCTTAAAAGTCCAAACCCTCAAAATTATATTAATAATGTCACACCTATGGGGTATGTCCATAATCCATATAATATGATCCTAAGCGTGACAAATTATAAGTTTTTTTATGATCTCTAAGAAAAACTAAAAAAATTTCACGAGTCTCTAGAGTTTATCAGGAATTAGAAAAAGACTAGGTAGATAAATACAATTTTAAGAGGTGTCTAAGGGCAAAAAACGTAATTCTGGGTTTGTTTTTGGACTAGTCTGGGCCTGCAACTTGGCCCTTTTTTTTTAATTGGAACTAGACTGGGCTTGTCGTTCTGCCCAGTTCTTTTTTTTTGGACTGGACTAGGTCTACAACTTGGTAAACAATTTTTTTTGTTAGGCCTCTTAAACGAGCCAAAATCCAAAGTGAAACGATCCGTTTCACTTCGCAGGCCAGGGCCATATTCAAGGCCCAAATCATGAGCCTAGAATCAAAAGCCCTGGCCCAAGCCTAGGCCCAGCCCAGAATGCCCTTCTTCCTCACCAACTGGATCCTTAAAACCTGGCTCGATTGCAAACATGACCCGACTGGAGTGCCGCGAACTAGAGAAGATGTAGGCACATTTCCCAGTGATTTGGACGGCTATTTTCGGCGAGATAACCATCGTTATGACCGGAAAAAAAAAACGAGAAACCTATTTCTCACTTAGATTCAAGCAACCAACCATCGAAACCTTAAGATCTATAAGCCCAAAAATCTTCAATGCAAATCGAAGAATGCATCATTGGCTCGGCGAAAACAGAGCAAGATAATCATATACATATACACAGGACCATATCTAACCGAAGGCATATACTACTATGATGAGATTCAAAGCATATATGCTTCGCGAAACAAGCCAAACATCTGAGTTTGATTTGATTCTCACAACATCCTAGCGCGATTTACACCCATCGCAAATCGTGTTCGGGTAAGGCACAGACAAGTGAGGACCCGAGACCCTTGTTCTACCATGTTTTGATTTCCATATTCTCGCTAAGATGGGTTCGAGTGTGATAGAGTCGTGTGTAGGAATGCATCAGAATGTGGATTCAAAAGCAATGAAATCAAATAGAGATTGGGGTTTTTTTATTATTAATTGTGGCACATCAAAAAACAAATTCATAGCAAATCCGATCAACAGAAAAATTGAAAAGGAACAGAAAAATTAACAAGCAATATTGAGGCTTTTCAATTGAGTCATAATTTAACACAATTAAATTGAGATACTACAATGATGCTCTAATACCAAGTGTTAGAATATCTCAATAAATAAATCAAAATAATCAAACATAGATTGAGTAAGCGTACCTGAAGAACCCATAGATTGAGAGAAAAACAGAATCACAACCTACTGAATCCCTTTGGCTTCGAGAGAGAGTTCAGAGAGAGAGATGAATTTCAGATGGATGTTTTATGGTCAGACCCAGAAACTGATTCTTATACACGATATTTTAATATGCAGAAGAATCAATCAAATTAACCACTTAAAATTAATTAATTAATAAATAATTATAATTAAATTATATCATTCTTTCTCTGACTCAGTCAGCTTTTTGATAGAAACAAAACTGACAGCCAAAAGGTTGTTAGTTTGGCATCTGCTCAACTTTTCTGTGCAGTCCACCTATCACAGTCTACACGATATGATAACGACATAATATCTACTGGGCTTAATAATTAATTAAATGACAATTCATAATAAAATATTCCAACACCCATTGATTTTTGGAACCTTAACTAGATTCTCCTTGAAACCATCTTCGGCGGTGGCTCGTACCAGCTCCCACCCATCTTCAAAAGATTAATTCCCCACAGAACCCAAAAGATCAATTCATTTGGGGAATTTATGTTTTGATCAAATATGTCTAAACGAGGGGATGAAGAAGAGAGGCGGGTTTTGAGAAGAGGGCGGTGAAGCTTTGGTCTATGGATTGTAGTTAAGGGAGACTAGATGGGTGAAAAATTTTATCACCAAAATGTTTTAAATAAACTAAAATTATATATATATATATATATATATATATATATATATATATAATTAACTCATAAAAATAATCAAATAATTAAAAACATTGTACTTGAAAAAAAATTATTTTTATTTGTTTAAGAGCATCACCAATGGTAGGTTGCTTAAGTGAGTATCTTAAATGCCATGTCAGCATTTTTTCTTTTAAGCAACCCTACAGTATTTTAAACAACTCTGCACTCCAATGCTGCAACTCTAAAAAATTCACTAAATGGGTCTCACAAATTATCTCATATTTTTATATTTTATTTATATTTATTTTTACTTAAAATATTAATTTATTTATATTTTAATTTTAAAACAATAAATAAATAAAAAAATTATCAACATTTTAATTTATTCAAGTTCTTTTTTCCCATTTTTAATTTTAAAACCATTTTAAAATCTTTTTTTTTTGTTTTCTCAATTTTAAGAAGCATCATCCTCTCTTCCCGAAACGTCTTCTCCTCTGCCATTTTAAAAACATTATCAACCTTTTCCCCATTTTTAATTTTAACATATCAAGTTTTCTTTGCCATTTTAAAATCAAATTTCTTTTTGTTTTCTCAATCTCCACGCTGCCATTTCCTTTCTCGAAGCAGCGTCTTCTCCTTTCTCGAAGGGTCTCGAAGCGTCCAGGCGGGCGAAGTATCCAGGCGAGCGAAGCGAAGCATCCAGGCGAGCAAAGCGAAGCCTCCAAAAGCCTTGCTATCTTCCTTCGTCCAAATCTTTCACCTTCGATCCACCTTCTTCCAAATCAGCCACCTCCACTGGGTTCCTTGTTTTCAAGTTTCTGATTTCTAGAATTTAAGTTTCGTTGTTGATTTCTGGGAGAAAAGCATGATTTTGTTTTCGATTTTTGGTTGATTTTGTTTATTTTTTATTTCTGGTTGCATATTTTATTTCTTGTTGGTTTGATTCTTTTGGTTTTCTGATTTCTGGTGGCAATGGGAAAGCAATGGGAAGGCAATGAAACCAACGAGATATACCGGTAGATTGCAAAAAGAACGGGTGGTATGATTTTTTTTTATTTTTGCTTTTCAAACTGGCTGTAAGCAACGTAGCTTCTCCAAGCAACGAGAGCGACACACTGGAGCACTCCAACAGTTGCTTTAAGTTAAGATACGTTGCTTATGCAGTTCTTAAACTTAAGCATCTCCCGTTGGAGATGGCCTAACAATGCTATGATAAATTTGGTATGTTGTTACTTAATTTAGACAAACATTGTACCGGAAAAAAATTATTTTTATTTGTCTAACATTGATATGATAAATTTGGTATGTTGTCACTTTATTTAGGCATTTGTTTATGGTACATGATAAGTATATGATTACAACAATAGCATATGGTTTCAATATTTTAAGTATCTCATACTTATTTGAAAATTAAAAAAAATTAAAATTTCACATATGTGAAATTTCAACTTTGTTAAATAATTTTACAAAATGTTATTTACATAATTTATTTGATGGTTTTGTATTCATATCAACATATGTAAGTTTTAAATAATATAATATATTCTACTCAGTCATACCAAGTTGACCAATTTTAAATTTCACACTCAAGGAGCACATTCTTATTAGTTAAATAAGTCGACTTATTTGACTAACAATTCATTAATTGTTAATTTATTTAATAGTATCAAAGTTATCTCTAAAATTAAAAATACAAATTTAAATATCAGTTAGAGTCAAATAAATAAAAATTGACAGCTATATATTTAGCTATGTCATCTTTTTTCTTTTTTATTTTAGTATTTTCATCCAAAATTGTAAATTTAAATTGTAAAATGCAATGAACTAAAGTTAAATACTTCTTATGCGAGCTTTATTTAATGAGTCTCCATTACTTGTAAGCCAACATGAACATATATGACTGAATGAATGATCTTATCGAGTTTCAAGAACTGTAATGCTTAAATATTTGTCGACTGAAGTTGGTTCATTCTCGTGTAATGAAGGCTTTGCATGATTTTGTGCATGCTTTTCAAGAAAGAAACCAGGTTGTCTGGGCTCAGGTAAGGCCATCTTGCTGTCAACAGATGACATGCTAGGCCTGTCTTGAGGATATTTTTGCAGACACAGGAGACTGTTATCGATCATATGCGTCCGACATCAGATGAAGGGCGGGAGCCCCTGAGGCATTCATCAATCAGCTCCATAGGTTGTCCTTCAGTTCACAAGTTTCATGCCTAAAAGTAGCTATGTATCATTACATTGCTTGGGTAGAAGGAAATAAACAAATTACGTTATACATGTTCAATGAGATTAAGGTTGTCGTTAGGCTCATAAAATTCTGTATTTTTCTTTCTTCTTGTTATTTGAAATATCAAAATTCTAAAATTAAAAAATCAAATTTTACTGAAAAATGTCCATCAATAATATATTCTGAAGTCTTATATCTGCAATCAATCAACATAACAAAATTAAACACATTAATAATTAACGAAAAAAACAAAAATAATCGATACTTACTAATAATGTGAAGATGAAATATATATTGTTACAGCAAAAGAGAAAGTAAAGTTGGTTTATTTTAGCATTAAGCTATCACCACAATGATAAAGTCATACTTAATTAGGGTTGATCCAATACCTCTCAAAATTTATAGAGGTTTAAAGTAAAATAAAAAAGTGAGACTTTTTTAATAATAAAAAAATTTTGAGGCTTAAAATCCAATAAATAATATAAAATTTTTTTTGAAGTTTAAAGTTTTAACTTTAACAACCTCACCTTTGGGCTGGACCTGTAGCTAACTCAGAAGCAGTCACTCGAATATACATATCTTGCCATGCATCCAATTGCACCCTTATATCCATTAGATCGGAAAACCACAAGGAACAGCGACTGTCTGATCCGTTAAAGCTGAGATCATAGGTCGCATAAGCCATAAAAGAACAGTTGTTCAAGCATTTCACTCTGCATTCTTCCGGATGCATGCGTTGGTTTAACCAAGAGTACATACATAGTATCAGGCAACTTTAAATTAATATAATTGACAAACCCATCAGTGAGACAGTTCAGTTCAGTTCAGCTGTTCAGAGCGCACACATCCTTCTGCATAGTCCATCATGCTTCATTTACTGGGCGACTTTGGCTGAAATCCTTCCAAATATTCACAAGTTGGTGACTTATCAATTCACACGTTCCATTGGATCCACAAGCACCATACGGGTCACAGAACTCCTCAGGCAGATAATCATTCAACTTCCAACAATTTTTTTCATCTATCCAAATAAAATGCTTTGTGTCTATCATAATGTGACAGTTGAATGGAGTTTCTGAACACCACAGAAGTTGACGTCAACGCTTTGTGTCTATTATAACGGGATATCTTCATCAACACAGTATCATAAAATGAATCCCAGGAAAAAGCCAAATAGACAAGTAGCCCTACCAGCTTTGGCCTAATGTTGAAATTTCTAACATCCATTCTCCAGGAAAGTAGCGGGAAGTCGCTATGAGAACAATTTTCATGTTAGCTGGCAAACTAGTTTTTCATGGACAGGAACATTCATTATATCCTTTTTGAAGTCAAGCTCGACAGAAATCTTACTCCTAAACTATAAGTAATAAATGTCCAATGGCTACTCATACAAAAAAGTTACAAATAACAAAATAAAATTATTGTATACTTTGATGTTAACACAAAATTATGCACTCAATATGGGAGCAGAGACTGACTTCAGGAAAAGTATGTAGATAACCCACCAATTATTCATATTTCTTGACTTGGACCACAGACAAATTCAGAAGTAATTTTTGGAAAATCATCATGTAGCTTATCAAGGCTAATATAAACTAGGCCATTAGCCATAACTCAAAAGGCCTTGTTTCAATGGAAGTTATAGCATAGACGTGCCCCAGCAACCATTAGTCAACTTATCACTTAATTCAACAAGAGCTTTCCTGTCCTTTCAACTGAGGTGGAACAGGATACCTAGAAGCAGCACTGCAGCAGCATATTATTGTGCTATAGAGCAGTAGTGTTTTATACGTTGAATTTTTAATCAGATTTATATATAAAATAATTATATAATATGAATTGTCAAATTAAATTCAATTCAATTCAAAGTAATTAATTAAGTTTTTGATAATTTAGACTTTTAACATATCTAATAGACTATGAATTTTTAATGCGTAGAGATTTAATAGATAATTTTTATTTATAATAAATAAAATATGAATACCAAAAATAATTAAAAATTATTTATATATATGGTGATTATAATTTTTAAATCAAATCGTAACATCACATAAAAATATCATATTTTAAAAAACAAACTTATAAAATAAAAGAATCTCACGACTTAAGTACTATCTAAAAATTTAATAATTGTCTAATGTAAAACATATTAAAAGTAATATTAGATTTTGCTCAAACAAATTTTCTTTTTTCACATTATTTAAATGATATATACTCTTCAACTTTGAAATGATACATTTAAAATTTTCCTTCAAAAATACTATCGAAGAGCTGAAATATTACCTTTGATAACATGTCGTTGTTGTATAGCTACACAACTTTTGTAACTATTTTCTTCCTCTTACTTGTGTTACAATTTTGTAATTCAACACCTATCTACTAATTTTGTACTGGGAAAAACTTATCGTTTGGCATGTTGTTATTTTATTCAGGCATTTGTTTATGTCATATATATAAGTATATGATTACAACACTTGCACGTGCTTTCAATATTTTATGTATCTCATCCTTATTTGAAAATTAAAAGAAAAAAAATTAAAATTTCACATATGTGAATTTTCAACTTCGTTAAATAATTTTACAAAATTTTAGTTGTATAATTTATTTGATAGCTTTTTATTCATATCAACACAATTATTAAATAATATAATATGTTATACTTAGGTACATAATCTTGAGCTCAAATAATACAATTTTAATCAACATATACAAAATATAACTTAATTCACTTAGTGCCTGTTTGGATTTGCGGTAGAATGGATTAAAAGCCCGTTTGTAGGGCATGTGAACGTGATTTTTGCAGAAGCTCCACTTTGGAGCTTCTGCAAAAATCACGTTTCTCATAGAATCACGTTTCCAAACGTGTAAACAAACACAGCCTTATTCCTGTTATTTAAACAAGTCAACTTATTTGATAAAAAAATAATTTAATTGTTAGATTCAATTAATTTAACAGTATTAGAGTTATCTTTAAAATTAAAAATCTGAATTTAAATTTTAATCACAACTATAAAATAATTCAATTGTAAGTTGTCAAAGTATTAGCTTTACAGTATTAGAGTCAAAATATTTTCAATTCTATACTTCATAGCTATTTCTAGAGAAATTAAAAATTCAAATTTAAATTTGTTCATTTCTTTAAACCCAATCAGTTAATAAAATAATTCTTTATTTTTTTTAGAGTATTGTCATCCAAAATTTTATATTTCAATTGTAAGCCAATACTTTCAATATTTTGGCCTTTCACAGAGCCTTTTTGCAGCTACAGTCATTACGATAGCAATAATTTTTTATAAGTTCATACAAACATGAGAAGCAGGAAGATGTTTTATCAAACACAACATTTTTACTGATTATTAAGTGACATCGTCAAACACAACATTCTGAAGCCTAAATAGGAAACACATACAGTTATAGCTAGCATAGTCTTTCTACAACTAAACAGACAAAAACCAGACAGAGGAAGTCTTACGTTAATGTTTCCACATTATGGACATATAACTGAATGAAAGATCTTATCGGGCTTCAAGGTCTGTAATGCTTAATTTGTTGACTGAAGGTGTTTCATTCTCATGTAATGTAGGATTTCCATGATCATTTGCATGATTTTCAAGAAAGAAACCAGGTTCTCTGGGCTCATGCAAGGCCATCTTGCTGTCAAGCATCAGAACTACAGATGACATGCTAGGCCTGTCTCGAGGATGTTTTTGCACACACAGGAGACTGATATGGATCATGCGCACGATATCCGATGAAGGGCAGGAGCCCCTGAGGCATTCCTCAATTAGATCCACAGGTTGTCCTTCAGACCATAAGTTCCATGCCTAAACGAAAGTATGCATTATTAACTGCTTGGGTTTAAGGAAATGAAGAAATTACATCAAACTTACATGTCCAATGAGGTTAAGGTTTTCGTTTGAATCATAAAACCCTGTATTTTTCTTTCCTGATACTATCTCAAGAACCAAGATTCCAAAACTAAAAACATCTGACTTTGTTGAGAAATATCCGTCAACAACATATTCTGGAGCCATATATCCACTGCCAATCAACATAACAAAGTTGAACACATCAATAATTAGCAAAAGGAACAAAAGCAAAGAAATATAATCGATACTTACTAAGTTCCAACTACTCTATTTGTAGTTTCTACACTTTGTTCGCCTACAAAAGATATTGCTAGTCCAAAGTCTGAGATCTTAGGATTCATTTCGCTATCAAGAAGAACATTGCTTGCTTTAATATCTCTATGAATAATTTTCGGTTTAGAGTCTTGATGAAGATATAGAAGACCCCTAGCAATTCCACAAATGACGTTGAAGCGTTTAGACCAATCCAAGTGCTTTCCTTGTGCTTTATCTAACAAGATCCGCCAGAAAGTAATCATAGGATGATACGGTTGGAAAAAACTACAAACTAAATATTTTTTGGGCTTTAAAGATGCAGACCAAAAATAAAGGAATCCAAGCCTTTGTTTGGCATGTATTCATATATCAGCAATTTCTCTTCTTCCTCAATGCAGCATCCGAGAAGCCTTACAAGATTACGATGCTGTAGTTTCGCTATTAGGTTTACTTCATTTTTTAATTCATTTAAACCTTGACAGGAACTCCTTGAAAGTCTCTTGACAGCAATTTCTAGTCCATCATTCAGTATGCCCTGAAATTCAGCAATTGCAAACAGTTGTGAAAGTGAATCAGATGTTTCCCCTTCTTAGCTAGTTCTCAGATTAACGTATTACAAATATACCTTGTATACAGAACCAAAACCACCCTGCCCAAGCTTGTTTCTGATCGAAAAGTTGTTAGTGGCACTAGCTATTATTGACAAATTAAACAGTGGAAGCTCCAGATTGTCCTCCTCTTCATTGGGGTAATCCTTGCCTGTTTTTTTGGTTTTATTTATTTATTTTTTAATATTAGTCAATTACGAGAAAAAAAAATCTATCTTTTAAATTACAAGATTATTTAGACTTATACATGATGATAAGCAAAAGAAACCCACTAGAAGTAAGATATCAATATCAGTATACTTAGCAAATCTTCCTTCCAACCATGTTTTTCCAGTGTTAAATGGAAATTCTTACTATCAATAATTCTGTCATACGCTTTGTGTACAGAGGCAGAACATATGTCACATAAATATTCTTCCAGAAAACGAATTAGCCAACAGTAGATAGCCCATTTATGATATAAAATGATGCAAAATCTTGAATGTGTGTTAGAGTGAGAAATTTACCTTTCCAAACGACCCTGCTTCTGCAAATGTAACAGACAACTAAGAGCATCCCACAAGCACTGGCACTTCCAACTATCAGTCCTATCTTAACCTTACGTTTCGTGGCTGCATTGGTTGATTCTGAAATAAAATATCCAGTTAATGAAAGAGAAAGCAAAGTTGGTTTATTTTAGCAGAAGTTATCATCACAATGATAAAGCCATACCTAACTCTGGGGCAGGCACTCGGATATACAAATCTTGCCGTGCATCTTGCACCCCTAGATCCATTAGATCAGAAAACCACATGGCACAGCCTCTGCCTGCTCCGAGGATAGTGATATTGGAGTTCGCATAAGCTATACAAGAACAGTTGTTCAAGCATTTCACTCTGCATTCTTCCAGATCCATGCTTTGGTTTAACCAAGAATACATAGTATCAGGCAACTTTAAATTAAAATACTGGACAAACCCATCACTCAGACAGTTAAATTGTTCAGTGCGCACACATCCTTCTGCATAGTCCTTCACGCTCCATTTACTGGGCGACTTTGGCTGAAATCCTTCCAAACATTCACAAGTTGGTGACTTACCAATGTCACACTTTCCATTGGGTCCACAAGCACCATACTGATCACAGAAGTCCTTAGGATTAGGCAGATCATCATTCAACTTCCAAGTTTTGTTTTTCTCTATCCAAATAAGATGCTGCCAGGAAGCGTTCGTTGAATTCAAAACTATCCTTGTTATCATAGTCTTAATTAGTGGCCGGTACATGTAGTACACTTCGTCCTCATGAGAGAAGTACTCGACGTCATAGATTGATTGGGGTTCAAGATTTTGTTTGCTAGAATATTCAATTCCATTCCAAGGGCCACCCCGGTAGTACTTGTTTGAGCCGAGCCACATCATTAATTCAGGGTAACTATTAACTTCCATTCCCCAAGTTAAGTTTCCAGGAAAAGGGTCATACTGATTCTTCCACGCTATTAGACGCCGATCAAGACCAGTCTTGAAGTCTTTTCCCAATTTCATTCCAGGTAACAATGTATCTGAAGGATAGTCAAAGCTCTGCCACGCATAGTTTTGTGAGCTTGTATCATTCTCCTCCTTTAGTACAAGATTTCCAGAATCTAAGAGCTGTAAAATTGGATTCTGAGCCTTTCTCAATGGGCTTGTTGACCAAACAACATCATTGTTCCCTCTGAGAAGAAAGATGTTATTACCTGTACTGTTTATCACCAACATGCCAGATGAGTCATTGATTGGTGTCTTCCTGTTTGCAACCCATACTACAGTTCTGAGTGGAATATTCTTGTACCACACGCCCAGATAACGGTCTAGGGACTTACCTGAACTGAAGAAACCCAGTTCAAAGCTTCCATTTTTGGATATCAAGGTTTCCCCATCTCTGAGGGACTGCGAATGAGTGACAATGTCAATTGCAGCAACTGTAGATTTGCAGCAAAAGAAGATTAAGGAAATGCGGAAAAGGATAGAAATAACATCCATACATCAATTGCAGTTCTTGAGCACTTTGCTAATGACTCAAGTTGAATGCATAGAAATTTAAAGAAAGAACTTTTCCCAAGGGACAGTTGAATGGAGTTTCTAAACACCACAGAAGTTGACGTCAACGCTTTTTGTCTATTATAACGGGATATCTTCATAAAACACAGTATCATAAAATGAATCCCAGGAAAAAGCCAAATAGACAAGTAGCCCTACCAGCTTTTGGAATAATGTTGAAATTTCTAACATCCATTCTCTAGGAAAGTAGTGGAAAGTCGCTATGAGAACAATTTTCATGTTAGCTGGAAAACTGGTTTTTTATGTACAGGAAAATGCATTACATCCTTTTTGAAGTCAAGCTCGACAGAAATCTTACTCCTAACCTATTTAAAAATTTGATAAGTAATAAAATTAAATTTGAAAAAATGCTGTCCAATGGCTAGTCATACAAAAAAGTTACAAATAACAAAATAAAATTATTGTATACTTTGATGTTAACACAAAATTTTGCACTCAATATAGGAGTAGACTGAATTCAGGTAAAGTATGTAGATAACCCATAACTTCAGTTCATTCCAAAATTTGCTCGAAGAAGGCCAATTATGCATATTTCTTGGACCACAGACAAATTCAGAAATAATTTTTGGAAAATCATCAGGTAGCTTATCAAGGTTAATATAAACTAGGCCATAACTCATAAGGCCTTGTTTGGATGGAAGTTATAGTATAGACGTGCCCGAGCAATCATTAGTCAACTTTAGCACTTAATTCAACAAGAGCTTTCATGTCCTTTCAACTGAGGTGGAACAGGATACCTAGACGCAGCACTGCAGCACTACATTATTGTGCTACAGAGTAATGGTGTACTATAAACTGAACGATGCATATGCTACAATCAGTTGCCAATGCACTGGCTGTTTGCCTCTGTGATAGAATAACATGGAATAACTAGCATCTGCCTTTTCCGATACTCACAAGTTTTCGAGGTTATTGCCGCTAACGCCTTGTTAGCTTTGACAAGTAATCTTCAGCAAGTCTACCCGATTAGGACTTGAATATTCATGCCAACTAGCTAGCAAGATATGGAAAAAGGATATATAAGCAGCCAAACACCAGAATAAACTAAAAATCTTAAGAGGTGGGATTTAAATGTGGACTTCTGTATACATACTGATATCCAGGCTTTATAGCCCTGTCAAAACTATCTAGACTTGCAAGTCAGCCCATTTAATCAGCTCATTAGAGGGGTCTGAACATCAAAAGTTAGACCTGTTTAAATACGTGCCTAAACAAGTCAGATGCAAGCCAAGCTGTAAAAGAATGATAAAAATGAAATAAGACTTAATGGGCCAACCCATGGCCACTAGAGACCGCAGGGGTAGCAAGAATGAAACATGGGCATGGCTTACTGCCATCGCAAGCTTCAACATTATTCAAATAATTTAAAAAAATAAGGAAATCGCAGGCACTGCAGTAGTAGCATCCATATAATATCAGAGGGGGTATAAGAAAGCGCGTCCTTTGAGACTCATACTTCCATTTAACTCAAAACTTAAATGTCATTTATTAGATTGTAGATTTTCAGTCTCCTTATTCCCTAAATTCTTTGCGGTTAACTTTTTCTCTTTTCACTTTTTCTCTTTTCACTTTTTCCCATGAAATTTCGTTATCTGAATTTGATAAAGTATTAGTCAATCAAATAAAGAGATGTAACAACTAAAACTATAAGCTTCCTTGTTTATTTTCCACATTTTAGTATGGAGGTCACGGATAAGCCTTGGCAACAATATGGTTGTTACTTTGTGACTTGAAGATCACGGGTTTAAGTTTTAAAAACAGCTTCTCCGCTTACGAGAATAAAACTGCGTACATCTACTCTCTCCAAACCCCACCAAGTGAGTAAGACTGCGTACATCTACTCTCTCTAGACCCCACCAAGTGAGAGTCTCGTACAGTAAGCCATCCTCTTATATCAGTATGGAGTATATGGCATTTTTTAGTAAGAAAATCACGAGAAGACTCCATCAGTGTCAAGGTGTTGATAAATATACCAGGTTGAAACTCAAAATAAGTTTAAATATAAAAGTATTTTCCACATTTTATCCTTATAAAATTATTTCTGATAAAAAAATGGCTATATGATTATCTGATTCTGCATCAGATTTGATATGATAAATTCCCAGAAATAATTAAGTCCCCATGCCAATTTCAACTAATCATTGTGGACAGATGGGAAATTATATTTACAGATGCTGCAGTTTGCTTTATCAATCGATGCACTTCACAATTTACAGATTTCACCTAATTTGTTTGAAACAGATGGGAAAGAAAACCTCAAACAAAACAAAGATCTCAGCATAAAATACAATTCTGCATGTAACTTCCATATTCCTCTAACCAATTTATTACCTGAGACAATAATGAACTACTAGAATGTACAAACGTTTAATTTGTGAAAAACATTGAGGAAATTGAATACCTCTACTTACATATTAAGAAGTTAAATAACTCTCTATCTAGCCTCTAACAGAGATATAGTTATCTCATTAGTTGAAGAAGACACCTGCCTGCCAGAAGAACATTCTCCTTCAACTAAAATTCTTTCTATTAGGTAACCAGGCTCCTTGGGCTGAGGCAAGGCACTCTCACTGCTCAACATCACAATCACTGATGCCATGTTTGGCCTATCCTCAGGATGCAGTTGCACACATAGAAGGCCAACATGAATGCAGCGCAATACTTCTGATAAAATGTAAGTGTCACCCAAACAACCATCAATTAAATATATTTGGTTACCCTCCTTCCACAATCTCCATGCCTGCAAAAATTTAAAGCATCTATGATCCACCAGTAAGTTATAGGTAAAAAATAAGTTTAAGTTTCTTTGTTACTTACATGTCCAATAAGATTAAAACCCTGGTTTGGATAGGGGGCCCCTCGGTTTTTCTTTCCACTTACTATCTCCAGCAATAATACACCAAAGCTAAATACATCAGATTTTATAGAGAATAGTCCATGAATGGCATATTCTGGTGCCATATAACCACTGAAAGAAGTGACAAATGAGTTGATCATCTTTAAAATATATTTAGAAAGTAAAAATATAAGGTAGCATTATAACTCCTAAGAAATACTTACTATGTACCAGCCACTCTATTTGTATTTCCTTCAATCTGGTCGACATCAAATATTCTCGCCAAGCCAAAATCTGAAATTTTTGGGTTTAACTCCCTATCTAACAAAACATTACTAGCTTTAAGATCTCTGTGTATGATCTTTAATCTGGAATCTTGATGAAGATAGAGAAGTCCTCGGGCAATTCCAAGTATAATGTGAAAGCGTCTAGACCAATCTAGGAATTTGCTTTCACTAGGATCTGTCAAGTTTCTAAGTTATATTACATCCAAACAAGAAACAAACGAAAAAATTTCATTCTTCCAAGTACTAATTTTGCAGAAACACAAACCAAAAAGAAAGGAATCAAGGCTATTGTTGGACATGTATTCATAGATGAGCATTTTCTGATCTCCTTGGATGCAACACCCAAGAACCTTAACAAGATTCCGGTGCTGAAGTTTGGCACACAATACAACTTCATTCTTAAATTCTTTCAATCCTTGTCCAGAAGTCTGTGAAAGCCGCTTGACAGCAATCTCTTTTCCATCAGCCAGTGTACCCTACAATTTTACAATAATAAAAAATTGAAAGATGAAAATATAGATTTTTTTTCCTTTCTTCTTAACAGGCATGTTACATATAGATACCCTGTATACAGGCCCAAAACCACCTTGGCCAAGCTTCTTGTCACTTGAGAAGTTATTAGTGGCACGAACAATTGTAGCAAGGTCAAAGAAAGGCAGATCTAAGTCTTCTTGTTCTCCTTCATCATTCTTCACTGTCGAGTCTTCCTCTGTATCATCTAAAGTACACTAAATGAGCCCAACATCATAAGAATAAAGAAATTTTCTTTTGAAGGCATAATCATATGTGTGCCACTAAATGCAAAACTTATCTTATACCACTTGAAACTGGGGAATTGGGAGTAACGAGCAAAGTACAACTTTTTAATGGTTACTCAAATAAAACATCCATAGAAATGGTTTTTTTTTTCTTTGAAGCCTAACAAGAACATTCAGAGGAAGGTTTCACTTATCCAATAGAAACCATGAGATTCTTCCTTCTCATTATAATAAATGGTTTGCATCTAAAATCAATCACTATTATGTTTAATGTAAATGTAAGCAAAAGCTGCTTCAAAGGCTGAAACTTGGAAGGTGGTGTTGGACAAGTAAAAGGTTCATCATACAAACATTATTTGCATATCGGAGATTAACCTTGGATAAAATATAGAGCGATTAATCAAGTGCAGTGTAATTTATGCTGTACCTAAACAAGGAAGCAATATCATCTAATGCCTTAACAACACACCCATGTTTAAACGAACAATTGTTTTTTCTCTTTTAGGAAAGAAGCTTGTTCATTCAATACTCATTTCACAGATAGATTTACTGCTGAATGAGAAATATTATAGATATGACAAAATTTACAGAAAGGTAGTCAGGTTGCGAAAGTTTACCTCTACCCTTCCTTTTCCACCTGTAGCAAGCGAAACTCAAAAACATCACAAGAACCAATGGAACAGTAATTGTGATTACCCTGACCACCATTTTCTTATGCTCTTCTGCATCTTCTTGGACAGTTTAACAGAAATAGAATCAACAATCAATACACACAAAAATGAAGTAGTGGAGCACCAATAAAATATCGAAGTTCATACCCGTCTCTGAAGCAGCCATTCGAATATATAGATCTTGCCCGGGAACTGTAAACACTTTCAAATCAATAAGAGCACCGAACCAAATGATGCACCCACTACCTTCTCCAGTAACATAAAAGTTTGCATAAGCTGTACAGGAACAATTTTCTAAGCATTTAGCCTTGCAATCCGTCAGTGCAATACTTTCATTAACCCAAGATTTTCTTGTATCTGGCATTTTCAACCCACTAAATTTACGAAAACCATCTCTATTTTTTACCCTGCAGCTCCATGGTTCACTTCGCACACATCCTTGAGTCCAGTCGAATGCATCATAATTTTGAGGTGATTTTGGCTTGAACCCTGTTAAACACTGGCAGGGTGGCGACTCACCCGAGATACAATTTCCATAGGGGCCACAAGGGTCATAGAAGTCACAGTTATCTTTTGGCACAGATGAATAAAGCTTCCAAATTTTGGTTTCTTCAACCCAGATATAGCGCTGACGAGAATAAATTGTTTGGTTGAGAACAACTCTTGTAATCACCGACTTATCCTGGAGGTTGGATGTGTAAACCACCTCATCCTCATTGGAGATGAATTGCAACTTAAAAATTGGATTGGATTTACCAACAATACTATTGCCATTCCAAGGGCCACTTCTGTGGTACTCTGATGAGCCCTTCCACATGACTAGTTCAGGGGTTACACCACGTACAACACCACAAGTGAAGTCTCCTGGAGAAGGGTCATCCCAGCTCTTCCATGCTGTTAGACGTCGGTTAAGACCAGTTTTCAAGTCCCATCCAATCTTCATCCCTGGCAAAAATGTATCAGAAGGATAATCAAAGCTCTGCCATAGGTAATTTTGGGGATTCTGGTCATTCTCATTTCTCAGTACAAAGTTTCCGGAGTCCAAAAGCTGTACAATTGGATTCCATCCCTGTGTTGTTGAGTTTGATGACCAAACAACAGTCTCGTTCTGGCTGAGAAGCACAAGACGTCCCTGTGTGTTTATGGTCAACGTGCTGGTGTTGTCTTTGACTGGTTTTTCTCGGTTGGCAACCCAAACAACAGTTTTAATTGGGATGTTTTTGTACCAGATTCCGATGTATCGATTTGTGGAACCACCTGGACTGAAGAAACCAAGTTCAAAGCTTCCATCTTTAGACACCAAGGTTCTGCCATCGGGAAGTGGCTGAGTCTGGGTAATAGTATCAGTTGCAGAGGAAAATTGCAAATAGTTTTGTAATAGCAAGCATAACAGGAAGAATTTCCAATGCTTTTGATGATTTCTATAATCCCTATTTTCCATCAATCAGTTATCTCCAACAGAGTACGATGCAAAATGTTTCTTGGCTGAGGACACGAAGGAGGAAAATTCATACCTGGAGTTTGAATTTGGTGAATTTAAATTTAGGTGTCAAACTCCAACCTGATACTTCTTTCTCATTCCACAAGCAGCTCGAAACTAATTGGTGGGGGAGAATGTGAACAAATGGACTCTTTTTTTATCACATGCCAACGATTATAGTTGCGTCAAAAAGTCGAAGATACATTTATACACACGTGTTGTAAAAACATTGATGTAAAATAAAGCTTTTTTTATTATCATGTCAATTGAAAATATCATAAATTAAAATTAATAAACGAAATATCTGGTAAAAGCTATTATAATTTGTAAATAGTTGAAGATCTAAAATTTAGATACACTATTTTAATAAAATTTATTTAAAAAAATGTGACATATACACATTTTAAGAAATTTTATTTAATTTTTTATTTGAAATCAAAAAATAATAATTAATTAAATTTTTAAAAATTACAGTATTTTTTATATTTGTATAATTTGTATGAAAGTCAATTTGCCTCTTATAATTTAAAATAGTCAATTTGCCTCTTATAATTGAAAATCTTAAGTCAGCTCATTAATTTCAATTCTTAATTGACTTTGAAACAATGTATCTCATTCAAATTTCGCACTCAAATTCCCGTATAGTCATATACGTTTACCAATCCCTGGACAGGAGGGATACCTTACACAACAATTTCACGCTCCATTTGTCGGAAAAATATTGAGAAAAAATGTTCACTTAGTAATATTTAAATACATAAAAATAAAAATGAATAACATTAAATATTATCAAATTTTTTTAATTTAGTTTTATTCAATTATGAATCTTTATTATACATTTAGTGCTTCAATATATAAGAAATCAGAATGTTTTAAATATTTTTATGGTCATTTAAAATTTATATACATGCATTCTTGCCCAAAAAAAAAATCTATTTATATGCAGTTATGAGTATATTTGATAAATCAAATAAATTAATTTATAATTTATTTAATTAATTTATAAATTTATTTAATTAAAATTAAAAATGTTTAATTAACAAACTTATTTGAATAATTTAACTTAATTAAAATTTTAAAATTTATAATTTATTTTAAGTAGAGAATATCTTATAAGATTTTAATTAATTTATAAATTATTTTTATCAAATAAAGTCATAGTTTATTTAACAAAATTTGTCTTCTATTCATCTCAAAATGACATATTTTAACAATAAAAAGATTATATATAATTATATAAATGTAAGAAATAAGATTATATTATTATTTTATTTAAAAAATAAATAAATTTGAGTACAGCAGTTAGAAAACATTTTTGGTAGTTCAAGTTTGTAAAAATATACTTATGAAAAAATAAATCAATATTTTGAATGAAATTAGTTCCTAGTAATATTTGTGTTAAGACAAAAAAAAATAGATTAAAGTTTTATTTTAATCACTTTAAGTTTATAGTTAAATTTGATTTAATTTTTAAAATTTGAGTAATCTTGAACATTTTTTCTAATCCTTAGAACTAATTCTATCAAAAAATTAATGAAAAATGATTATTTGAATACGTGTGGTATTTAACCTGATAAATTATTTATCTAAATAGTTAACTCAATCAAAAATTTGTTTATTATTCAAGACAAGAGTGCTTGACTATTACACTTAAGTTGATTAGACCAAAACCTATCACTGAAAATAGAATGATTAGATATTGTCATTTTAAGATAATATGAAAGTTTTTACTTAAATTAACTATTTAAATAGATATTTCATTAGATTAAATATCATATCAATATTTTAGTTAATTACTTACAATATATCATAAAAATTACCAAAATTTTAAATTACTTATAATTCCGTCAATCTAAAATTCTTACAAAATAATTGTAAAATAAAATTTTTTTTATTAAATATTGAATTAAACATTATGAATCTTTTTTAAATTCTCATGATTATCGATATTAGGATAACAATTCCAGCATCTAATAAAGTGATGAAAAAAAAATGACAAAAAACTTTCAATCCTAAACTACATAAATTTTTGATAAATTTAATCTATCAACAACAACAATAAAAATAACTAAGTATTTTTTCATTAGGTGAAGTCGATTACATAAATCAAACAGCGTCATAGTAGTCTATCATGAATAAAATCAATAGATGATAAATTTAATCTATCATTAAATTAAATTTAATAATTATATTAAATTAAATAATATGAAACTTAATATAATCCGAAATAGCATATGTGAAAAATGGGTAGAGATTGATAAGCCTATCTCAGCATTAAGGGTGTTAATCAGTTTGATTAAGTTAATTTTATATATTGAATCAAATTGAATTAATAATATAACTTTGAAAAAAAAAATAGACTAATTTAATTTAATTTTGATCTATAAAATTAAATAAAACTGAACTCACACATAATCTATTTAATTTGGTTTAGTTAATAATTTTTTTAAGACCTCCTTTCTCCTCCCTTTCAAGTTGGAGCTTAGCGAATAAGCCGTTCTCCGGTTCAAGTAGCTCCGCCGCAGGCTAAACCGGTTCATCGCTGTCTTTTTGACAACTCTGAATCTCACCTAGTTTTTAAATATGAAGTCCAGTTTATAATACTTATTATATCTTTGATTTGACTCAGTTGTCCAATAAAGCCACCCCAAACGGATACTACTGAGGAGGGCTCGGGGCTCCGCGTGAGGAATCAGAGAGGTGCTGTCACAGGAGTGTACTAAATTTTAAAACATTAAAATATGAAGTCTGAAACTACACTTTTAAAATTAGGTCTTATATAAGACTTATATTAATAATATTCACCAATAGCTTGACTCCCAAGAAAACGTGAATAAAGGGTTAAGAACAAAAGTATATTTGCCGCAGGTTTGCAATTGGATGATAAACCTTAAACCCATTGACCCAAAGGCAGCCACTAGATTCACTTGGCTATGATTTTTAATAATCTATCACAAAACGTAACGGTAACATAAAACAGAGCACTAAGACGGCTGAACAAAAGTCATTTTTAACTCTCTGCAACAGAAGGAAAAAATAAGGTGGAACCTAACACTCTAGAAACATATTCAAAATACGAGACAGTAAAAATATTAAGTTTATCGACAATTTTAAATAATAGAGTGCTTTTTGTTATAAATATATATGTTTGATAAAAATAATTTAAAAATTAGTTAAAAATGTATAAATTATACTTTACTTATAATTTATAAATTTTTAATTAATTTAAATTATTTAAATAAATTTATTTATAAAATATTTTTAATTTAATCAAACAAATTTATAAATTAGTTAAATAAATTATAAATTAATTTATTTAATTTGTCAAATACACTAATAAATTAAAGGTGACATCATAATAATTTTTTAAAATTAAAAATATAAATTAGAGTGAATAAATATTACTTTTCTTTTTTATTATGATGGGCCTAAATAAATTATTTGTTTAGCTTAATGGTTAAGCACCGCGGTGTTATTAATTACTAAGTTAATTTTTTATCAATTACTAAATTAATTAAAACACTATTCAGGTTTCAGAAGTAGTTGATTGGCCACAAAAAATAAATGGTTATTGCAAATAATTATATAACCGTTTTTATTTAAAACTTTCCTAGCCAGCTAAACATATTTGGGTAAAATGACATTTCCATTCTCTTAATACGGAGTTAATTTTGAATTACTAAATAGAGAATTCACGAATTTTGGAGGATAAAAATATTGTTTTCATGTACTTTTTAAACCGTGTTAATCACTTGTTACATAAATAATACACAATTTGATACAATCGCGTAAATATGTGCATGCATATTGTTTTCATGTACTTTTTAAACAGTGTTAATAACTTGTTACATAAATAATACACAATTTGATACAATCGCGTAAATATGTGCATGCATGGCTTCAAATTTTTAAGTCAAATTCAGTGACTAAATTTATTTGTTGTGAAATTATTTTAAAATGAACAAAAATATTAATGGTAATTTCACTCTCATTTTTTTAAGTACATCACTCCTATAAATCAAAGTTGAAGTTAAGAAATTAAATTACCTTAACACCAAAAGTACCTTTTTTTTATTGTGTATTATTATTTATATAAGTTCTTTATAGTAAACATTCAACAATTACAATATTTTACATCTTAAAAGTATAATTATTTTTTATAATCAAAGAAAGAACCATAATTCAGTAATCAATTAGGTATTTCTATCTAATGGCAAAATGAAATTCTCTAACAGGTCATCTTTATTTATTGCAATTTATAAATTGAAATAAATATTTTTTGGTGTAAAAATATTTAAAGCAAGGAAAAATTATTCATTTCAAAATCAAGTCATATCACAAATTTAAGCAAAAAATTTTAAGTAATACTTAGAGTCGCCTACTAAAAGAAACTATTAGTATCATAAATCAAGTTTAAACCTTTATAACTTGAAATATTAGAGATTGGGATTGGTGGTAATAATTCTCACTTAAACATTTGTTAATTTATGGGCGATTTACCCATTTCAGTATAGCATCATCATCCCAGATGATAATGGTCCTTGCAAGAACCGGGTATAGTTTTTCTATATTGGAAATTTACACCATTATTTGAAAGTGAGGAATGAGATTGCCCAGTCAAAAGGCATGGTGGGTGCAGCTGCTAAATCAAAATAGCAGGTCAAAAAATGCTGAATGTTACATTATAGACCCTTTTCATTGATCTTGGAGAGCAGGTCAGAGCATGGCTCACAAATGAAGAAGCAATTCTTAAATGTAAATATATGTATAAAATCAATTCTTAAATCTATATGGTAAGAAAGTACAAGAATATTTTCCCCTCTATTCTCTCTAGGAAAGTATATTTACTTTAATTACCAGCTAGAACAATGAACAACTAGAATGTACAAAATTGTGATTTCTGAAAAACATTGAGGAAATTGATTACCTCCACCAGCATAATAAGAAGAAAGAAAATTCTCTATCTGGCCTCTAACTGAGTCACAGTTACTTCATTAGTTGAAGAAGACATCTGCTTGCCAGAAGAACTTTCTCCTTCTACTGAAATTCTTTCTATTAAGAAACCAGGCTCCTTAGGCTGAGGCAAGGCACTATCACTGCTCAACATCACAATTACTGATGCCATATTTGGCCTATCCTCAGGATGCACTTGCACACATAGAAGACCAACATGAATGCAGCGTATTGCTTCTGATAAATTAAAGGTATCCCCCAAACAACCATCAATTAGCTCCATTGGGTTGCTCTCCTTCCACAATCTCCATGCCTACAAAATATTAAAGCATCTATGATACACCAGGAAGTTATAGGTAAAAGGAAGTTTAAGTTCTTTGTCACTCACATGTCCAATAAGATTAAAACCTTGGTCTGGAAAGGCAGCCCCTCGGTTTTTCTTTCCACTAATTATCTCCAGTAATAATATACCAAAACTAAATACATCAGATTTAATTGAGAATAGTCCATTAATGGCATATTCCGGTGCCATATAACCACTGAAAGAAGTTAAAAATGAGTTAATATTTTTAAAAAGTAGGTAAAAAATAGAAATACAATGCAACATCTTGAGAGACACTTACTATGTACCGGCCACTCTGTTTGTATTCCCTTCAATTTGATCTCCTCCAAACATTCTTGCCATGCCAAAATCTGAAATTTTTGCGTTCAAGTCCCTATCTAACAAAACATTACTTGCTTTAAGATCTCTATGTATAATCCTTAGTCTGGAATCTTGATGAAGATAGAGAATCCCTCGAGCAATTCCAAAAATAATGTGAAAGCGCCTAGGCCAATCTAAGAATTTGCTTTGACTAGAATCTGTCAAATTTCACAGTTATTTTAAATTTGGATAAGAGACAAATGAAAATTTTTCAGTCAGCTAAATACTATAGTGTTTGCAGAAACACAGACCAAAAAGAAAGAAATCTAGGCTTTTGTTGGGCATGTATTCATAGACCAGCATTTTCTCCACTCCTTGGATGCAACAACCAAGAACCTTAACAAGATTCCGGTGCTGAAGTTTGGCACACAATATAACTTCATTCTTAAATTCTTTCAATCCTTGTCCAGAACTTTGTGAAAGCCTCTTGACAGCAATCTCTTGTCCATCTGCCAGTGTACCCTAAACATTAATAAAAAAATTGTGACATGATGAATAAAAGGATTTTTTTTTCCTTTGTTCTTAGCAGGCATGGTACATGAATATATACATACCTTGTAGACAGGCCCAAAACCACCTTCGCCAAGCTTCTTGTCATTTGAGAAGTCATTAGTGGCACAAACAATTGTATCAAGGTCAAAGAAAGGCAGATCTAAGTCTTCTTGTTCACCTTTATCATTTTTCTCTGTTGAGGTTTTCTCTGTGTCATCTCAAGTAAACTAAATGAGCTCAACTTCATGAACAAGAAAATAGAAACTTCCTTTTGAAGGCACAATCATATGTGCTGTGCCACTAAATGCAGAATTTATCATATCCCACATGGAAAAAAAAATTATAGGAAGGTTTGAAGGTAAAGTACAACCATTTAATGGCTTTCTTCAGGTAAAAAAAAATTTAAATGGAAGCCTAACAAAAAAAAATCTATAGGAAGGTTTGAAACATCCAATAGAAACCATGACTACATGCTTCCTGTCATTATGACAAATGGTTTGCAACTGACATCAAACATAATTAAGTGTTCTGTTAATATAAGCAACAGCTTAAACTAAATGTAATGAATTTTGAAGGTGGTATTGGACAAGGTTTACCATACAAACATTATATGCAGATGGGAGAAACCTTGGACGAAAAATTGTGTGCTCAATCAAGTGCAGAGTAAATTATGCTGTAACTAAACAAGAAACATCATTGTGTGCTTTAACAGCACTACCAAGTTAAAATAAAAGGTTGTTTTTTTCCCTTCTAGAAAACAAGTTAGTTCAACAGTCATTCCACAAATAGATTATACACAGTATGAAGACTCACAATGCGTACTAAAGCTCACACAATTTGGTATGTGGTAAATTGGACTAGATATTTCCTCAATAGTTTTCGCTGCATAATGAACTGTACATTTTTATAGGAATTCTAAATTGGAAGAGTTGTGTTTTGTATTTTATTTATCAGTTTTGAATGATTCTTTATACATCCCTTGAATTTCTCTCTTTTTCCTAACCTATTTTAGTTATGCCTGCTAAAGCAACTCGGCCTGACAAGAAATGCAATCCTTTACTGCAGCTTGGAACTGGTCGTTATAATACATTTCGATGGAACCCAGAAGGAAAATGTCTCCTTGTCTGAGGAATTTCCTTTCCTTTTTTAATGTGTACTATTCATTTGAAATAAATCTCTACATCTGGGTAAAAGTAAACTAGTATATAACTTTGTGTCCTTGACCTCTGGCTTTCAGTTTTATGCTTGGCTGGCTTTGGAAACTTAGCAGGTTATATGGTATGTCATCTTGGACTGTTTAAAGAGTTTGGTGTTTTATCTATGACTAGGGACTCTCCTTGGTCAAACATCAAATTGAGAATTACACTTGCTTTTGATGTAATGTATCTTGAACACATTTTCGATTTCTTTTGTCTGATTGATATCATTACGAACGTTTTAATTTTGCAAAATGCAGGTGATCTCAATAGTTTACTTTTGCATTACATGCTCATAACCATTTAGCAGTACAAACATCTATTCATCTTAATTAGTTAACTGATATCAATATCTAAATGATAAACATTTATTATTGCATTAACAAAACATTCCTTGAGAAATTTATATTCATGTACACTATGTCATAAGCCATAAATTATCATTTATTTAAATGAAATCCGGTGAAAAGCACAGTACTATGTTAGTACAAATAAAAAAAATTATGAAAAGTGGTTTTTTCCCCCATTTAGAAAACAAGTTTGTTCATTCAATAATCATTCCACAAATGGATTAGCTGCTAAATGAAATAATACAAATATTAAAAAATTTATGAAAAGGTAGGCAGTTTTAGGAAAGTTTACCTCTAAGCATTCTTTTCCTCCTATGAATGCAGTAGAAAGTCAAAAGCACCGCAAGAACCAATGGGACAGTAACGGCGATTACCACGACCACCGTTTTTTTATGATCTTCAGCCTCTTATTAAACAATTGGACAGAGAAATAAATCAATCAATACACTTAAAAATGAAGTAGTGGAGCACCAATTGAAAGATCAAAGTTCATACCTGTCTCTGAAGCAGCCATCCGAATATATAGATCTTGCCCAGGAGTTGAGGCCACTCTCAAATCAATAAGATCACCAAACCAAATGAGACAACCACTACCTTCTCCAGTAACATACAAGTTTGCATAAGCTGTACAGGAACAGTTTTCCAAGCATTTAGCCTTGCAATCCGTTAGTGTCATACTTTCATTAACCCAAGATTTTCTTGTATCTGGCATTTTCAACCCACTAAATTTATGAAAACCATCTCTATTTGTGACCCTACAGCTCCATGGTTCACTGCGGGCACATCCAAGGGTCCAGTCCAGTGCATCATAATTTTGGGGTGATTTTGGCTTGAACCCTGTTAAACACTGGCAGGGTGGCGACTCGCTCACAATACAATTTCCATAGGGACCACAAAGATTATAGTTGTCACAATTGTCTCTTGGCACAGATGAATAAAGCCTCCAAATTTTGGTTTCTTCAACCCAGTTATAGCGTTGACGAGAATAAATGGTTTGGTTCAGAACAACCCTTGTAATCACCGACTTGTTCTGGAGTTTGGATGTGTAAACCACCTCATCTTCATTGGAGACAAACTGCAGCTCGAAAATTGGAGTGGTTTTACCACTGAAAATAACGCCATTCCAAGGGCCACTCCTATAGTATTCTTCTGAGCCCTTCCACATGACTAACTCAGGGGTAACACCAAGTACTATACCCCAAGTTAAGTCTCCTGGAGAAGGGTCGTCCCAGCTCTTCCATGCTGTTAGACGCCGATTAAGACCAGTTTTCAGGTTCCATCCAATCTTCATTCCTGGCAAAAATGTATCAGAGGGATAGTCAAAGCTCTGCCACAGGTAGTTTTGGGGATTCTGGTCGTTCTCATTTCTCAGTACAAAGTTTCCAGAGTCCAAAAGCTGTGCAATTGGATTCGAGCCCTGAGTCGTCGAGTTTGCTGACCAAACAACAGTCTCGTTCTGGCTGAGAAGCACGAGATGTCCCTGTGTGTTTATGGTCAACGTGGTGGTGTTGTCTTTGACTGGTTTTTCACGGTTGGCAACCCAAACAACAGTTTTAATCGGGATGTTTTTGTACCAGATTCCGATGTATCGGTTTGCGGAACTACCTGGGCTGAAGAAACCAAGTTCAAAGCTCCCATCATTGGACACCAAGGTTCTGCCATCGGGAAGTGGCTGAGACTGGGTAATAGTATCAATTGCAGAGGAAAATGGAGGGAAAAATGAGAGTAGTTTGGTAATAGCAAGCATAACGGGAAGAATAGCCATTGCTTTGGTTGAAATCTAGACCACCACTTTTCGATTACCATTCATCTTGGAAAAGATTTCTCGACTGAGGACATGAAAGCGGGATATTCACACTTATAGTTTGAATTTGGGAAATTTACTTCTAGGTTTCAAAGCTGCCATTTCAGCTCACTTTCCCATTGCACAAGCAGTGAAACGAAACCCAGTTATGAACAGTGTTAGCCGACAGACGACATCAAATTGAAATCCTTATCTTTTAGGAAGTCAACGATATCGTTTGGAATTTGAAGCCAAAAAAATACAAATCTCAAAACCATGCAAAAGTATCTTATCTATGATTAATAGATTAGTTGAAGAAATTTAGGAAGCACAAATGTCAGAAGAGATTACACACCTGCCTCAGGCTCGATGCAAGAGTTTACGTCAAACAAAGTTTAAAATATTTTAAATGTGGGGATAGAAATCAAATTCTGTGGAAGCCAGTTTTTCCTCTTTTTTTTTTCTATTTTTCTTTTTATTTTTTTGACACAGACCCCTGGTGGTGAACAACGGATAAACACTGCATAATCTTAAAAAATTAATTTACAAAATTACAATTTAAACATCATAAAAAATTTAATTTATATAATAATAAAAATAGAAACATATATTAAAAAATAATAATACAACTCTCAATTTTTTTTTAAATTAATTCTTTTTAATTTATTTTTTTAAACGAGCAGAGTTATAAGTCTTATCTTTTTCTCTTTAAATTTACGCATAGAACTGTATATTCAAATTTACAAATCTAAACATATTTCAAGAAAAAAAATTTGTAATAAAAGGAAGAAACTTTCCTTAAGTCAGAAAACTGAACCCAACCAGAATCTGTTTAAAAATATTTTTAAAAAAGAAGTGCTGATGTGATTGGGCCGTCAATAAGACAGCCCCCAACCAGAATTTGAAAATGGAGCCCTAAAACTCGATTAGTCGCAGTCATAGTTGGTTTGCTGGCAGGAATTTCTTGAATAAAAAAATTTAGATGCCGAAAGTGGAATTTTAAATTTGATAATAAATAGCCGCGGTTATCATTTTTACCAAATTCAGACGGAAATCATCAATAATAAAACATTACTATAAATAGAGAGATGATGCATCCTTTCTTGTCTTTCTTCTTATTATTATTTATTAATCCGTTGACTAATTTGAAAATATCTTTATTATATAATATATAAAAAATTTTAGTTTTGACCAATTAATTCATTGATAAATATTTATTTTTATTATACACAAGTTATGAGTATAAAATCAGTTTCACAAAAAAGGATAATTTATTTTTTAATATGTGAATTTTTTTTTGAATTATAAAATAGGTTTTAATAATTTAAAGTACCAATCAAATCTGTAAATATTTTTTTAGTGTAAAAGCATTTTCGGACATAAAAAGATTTAAGGACATTTAGTTGGAAAACAAGTTTTAAATTTTTAAAATCTTAATCTGAGAATTGAATATTATTTTATTTGACATCAAAATAAAAGTCATGATTTTTAAAAAATTTAAATTTTGAAAATATTTTTAAATATAAATTCTCTTAAAAAAATTATCACGAAGAGAGTAAAAATTGGTGATTTCATCTTTATCAAAATTAAAAATCCTTCAACATTTTTTATAAAAATAAATTTAATTGTTAATATTTTTTAATAATTTTAAACTTAAGAAATTATTAATAATAATTTATTTTATTCTTTATTAAAAAAAATAGATAAAGATATTTTTAAAAAACATATAAAAATTCTAAAAAAAACTTAAATATAATCAAATACAAAAACGAAAAATTTCAAAAAATATTATTTAAAGATTTATAATAATATTAAAAATCAATCAAACATATTTTATTTATTTAAAAAAATTATTAATTTTTATCAATCATATTTTCTTTCCAAAAAAAAAATTTTCAAAAACAAAAATATTTACCGTATACATTAGATTAATTCTCACATTTTCAGCTACCTGAGCTAGCTTGGTGACAAACCTCTTTGCGTTAAACTCACTGATATTCTTGAAAATTAAGGTCAATGCTGTAAATACGATGTATAAATTTATTAGCATGGTTTTTAAATATTTACTTATATATTTCAGGAGATTACTAGAGTGTTTGAACCATTTGAAAATTAGCTGGTGTTCATTCTAATTTATTATAAAATTTTAATTATTTAAATAATGTAAATTCAAGCATTAATTACACAGATAATAAATACAAAAATTTTATTAACTTTTCTTAATTTTTGAAATTAATTTCTGCTAAAAAATACGTGCCTTACCGAATATAATAAATATGATTAATATCAATAATTTTTGAAAATAAACACACTTGAAAAAACTAAAATCTCATCAATATACTTTGAATTAAACTATTCACATGTTGTAGACAATTAAATATATATTTTTTTTCTGCGAGAACCACTTTATTGACGTTAGTGTAAGATTAATCTCTTTTATTTCTTAAAATAATTACAATTTTCAATTATTCCACAAGAGTGCGTCTTAAGATTCAAATCTTTTTGCAAGAAAACTTATACGAAGCATAGTAATTCTATTTTTTAAATGAAATTTAAAAAAAATGTAAAAAAAATTCTTGCGCCAGACAACTCCTTAAATTTTGTATTTTATTTAATATTTATTTTGTTAATATGAATTACTTTTTCTCTCTTCGGTATTATTATTCTTTCTGAACTAATGATTATAGACATTCTTTAACTGTTATCAAAATTCAATATTATGACAAGAAACATCGTTGAAAAGCTTTTGTTAAAATAATTTTTCATTTTCGTTGTCAAAATGTCCTAAAATAAAAAAAAAAATCGCAATATTATCAAACGGAGCATATAGAATTTAAGAACTCTTACTACATATTATAAGGCTAATGATGTTCATATTTTAAAATGATAAAAAAAAATTAATAATACTACAAAAAATAAAAATAAAAAGTTTTATTATATTATTTAAACAATAAAAAAGTTCAACTCAATTTTAAAAAAAAATGTAGAGTCTATTTATTTTTTGTTTTTAAAAACAGAAACAAATTTTAAAAATAAATTATTTTTAAAATAAAAATTATTTTTTTTATATATTTTTAAAACATAAAAAAAATACATATTTTCAAAAGAGTTTATCAAATAGATTTTTTATTTATTTTATATAATAATTTTTAAATATAATTTTTTAAAAAAAAATCAAACAAATTTTTTATTTTTATTTTTCAGTTAATATTTTTTTCGCCACAAATTAGTAATGTCAAGAACAAAAAAAGGCCTTTTTCATTTGATTAATGACACTAGCAGACATAAATGTGTTTTCTGGATCGTGACGTAAAAATGATTAAAAGTTGACTCAATATATTGGTTAATCATAATGATGGCAGCTCCAATCCTGTGCGACGTATATGGATACAGTATCGTGTGCTGTGCCATTTTTATAATTACAGTAATAAATTGGTGGAAAATTAATATATCGGTCGACTAATTTCTCATCAGTTAATTGGTGTGTCTGCGCGACTATTTTGATCCAAAATAATATTGGTTTGATTTTTTGAAAAGTTACGCAAAAGGAGCCTCGGATTCGAAATAGGATTCCCATTTTTTACATTATTTTATTTAATTAAAAAAAGGCTTAAAAATTTAGAATCGTAATTTCATGAAGACTTTTTTAGTTTTTTAGAGATTAAACTTTCCACGTTTAAATCCCAGCCGTCCAAGTTCTCAAATTTGAGTCTCAAAGTCGTGCTGTCGTTATAAATTGTGACGGCAACCCGCTTACCTAATAAATAGTGAAAGAGAGACCTTCGGTCCTTCCAACTAACCGACTTTAGTATGATTGACGGACATGGATCACCGCAGTGCGAAAAACCCGCACCTTTTTGGGGACACATTTTTTTCTTTTTGTCAAATGTAGATAATAATATTTCACTATTTTGGATGTAAATTACATTTATTTTTGTTATAATTTTAATTTATAAAAGTTACACTCACTCTCTCTAATTTTAAATCGAGACAAAATTGTTGTTTATAAAACTTACATTGATCCTAAGTTTAAAAAAAATACTACACAAACTTCTTTTTATTTTAAATTTTCATATAGATTAATTTGAACTTTCAATAATTTGCACTACATTGAATTACAAAGTTTAAAAAAAAAATACATAAAATCTAACTTTCATTAACAATTAACTTTTGCAAAAGGCAAATCCTCTCTACTGTGCAAAACACTTCCCTAGCAGTACCAAGCTGTAAGAAACATGCTCTGTTGAAATCAACAAGTGACTAATTTTGTCCTCTTATCTGGCCTCTAACTGGGTGATAGATAATGCATTGGTCGAAGAAGTCATATGATTTCCAGAAGAAGAAGATTCTCCTTTAACTAAGGTCTTTTCTATTAGGAAACCAGGCTCCTTGGGCTGAGGCAAGACACCCTCACTGCTCAACATCACAACCACAGATGCCATGTCTGGCCTATCATCAGGATCGTGTTGCACACAAAGAAGACCAATATGGATGCAATGCAATACTTCTGACGCAACACACGAATCCCCCAAACGTGCATCCATCAATTCCAGTGGGATGCCCTCCCTCCACAACCTCCATGCCTACAATAAATCAAAACATTTATTATCTGCGAGTTCATTTTTTCAGCTAAAAATAGAGTTAGGTTCTTTGTCACTCACATGCCCAATAAGGTTAAGACTCTGTTTTGGATAAGAAAGCCCTTTGTTTTTCTTTCCACTCACTATTTCCAATAGTAATATTCCAAAACTGAATACATCAGATTTAGTGGAAAATAGTCCATCTAAAGCATATTCAGGTGCCATATAACCACTGAAAAAAATTATAAATGAACCAATATCATCTTTAATTACGTGTAAAACCACAATTCAGCATGAATTGATAAGAGAAACTCACTATGTACCAACCACTCTGGTTGTATTCCCTTCAATTTGATCTCCTCCAACGATCTTTGCCATGCCAAAATCTGAAATTTTCGGGTTCAATTCATTATCCAATAATACATTACTTGCTTTTAGATCTCTGTGGATGATCCTCAATCTAGAATCTTGATGAAGATAGAGAAGTCCCCGAGCGATTCCACATATAATGCAAAAACGTTTGGACCAATTTAGCAGTTTACTTTGGGCAGTAGAACCTGTCAAGGTTAAAGATATGAAACTTGATATCTAAAGTTAAAGAAACTGATGAATGGCTAACTAATAGTTTTGCAGAGACAAACCAAAAAGAAATGAATCTAAGCTCCTGTTGACCATGTATTCATAGATGAGCATTTTCTCCTCCCCTTGAATGCAACAACCTAAAACCTTAACGAGATTCCGGTGCTGAAGTTTGGCATACAATATAACTTCATTCTTAAATTCTTTCAGTCCTTGTCCAGAGCCCTGTGAAAGCCTCTTCACAGCAATTTCTTGTCCATCTGCCAGTGTCCCCTACAATTTTACATTTTTAATGCAATATATCAGAAGAGTATTGCCTATTGTTTTTCTCATTAACAGGCATGTTGCATATTTACCTTGTATACAGGCCCAAAACCACCTTCCCCAAGCTTCTTGTCAGTTGAGAAGTCATTAGTAGCACTAGCTATCACAGCAAGGTCATAGAAAGGAAGCTCCATATCTCCTTCTGGGCCTTTGTCATTATTTTCTGTTGACAGGGTTTTTTACTTTTTTGTTTTCACTCAAAGTAAAGTAAATAATATTAATATCATAAATAAGGAATTTTTTTTTATTCTTCTGGAAAGTATAATCAAATTCTACATTATCATGCTTAATGCAAATATTTTCCTTTATACCAAAAGAAAAAAAAAAAAAAAGGCGGTCGCACTGAGAATGTTTACCTCTAGACATTCTTCTGCTCTTGAAAAAGTAAAAGAAAGTGAAAAACATCACAAGAGCCAATAAAATGGTGACTGTTACTACAACAACCTTTATCTTATTTCCATCTGCATTTTCATGGTCAGCTTCACACAGAAATGAACTAACAGTCAAATCCACAGAAAAATGAGATTGATAAGCAGCACCCAGAAAAAGATGAATATATATGATCAATAAAAAGCTATACCTGTTTCTTGAACTGCTAGGCGAATATATAGATCTTGGTCAGTAAGTTGAATCTGTCTAATATCAATTAGCTCACCGAACCAGATGGCACAGCCAGTACCTCCTCCCCTGATATCTGAGAAAGCATAAGCAGTACAGGAACAGTTTTCCAAGCATTTGGCTTTGCACTCCTCGAGTGTCATACTTCCATTGACCCAAGAATGTGTAGTATCTGGCAATTTCAGTCCACTAAATTTAAGAAAATTATCTCTGTTTTTTACCCTGCAACTCCATGGTTCACTGTGGACACATCCTTGAGTCCAGTCCATCACGTCCCAGTTTTGGGGTACTTTTGGCTTGAAACCTTTTAAGCACTGGCATATTGGCGCCTCACCCATGATGCAATTTCCATATGGGCCACAAAGATTATAGTGATCGCAGTCATCTCTTGGCACAGAAGCAAAAAGCCTCCAACTTTGAGCTTCTTCAATCCACGTGAGGCGCTGACGAGAGTATATTGTTTGGTTCATGACAATTCTTGAAATCACTGACTCATTCTTGAGATTATACGTGTAATACACCTCATCCTTATTGGAGACAAACTTGAACTCAAAAAGTGGATTGTGCCTCAATTCGGGGGCACCACTGAACCGAAGGCCATTCCAGGGGCCACTCCTGTAATACTCTGTCGATCCCTTCCATATAACTCCTTCATGGTTATTGTGAAGTACGAGCTCCCATATGAAGTCTCCCGGAGAAGGGTCGTCCCAGCTCTTCCATGCAGTCATGCGCCTATTAAGACCAGTTTTAAGGTCCCATCCAATCTTCATTCCTGGCAAAAAAGTGTCAGAAGGATAGTCAAAGCTCTGCCACAAGTAGTTTTGGGGATTTTGGTCTTTCTCATCTCTTAGTACCAAGTTTCCAGAGCCTAAAAGCCGTACGACTGGACTGAAGGCCTTTGTTGTTGAATTTACAAACCAAACAGCTGTCTCGTTCTGGCTGAGAAGCACAAGATGTCCCTCTCTGTCAATGGTCAACAAGCTGGAGTTATCTTTGATTGGTTTCTCGCGGTTAGCAACCCAAACAACAGTTCTAACTGGAATGTTTTTGTACCAGATTCCCAGGTAGCGGTTTGTAGAACTACCTGGGCTGAAGAAACCCAGTTCAAAGCTTCCATCTTTAGAAACCAAGGTCCTGCCATCAGGAAGTGACTGAAACTGGGTAATGGAGTCAGTTGCATAGGAAAATTGAGAGAAGAACAAAAGCAGGTTGGTAAGAAAGAGCACAGACGGATGAACAGCCATTGCTTTAATGAATTGGTGTTCAAAACTCACAAGTTAAAGATATATACCCATGACGTGGAGCAGTACCAAGGATACCAGAAGCACGCAGGTTGACTTGGTCGCATGTGTTCCAAAACTTCATAATCAGACAGTCGGCTCTTACGAGTCACAAAAGTCTTGTAACGGTGGAACCTTAGTCCACATGCACAGACATCTTGTGAGGAAAATGGAAGGGACAAATTTAGCCCTACACTCTAGAAAAGTATGTGAAGAAGACAAAGGTTATTAAATCAACTGATCATTTATTCCATTATAGCCTATAAAAGAACTTTAATAATCAAAGTTCGAACAGTAAATTTGAATTGTTCCTCTTACCTCTTACTTGGCATGTCAGGAAACTGTTTCATCCTTGAATTTTTACAGTTAGAGATTAATGAGTAATTCGAGCAAGGTCAAAGAAAGGACGCTCCGGGCCTTCCTTCTGGCATTCATCATTATTATCTGCCATCAAGTTGTTCTCTACTTCTTCCTCCCATATGTAAAGAAAATTAGATTTATATTACTAAATAAAGCTGACAAGTTTATTCTTGAAGGCATAATCATTTGAACACAAACTATTTCTACTACACATCTTGTTCTTCATTTCAATTGAAACCATTATAATTCAGATAAGAACAGGACGCAAGAAACAGAAAAGGGTCATGCTGTAAGTCAAAATTTGCTAGGTATCTACCGGTCTACGACTGGGAATTTCTGTTTCCTACTACTTTTCCTTGGAGTACTGTTTAGAGTAAAAATGTTGGTCCAGAAACGCAGGATTTACCAGGTTCATTTTTATATACCACTTAAGGATCGACCGAAGCAAATTAACAAAGAATTTTGAAGCACAAAATTAATTTTCAAGTTTGACCAAGACACCAGCATTGGGCATAAAATGATAATTGAATTAAACTGACGATATACACAGAAATGTCAAAAGAATTACTACTTTCTTTCTCTTTCTCTTTTTCTCACAAGTATACGGAAAATTTGCCAAATATGACAAATTTATAAAGGTAAGAAAAAAAAATCAGAAAAAATCTTTGAGTTCCTGTTGAAGGACTTCCTCTAACCACAATTTGGACCCCTCCATAAGTTCTGGGCTCAATCTGAACATCAAGACACAGAACTCCAACTGATTCAGGGCCCCATCACCGTCAAAATCACCTTCTCTTATCATAGAGTGAAGCTCATCGTCGCTCAAGCCCTGTAGCCCCCCCAGCAAAGCGGAATTCCTCTTGAGGCTGTCGAACGTTATGACCCCTTTATCAGAATCCATTAAAAGATTAAAACCATTGCAGAGCTCGTCTATTAAGCCATCTCCACCGAGCTTGCCGGCCATGATGGGCAGGCAATCTTGGAAGTGAGTTTGTGGGTTTGGCGCAGCCATTGCAGAGAGAGATATAATACTCAGAAATAAGAAGAGATAGCGAGAGAAGAACGATGGGAAACACAGAATGAGGAAGGAAATATATAAAGGGGAAAAAGAAGGTACATCGGGTTTTCCGAGAAGGAGGGAAACACAGAAGACAACTAAGCTCCAGATCACGAAGAAGGGGAAGGTCGGTCGTCATGGCTTTCGCAGAAGGTCTCCAAGGGTAAAATCGTCCACTGAGAAATGTTACTTGGTCTTATCTGGATGTTTCTCCTTCCTTGTTCCACATTTCTTTTCTTTTTTTCTTTCGGCAATTACTTCCTTTTCCACATTTTAGTATTAGAAAGTTAGAACTGACCCTTGACCAAGTCGCTTGCCGGTTGCTGTAGTCGAGAGTGAATTGGGAAGTCTTTTTCGTTTGACAATACAAGATTTTTTTTTTTACTAAATCATTTTTTAAAAATTTAAAAATAAATTACATTTATTGAGAATTTTTAAACTTAGAGTCACACTGCTTTTATCTTTAATTTATATAAAAAAATTTATTTGTAAAATTATTAATAAAAATTATATTCTACATATTTTTTTTTAAATCATAAATAACATAATTTAATATAATACAAAAACAATAACAGTTAAGTCTTTTTTTATTTGATAAAATAAATAAAATTAACTATATAGATCAAATGATACTACAGTGACTTATCATAAATAAAATTAATAAATAAATTATTAATTATTAAATTATTCTTAATAATTTTATCTATTTTTTTTATCTCCTTTTTCTGTCTTTAACTATTAAATTATTTTCTATAATATAAATTATTAAAAAAGTTTACTGAGTGTCTGTATAAATTTTATAAATTTATAAAAAATACTGAATTTAAAATTAGTGGAGTGCCAATATAAAATAAATATAATACAAATAGTAGAATCAATATAGACATAGTTATAACTCTTTGTTCCTTCGAAAAATTCAAATTCAATCTATCTGAGTTGCCATTGCCAATGTCTACTAACTTGCTGTCTACTAACTTGCTGTATAAGAAACTGGAAAATACTAGATACTCATTTTAAACGGTTTGTGGACCTCATTCTCTTCAACCTCGTTGAACCAAAGTTGATCGAGAAAGCAGATTTGAAGTATTGTTATGGGCATGTATTGCTCTATTATATGAAAAATAAGAATAATGTACTGAAATTTAGAATGACTATCTTGCATCTAACAAGGTGATGGACATTTCGTTTGTTGAACTGCTTAGTTCACAATAGCCTGATGATGAAGAACCTTGTTGGTGTGGATAAAACGCAGGCTGCCTTGGCTTTGGCAATGGCCTCTCACCATTCAACATTAATACTATACTTGACATGTCTGGCCTGTCCTCTGGTTTCTCTTGAACGCATAAGAGCCCCATGTGAATACATCTTAATATTACTTCAGCTTCTGTGACTGAGTCACCTAGACATTCATTTATCAGCTCCAGTGGCCTCTCTTCACTCCACAGTCTCCATGCCTGGAAGACATGAAAATTCAAATGTTGAGTTTGAGTAAACTCTGCCAGAACTCATCACAAATGAATGGTAAGACTCAACCAATTATGAATCAACTTCAGAGTTAAATTAAAATGTAATTTACAGTTTATCCCTGTATGGTTTTGACCAAAAATCAGTTTGATTTCTTGTAACTTGAAATTTATTATTCAACTCTCTTGTGATTTATTTCATTACCACTTAACTACTTATAATATTTTCTATCTTATTTTTAACATAAATAATCAGTATGAAATACGTTCATTTATACCTTGAAGATTTTAGATGTAAAATGTCACTAGATGGTTAAATGGTAATGAAACAAATTACAAAAGTGTTAAATGACACTGCTTGTACCACACACAGGACAAACTGATTTTGGACCAAAGTCCGTAGAGGCTGTAAACTGTAATTTCCTAGATAGAAAGAAAAAAATAAAGAATAATAATTGATTCATTATATAAAATATTTGAAAATTGTAACAGGTCTCTCTACTCTTATAAGCTTACGTGTCCAAGAAGGTTAAGGTGATGATTTGGGTCACAAAATTCTCTGATCTTCTTCCCACTAATTATCTCCAGCACAATGACACCAAAGCTGAAGACATCAGATTTCACTGAAAAAGATCCATAAACTGCATACTCAGGAGGCATATAACCACTGCATGATGACAGGAGAGAAAAATGAAACTATAAAGAAACAAGTATTATTATACAACATAAAAAATAATTAAATTAAGTATAAGCATGCTTACTGAGTTCCCACAACTCTTTTTGTATTGACCTTAGTATGATCACCCCTAAACGTCCTTGCTAGTCCAAAGTCTGATATTTTTGGATTCATATCATTGTCCAAAAGAATATTGCTAGTTTTAAGATCTCTATGGATAATCCGTAGTCTAGAATCTTGATGAAGATAAAGAAGCCCTCTAGCAATTCCACTGATAATTTGGAAGCGCTTATTCCAATCTAGTAAATTGCTTCTAGTTTGATCTGTCATGTTCCTTTCTAAAGTTAGATAAACAATGATTTTATGTTCATGGTAGGAGTAAATAATGGACTTAGGAAGAATATAAACTCAAACCAAAAATAAAGTAGTCCAAGCTTCTATTGGGCATGAATTCATAGATCAAGAGCCTTTCATCATCTTGAATACAACACCCAAGAATCTTTACAAGATTTCGGTGTTGCAGATTGGCAATTAACACAATTTCATTCTTGAACTCTTCTGGTCCTTGCCCAGAATTCTTGGAAAGCCGCTTGACAGCAATCTCTTGCCCATTTGCCAGTACACCCTGATAATCAGTACATGGAAATGTAATTATTATCAAAAATAATGTTTAGAATGTGTACCATCTGTGGGATATATCCATGTTACCTTGTAAACTGGTCCAAATCCACCTTCTCCCAATATGTTGCTGGTGGAGAAATTATTAGTGGCATTAGCAATAGTTGATAAATCAATGATAGGTAAGTCTATGTCTTTCTTCTCATTTGTTTCTGTGTGATCATTCCAGTTACTTATGTCTGTCTTCCCTGAAATGAAAGAAGATAAATTGGAAATTATTAGCATATTAGAAGTGTTATTGGAAATTATTATCTCAAAATTTACCTGGCTTCTCAAGTTTTCTCCTTCTAACGTAGATGGCCAATGCTAATATTATTAAGCCTGTGCTGAATGCAGTAACTGCTACCAGAGTCCAGACAAGCTTCCTCTTGTTAATGTGCCTTTTACTCCATGTCTGATTTGAGACTGAGAGATTAAAAGAAAATCAAAAAGAAAAGAAAGGAAAGTATCATTGAGCAGAACTTCACTATTGGAGATGACTGTATCTAAGTGCTTCAATATATTGCAAAGGTGCCATTGAAAAAAGGTAAATATCCTGTCACATGATTCCAACAAGTGTTATATCTAATTTCCTTAAATTGTTTTGGTGACCATAACCAAGTCCTCTGCAATTTATATCATTCTTTCATATTATGTTTTCCACCTGTGATAAAGATAATTTATCAAACAACCATCCTAATAACTTTCTTCAATGCCATAGCTTTATATGCAGCTTTTAGTTGCAGAAGGTCATCTAAAGACTAGGATTATGTATTTTTCCTTTCATGTTTGAATAGAGAATCGAAAGATGAATGAGAAACAGAAGTACCTAGCTCAGAAGCAGCCAGTCGAATGTAAATGTCTTGTCCTTCAGAGGGATGTTTTCTCATGTCCATAATGTTATCAAACCAAAGCAAGCAACCACTCCCACCATTTCTGATATCTAAATTTGCATATGCTGAGCAAGAGCAGTTTTTCAAACATGTAGCCTTACATTCATCAAGGCTCATACTTTTGTCAAACCAGGAAGAAGATGTGTCTGGCAGTTTGATTCCAGCATACCTCAGAAACTTATCTCCGTTATTACAACTCAGATTTATTCTCCGAACACACCCATCAGTCCAATCTGATGATTCCCATTTTTCTTTGTATTTGGCAACGAAGCCCTGCAAGCATTCACATATTGGAGAATTACCAGGATTGCAGTAAGAATTTGGACCACACACGGCATAATTATCACACTGATCAGTGGGGCCAGCAGCAAAGAACTCCCAACTGTGTGACTGGTTTGACCATACATAACGTTGCACAAGACCTGTTGGACTGAGTACATATCTTGTAATAGTCGAACGGTTTAAGAGATCATATTCAAAATAGGCTTCCTTCTTAGTTAACACAAAAGAGTAATTAAAGAAATGATATAATCTTTTAAAAGGAACCCCAGTGAAAAGAAAGCCATTCCATGAACCTGCTCTGTACTGTAGTGTCTTTCCCTTTCTAACAATTTGTTGGGGAAGACCATGAGTATCTATGAGTATTGAGAACTCGCCTCGGGCAGGATCTTCTGTGTCTCTCCAACATGTCAGACCCTTATATTGACCTGTTACTAAGTTGCTCTCCATTTTCATTCCCGGAAGTAAAGTGTCACCAGGATCATCAAAACTCTGCCACAAAAGATTATTTCCATTATTCACAACAAGGTTTCCAGAATCCAAGAGCTGCAGAACAGGCTTCTCTGCAGCTGTTGATGCATTGGTGGACCAGATTGTATCCCCTGTGCCATTAAGCATAGCAAGATTTCCTCGATCAGTGACTTTGAAAACTCCTCCTGAGGAGTTTTCTAGTGGGGTATCTCTGTTGGCTACCCAAACAACTGTTCTAGGTGATATACCGCTGTACCATATACCAAAGTATCGCCTCTCCGAATTTTCAAAGCTGAAGAATCCGGCTTCAAAATTTCCAGAAGCTGAAACTAAGTTCCGGTTGGATTCGTTGGAATTTATGGGTTGATTTGGAGTAACACTGGTCAGTGCAGTGACAATGGATATGAAGGAGAATAGAAGAGAGCACAGAACTAGCACCTCATAGCTCTCCATAAAAAATGCTATGGTTTTCATTTGCTACCAGCGTCTGGTTATTTACCTTTCCAGTTTCGAAGAGAAAGGCATAATCTTAGTCGTGCCATAATCTCCCCGACCGGTCACAGAAAGAAAAAATAACTATTTAGCTTAATTTTATAGTCTGTCGTGTATGCAGCGCCAGTGGATATAGCGTGGTCAAAAATCCGTGAACGAAAGGGTATTAAAGTCCACATCTACCGTGATAGGGACGGGTCCGTAGGAATGGGGATGAAGGTAAATTTCTCCCGTTGACGAGGATTTTGACTACAAGCTGCCTTGGCTTTTTACGGAAATTATTAAAATATTTTTAATAAACATATATTTATTGTTTATATTAATAAATTTTGTTTAATTGTCATAAAAAGTAAAAGCATGGAAGTTGACAGATGGAAAGACAGAGGAATGGCGTGGGCCCCGTTGCTAGCCCTACGAGAAGAATTGGAAACATTGGGAATAATGGGTTGATGCAATATTTTGTCAAGTTGTTAGTGGGATTTGGTGCGGCTTGTACGCATAATTTGACTGTCGCTATGCTCTGGCTCACTCGAAAATGAGTTTTTGGACCACCTCTTTGATTGACCAGATGAATTTCCAATTTGGTAATGCTTTAAGCATTCCTACGAAACTGGGCATATAGTTCCGAGATAAGAAAATAATAGAATTTGGGAAAAAAATGTAATTTGTCGGATGTATTAGTATAATTATAAATTATTATTTTTAATTATAATAATGTCACTGCAAGCTGTTATAATTTGTTTCCCACTTTTATTTCAATGGAAATGTAGAAAATCACAAAGGCAGACAGAGCAAAAATGGCATCACCTAGCTGTGATAGCAGCCAAACCTATATGGAATCCTTGTCCTCCTTCTTTGAATCTTCTCATGTCTATATGGACCACGCAAACCACAATTTCAACATTGATCCGCAGGGCCAAGAATAAAGGGTTGATCGTTATTAAAAAATCGAAGTACGAAAAATGAAGACAATTGACATTAGTCGGTGGCTCTTTGCTTGGACTGTCCTGTCACATACGACTTTGATATAACCATTTAGTTCAACAACCGAAAGCAAACATGGTCCAAATTTCCGAACTTAAAAGATTCTGATAGAAAGCCTGTGAATTCAACATGAATAGTAAAAGCAACCAAAGCAGACTCCCCAGCTGAGATATAGTTGACCGTGAAGTTTCTTGCCCTGCATTTAGATTATATATATATATATATATATATATATATATATAAGCTCGTACACTTACACGTTAACAAAAATGTCCAAAATCAGTTACTTTCTGTCATCTGAAGTGTTATTTAATTTTTTTTTTATTATGTAATTATTTAACAATTTTATGGTGCTTTTAATTTAAATTTTGACAATATAATTACGTGAATATAAAAATGATGAATAATTTTATTATATAAAATATGTTTTATTTAAACCTTTAATAATGTTATAATTTTTTAAAATTATTATTGAGATCAAGATGATATATAAAAATTAAATTTATCAACTTAATCTCAATAATAACTTTATAACATTACGACATTGTTTAAAATTGCAAAGAGAAATAAACTATCAATAATAAAAAAGTTCATCATTTTATATATTTATGTAATTATTTATAATAAAACTTAAATATAAAATGTCACAAAACAATTAAGTAATTATATAATAAACAATAAGAAGATTAAATTATACAATTTAAACTACAAATGCACAAACTGGTCTTGAACTAAATCACAGAAAATAATCTTATATATATGAAAATTTATTATTCCTCTATAATTAATAAATTACCAGTTATTTCTTTGATGAGTTTTAGGTGTTATTTTAAATACACATATTTCTTGTGCCTTAGTATTTTATAGAGAAATTTCTTTAGTGATACTTGATAAGTACACTTTCTCAGTTGAATGTGGGACTCATCTTTTGTTTTACAAATTTGTATTTTGAATAACCATTTCTTATTACAAAGAAATCTCTTAAAATTACTACTATGCCTTTGTCAAAAGTAATTATTCTATCAAACATTAATTTATAATAAAATTTTCTCACTTATAATTTTTTATTGTAGTAATCACAAATTTTAATAACATTTAGATTTATAATGAAATAATTTCTTTTCAAAATATAATAACCATTAAAAGTAATTATTTTGTTATAAAAAGTGATTATTCTAAAAGGTAATTTGAAGGGAAAAAAATATAACCCTTATTTAAAAAGTGTCAGAAAGTAATCAATAAACTAATTAATTCAATGATACTAAAATCATATTTAAAATTAGAACTCTGAATTTAATTAATTCAATAATATTTTGACCAATGAACATAGGCCTATAAAAATTAGTTATATAATATGTTAAACTACAAACAATCTCACTAATCAAGCAATTGATTACAACTGGTAGAAGTCAAACTATAACTATAAATAAATATTTAAAAATAAATTTTACTGAAAAAAGAAAGGTATAGTTGTTCATTATTGACTTGATTTGGACTGCATTTGTCTAAACTCTTATTCTTCTAAGCGGACTTCTCAAAAACTGGTATTAAAGCCTATAGAGCTTTTTGGTCTGTGGGCCACGTAGGCATCATCTTGCCTCTAATACGGTTTGGGAAATTTCATTGTGTGAGAAAAGTATGAATCTTTGGGACAAGGAATTTGCATAAGGTATATCCCTCCCAGTGTAAAAGCCAGGAACCTTTGGTTGGGGCAATAATTTTTCACCATTCAGCATTAGAACCACAGCTGACATATCTGGCCTATCTTCAGGTCTTTGTTGCACGCATAACAGCCCCACCTGTATACATCTTATGACCTCAGATGGAGTGCATCTTTCCCCTAAAAATCTATCCATCAGTTCCAATGGCCTTTCTTCTATCCATAGTCTCCATGCCTAAAATCAATGGCAGAAAAAAAAAAGTTCAATGAAAGCTATTCTAATATGACTACTGAGCTACAAGGGGCATAACAAGATGATACTAATATCATAAAATGACAAAATATATAATGTCCAAATATACTTTAAAATATTATGTTGTATTTTATATAACTTTAAACTGATAATGATATCATATTGTTATTACGGTGTCGTTTGATTTATGCAGTCAATCCCATTAAATAAATAAAAAATTAGTTATTGTATCTCATATAAATATTAAACATACTACGATTTTGTTTTTTAAATATTAATACTTTATAGATAAACTAGATAGAAAGGTAAGAATTAAGAAGTAAAAATTGGAAAGTTTCTTACATGTCCAAGAAGATTAAGGTAGTGTTCTGGATCTAAAAATCCTCTACTCTTCTTCCCACTTACGATCTCTATTATAATTACGCCAAAACTGAAGACATCCGATTTTATTGAAAATTGTCCATGTACAGCATACTCAGGAGGCATATAACCACTGAAAGAATCATTTGTGAAGTAAAATAAGTGAAACACTGAAAATTCAATCTCAAAGTAAATGATAAATAAGTGGAAGCTAACTTACTATGTTCCAACAATTCTAGTAGTGTTGGCCTCAACTTGTTCTCCCCAAAATATACGAGCTAAGCCAAAATCTGATATTTTTGGATTCATATTTGCATCTAGTAAAATATTGCTGGTTTTCAGGTCTCTATGAATAATTCTCAATCTAGAGTCTACGTGAAGATAAACAAGTCCTCGGGCAATGCCATGAATAATGTGGAAACGTTTAAACCAATCCAACAACTTGCTTCTAGTTTCATCTGGGCAATTTCACAAACATGTTAGAATATTATCAACAACTTCCTTCACACTTCACTGGCTTTGAAGAATGAATAAGCTGTATAAACTATAAAGGATCAAAGTTTCAAACCAAATATAAAGTGATCCAAGCTCTTGTTTGGCATGTATTCATAGATCAACATTTTTTCTTCACCCTGAATGCAGCAACCAAGAAGCTTCACCAAATTACGATGCTGAAGTTTGGCAATCAACAAGACTTCATTTTTTAGTTCTTCCAACCCTTGAACAGATTTCTTTGAGAGTCTTTTCACAGCTAACTCTTGTCCATCTGCCAGTATACCCTAAGAATCAAAATTGAGAGTGACTAAAAATTTTGTAGAGTTTATAAAACATCATTGTTTGGATATGGTTAAAGTACCTTGTACACAGGCCCAAAGCCACCTTCTCCTAGTTTGTTACTGCTTGAAAAATTATCTGTAGCTTTAGCTATGAGTGACAATTCAAAGGTTGGTAGATCCATGTCTTCCTTCCCTAGTTCACGGTTGGGGAAGATGATGATATCCAGAAATTAAGAAATTTAACAAAAAATGTCCAGGTTATAAGACAAGCAGAATAAAATTTACCTGCGTTTTGAAGTTTCCTTTTCCTTACAAATGAAATCAATCCTAAGATTATGATGCCCGTGATTGATATTGCAGAGCCAAATGCAATTCCTATTAGCTTCTTCTTGCCGATGCTCCCATGGCCTTTATTCTCGACATGATCTGACAGATGAACAGCATTAGCACTCTATCTCAATTAAAGGCATAAACTACTGTTGAGTTGTGGGCTAGAAATGCTTCAGAGAACAGTAGTTTATCTAATTTAAGCACTCTTTTGATGAGAAAAAATAGAAATCGATTGAGGAAATAAAGCAGCATAACAGTTAGCAAGCACCCCTATTAACATCCTTGACCATCTTTGCCAAAAATGGTTTCTGCTTGTTCTTTGCATTTCAATCTGCAATCCCAAAATCTTTAACAAGGAAATGAAGTAACCAAAAAAATAAACTGAGTACCTAGCTCTGAAGCAGGGACTCGTACATAGAGGTCTTGTCCCCCTGCAGGGAATTGTCTCATGTCAAACAATTGATCAAACCATATTAAGCAGCCACTTCCTTCATCTCGAATATCTAAATTTGCATATGCTGTACAAGAACAGTTCTGCAGACATACTCTCTGACATTCCTGAAGGCTCATGATCTTGTTATACCATGAAGAAGAAGTGTCTGGCAACTTGATGCCTGTGTACTTATTGAAGCCATCATTATCATTATCACAGTCCAAAGGAACACTTCGAATGCAGCCATTAGACCAATTAGACACATTCCATTCTTTAAGATTCTTGGGTTCATATCCTCTCAGGCATACACATACGGGACTGTTACTGATATTGCAGACAGAATATGGACCACAAAAGGCATAATTATCACACTCATCTGGGGGACCAGTATTAATTATCTGCCAGCTGCTTGTTTGAATTGCCCAATCAAAACGCTGCCCAATCCCAGTAGGGGTCACCATATATCTTGAGAAAATCGATCTGTTTATAAGCTCAAACTTGTAATATACCTCCTTTTCATTCAACACAAACTCAACAGTGACTACTGGATCCGGGTTATGAATTGGAAATCCAGTGAAAGAGAAGCCATTCCATGACCCTGATCTAACCTTCAACACAGATCCTTTCAGTTCAACAGCTTGTGGATACCCTTGATGGTCTATTTTTATTATGTACTCTCCCTGACCAGGATCGTCTGAGCTTCTCCAAGACGACAGAAATTTATCAAGACCCTTTTCTTGATTCCACCCGAGCTTCATTCCTGGCATCAATGTATCGCAGGGATAGTCAAAACTCTGCCATAATAGTTGGTCCAAATTACTACTACCATTTCCATTTTTCACCACAAGATTTCCCGAGTCCAGGAGCTGAGCAAATGGGTTCTCTGTTCTGCCTGATGATGTCTTGGACGACCACACGGTTTTGTTTGTACCATCAAGAAGGAGAAGAACTCCTTGATCATTGAGTTGTAAAACACCACTGCTATTGCTAAGCGGTGTTTCTCGGTTGGCCACCCAGAATACTGTAGAAGGAGATATCTTGTACCATATACCCAAGTATCGAGCTTTTGAAGAGGCAGGGCTAAAAAATCTCAGTTCAAAATCCCCACCAGCGGAAATTAAAGTCTTATCATCTCGGATAAATTTGCTTGAAGTGATACTGTCTTCTGAAGTGAGGGTTTTTATAAAGCATAAGAGCAAAGAGCAGAGACAGAGAACTCTAAAGTTCTCCATTATTTTCTTTAGGAAGGAATTTTCTTCAGAGACCCGGAATTTGAGGGTCATAGATAAGAATATGAATTTCAACAAATGTTGTAAGATATTTGAATAGATTGATATGATAAGTTCTATGTATTCACGCAATAGTATGAAGCCGAAAAGTCGAAGTCCATAATTCATCACGGACCGAAAACCTGTCATGGAAACGTGGATCTGTCGATCTGCCCAAAAGTGAAATTAACTTATCTATATAAAACTTATGTTTCTTTCTTCTTCTTTTCTTTCTTTTTTTTGTTGGTCTTCTGATGTGTGGGTGACGAAGCAGTACGAGTTGTTTAAGGTCGGCAAAACTTTTGAACTTGAAAAAAATGGTATTTTTTTCACTAATAAGTTCACACCTGTCTTTAATGGATAAAAGACAATGAAAAGCAAAATTATTTAAACCCAACCAAAAAAAAAATGATAAATTGTAACAAAAAGCTAACCTTTTTTTAATACTAGTTAAAACTGTATCAAAATTATATCTAAATTAAATATTTTCACTGGACAATCTTAAAAATGCATTTCGTCGCATCAAGTAGGTGCATTTGAAGTTTTGAACCATTGGAGCAAAATGATATCATCATCAACTAAAGAGACCATATCACCACATCCACGTGCACAGACCAGAAAATCTTGCAAAAATCCACGTACAAATCCAAATTAAGTGATAGTTTGTCTTTAAGAGATAAAGATATACAAATTTCATTATTGAATTTGGTTTTGCATTTGGGTGCCCTCTTTTTTTTTTGGGTTTTTTGCAGCCTGACAGAATCCAAGCAATCATGATATCACTTTTTTTTTGGGTCAAAATCATGATCTGATTGTTGAATGAGTCGAATCACACAAACACCAAACAATATTCACCTATTTAATGTTTTTTTCTTCTCAAAAGTTCACCACGGGATCGTATAACACACAAGTGTACAACCAAACAAATTTAGAAAATCTACCAAGGGTCAAAGAGCATCTTTATTCACCCCGGGATCCTCGATGTTTTCCGTTGCACTTTGCAGTTTATCAATCAGAAATTACAACCAAAACTACTGACACATTGCCGATGACAATTTTATCATAATATTAGCAAAAACCTAAACAAAATGCTAGCCTGTGTCAATACAATAGGGAAAAAGATCTTTATACTACTTGAGAAAAATTTTAAAACATAATATTCCCACATGAATGCATCTCGGTACAATTTTTGTCATATTACCTCCCCAAACAAATCTGCAAGCTCCAAGGATTGAAAATAAAACTATATATTGTGGAAGTCACGTCAATAAGGAAACAGCTGCAGGCACTTGCATCCACAAGCAGACCCGAAGTACAACTAAATTTTGAATCATCAAAAATTTCGACCAGGATAAAATTTGTTATTGGTTTTTAAGTGCATTCATTTTCTCCCTGAGGTAGTAGAGTTTGGCCCTCCTCACTCTCTTCTTATCAAGCACCTTTATCTCCTTTATGTTCGGCGAATACCTATCATACATTAACATTTCATAAAGCTTAATTATATAGTGATAAGACTAATACACTATCAACTAAAGAATTAAAAATCACAACACACTCGGAGCCCAACCTCCTCTCCCCCAAAAAACCAAAAAAAAAAAAAAATTGTTAAAGCATGTAACATCGTGTAAAGGAGTGTAGAATTGACCAAAGATCATTAATACTACATGTGAATCTGAAAACATGAGCACATACAGAACCAAATAATATATTCTAGAAAAAGTTAAACAACTGAATTCTGCATATCTTAGTTTCAATACACAGTGAAGAAAAATATTTGTTACAATTGGATCTGAAAAAAGGGGTAAAATAAAAAGAAGAAAAAAAAAATTATCGCTTTCCCCTAACTATATACCGTATACATGCTTGAGCGGGATCATTTTACACACACCGCACACATAGAGATTAAACACACAAAATCAGAAGTCTTATTTAAAAATAATTTGATTAGAATGTCAGTCACCATACAATCAACTTTTCAATAAAGCAATTCAAATATACCCTGCACATACGCCATCAAATGAAAACAGGATGCCACTTTACCAACTCAAAGCAGCATGCAGGCAGATCTAATTACAAACTAAGAAGTTAGTACTTACAGTGGGAAGAGAGATTCAATCCCAACACCAGCCACTAGCCTCCTAATTCTAAATGTAGTATTAAGCCCAGCATTACGCCTTGCAATAACAATGCCTTTTATAATTGAAACACGTCGCTTGTTCTCAGGAACCTCCTATTTATCATATGTAATAAGGAAAATATCCAGTTAAAATCCTGCACAGGAACCAGACAATGCAACAATATTTATAAATTTTTAAAACAAATTGTCATACCACTTTGAGTTGCACAATATAACCCGGCTTTATATCAGGTATCTCTCTCTGTCCTCTGACTTCCTCTACTGCTTCCTTATCTAAAATCTACACTGAATGACATCAACAATTTTTACAATGATAATAGTAAATGTTCTTATTTAAAATGGTAAAGAGTAGTCACATGCCTGCATAATGTGCTTGGAAGTTTTATCTAATCTCTTAAATTTAATGCGAGGAAGCACATCAGGGACAGGAGTGGAACTATCTTGAGAAGATTCAACAGAATTTATCTGGGTTGACATAAACCTGGAAGGAGGAGGTACAAGTGCAGCAGGCTGATGAAACAAACCCAGTCTAGAATTCCCAAGAATTGATGCTAAGCCATTACTGGACTCAAATCTTGTGAATGCCTCAGGCTGGGCGAATATCCTAGTCTGCTGAAGAAAATATGATGGCAGCAGATATGCATTAAAAAAAAGGGTCTAAAATCCAAGGTCTTACTAATCAGAAGGAATTGGCCACTATTTTAGTCACTTAATCAAGTGCAAGTAACAAGAACGAATCAACAGAGGATATCATATAATATCAGTAAATATGATGGCAGCAGATATGCATTAAAAAAAAGGGTCTAAAATCCAAGGTCTTACTAATCAGAAGGAACTGGCCATTATTTTAGTCACTTAATCAAGTGCAAGTAACAAGAACGAATCAACAGAGGATATCATATAATATCAGTAAATTAAGAAGCATATAGCAACTGAATAACGCTGAAAGTCTAAACAAATTCCAGACATAACATCATCACCTACTGTAATTATTGCATAACAATTACATAGGTCTAAAGCATTTCCATTTTGCATCAATTAACAAGGCAGAATATATAACCCATTTCGGAAATACTAAGATATTTAAAAACCCACATTTCCAAAGCGGTTAAAGAAGACAAAACCACTGCTTTATCCATTTTTTTCGCAGCATCAGCCGCATCAGATCAAAATCAATCACTAAATATTCTAAGTAAGGGAATGAAATGGAGGCTTACAGTAATAGGAGAAATACGACGGGAAACATCTGAGAAAGAGAATCGAACGTTCAAGCTCGTAATTTGTGAACCCAACGAAGATCGAAGTGCGGAAGATCGGAGCACCGACGATAATAGCCTGCGCGAAGCCATCTCAAAGTTGGATGGAATCGCAAAGGGACTGAAAAAATGAGAAAGCAAGGGGTTAGGGTTTAGAATGTGCGCACGTGCGCCACATTTCGAGTTTAGACGCAAGCGTGCTGATTTTTTTTTTTTTTTGGACTGGCAGTGGCATCGACACTAGTAGGGATTTATGTTTGGCAGCACCATCAAATGGATTGGACCGGACCAACTGGTGCTAGACCACAGACTAAACGGATCAATCTGCAAATTCCTCGATAAATGGACTAAATGCTCATTTTTATTTTTTAAAAAAATTTTAACAAGGAATTAAATTTTTTTCTTATTAAAACAATCAAAAAATTTATATTTTTAGAGTCATGAAAATTAAACGGAGTTATCGAAATAAAATAAAATATTTATTAAAAAATTATATCATTTCAATTAAAATTATCATACTGTGAAATATTTCAGTCGAAATATTTTTATTTTGATAAAAATATTTTTATTTTGAGTTGTTTCGATAGAAAAAATATAAAAATAATTTAAAATAAAAAATTTAACAATATGAAAATAGTATTACATTACATCTAATACCAAGTTGTTCAAATTTACTTTATTTCAGTATTTATATTTTCTCTCACAAATTACAACACATTTGTCAATTTTTTATTCTTTTTCATCGTGCTCATAACATTATTTTTTTTCATTATCTTTATTTTAAAGATGAAATTATAAAAATAATCAAAAGAAAGATTGAGAGACAAAGAGAGAGAGAGAGAAAAATATACTTAAAAAAATTACTTGAAAATAAAGACAGAGTTATAATCATATGGAGAGAGAAAAAAAACTTAAAGATAGAAGTAGCGAAAAAATTAAAAAGATTGAGAGATAAACGTATCAGATAAGTTGTTATTAAATACTGCTAAAATTTAAATTAGAGTCTCAACTGTGATAGCGTATTTTATTTATTATTTAACTATCGACCCTAGTTCGAATTAATTTTAACATAACTTTATATATCTATATCATTAATATTATGTTAAAATATTTTAAAATTTAAAAAAATATTGTTTGAAATATTTTTTAAAAAATTTTTGAAACCCTTTCGTTTTTGGATTCACTAAAAATGTACTTCAAAATAAAATTGAGTATTTTTTTTAAATGAATTTGTCCAAAAAAATTTTAAATGAAACAAAAATATTTTGAATCAAATTATTGTACACTTTTCACCTAAACAATTATAAACACAAAAATGTATAAATACATTAATAAATCAATATGATAAAATATAAAATTAATTTTTTTCTAGTTAAAAAAAATTGCTAAACGGGCCAATCCGTTTGCTCAAATTCTGTGGATCAACTGTGTCTGTTCCTACTAACCTACTTTGTTCTGCAAACTAAACAGGTTTAATTTTAGAAGTCCAAATTCGTCTAATTAACAGACTAAATAGATAGAGTTGCGAACTATAACTCAATGACAATACTAATATCTGGAAGCTCCTTCTGTAATTTCTTGTTTTCGTGGGTTGTTTAACCTGTCTTACATCCAGAAAACAAAGGAAAATTCTAAGGTTTTTATGTTGGGCCTTTGTTACTGTCCAATAACAAATGTCGGGCCTTAGGTCCTCTGCTCCTCTTCTTTATTTTAACTTTAAATGTATTTAAAAAAAATGGCACAAATTGAGTTTTATTTTTGACAAAAATAACTTTGTACAATATTTTATCCTAAAAATAGATTTATATTATCTAATTTTATATAAGTATTGGTCACCATCATATCCTGCTTAAAACTTGTGAATTTAATGATAAAAAAAGTAAAATTTTATCAAAAAGCATTGGTCCTCCTAATAGTAATTTTATACAGGGAAAACGTAGATTCTTTAATTGGATTAACTTTGAAATTCTCAATTTAACTTGTAGTACATTTAATAATTTAAAAAACAATTTAGTGTGAGATAAAATGTCTTATTGTCAACTTCCTTAATGCCAAAATTCTTTTATCAATAGAAACAAAAACAGAGAGTTATGTACTAGAAAGGCAAAAATTATTCTTTATCCGTAAGCATGCATTCCCAATATAAAGTCCAAAAAATCTTTGTCATTTAGAACTTTAGACCAATATTCCTCTTTATAAAGGGGAAAGCAACGAGTAAAAAGCATATTATTCAAAAATTTCAGTCCCAAATTTGAAGGGGTTAATTAGAGAAGAACAAACATTGAAAGACAAAGCTTATTTCTTTGAAAGATGGTGTCCTAAAGGTGGCTTTGGAAAAATCTTGGAGGCCTCAACACGTGAAAGTTCGAATATGTTTGGATTTGGGGGGGGGGGGGGGATAAAAGAAAAATAAGACGGAAGGTCTTTTTGTTTTTGAAACTAATAGAAGAAAACGAGAGATTTTTAACAAACTTATCTAGATCTTCGATTACTCCTAATTTTAAGTTACTCCAATTTAAAAAATTTTAGAGAAAAATAAATTATCGAGTATTATGTTATTTATTTATTTTATTAAAATTACATAATAATAAAAGTGAATTTAACAAATTCAATAAATTAACTTATAGCGTATTTAACTAATTTATAAGTTTGTTTGACCAAATTAAAAGTGTTTGATAAATGAATTTATTTGAATAATTTAAATTAGCTGAAAACTTATAAGCTATACGCTACTTCAAATAATGTATAACTTATAAGCTTTTAACTAACTTATAATTTTAAGTTAACTTATAAATTAATTTTACCAAACAGAGTTTAAATTAAATTATTATAATTAATTATTTTAAATAAAATATAATTTTTAAAAATATATTATAATTATTGATTTTTTTTAATTTATTATCTCATTAAATTTAAACATTCAAGAAAAAAATATCATTTTACTATTCCTTTTCTTCTTCTGTTCCTTTCTCTTTTTTTTTCTTTTTTTTTTCTTCAACTTCCAAACATGTGGGGTTTGTTTTTTATTAGGGGAAAAAAAAAAGGCAAAAGTAGGAAGTTGCCGAGAACTTTCTATTTGTCGTAGAGTGCATGCGTTTCACTACAAATTAAAACTGATAAGCAGTATATAGAATAGACTTCGATTGAGACTCTTTAAAAGTTATTTTACAAAAAATTATAAAGATAATTTAGAGAAAAAAAAATGTAGAATTTATATTTGAATATGTATTAAATATTAATTTTATTTTTAATTTTTTTATAAAATATTTTAGAGGATGAAATTCGATAGCCTCCTAGAGGAGTGGTACAGTGATACGTACGAACAAAACATGCTATGGCATTATGGACGTCGTCCGGTGTCCCCTGTGGTCCAAGGGGAGCAAAGAGATCGCGGATTAAGCGCGGCTGTCTCCGTACAGTACTTTTCATTAATGTTTTTATTGTATAAACTTTTTTATTATAAAAATAAAACATTTTTCTCTTAATTAATATCTTTATTATACTATTTTTTTATTAATATATATATATATATATATATATATATATATATATATATAAAATAAAATAAAAATTTTCTCATCTTTCAATAATTGTCTTTATTATATAATTATCCTTTTATAAAAAAAATATAAATAAATCTCTTTTAAAAATATAAAATATTGCAATTTAATTTAAATATTTTTAATGTATTTTATGAGAGAGGAACACACAAAAAAAAATATTACTCTCTCAATTTTTTTAAAATTTTTAACAAATTTTCAGTCAACAAAATTAATATTTGATAACTCAAATTATTTCATAATTATTTTGAAAAATAATAATTGATATTGGATTACAGTAAATTAGAAACAACATTTATAATAATGTTATTTTATTTTATTTTATTCTGTATTTATCTTTCATAATAGATTTTTCAGATATTTAAATTAAATTCTAACATATTTTTTATTTTTGAAAAATATTTGTGTATAAATTTTTTATAATAAAACGGAGTATAATATAATATTTTAAATACATTTTATAGAAGATAAACAAATAAAAATAAATAAATAAAATATTACTCTTGTAAAAAAAATTTCTTTTCAATTTTCCACAAGTTTCAAGTCAACATAATTTGTATTTGATAACTCAAACTCCTACATAATTAATTTTGAAAAATAATAATTAATATTAAAATATAAGGAATTAGAAAAAAAAATTGTTGGAGTGATATTTTATTATTTATTTCTCTTTTATAAAATATTTTTAAGATATTTAGATTAAGTTATAATATATTTTTTATTTTTAAAAAAATATTTGCGTATCTGATTTTTATAATAGAAGGGTATTGTAATGTAATAAGTGCATTAATCAAAATAAAAAGAATTTTCTTATTCTTCATTTTAAATTTTGAAAGAATTTTGCATATATTTTTAAAATAAAAGGTAAAGTCATATAATAAAAACATTAATCAAGAGTGGATAAAATAATTCACTTCAAAATTAAGAATGTGATCATGAGGTATAAGTCTTAAATTTATGGATCAAATGATAAGTAAATTTACATTTAATGATTGAAAAGCTTTTATAAAATTAAAAGTATGAATTCACAACAAAAAATTGTAATGAAAATTGATAATTTTAATATTGATGAATTTTATACTCATAAATTAATTATATTTAACTTAAAATTTTGTGATTTTCTTTTGTAATTGTATTAGATTTATGTGTGATTATGAATATTTTGTAGATAGAAAGAAAATGAATAATTGAAAAGCAAATTGGGAAAAAAAAAAGAAGCTAAAATTTCATATTTTAAAAAGTTTTAATATTATTTCATTAATTTAGACATAAACTCTTTTATTATGAGTTCCAATTAAAATAATTAAAGAGATTATAGAAAATTAAAAAAATATTTACAACTTTTATGTTTTAAATTTTGAGATATTTAAAATTGAGAACTCGAATATTGGCGTTACAATTCAAATACGATAATATAGTTTTTTTTTTAAAAAAAAATTTAAGTTAGATTAAAAAAAAAATTATTTTAAAATAGTTTTACTTAAATCGAAAAATCATTTTGCATATTTAAAAAGGCTATTGTGCTACAAATTTTAAGCAGGGGAGCTCAAACTCTATTTTGACAATTCTTTAACTCCATCTTTACCTAAATTTTCTTCTTTCTTTTCTATGTTTTATTTTATGTTTTACATTTTTTTAAGAATTATAATGTAGTCTAATTATAAATCTTTGTACTACTTATTCAATTTAATCAATAAATTATTTTTCTTAATTAAATTTTTATATTGTGTATAATATTTTTAATTGTTTGTTCACCAATTAAATCACCTTTTAATTAGAATGAGACCAAAGAAAGATTTATATGTCTAAAAATGTAGGGATTATAAATTACATGTAACGTAAAAATACACTCGCATGGCTTGTATAGTCTTAATTGAGAATCATAAATTTTTATTTATTATAATTTACATGGAAACATAGTATGTTAACATTAAAAGAGTTTTTTTGTTAGATCGCAAGAGAAGTTAGCGGATAATTTATAATATCCACTACAAAAAAAATTGCATTTAGCGACCGAATTAATTCCGTCTCCAAATGCGACTGATATGCCACTATTTGCGACTGAATTATCGAAATATTAATTTAGCATGTTTTGCGACCGATATAGCGACTGATAATGAGGTGGCAAATATTATCGGTCGCAAAAGAGTCGCAGAGCAGTGGCAGATTGTTATATGGCGACCAAATCGTGCGACTGCATTAATCGGTCGCTAATAGCGACTGAATTGCAACTCTTTGTCATTGAAGATGCGTTAAATCAATTTGAAGTTTCCTGGCATCAGCTTCTCGGTGCCCTAATTCCCAAATTCCCAATTTTGCGTCCCCTCCATCAAGCCGAGCTGTTCTCTTCTCTACCGTGAGTGGTGTCGTCCTCCGCTCACCTCTTGCCGTCGGTAGGCATTCTCCAATCGCCGGTAACTTAGTTGAGTGAGCCACCGGTAACCGTTCTCCCAGTCAGGTATGTTCTCGTCTTGCTCTATTTTCTTTTGCTTAGTTGAGTGAAATGGTTTTTGTGATGGAAAAAGCTGGTTGGGACTTGGAAGCACACACGCCTCTCACAGTCAAACCTCTTCCCGAGCCCTAACTCTCTTTCTTGCTTCATCATTGCCCCTAACCTGAACACCAGCCATCTTTTACCCTTCTACACCAAAGCTCTATCTCTATCTTCTCCCACCATCAACGAGCATTTACTAATAATAGACTTAGTTATTTTTTATCTCTGCAAGTGATTGAATTTTCATTATTGTCTGGGACTTGATTTTGTTAGTATCTGAATTATTGGTATTTGATTCTCTAGTCTAGGTTCTATAGATTTATTTTGCTAATGTTTTGCTAATTCATTATCATTCCTCTGGTCTATATTGTTTTGAACTGAGTAGACTTAGTGTTGATTGGTATCAAAGCTGAGTAGACTTAATGTTGATTGAAGACTCGGTTATTTTTTATCTCTGCAAGTGATTGAATTTTCATTATTGCCTGGGACTTGATTTTGTTAGTATCTAAATTATTGGTATTTGATTCTCTAGTCTAGGCTTTATAGATTTATTTTGCTAATGTTTTGCTAATTCACTATCATTCATCTGGTCTATATTGTTTTGAGCTGAGTAGACTCATTGTTGATTGGAGAGGCATCAAAGCTGAGTAGACTCAATGTTGATTGGAGACTCAGTTATTTTTTATCTTTGCAAGTGATTGAATTTTCATTATTGCCTGAGACTTGATTTTGTTAGTATCTGAATTATTGGTATTTGATTCTCTAGTCTAGGCTCTTTAGATTTATTTTACTAATGTTTTGCTAATTCACTATCATTTATCTGGTCTATATTGTTTTGAGATGAGTAGACTCAGTGTTGATTGAAGAGGTATCAAAGCTGAGTAGCTCGCTAGTTTCTTTTGAGCGGCTTGATAAGTTAGAAGCCTCTTCAAAAGCATGTTATTTAGTTCTATAAGCGCCCAGCTGGGGGCCTAAGGGTACACCTTTTCTCATAGGAGGATGAATTGAGTAAGTGCCCTATGAGAGCATACAGCTTTCTTAGAATGCCTCTTGAGGAGAGCGCTCAATATACTTTGCTTCTAATTAGTCGCATAAGCACTTAGACTCACCTTTAAGTAAGTGAGGTTAAGAAGAGTTATAATGAGATACCTGAGCTCTCTCTGAGTGAAGTTCAAGAGTTAAAGAGGCTTGAATAAGTTATCTCCTAAGTGGCGCTTTAGCACCTACAAGTATCAAAGTTACTCACACGGCCTATAGAAGAGCTCTCTAAGGAGGTTTATATAGGCCATAAGTGCCAACCCTAGAGCTTCCTATAATAGACAAGACTGAAAATTCTCAAGAGTAAGTATTTCTTTATCTCAGAAATTAGTTAGTAAAAGTAACATGGCTGGCTTAGAATAAAGGCACCTTTATGTTGGGGACTAACATAATCACTTAAATGGAATGTGCATTGAGAAATATATCAAAAACACTTGCATGAATAAAGTTAGTAACATCTCTTGACTATCTGTATTACACTAACCCTAATAAGTCAATACCCTATTAGAGGTTACGTGCAAGCACCTTCTTCTTTCATCAATTCTATTAGTTTGCAGCTCAGTTTAATCATGATGAGAATTTCAGAGCATTTAAGGTGGGTCTTACTTTGTCTCCCACAAAGCCTCAGATCATTAATGGTATCTAACACTACTTACAATGGGGAATGTTTCTGAGTTGAATTATCAGGGTGCTCTAGACCTACCTTCCCCTATAGATACCTTACTTCGTATTTCATTTATTAAAGCTTTTAGAATTTTAAATGCTCATGAGTTATTATTATTTCATGCAAGATTATATGTTCTTTTGCCTTTGAATTTTAAGGTCCTTCACAAAGAAGGAAGAACTTATAATCTAACAAGTTTCAACTCTAATCTTTCATATAGAGATTGAGGTGAACAAGTAAGTTCAGACTCTTGTTTTGATTATTAGCTTTTGTTGTTAAATTTCGAAAATGATTTTTGGCACCAAGAATCATGGCCAATATATATAATCAATGGATATAGGTTTCATACTCTTAATTATGGTGTATGTGTACGAGGCACTAATGGACAAATAGAAGATGACTTCTATAGGATATTGATTGATATTTTTGAAGAAGTTTCATTGGTTGGCCTATCAAAAGAGTAGTTCTTTTTAAGTGTCAGTGGTTTGACAATACTCTAAATCAAGGTACAAAGGTACATCACCAATATGGACTTGTTGAAGTAAAACAATCGAGAAGATACAATTGGGCATACGATCCTTTTATACTTACACAACAAGCTGAACAAGTGTATTATACACCGTATCCAGAGGGTCATAATGGTTGGTTGGGTGTTATTAAAATAAAGGCACGTAGTACAATAAATGCTCCTACTGCTCAACAAACTGAAAGAGATGTTCCGTATCAACATGAAGTTCAAGATCTTCCAATGATACAAGTTGACACAGATGTATATGAAGATTCACTTGTAGATGGAGATGGTGATGTAGAGGAAATTTGTGCGGACATGATTAACCAAGCAGAAGTAGATATGTCAAGTGAAGATGTTTATACTTCTTCAGATAGCGAGGGTGAATTTAGTGATTCAGAATCATCCGTTGACTAGTTTAGGTTATATTATAATATATTGTAATGACCTTATTACAATAATAAAAGGAGTTATTAGTACTGTTATTTTGATAATTTGTATTAATTATGAATTTATTTTTTTATTTACAGTATTTGACACAGCTCGAGGACGTGGTCGAGCCACTAGGGCTCGTGGGAGAGGACATGATAAAGTGACTTATTCCACTCCCACTGAGAATGATTCCACCAAATCCACCCCAGTCATTCAGGGATCATCAGCACCATCTTCACCCACACAGCCTTCTCCTGCCACAGTAGGTACTTAGGCACCTTTATCCGCTCAGCCTGATGAACCACATGATGGGAGGGCTTTGATTGCTCCTAGAGATGTCCATTTTGAGTAAGTCAACTGCGTTTATTACCATGTTAGTTTGTATAATTAATTTGGGAATTTATACTAACTTATATTTTTTCTTTGAAATAAGATTTGACATTACTAGATGACCATAAGATATTATTGCTGATGCTGTTAGATCTCACTTCACTGGACCTTGGACATGTTGGAGTGAGGTCCTTGAGCGTGAAAAGACTGTATGGTTTGTAAAATTTCGGGTAAATTTATTATTTTAAGCATATTTTAAAATAGTATGCAAGTGCATTTTATAATTGTTAACTAACTAGTTCTTTTATTTACAGGAAACATATAGATGGCTTCCTGCTCATGATCATACAGTTAAGAGGATTTTTGACCATAAGGGTCAAAAATGCCTCAAAAACCTTATGAACAAACTCAAAGCGGGAAAAGGAAAAACCAATTGAGTGCATCTATCTATCAAGGAGCAGTTGAATCAAAATTGGAGGAGTCCCCAGTGGCTAGAGAAGAGTAGCAAAGCCAAGCACAATCGATCAGTAGATGCAGGTGCTTCATCATACACTAGTGGGTCGATCTCTATAGCTGAGCATAGAAAGATATTGGTATAATTTTATGGCAATTTTATTTAATTTTAATTTTTCATGTTATTTTGTCTCACATGTATTAACATTTTAATAATGAATTTGTCGCAGAAAGATGACCTGCATAGAGAGCCTACTGCTTTCGAGATTATGGAGCAGACCAAGAAGTTAAAGGATTGACAGTGGTCTTGTCAGAAGGCTGAACGTATTGCTGTATGTATATAATTTTTAATATGTAAGGTTAAACATATATCTTTTTATGTTCAACTTATCATTTTTACCGTTAATTTTAAATGTGCAGACTGAGTATCACTAGTGTCGAGTTCATCCCACAGAGAGTGTGGGAGAGAGCTCATTAGCATCTGATAATGCTCTCTACCTAGAGGTTGTCGAAGGTCAAGGACGTAAGGGCAATGTCTTTGGGATGGGCGAGCTAGGCCCTATGTTGCTCACTTCAACACGTCTTGCATTATCTTCGAAAGCACCTGATAGGGCAGAGTTGGTCCAGTTAAGGGCCAAGGTTGCTGCCCTTTCTATGGAGCTGATGGGAAAGGATTCTGTTATTAGTGAAATCACCGATAGCCTCCACAAAACTGAGAGGGCGACACAGTTTTTATTTCAGCACCTTAGAGTTCCTACTCTTCCAAGTGCCACTTCAGTGTCAGATCACCAGCCTTCTGATCCTTCAGTTCATAACCAGCAGTGTGACCCATCACATGAGACACAGCCAGCTCCTCCTGAACATCATAATAATGCAGATGTTGCTGATGATCCGTCTTAAAATAAACTTGAGTTGTATAAATTTAATTTGAACAATGTCTAATCAATTTGTTTAAGTTATTTTTAATTAACAATTTTTAATTTTCTTTAATTTTTATTTTATAACATATTTTGATTATTAATTGAATTGTTGCATTTATAGCATTGGAACTGATTTGTTGGATTGTTGACTTTGCTCTGAATTGTTGATTCTGCTCTGAATTGTTTTTGAAATTGAAATTATGGAAATACAAAAAATAAATGAATTATTTCAAGATTTCCTCCTAAATTTGCAACCAAAATTTTCAAATTTGGACTGATAAGCGCAGTGACAAAATTTGCGACCGCGTTATCGGTCGCAATATATGAGTGTTTCAAAAAACAATTTACACGTGATTTATTTGAAATAGCGACCGATTTGTGATTTCAAATTCGGTCGCAGATTTTTGTCACTATCGTCAATCGGTTGCAAAAAAGGTTGCGACCAGCATACCTGTAACCTTCGTTAATCGGTCGCAAGTTCGTCGCTAATTTTTTTGCGACCGATTATTTTGGTCGCAATAGAACCTTTTTTTTTGTAGTGATCTAGACTAACAATTAAGATTATAAAAAAAATTAAATAGATAGATAATTTAAAAAAAATTCATTGTCGTTAAATAAAAAATCTTAAAATCCCAATCACTTTACTGAATTTAAATTATTCTTGCTTTTTTTAATTTCAATTTTGTGTATTTTAACATTAATATTCAAACTATTTAATTGCGATAAAAATTAAATTAGTGTAATAATTAATAATATTAATTCTCGTAGAATTAATATTTTATCTTTATTAGTAGAAATTTTATTTTTATTATTTGATAATAATAACATATGCTTACACTTGAAAGGAGATATATTGATACTTAAAAAAACAAAGATTAAACATTAAAATTTTGCAATTTTGGATGATTTTCTCAAATATAATTTGAACTGTTTCTTTAACATCCAGTTTTTTTTAATTATTATTTATCTCATTGTTGTTATTACTATTTATTTATTTAATTATTTTCACATTATGCATGTTAAATATGCCATATGTATAAATATAATATATATGTATATATATATATTACAAACCTCACTTATATAATAATTATACAATATAATATTTCAGTAAATAAATAAAAGTCCCTATATAGCACTCCACCCTTAAAACACAAATGGTAAGGAGGTGCTGTTGAAATCGAGATCTCCATCAGTAACGTCATTCCCTGTTGCATCTCATTTCTTTATGTCTTACCATAACACCACAATAATAGTGAGAACAAAAGTTTCAAGTAAACTTAACATAAATAAAATATAATGAGAAAAATATGAGTTATGTTCAACTGTATAAACTACAGAAAATATTAAAATTTGAAGATAAAATTATCATTTCAGTTGATGCATAATTAACGTACTATATATGCACTGAAAATCTACTCATTTGCAATACGTATAGTGACCGATCAACTACAATTACAATAAGTGATCCGAAAATGTGAATTCATCATCCATCTGCCTCTTCATATTACCTTTGTCACCCAATTGGAGTGGCCCTCCCTTGACTCACTTAGGCTAATAAGACGTCCCCTACTCGATGCCGTATCAAGCTATACAACCCTTCGATATTTATTCATACATATAAATGTGTGTGTGTGTGTATATATATGAATTCATCATCCATCTGCCTCTTCATATTACCTTTGTCACCCAATTGGAGTGGCCCTCCCTTGACTCACTTAGGCTAATAAGACGTCCCCTACTCGATGCCGTATCAAGCTATACAACCCTTCGATATTTATTCATACATATAAATGTGTGTGTGTGTATATATATATATATATATATATATATATATATATATATATATATACACACACACACACACACACACATGTATACATATGCGTATATATATAAATGCATATTCATCAAATGCAATATATATTTATCAAGCAACTTGGCATGACTTTTTCGTTTGTCATTCAATCACATTTATAATATGACATGCATCAATTTTTATACTCAACGAGTAAAAATCATTCATCACATATCAATATCCAATATGATTCATTTTGAATCAAATAAAGAAAAGGGTAATTTATGATACCAAAATCATCATTTTAAAAGTATTTTTTTAGATATATGTTTTCTAAAAATCTTTCAACAAATAAGATTATTTTTAGATAAAAAACAATGAAAAATATAATAATTCAACACTAAACATGGCCATACTTGAAAAATACTTTAAACATACTCAAAAATAACCCCGAACATGACCTATCCATGCTGAAGAAACCTCAAAACACGGTCTAACCGTGTTCTGTGACCATTCCTCACTTATTCAACCATATCTCTCTCATACGAACTCAAATTAAGGTGATTTACGACAATTATCTACAACTTTTATGTTTATCATTTCTTCATATTCTTTACAGATTATTCTCAAAAAATTAAAATAAAGATGTTTATTTTATCATTATGAATTCTAGACTGATTCTAACATATGCTCAATTAATTAGTCATATCTCCCTCATATGAACTCTAATTGAGGTGATATCCAAGCATATAAAAATTTAAAAGAATTATCTACAACTTTTATGTTTATCATTTTTTCATATTACTTACTGATTATTTCTAAAAAATTAAAAACAAAAACGCTTATTTTTACTATCTTGGATTTTGACCTCTGCTCAATTAATCAGCCATATCTTCTTCATATGGACTCCAAAGTAAGTGATTTCAGATCTTATAGATCCATGAGACATATATCTACAATTCATATTTTGATCATTTCTTTAAATTGCTTGCCAAATTTTTTCAGAATTCTAAAATTAGAAACTTCTCAAATTACTCTAAAATGTAGCTTAGTTTAACTTCACCCTTGTTTTTCTTTTATGTAATTCCATGCATCCATATGCATATCCAAACAATTAAAACAGAATTTTATATAAATATTCAGACCGCATGTTATTCAAAATCTCATCTAAATAAATCTAAAAGTATATATATAATTTTGTATAAAATTTATGAGTAGATGTAAAGTCTATTTCAAACAAATTCTTAAACTTGTGTGCTAGATTCCCACCATACAAAAATCTTACATTCATATCGTGAATTAAGATATTTCTAAAGTAAAAATGATGAAATTAGAGAGATGACCAAGAATTTACCCTGATTTCCTTTCTTCTTCCTTCTTTTCTTCTTCTTCCTTTTCCTTTTACTCTTATTTCTTTTCCTCTTTTTTCTCTTTTCTTTCTCTTCTTTACCGACATTCCCTCCTCTCCCTCATAATTATCAATATTTTTTCCTACCTATCACCTCATATTTATAATTTTACCATCCTCCATTATTTGCAAAACTGTCATTCTAGAGTATTTACAAAACTGTCATCTCAAAAAATTTACATAAATTTTATTTCAATGAAATTATATAAATATTATTTTAACTATTTTAAGATCTTGTTTGACTTAAGTAAAATTGTAAAATAATTAAATTTTTCCTTGAGATCCAAAATACTTTCTCCTCTTTAAAAAAAATTTTCAATTAGTAATATAAGAAAAAATTAAGAATGTTACAATTTCAATATAAGATATATTGAAATTTAAACAAAAAATTTATTTTGGTCACTAAAATGATAATGTAATTATCGTTTCTAATATTAATATTTTTTAGAACTATCAGTATTCTCACAAATATTAGTGTAAAATTAATTTACTTCAAACTTTGAAACAATTATAATATTTAGCCTTTTCACTATGACATCTTTGACGATTTAAATTTTGATCTTCTCCTAAAATCCATTCTTTTATTATTTTAATAATAGAAAGCATGATTTCTTTGTGTAAAAATACTATCGTACAATCTTTCAAACACTAAATACCTTATGAGGCTAAAATAAATTATGTGATACAAAAACCATGCTTTATTATCTTCAGGGACTTATTGCATTATATATAAAAAAATGAAATTAAAAAATATTTATAAAAAAGTAAATATACGTCTAATAATCAAATTCATATACATTTTGTAATACTAAAAGATAATTAACAATGTATCAACATTTATTTTTATTTTTTATCTTTCTTTTCTCTGTCTTTCATTTCCTGTACCCACTATTTGTACAAATAAGGTCCGCCAAAATTGCTTAACTACAATAATTCGTATATTATGTTTTCTTGTATAATTTATGTTTAAAAAATATAATACTTTTTTAACTAGCTTAATTATATTATGTTTCTTGTATTTTATATTTAAAAATTAATAATTTTATATTTCCATTATTTGAACTAGCTTAAATATATTATGCTCTCTTGTATATTTTATAATTTAAAAAAGAATAATATTAATTAAATGAAATCTTTGTTGATAAGAAGAATAAAGATAACTGTGCATGTTCTTTTGTATTATATCAACCAAATTGTTACAATATAAAATGAAAATTATACCTTCAAATATCACATTAAATATGATATTGGAAATTACTTAAAATTCTAATTATCACGACCGCTTAAATAGTTTTTTATTTTTGAATTAGCTAATCAGGCTTGTAAAAGTCCCGCTTTCCCCAACTTATGTACAGAACCATTAGTGACTCTATATCTAAATTTTCAAGATTAATTAGGAAATTAACCCAACATGCCTAGAATAAAACTGTTATACTATGACACATGTTTGAATCTTAATTATTTAAGCTAATTTTTTGAGTTCAGACTCTAAATCCCCTTTAGTCTCAATGTGATATGAATAGTTAATTTGTCTTTAATCTCATTATAATAATCAAGAAAGTGAATAAGTTGAATAGCGCATAAATTAGTTTGGAGGTCATTTCACTGTTAAATCAAATGTCGCACTCTTTAAGTGCTTTATAATTAAATTGTCTCTCTCTTATAATTTAGCACAGAAAAATAGCAAATGAATAACCCAGAATTATGTCAATCAAACACTTGGTTAGCATTATGGCAAAATAGAGACTTTTATGGGAGACGTTGACAATGATATTAATTAAGTCATTTGAAGAATACTGTAATAACCTAAATTTTTGAAGGTTAAGTACAAATTATTTAAAATAAAAAAATTGAGAATAATATAAAATTTTAGAGTGTTTCTGACCTTTCTTCACTCAAATAATTATAAATCGCTCATATGAAATCTAAATTTCATAATTCTAATTCTGTTGAAAGATAAGACATATATCCACAACTTTGATGTTGAGAATTTTTTCTAATTCCATGAATATTATAGTGATAAGAGGTAAAAACAGCAGCATAGTGTGGTCTGGACCTTTGTTCACTATTTTATGCATAACTCTTTCATATGAACTCCAAATGAGGTGATTCAAGTGGCTACAGAAAACTAAGAGAAAGGGCTACAACTTTCATGTTGGACGTTTTGTCAAATTCGGCTAAATGAGTTTGCCGCGGTGAGAATATTTTGCCTGCGGCGAGAATGCTGCAGCATTTTCCCAAGAGCATGAGATTTTTGGTTTCCAAACTCGCCGCGGCGAAAATATGCTCGCCGCCGGCGAAAATCGCAGCTTGCCGCGGCGAGAATGAGTTCGCCAGAGGCGAGATTCATTAGATAGGCATTTTTAGCGGTCCCCCCTCCTTTTTCCTTTATTTCCTCCATTGCTGGACCTTCCTCTCTCTCTCTAGAATTGTCTCCACCTTCTCTCTAAGATATCTCATCATCCGGACGTTCGATTTGAGCAAGCAAGGTACCGTTGTACTCGTGGGAAGGAGAACCGATTTGATCATTTTCGCCGAAAAACCGCCGGAATGTCGCTGAAAAATCGCATGAATAGTAACCTCCAAGGTAAAACTCCGTCCAATCGCGTTTTAAGATTCGTTTTTCCAAAATTCTTTCCATAGATAGTCTTAGAATTAGTTTCTATACTAGAATATAAGGTTTTTAGGTTTAGGGTTAGTTTTTCGGCCGGTGTAAATAGTGTTTTCGGCCGTCATGAATAGTGACATTTAGGTTTATTGAATTCTCATGTTATGTCTATGTTTCCTAGGTTGTTGAACCACCACAAGGTGAAATTCTCGTTGTTGGACTCCTAGTAAGGTGAGTGGGTTTTTCATACTATAGCGCATGTTTTACGAATTCGGTTTATAACTCTCTCGTATGATTTTAACTAGTTGGAATGTATGCTAAATTGTTTTACTGCTTTGAAAACCAATATATTCCAACCATGTTAGAAATTATAAATTTAAATCTTAGTTGAACTCTAGGTATGCAGGGCAAGCATCTAGGCTGATAATTCTCCATTTGAGCTAAATTTATAGAAATGCGAACTTAGTCATAGAAATGAACTAAGTTAACCATGAAATGATTTGATGCATGATGAGCATCTATGTGACGTCTACAGACGATATGTTTAAAGGGAAAGTTTATGATGATAAAGGTCTCCATGGGAATTCATGGATGAGATATATTTTAGAACGAAATTTTATGCATGAAAAGAGTTAGATGGAGAATTATAGCTTTATTGTAAAGTTATTGAAATGTTTTACTTTAAACTCTTTGAATAGCATATTTCAAATGTTTTCTATTGGAGGGACCCTTTTAGATCACTGTTAGCTAGCCGCAGGTAGTGCTAGCCCTGGTGCACCATGATCATGTAAAGCTTCGGCCTAGGATACTGTGACGGGCATATGACTGCCTAAGACACAGGGATTTAGGGTGGACTTATATCTACGCCTACAGTGATTACCATACCCTTGCTGTGTGCTTGGGAGATTTAGGGTGGACTTATGTCTACGCCTACAGTGATTACTCTACCCTTGCTGTGTGCTTTGGGGAGATGATAGATCTATTAGGAAAGACCTCCAATAAACTAGTGCATTTTTCTTAAAGATTAAATATTTCTAAACAATCTCATTCATCATTGTTATTGCATAAATAACTTCATTTATTACTTACCATGCATAATTGATTTGCTCTACTGTTACTGATTTAAATCCTGATTTATCTTTTGAATATACATTTGAACTGTTTAGCTTTTCTTTCAATAAATTATGGTTAAATGCTTAATGTTTTTATTATTATCTTTACATTTGGATTTCAATTATTAAACCCATTGCGAAACACTCGTGCTTGGTTTGCCCTGTTTCAGTTATAGTATGATTTACCCATTCACTGAGATGTGGTAATCTCACCCCTCTTTTGTTTCCTCCCCATAGATAGTCAAAGAGACTTTGATCCAACTACAGCTTCGTAGGAGGCTGAAGATAGTGTTGGTGAGCCCCAGTTTGGGCAAGGCTCTTTTGTACTGTTTGTTTAGTTTAGTTTATGTATAGAGTATCTCCATGAACTTACAGATAGGATCCTCGCTTCTTGCATATTTTGATGTGTTGTTTGGAAAATGATTTTATATTTTACAACGATGTTGTATTATGAGGCCATGGGCCAAATTGAATCACAAATGTTGGATTCATGAGATATGTATATATATATACAGTATTTCCTTATATTGGATGTAGCATATGTGGCCAGTTATATTTATTATGTACTCTGGATTGTGTGCTGTATGTTTGTATGTGCTATGCGTTAGGCTTGCGGCTAGGGGGAAACCCTTTTGCCGTGCCGATCATGTGTTCCATCATTTGAGGCCGTGACAGATTGGTATCAGAGGTTTAGGTTTTCCTGTGTTCATGGAGTAACGGACCTTTAGGTAGGACTTTGAGTATGAGTATGAATCCGGACATGCTTATACTCACGGTGCTGCTAAAGGGGTTCGATAGGATGTTGTCTTTTTGTTCAAGTAAGTCAGTTTATAGTATGCTATGTTGGCATGGTTAAGTGACGGTTGGGCTATCTCTGCTTTATAGCGAGATGCCAGTTATATGAGATGTTATTTGTTTTCCCTCGCTATGTGCTTGGAAAAAGACCCATACAGAGTCTCTTTGCATGTCCTCTTGAATGGTAGTAGGGCAAACCTCAGCGGAATGCTGAGTTTAGGCGAATTCTATACCACCAAGGTACGAAAGAGGTCAAACTCTGGTATGATGGTTTCTGAATGTGACACCCATTGTACTCAGTTGTCTAGATATGGTAGAGTGTGATATGATATTGAGAATGAATTTGTTGGCATTATGTCATGTCATTTTGAAATGTCACTAGAAGGTGATTAAATTCAATATTCTTGGAGAATTTTTTTATTCTCTTGATACAAAGAAATCTTAGTGAGATACCTAGTAACCTAATCTCTGCTTTAGCAATCCATAAGTGATTACAAAAAGGTGCCAAGGATAGTTGGCAGTGGTGAGAGATGCTGATATAAAGTATACCACTGTAAATCAAGTTCTAGTTATTAGAGAATTTTCTGATATAATTCCTGAGGAATTGCCAGGATTACCCTGAAATAATAAATAGAATTTGGTATTGATTTATTTCCTGGCCAGCGTCTATATTTCCATATAGAATGGCACCCACTGAACTTAAAGAACTGAAAAAGAAATAGTTACAAGACATGTTAGACAAGGGATTTAAAAGCCCTAGTACTTTTACTTGGAGTGCTCCAGTTCTATCTGTGAAAAAGAAAGATGGATCACTATGACTATACATAGATTATAAACAGTTGAATAAAGTGACAATGTGGAATAAATACTCATTACCTCGTATAGATGATCTATTTGATCAGTTAAAAAGTACTCAACATTTCTCAAAAATTTAACTTGATTTGATATTTAGATATCATCAAACAAGGATAAGAGAAGAGAATATTAAAAAAAAAATTTTGCTTTCAGGATTCGACATGGACACTATGAGTTTATAGTTATGTCATTTGGGTTGACAAATGCCCCAACTACACTCATATATTTAATGAATAAGTAATTAAGTCATCCATAAATCAAGTTGTTATTGTATTTATTGATAATATACTAGAATATTTCAAGAGTTCAGAGGATCATAAGCAATGATTAAAGATAGTATTACAAACTCCAAGGAAGTATAAGCTATATGCTAAGTTCTTAAAATATGAATTTTGACTTAGTAATAGTACTTTCTTAAGGTATGTGGCTAGCAAGATGGTATCCGATAACCCTAAGACACATCTTGCTACAGTTACAGATGAAAATCCAAGTCCAATTTGCGCGTTTTGCTATGGTTTGTTGTCCATTCTATTTGAGCTGTGATTGGATCAAGTACATGAACATATGCTTGTAAAGCAGCATCAATTATCTCCTCAGCATTTGAAGCTGAGATGAGAATTCATCGTACTGAGTGTGAGATGAACATTTATTTCACAGCATGATCAAGGAAAGATAACAGACCATCAAAGAAGTGATTAACATTTAACAAACCTAGTGGTTTGTGATGCATATTTAGTTGTGCCCAAGAGACTATTTAGAAAATTTCTTCTAAAGTACCAAAACCCCCTGGTAAGGCAATGAAGGCATCAGCATTGCTCATCATTCTAGCCATGCGCTTATGCATAGATGCAACCCTAACCTCTTCCCCAATTGTTTTTCCTACTATGTTAGATGCAGCTAGAGCTGTAAGAATAATATCTAGAACTTGGCATCCTCCTACATGTACAGCTGTAGACACACACCCCATTAACCCACGGTTACCTCCAGCATAGGCTAGATAAATTTTTCTCCTGGCCAGCACCATACCCAGATTTTGTGTTGCTTTCACATATTCTCCGTCCTTTCCAGGACTGGAACCACAAAAAAAAAACGCAAACATTTCGAAATTGAAGAAATGCAATTCCCTCCACAGCTGCACACACCCTAATTTTGAGTATGAAAATAAAGATACTAATGTGTGTATTTACAGAAATCAGAGAAAAACATACTTATAATAGCTATGCGAATAGGCTAGACATAATGAGAACAACTATGTGAGTGATTGGCGGAGATCAGCTAAATTGAAGGTGAAAATTTCAAAAATAAAATAAAATGACGGCAACCATGCATATATACAGTAGTTATGACAATGATCCATATTAAGCACGTAAAGAGATTAAGGTTAAGATATCACCAGAAATTAGCCTTTTCTTTATTAGTTTTATGAAGCATTGATGTCTTGATTCTTACAGAGAAGTTGTAAGTGGTAGGCGTAAAAGAGAGAAAAGATTGAAAAATGCAAACCAATTAATTGTTGAAGAGGGACAATCAAAAGATTTATCTTATTTTTCCCAATGTTCTTACCAGTCAACTATTGGTTTATAAGTCAACTAGCGATTTTGAGAAATTTTAATTTGGACTGGTTATTTTACAGTTGATTGGTTACATTTGTTTTGAAGCAATCAACTGCATTCTACCAGTTAACTATGTGTTCTTTGCTTCTCACAGACTTTTATAAGCTAAGAAATAATTATTTTTCATATGATATTCTTTCACCGAATAATGATAGCTTTGAATTAAAATTTTGGTACATATATTCAAAATTTGCGGCCACCGATTTTCGCCGAACTAGTAGCTAGATTTTGTTTACAAATTTTCAAGAATTACGGCCACCGATTTTAATTTCCTGTCAATGTTTGGTCCAAACTTCTGACTTCCTCTTTTGGCACTACGCTCTATTATGAGTTCCACATATTCTACTGTATTGTCCTACATTAATGTTTGGCATTAAATGCAAGATTCTTTTTTTCCTTATTATAAGGAGGGTTAATTTCTAATCTTTGAAACTCAGTTATTATGGTGTTCAACTGATTAGTAGATTAAAGTAATAGACATTTTTGAAAAGAATAGATGGATGATGATTTAATGGTATTTTGACGAATATAATCAAAGGAATTAACGGTGTTAAAGTTTTTGAGGAGTAAAATATGGAAAATAAGATTTAAGTTAATCTTGAAATTTTTAATTTGAAAACATGGAAAATATTTTGAGAATCATCTCTGAGAATAATGTAAGTAATTAAGATGTTTGTATTAAGAATTTATACTTTGCTAAATTGAGACTAGTATCTAGAAAGTAAATCATGTTGAGATTTGAAAAATTTACGTATAAATAATTGTTAAGAAATGAGATTTCAGAAGAAGCCATAAATTGTAAATATAGATAAACCGAGGTAATAAGGATATACTGAGATAAAACTGGTACTAGTATAATGGTAAAAAGAAGATACAAGTTAAATTTTTTTTTCATTGGCCGATATGTTGGCAAATACGAATTGAATATATTATCTCAAGAGAGTTATTCAAGAAGTTTAAGGATCTTTATTAGATTATAATATGACTAATATTAAATTTAAATGATGTGTTTATACATTAGAAGTTATGCTTTAAGTATATGTATATTATTGTGGTAAAAGTTGGAAGAAATTAATTGTCCTTAGTTGAACTTACTCATAGCAGTAATTATCATGCCAATATACAATGGCATAATTTGAAGTTTTACATAAACATCATAGGTTTCTTAATATGTGAGTGAATTGAGAAAAGTTAAACTTTGAAAATCTAGTTTGGAATAACATGCAATAGATAGAATATGACTTATCTAAATTAATGATGCTAGCTTGGAGAGCATGCTTCAAGCATATATATATATATATATATATATATATATATATATATATATATATATATATATATATATATATATATATATATATATATATATTTATTTATTGGTGAGAGATTTCTTAGCAGAATCTGTCTATAATAAAATGATATTAAAAGATTTAAGCCTTATGTAAGAGGTGTTACAAATGTTTTGTTAAATGACTCAGTGGAGTTAGATTTATTATAAGATGTTATTGAAAAAGTGAAAATTGATTAGAAAAAGAAATACAAGTAACTCAATACTAGTCAAAGGTTTATAAGGACCATGAATGTTGAGCACTAGGAATTATCAATTGGTGACCACATATTCTTTAATGACTCACCAATGAAAGAGGTAATGAGATTTGGGAAGAAAGGAAAGTTACACTTTCGGTATATAGACCATTTGAAATTTTTGATAGGATCGGTTCAGTGGCTTATTATTTGGCTTTACCTCCTAAATTGGGTAATGTCCATTTAGCCTTTCATGTGTTTATGATATGAAAACATTTACCGGATCTTACACATGTTATACAGTGTCCACAAATTCAGTTACAGAAAAATTTAACCTATGAGAAACAACCAGTAGCAATAGTAAACAGACAAGTAAAGAAGTCACGGTCAAAAAAGTTACGGTCAAAAGAAATACCTGCAATGAAAGTGATATGGAAAAAAAAAATCACTCTTATGAGAAATTTACTTGGGAAAGAGAGTAGGATATACGCGCCAGATATCCGCATTTATTTGAACAAAGATGTTAGTATTTATCTGCAACTTTGATGATGAAATTTGGAGATCGAATTTCTTTAAGGGGGAAAATAGGGTAGGAACAGTGGCATACCGCCTAGCCTTACCACCTGAATTGAGTGAAGTGCATCCAGTTTTCCATGTCTCGATGCTAAGGAAATATCTACCGGAACCATCTCATGTAATTCAACCGCAAGAAATCTTTTTGGATGACAAGTTGGCCTACGAAGAGAAACCTGTGGCCATTGTTGACAGACAGGTGAAAAAATTGAGGTCTAAGGATAACCCTACAGTGAAGGTGATCTGGCAGAATCATTCCAAAGAGGAGGCTACGTGGGAAGTCGAGGACGTCATGAGAGAGAAGTATCCACAGCTGTTCCCAGAGTAGTCTTGTGTTTTCATGTTGTTGGTTTTTGTAAAATTCGGAGACCGAATTTTTATAAGGAGGGGAGAATGTAATAACCCAAACCTTTGAAGTTTAAGTACAAATCATTTGAAACAAGAAAGTTGATAACAATATAAAATTTTAGAGTGTTTCTGACCTTTCTTCTGACCTTTCTTCACTCAAATAATCATAAATCGCTCTAATGAAATCCAAATTTCATGATTCTAATTTCTGTTGAAGGATAAGACATATATCCACAACTTTAATGTTGGGAATTTTTTCTAATTCTATGAATATTATAGTGATAAGAGGCAAAAATCACAGCATAGTGTGGTCTGGACTTTTGCTCACTATTTTATGCATAACTCCTTTATATGAACTCCAAATTAGGTGATTCAAGTGGCTACAGATAGCTAAGCGAAAGGGCTACAACTTTAATGTTGGATGTTTTTGTCAAATTCGGCAAAATGAGTTCGCCGCGGCGAGAATATTTTGCCGGCGGTGAGAATGCTGCAGTATTTTCCCGAGAGCATGAGATTTCTGGGTTCCAAACTCGCCGCGGAGAAAATATGCTCGCCGCCGGCAAAAATCGCGGCGAGAATGAGTTCGCCGGTGGCGAGATTCGTCAGATAGGCATTTTTAGCGGTCCCCCCTCCTTTTTCCTTCATTTCCTCCATTGCTGGACCTTCCTATCTCTCTCTAGAATTGTCTCCACCTTTTCTCTAAGATATCTCATCATCCGGACGTCCGATTTGAGCAAGCAAGGTACCGTTGGACTCGTGGGAAGGAGAGCTACAAACTCCACCGATCATTTTCGCCGGAAAACCGCCAGAATGTCGCCATAAAAATTGCATGAATAGTAACCTCCAAGGTAAAACTCTGTCCAATCGCATTTTAAGCTTCTTTCTTCCAAAATTCTTTCCTTAGACAGTCTTAAAATTAGTTTTTATACTAGAATATAAGGTTTTTAGGTTTAGGGTTAGTTTTTCGGCCGGCGTAAATAGTGTTTCCGACCGTCATGAATAGTGACGTTTAGGTTTATTGAATTCTCATGTTATGTCTATGTTTCCTAGGTTGTTGAACCACAAGGTGAAATTCTCCTTGTTGGACTCCTAGTAAGGTGAGTGGGTTTTTCATACTATAGCGCATGTTTTACGAATTCGGTTTATAACTCTCTCGTATGATTTTAACTAGTTGGAATGTATGCTAAATTGTTTTACCGCTTTGAAAACCAATATATTCCAACCATGTTAGAAATTATAAATTTAAATCTTAGTTGAACTCTAGGTATGCAGGGCAAGCATCTAGGCTGATAATTCTCCATTTGAACTAGATTTATAGAAATGCGAACTTAGTCATAGAAATGAACTAAGTTAGCCATGAAATAATTTGATGCATGATGAGCATCTATGTGACGTCTACGGACGATATGTTTAAAGGGAAAGTTTATGATGATAAAGGTCTCCATGGGAATTCATGGATGAGATATATTTTAGAACGAAATTTTATGCATGAAAAAAGTTAGATGGAGAATTATAGCTTTATTGTAAAGTTATTGAAATGTTTTACTTTAAATTCTTTGAATAGCATATTTCAAATGTTTTCTATTGGAGGGACCCTTTTAGATCACTGTTAACTAGCCGCAGGTAGTGCTAGCCCTGGTGCACTATGATCATGTTAAGGCTTCGGCCTAGGATACTGTGACGGGCATATGACTGCCTAAGACATAGGGATTTAGGGTGGACTTATGTCTACGCCTACAGTGATTATCATACCCTTACTGTGTGCTTGGGGGATTTAAGGTGGACTTATGTTTATGCCTACAGTGATTACCCTACCCTTGCTGTGTGCTTGGGGGAGATGATAGATCTGTTAGGAAAGTCCTCCAATAAACTAATGCATTTTTCTTAAAGATTAAATATTTCTAAACAATCTCATTCATCATTGTTATTGTATAAATAACTTCATTTATTACTTACCATGTATAATTGATTTACTCTACTGTTACTGATTTAAATTCTGATTTATCTTTTGAATATACATTTGAACTGTTTAACTTTTCTTTCAATAAATTATGGTTAAATGCTTAATGTTTCTATTATTATCTTTACATTTGGATTTCAATTATTAAACCCATTGCGAAACACTCGTGCTTAGTTTGCCCTGTTTCAGTTATAGTATGATTTACCCATTCACTGAGATGTGGTAATCTCACCCCTCTTTTGTTTCCTCCCCACAGATAGTCAAAGAGACTTTGATCCAGCTACAGCTTCGTAGGAGGCTGAAGATAGTGTTGGTGAGCCCCAGTTTGAGCAAAGCTCTTTTGTACTATTTATTTTGTTTAGTTTATGTATAGAGTATCTCCATGAACTTACAGGCAGGATCCTCGCTTCTTGTATATTTTGATGTGTTGTTTGGAAAATGGTTTTATGTTTTACAACGATGTTGTATTATGAGGCCATGGGTCAAGTTGAATCACAAATGTTGGATTTATGAGATATGTATATATATATACAGTATTTCCTTATATTGGATGTGACATATGTGGCCAGCTATATTTATTATGTACTCTGGATTGTGTGCTGGATGTTTGTATGTGCTATGCGTTAGGTTTGCGGCTAGGGAGAAACCTTTATGCCGTGTCGATCATGTGTTCCATCATTTGGAGGTGTGACAAATACTAACTTTCTAAATTAGTTGATGAGTTGCCGATCCACTATAACTATTTGCTTGACTATATATGGTAGAAAGTTTAAGGGCCTTATATATATATATATATATATATATATATATATATATATATATATATTGAACTCGTTACCATGAAACCTCTGTTCGAGCTTTCTTACGTTGATAGGAAGTAAAACAAAGTTTAGAGAGGACTTAGGAATGGCAATGACCCAGTATTTTGAGTAAGGTATTTTAGTATCTAGACTCGGATTTATATCCCAATGAGTAACAAATTCAAGATATTTTTTTTATCTTCATTGAATCTTCAAATCTTTAGAAAAATTTCAAAATATAAAATAAAAATAAAAATAAAAATGAAGTGCCTCAAAAATATTTTGATATAACAAATTCACATAATTAATCATAATTTTAAATGGCATTATATTTAAATAATTATTTAATATAATACAAATTATTGTCAAATATATCCTAAAATTAATTTATAAAATAAAAAATTTTAATTTAAAAAACTATTTAACCCATTTCTTCAAAAATAAATAAGTTAAACTATGAATGGAGTACCATAATAATTAATGAGACTCGAACTCAAACTCAAACTATTAAAATACTCTAAAAAAGTCCTCCTATCCACGTCTAGACTTGATTTATGGACACGGATTTCTTGTTGTGCCCTCAAAACGTAATCTTTTAGTTGTATTTTGTTTTGTTTTTAATTTTATTTTTAAATTTTATTTTTTTAATAAATTATTTAAATTTTTATTTTTTCTTCCAAAAATTAAATAAAAAATTAAATTTTAAAATGTAAGAACGTTTTGGTTTTTTGCTTTTTTAACATATTTTCAAATTTTTATTTTTCTTAATAAATTATTTTAAAAAATATTTTTTTCTGTAAAAAATTAAATAAAAAAATAAAATTTTAAATATAAGAATGTTTTGATTTTTAATATATTTTTTTAATAAATTTAAAAATAAAATACAATCTTTTTAACTTTCTTTTAACTGCACAACACGAGATCTGTGTCCTTGTTTTATGTCCAAACAAATAAAATTTAAATTTAAAATTTTAATATATTTTTTGGTTTTTACAATTTTTTAATTTAAAATTTATTAAAAAAATATATTAAAAATACCAAATGTTCTTATATTTTAAAATTTTATTTTTTTTAAAGAAAAAATAATTTTTTAAATAATTTATTGAAAAAAATTAAAATTTTAAAATATATTTAAAAAAAAAAACGCAATCTTTTTTACTTCCTGCTGGCGGCACGGCACGGGATCCGTGTCCCCGTTTTATGCCCAAACGAACGAAATTTAAGGATGCCCATAAATATTACTGTCATCCTAGTCATCATCTCTAAAGAGGCCGAGAAGCCCATACATTATACAAAACAAAATTCAGGGAGGGGGCTACCCTGCTGGCCTCGGTCGACTTGTCTGTCGCAAAATTAATGTTGAAAAGCATAGATCCTACCGGTCTCTCCCTTTCATGACCGTACGTTAGGATCCGTTAAAAGAAGCATTGGACTACATTAACAAAAACAAAAAACACGTGGAGCCACCACATCAATTTCCACAGTTAAATTACTCATCAGTCTCAGGAAAATTTCACGGGACATGGAATGGACACGAGAATGCTTCCAATTTAAATACTAAGCAATTTCCACGAAGGAGAAGCCTCCTCAATACCCCATTGAATAAAAACCACACGTTGTTGATATGAAAGCCGTTGGAAGACTGATCCACTCAGATTCCGTCACTTTTGTCCCATTCCTTTGGCTCTCCCTTATATATTACCCTCTCTGCTGTTCGTATCTTCAATCATAAGCTACCCCCAAAAGGTACTCAATTACTTTACATGCAAATTGGTGCAACGATGGAAATAGATTACGGGTCTGAGTTCGAGGACTACTTTCCCTCCATGGTAGCGAGCTTGGGAGCAGAATGGTTTATAGAGGAACTCTGCAATGGGTTTCGTTTGTTGATGGATGTAAACAAGGGTTTGATCACGTTCGAGAGCTTGAAGATGAGCACTTATTTGCTGGGTTTGGATGTCAGGGACGATGAGCTCGTGTACATGTTAATGGAAGGTGATTTGGATGGTGATGGTGCTTTGAGTCAGAAGGAGTTTTGCATTCTCATGTTTAGGTTGAGTCCCGGTTTGATGAACCATGAAGGACCTAGAATTAATGTAGATGCAGGATATGGAGATGTTAATGTAATGTGATATACATCTTCTGCAACTCGTTTTTCTTTCTTTTTCTGTTTTTTTTAATAAATTAAGATGTTAAGTTTTATTTGTAATTCTAGTATCTCTTTGTTACAGTGTAATGATCATCCATGCTTGTTCTCAACCATCTGCGGAGAAGAAATTTTATTAGTAGGGCTTCAAAACTGATTTCATTAATTCAATTCTAATTGTACTTGTCTAAACTAATTCAACTAAAAATTATTTTTTAATTTTATTTTTAATGAAAACCAAGGGTATCCCGACGGGCAAACCTCTCCAATCTCCACAATCAAGTTTCTTAGAAATCGAATATTTGGCCTTTTTGTGAGTTGTAAGTGGATTATTATCATTGTGATCGACCAATTTTGAGTACCAAAACGGATTTTCTAAGAGTTGGTATTTGGTACACCGGTAGTGGACAATTTTTTATCCACTAGCGGTGTCCAAATCATGACACGTGGTAAAAATAATTTTAAAAACTATTATTTTTACCACATGTCGCGATCTGAACACCGTTGGTAGACAAAAAAATTGTCTACCGCCGGTGGACCAAATATTTTTTCATTTTCTAATAGAATTCATTAAATGAATTGTTCAAAAATTAATTTAACTGGTTCAGTTGTTGAATGGCCAAGTTTCAAATCTATTTCTAACCAAACCAACCGATTATTTAATTAATAATTCAAATATCTTATATCATAATTATTTTTCATTTAGAAATGTGATAATTTAAGAATCCATATTTTTTTTTGGCAAAGATAAAAAAAAATTTCTCGAAAAAAATGAGAATACTCCATATAGAAAGGACATCATAATACCTAAACAACACATCTAAATATGGTTAACGGACCGAATGTGCCTCAGTTCAATCTAAAAACTTCATAACTCATGACTTTAATAGCATATATATTTTATGTGGAGTTCCAATGGATATTGTTAAAACATTTTATCATTCCTGCTTCTTCACCAATTCCAGAGAGTATAACATGCAAATTTAGTCTTTCCTTTATGTGTTGCACTGGCTCCTAGCGTCTGTGTAAAACTGAACCACCATGGTACAAAGCTCTGGTTTGCTGTTGTGTCCATGAATTTAGTCGGGCCCCTTCCTCACCGAGCTTCTGGTACATCTGGGCAATTGATTAGCAGGTGGCTTAGCTATTTATCGGGACCCTGACACATCAGACATCCTTCGTCTAGCAGCGTGAGTCCTCGGTTCTACAGCTTCTTCTTGTTGGCAAGGGCATCATGGAGGCATATCCACATGACTAGCTTGATCTTTTCTGTCTTCAAATTCCACAGGCGTCGGCAGCAGGTTACCTCCTCCTCTTCCATCACGTGCCTCTTATTTGGGTATAAGATCTCCAAAGATGCCTCATATCTTGTTCTTACTGTGCATGCTCCATGTTTATTGTGGCACCAAATCAGTTTATCATCATATGCTCCCGGTTGCTCACCCATGCATGATTCATCAAAGTAATCCTGAAGCTTGCTCTCCATACACTGTCCCATGGCTTGAATGAAAAACTCCTTGCCATTTCATCCCCCGGTGTTGCTAGGTGGTCCATGGAATCTGTAAGGGTTGCTCCCAAGCAACCATGGTTTTTTGGTCACTTGGAGGATGCAGTTTCGCGCAGCCTACCATCTATAATTTTAAGGGGCGTTTGGTACACCGATTTTTTTTATTTTTTAAAAATTTTTATTTGAGAAATTATAATTTTTATGTTTAATACAAATTTTTAAAAATTTATTTTTAAAAAATTATAATTTTCAAGAATTATTTTTTTAGTAAATTTTTTATAAAAACATTCTTATAGGGAGGGGTGGAAATTTTAGTTTTCCATAAGAATTTGAATACTTTTGTGACGTTAAAAGACAATTATAACCTTCATTAATGGCATATTATAATAATAACAAAAAAAATTTACTCTCTTTCGTCTCTTTCTTTCTTTCTTCACTCTCTTATTTTTTCTCTCATCCTCTCGCTTTACTTTTACTTTCTCTTTCATAAAAATAAGAAGTATTTTTAAAAAAAGTACAAAAATTCTTTGAAAATAAGATATAATCAAATGAAAAATAAAAGATTTTCAATAATTTTAAAGGTTAATTAAATATATTTTATATATTTTCAAAAATTATAATTCTTATCTATTATGTTTTTAAAAAAATATGATTCTTGAAGACAAAAAACTTTACGATCTACCAAACGCCCATATCTCCTTTCCAGCCACATACACCTCACCCCCACTATGGGTTCAAGCCAAATTAAGCTAGTTTCCATGAAGTGGCAATTTGGATAATAATTAGCTTTATAAAATCTACAGAAAAAGGAAGTGGAATTTGTGGATAGGCATCAAGCCATCTTGGATATTCAGGCCAAATTAGTAACTTTGAAATCTCTCAAACCAAGGCCACCTTCTACATAATGTTTTCCATCTCGTCTAATAAGAAAATACATTCTCACCGACCACTAAAGTTGATATTGAAAGTCTAAAAGTCGCAATTATATTGTTGGTTATACCTCCATCATTAAAACCTTTTGCTAGCGATTTTTGAAGTTGCTACCAAAACTTTTAATGATAATTAAAATCATCATCAAAACTACAAAACTCACCATCAAAACTATAAAACTCACCATTAATTAGTCTTTTTTTAGGACAACATTAATAAGTCGCCCTTGAATCTATTTTTAGTTAAATGTCAATATTTAATGGCCATATGATCACCATGGAATCTCATAATACTCACATTCAGCTGAACCAAAGGTTACCATTATATCCCTTGATATAATGTAACTTATATAAAATTATTGACCGTAGAAATATAATAATACGGAGAAGAAAAAGCTGTTTTAAGTACCGAAATAACCAAAAGTGCCTCTTGCTTCATAGATGAGATGCTTGGTTATTCATATTTCATTTGATGGTTAGAGGTGAATTGAAAGTTAAACAGTGATAATTCTAAAGAATTTTTTGGGAGGAAAATAAAGATATATATCTCCTACGTTACTTATAATAAGTGGAAGTATGTCGGCCAGATACTGAATGCTACGTGAAAATGAATGAAGGAACGGGAAGACATCGGTGAAAAATGACTCTGTGTTTTTAGTCTCCAATGGCCAACATGGTCACACGGGTTGTCTGGTCATTTAATAGGAGGCTTACAGTTTCATTGACATTGGCCCAGCTACTAATTGATCTTCATAATTACTCTTTAACCGTTTGTATAGAGGAGAAGCGAAGAGTAGGAGTGGGTGAAATCCTTCGAATTGTTTGGAATATTATCTGAGAAGAAGAAAAAAAGAAGAGAAATACTAGATTAATTTTCTTTATTTTATATTTTATATTTTTAATCCTTCTATATTCACACACACACACATATAAATTCAATTATTTTATTATTTTAATATTTAAATTCAATTATTTTATTATTTTAATAACAAAATGTACGATTTCTTTTTGTAAAAATGCTAATATACAATTTTTCCAACATCAAATATTTTATGAGGTTAAAATAAATTATTTGATACAAAAAACATACTTTATTATCTTGAGGGATTTATTGCATTATTAAAAAATGAAATTAAAAAATAATTATAAAAAATAAATATACATCTAATATTCAATTTCATATATATTTTGTTAGATTCCAATATTATTTACCATTACTAAGGATACAAGATATTTAAAAAACTTAAATATTTAGATCCTAGAGAGTGCAATTTTAAAATTGTTCCAAATAATAATAATAATTTTGTAATACTAAAAAATAATGAACTTTATTCACTACAAAAAATACAGAATTTAATGACGATTTTTAAGTGATTTTAGTGACGATTTTAACTGTCGTTAAAGCATTTAATGACAATCGGTAAAATTGTCGTGGAACCATGGACATAGCAAGGGCTCAGATCAACCGTAAGAACGGCATCGTTAGGACGCGTCCTAATGTAATATCTTAAATATTTAATAATGTTAGATAAATCTAAAAATAAGTAAAAGATACATATGATCAAGAATTAAAATATTTAGTTATGGAACAATAAGACATTTTAAAAAAATAAGTGACATATAATTAATCATGAATCATACAAATAAAATTTTTAGGATCATAATAGATGGGAAAATGATACAAATACATTTTTAAGGCATCATTAACTTAGGATTAACAGTAAATTAAGACAAGATAAAGCAATTAAGGAGTTGCCAAATAACACCACTAAATGATGCCACCTTGCCACAAAATTGCATCCACCTTGCAGACCAAGGACTTATCCCTTTTGTTTTTACATAATATCAATTTTTTTTTTTGTTCCATGAAAACCATCAACAAGAGGTAGAGAGACTTTACACCTAACCCTTTTTGTTTTTGCATAACATCAATTATTTTTCTTTTGCTCCGTGAAGAGCATCCACAAGAAGTAGAGAGACATTACACCTAACCCTTTCTATTTTTATATAACATCAATTATTTTTCTTTTGCTTTATGAAGACCATCGACAAAAGGTAGAGAGACTTTGCACCTAACCATTTTTGTTTGTACATAACATCAATTATTTTTATTTTACTCCATGAATACCATCGACAAGAGGGAGAGAGATTTTGCACCTACCCCTTTTTGTTTCTTTTTCATAACACCAATTATTTCTCATTTGCTCTGTGAAGACCACCGATAAGAGGGAGAGAGAGAGAGAAGTCTACCAAACATGACCTTATTCTTCTTCTTTTTTCTTTTCCTCCTCTTTCTTTTCCTCTTTTTTTTTCTTTTCCTTCTCTTCCTTACCGACACTCCCTCCTATCTCTCATAATTATCGATATTTTTTCTTACCTACCACCCTATATTTACAATTTTTTCATTCTCCATTATTTACAAAAATGCCATCCTATAGTATTTACAAAACTGTCATCGTATAATATTGACAAAATTGCTATCTCAAGAAATTTATATAAATGCAATTTCAATAAAATTATATAAATATCATTTTAACCATGTTAAGATCTTATTTGACTTGAGTAAAATTGTAAAATAATTAAATCATTCATTGAGATCCAAAATATTTTTTCCTCTTTGAAAAAATTTTCAATTAGTAATATAAGAAAAAATCGGGAATGTTATAGTTTCAATATAAGATATATTGATATTTAAACAAAATTTTATTTTGGTCACTAAAAAGATAATGTAATTATCGTTTCTGATATTAATTTTTTTTAGAACCATCAGTATTCTCACAAATATTAGTGTAAAATTAATTTACTTCAAACTTTGAAACAATTATAATATTTAGCATTTTTCACTATCACATCTTTGAAGATTTAAATTTTGATCTTCTCCTAAAATCCATTCTTTTATTATTTTAATAATAGAAAGCATGATTTCTTTGTGTAAAAATACTATCGTGCAATCTTTCAAACACTAAATACCTTATGAGGCTAAAATAAATTATGTGATACAAAAACCATGCTTTATTATCTTCAGGGACTTATTGCATTAGATATAAAAAAAAACGAAATTTAAAAATATTTATAAAAAATTAAATATACGTCTAATAATCAAATTCAAATACATTTTGTTAGAGTCCAATATTATTTATCATTACTCAAGGATTAAATATATTTAAGATTCTTAAATATTTAGGTCCTCAACACAATGGAGAGTGCAATTGTAAAAGTGTTCCAAAATAATAGTCATAATTTTGTAATACTTAAAGATAATTGACAATGTATCAACATTTATTTTTATTTTTTATCTTTCTTTTCTCTGTCTTTCATTTCCTGTACCCACTATTTGTACAAATAAGGTCCGCAAAATTGCATAACTACAATAATTCGCATATTATGTTTTCTTGTATAATTTATGTTTAAAAAATATAATACTTTTTTAACTAGCTTAATTATATTATGTTTCTTGTATTTTATAATTCCATAATTTGAACTAGCTTAAATATACTATGTTCTCTTGTATATTTTATAATTAAAAAAAGAATAATATTAAATGAAATATTTGTAGATAAGAAGAATAAAGATAACTGTGCATGTTCTTTTGTATTATATCAACCAAATTGTTACAATATAAAATGAAAATTATACCTTCAAATATCACATTAAATATGATCTTGGAAATTACTTAAAATTCTAATTATCATGACCGCTTAAATAGTTTTTTATTTTTGAATTAGCTGATCAGGCTTGTAAAAGTCCCGCTTTCCCCAACTTATGCACAGAACCATTAGTGACTCTATATCTAAATTTTCAAGATTAATTAGGAAATTAACCCAACATGCCTAGAATAAAACTGTTATACTATGACACATGTTTGAATCTTAATTATTTAAGCTAATTTTTTGAGTTCAGACTCTAAATCCCCTTTAGTCTCAATATGATATGAATAGTTTATCTTTAATCTCATTATAATAATCAAGAAAGTGAATTAGTTTAATAGCATATAAATTAGTTTGGAGGTCATTTCAGTGTTAAATCCAATGTCGCACTCTTTAAGTGCCTTATAATTAAATTGTCTCTCTCTTATAATTTAGCACAGAAAAATAGCAAATGGATAACCCAGAATTGTGTCAATCAAACACTTGGTTAGCATTATGTCAAAATAGAGACTTTATCGGAGACGTTGACAATTATATTAATCAAGTGAGTCATTGGAAGAATACGAACTTTCGGAAAGATTGTAGTGGAATGTATAAGAATTAGAAGTTGATACTAGAGAGGCGGAAAGGGCCTTATATAAAAAGATTGTTTGAGTCTTTTTCTAGATTAGTTGATGAGTTGTCGATCCACTATAACTATTTGCTTGACTATATATGGTAGAAAGTTCGAGGGTTATTTTGTGGAAAACTTAACTTCTCAAGATATATATATATATATATATATATATATATATATATATATATATATATATATATATATATATATATATATATATATATATATATATATATATATATATATATATATATATATATATATATATATATATATATTTATGTATGTATTGAAATCGTTACCATGAAACCCCTGTTCGAGCTTTCTTATGTTGATAGGAAGTAAAACAAAGTTTGGAGAGGACTTAGGAATGGCAATGACCCAGTATTTTGAGTAAGGTATTTTAGTATCTAGACTCGGATTTATATCCCAATGAGTAACAAATTAAAGATATTTTTTTTATCTTCATTGAATCTTCAAATCTTTAGAAAAATTTCAAAATATAAAATAAAAATAAAAATGAAGTGCCTCAAAAATATTTTGATATAACAAATTCGCATAATTAATCATAATTTTAAATGGCATTATATTTAAATAATTATTTAATATAATACAAATTATTGTCAAATATATCCTAAAATTAATTTATAAAATAAAAAATTTTAATTTAAAAAACTATTTAACCCATTTCTTCAAAAATAAATAAGTTAAACTATGAATGGAGTACCATAATAATTAATGAGACTCAAACTCAAACTCAAACTATTAAAATACTCTAAAAAAGTCCTCCTATCCACGTCTAGACTTGATTTATGGATTCGGATTTCTTGTTGTGCCCTCAAAACGTAATCTTTTAGTTGTATTTTGTTTTGTTTTTAATTTTATTTTTTAATTTTATTTTTCAATAAATTATTTAAAAATTTATTTTTTCTTCCAAAAATTAAATAAAAAATTAAATTTTAAAATGTAAGAACGTTTTGGTTTTTTGCTTTTTTTAACATATTTTCAAATTTTTATTTTTCTTAATAAATTATTTTAAAAAATATTTTTTTAAAAAAATTAAATAAAAAAATTAAATTTTAAAATATAAGAATGTTTTGGTTTTTAATATATTTTTTAATAAATTTAAAAATAAAAAATTGCAAGAAAGCATATCACCTTCTTATTTGTATATTTAGTTTTTCAATAAACTTTTACAAATTTTCAACAACTTATATTTGATTTTTGGACAAATTTTTAAAGTTTTTAAATAAAAATTTATTTTCAATAAATTTTTATTATTAAATTTTAAATAAATATTACTGTCATCCTAGTCATCATCTCTAAAGAGGCCGAGAAGCCCATACATCATACAAAACAAAATTCAGGGAGGGGGCTACCCTGCTGGCCTCGGTCGACTCGTCAGTCGCAAAATTAATGTTGAAAAGCATAGTTCCTGCCGGCCTCTCCCTTTCATGACCGTACATTAGGATCAGTTAAAAGAAGCGAGTGACTACATTAACAAAAACAAAAAACACGTGGAGCCACAACTTCAATTTCCACAGTTAAATTACTCATTAATCGCAGGAAAATTTCATGTGACATGGAATGCACCTGAGAATGCTTCCGAGTTAAATACTAAGCAATTTCCACGAAGGAGAAGCCTCCTCAATACCCCACTGAATAAAAACCACAGGTTGTTGATATGAAAGCCGTAGAAAGACTGGTCCACTCAGATTCCGTCACTTTTGTGCCTTTTCTTTGGCTGTCCCTTATATATTACCCTCTCTGCTGTTCATATCTTCAATCATAAGCTACCCCCAAAAGGTACTGAATTACTTTACATGCAAATTGGTGCAACGATGGAAATAGATTATGGGTTTGAGTTCCCGGACTACTTTCCCTCCATGGTGGCGAACTTGGGAGCAGAAGGGTTTATAGAGGAGCTCTGCAATGGGTTTCGTTTGTTGATGGACGTAAACAAGGGTTTGATCACGTTCGAGAGCTTGAAGATGAACACTTATTTTCTGGGTTTGAATATCAGGGACGATGAGCTCGTGTACATGTTAATGGAAGGTGATTTGGATGGTGATGGTGCTTTGAGTCAGAAGGAGTTTTGCATTCTCATGTTTAGGTTGAGTCCCGGTTTGATGGACCATGAAGGACCTAGAATGTAGATGCACGATATGGAGATGTTAATGTAATGTGATAGACATCTTCTGCAACCCGTTTTTCTTTCTTTTTCTTTTTTTTAATAAATTAAGATGTTAAGTTTTATTTGTAATTCTAGTATCTCTTTGTTAGTGTCATGATCATCCATGCTTGTTCTCAACCATCTGCGAGAAGAAATTTTATTAGTAGGGCTTCAAAACTGATTTCATTAATTCAATTCTAATTGTACTTGTCTAAACTAATTCAACTAAAAATGATTTTTTTTAATTTTATTTTTAATGAAAACCAAGGGTATCTCCACGGCATGCCCTCTCCATTCTCCACAATCAAGTCTCTTAGAAATCGAATATTTGGCCTTTTTGTGAGTTGTAAGTGGATTATCATTATGATCGACCGATATTGAGTACCAAAACTGATTTTATAATAGAATTCATTAAATGAATTGTTCAAAAATTAATTTAACTGGTTCAGTTGTTGAATGGCCAAGTTTCAAATCTATTTCTAACCAAACCAACCGATTATTTAATTAATAATTCAAATATCTTATATCATAATTATTTTTCATTTAGAAATGTGATAGTTTAAGAATCCATATTTTTTTTGTCAAAGATAAAATTTTTATTTCTCGAAAAAATGAGAATACTCCATATAGAAAGGACACCATAATACCTAAACAACACATCTAAATATGGTTAACGGACCGAATGTGCCTCAGTTTAATCTTAAAACTTCATAACTCATGACTTTAATAGGATATATATTTTATGTGGAGTTCCAATGGATATTGTTAAACATTTTATCATTCCTGCTTCTTCACCAATTCCAGAGAGTATAACATGCAAATTTAGTCTTTCCTTTATGCGTTGCACTGGCTCCTAGCGTCTGTGTAAAACTGAACCACCATGGTACAAAGCTCTGGTTTGCGGTTGTGTCCATGAATTTAGTCGGGCCCCTTCCTCGCCGAGCTTCTGGTACATCTGGGCAATTGATTAGCAGGTGGCTTAGCTATTTCTCGGGACCCTGACACATCAGACATCCTTCGTCTAGCAGCATGAGTCCTCGGTTCTACAGCTTCTTCTTGTTGGCAAGGGCATCATGGAGGCATATCCACATGACTAGCTTGATCTTTTCTGTCTTCAAATTCCACAGGCGTCGGCAGCAGGTTACCTCCTCCTCTTCCATCACGTGCCTCTTATTTGGGTATAAGATCTCCAAAGATGCCTCATATCTTGTTCTTACTGTGCATGCTCCATGTTTATTGTGGCACCAAATCAGTTTATCATCATATGCTCCCGGTTGCTCACCCATGCATGATTCATCAAAGTAATCCTGAAGCTTGCTCTCCATACACTGTCCCATGGCTTGAATGAAAAACTCCTTGCCATTTCATCCCCCGGTGTTGCTAGGTGGTCCATGGAATCTGTAAGGGTTGCTCCCAAGCAACCATGGTTTTTTGGTCACTTGGAGGACGGAGTTTCGCGCAGCCTGCCATCTACAATTTTAAGAGGCGTTTGTACACGAATTCTTTTTATTTTTTAAAAATTTTAATTTGAGAAACTAAAATTTTCATGTTTAATACAAGTTTTTAAAAATTTATTTTTAAAAAATTAGAATTTTGAAAAATCATTTTTTTAGTAAATTTTCTATAAAAACATTCTTATAGGGAATGGTGAGAATTTTAGTTTTTCATAAGAATTTGAATGCTCTTATGACATTAAAAGACAATTATAACCTTCAGCATAATTATAATAATAACATAAAAAAATTTACTCTCTCTCCTCTCTTTTTTTCTTCACTCTCTTATTTTCTCTCTCATCCTCTTGCTTCACTCTTACTTTCTCTTTCATAAGAATAAGAAATATTTTTAAAAAAAGTATAAAGATTTTTTGAAATGAAATATAACCATATAAAAAATAGAAGATTTTCAATAATTTTAAAAGTCAACTAAATATATTTTATATATTTTTAAAAATTATAATTTTTATCAATTATATTTTTTTAAAAATATAATTCTTTAGAACAAAAAACTTTACGATCTACCAATCGCCCATACCTCCTTTCCAGCCACAATACTCCTCACCCCCACTATGGGTTCAAGCCAAATTAAGCTAGTTTCCATGAAGTGGCAATTTGGATAATAATTAGCTTTATAAAATCTACAGAAAAAGGAAGTGGAATTTGTGGATAGGCATCAAGCCATCTTGGATATTCAGGCCAAATTAGTAACTTTGAAATCTCTCAAACCAAGGCCACCTTCTACATAATGTTTTCCATCTCGTCTAATAAGAAAATACATTCTCACCGACCACTAAAGTTGATATTGAAAGTCTAAAAGTCGCAATTATATTGTTGGTTATACCTCCATCATTAAAACCTTTTGCTAGCGATTTTTGAAGTTGCTACCAAAACTTTTAATGATAATTAAAATCATCATCAAAACTACAAAACTCACCATCAAAACTATAAAACTCACCATTAATTAGTCTTTTTTTAGGACAACATTAATAAGTCGCCCTTGAATCTATTTTTAGTTAAATGTCAATATTTAATGGCCATATGATCACCATGGAATCTCATAATACTCACATTCAGCTGAACCAAAGGTTACCATTATATCCCTTGATATAATGTAACTTATATAAAATTATTGACCGTAGAAATATAATAATACGGAGAAGAAAAAGCTGTTTTAAGTACCGAAATAACCAAAAGTGCCTCTTGCTTCATAGATGAGATGCTTGGTTATTCATATTTCATTTGATGGTTAGAGGTGAATTGAAAGTTAAACAGTGATAATTCTAAAGAATTTTTTGGGAGGAAAATAAAGATATATATCTCCTACGTTACTTATAATAAGTGGAAGTATGTCGGCCAGATACTGAATGCTACGTGAAAATGAATGAAGGAACGGGAAGACATCGGTGATAAATGACTCTGTGTTTTTAGTCTCTAATGGCCAACATGGTCACACGGGTTGTCTTGTCATTTAATAGGAGGCTTACAGTTTCATTGACATTGGCCCAGCTACTAATTGATCTTCATAATTACTCTTTAACCGTTTGTATAGAGGTGAAGCGAAGAGTAGGAGGGGGTGAAATCCTTCGAATTGTTTGGAATATTATCTGAGAAGAAGAAAAAAGAAGAAGAGAAATACTAGATTAATTTTCTTTATTTTTTATTTTTAATCCTTCTAGATTGAGACATATATATATATATATATATATATATATATATATATATATATATATATATATATATATATATATATATATATATATATCTTTAAATGAAAGAAATTTCTCATCATGAGTGTGCCTATTAAAGAGGCTCCGCTAGATCAATTAAAAATATTGAAAAGGATCACTTATCAATTATTGAGATTGACATTGACATCAAAGAGAATAGTTGTTTATATATATATATATATATATATATATATATATATATATATATATATATATATATATATATATATATATATATCTTTAAATGAAAGAAATTTCTCATCATGAGTGTGCCTATTAAAGAGGCTCCGCTAGATCAATTAAAAATATTGAAAAGGATCACTTATCAATTATTGAGATTGACATTGACATCAAAGAGAATAGTTGTTTTTATGGAATATTTTGTCTTTAAAAAATTTCATTTTTTAAATATAATTCAATTAGTATATTATTAAAAAAATAATTTTTAAATTAATTTAACAGTAAAAAACTTAATCCTAAAGTGAAATTATAAATATATAAAATAACTTAAATATTTTTTATTAATTAATTCGGTTTAATTTTTTAGTTAGTATATATTCTAAAATCAAATTAAATGTATGAATTTTAAAAACAACGTAATTATCATTCTTGATATTTTAAATTCTTTTATTTTTTTTAGAACTACAAGTATTCTCACAAATATTATTATAAAAGTTGTTACTTTCGAATTTTGAAACGATTAAAATTTTTAACTTTTTTCACAATAATATCTTTTAATATTTAAATTCAATTATTTTATTATTTTAATAACAAAATGTACGATTTATTTTTGTAAAAATGCTAATATACAATCTTTCCAACATCAAATACTTTATGAGGTTAGAATAAATTATGTGATACAAAAAACATACTTTATTATCTTGAGGGATTTATTGCATTATTAAAAAATGAAATTAAAAAATACTTATAAAAAATAAATATACATCTAATATTCAATTTCATATATATTTTGTTAGATTCCACTATTATTTACCATTACTAAGGATACACGATATTTAAGAATCTTAAATATTTAGATCCTAGAGAGTGCAATTTTAAAATTGTTCCAAAAAATAATAATAATTTTGTAATACTAAAAGATAATGAATTTTATTCACTACAAGAAAAATAGAATTTAGAGGCAGTTTTTAAGTGATTTTAGCGACGATTTTAATCGTCTCTCAAGCATTTAATGATAGTCGGTAAAACTGTCGTGGAACCATGCAACAACTCAGATCAACTGTAAGAACGGCATCGTTAGGACACGTCCTAATGTGACATTTTAAGTCTCTAATAATGTTAGATAAATCTAAAAACAAGTAAAAGATATATATGATCAAAAATTAAAATATTTAGTTATGGAACAATAAGGCATTTAAAAAAAAATAAGTGACAATAATTAATTATGAATCATACAAATAAAATTTTTAGGATTATAATGGATGGGAAAATTATACAAATAAATTTTTAAAACATCATTAATTTAGGATTAACAGTAAATTAAGACAAGATAAAATAACTAAGAAGCTGTCAGGTAACACCACCAAAGGATGCCACCTTGCCACAAAATTGTAGCTACCTTGCAGACTTTGCACTTATCCTTTTTTGTTTTTACATAATATCAATTATTATTCTTTTGTTCCATGAAGATCATTGACAAGAGGTAGAGAGACTTTACACCTAACCCTTTTTGTTTTTGCCTAACATCAATTATTTTTCTTTTGCTCCATGAAGACCATCTACAAGAGGTAGAGAGACTTTACACCTAACCCTTTTTATTTTTACATAACATCAATTATTTTTCTTTTGCTTTATGAAGACCATTGACAAGAGGTAGAGGAACTTTGCACTTAACCATTTTTGTTTGTACATAACATCAATTATTTTTCTTTTGCTCCATGAATACCATCGATAAGAGAGAGAGAGAGAGAGATTTTGCACCTACCCCTTTTTCTTTTTTTTCATAACTCCAATTATTTCTCCTTTGTTCTATGAAGATCACCGATAAGAGGGAGAGAGAGAGAGAGCGGTCAGCAAGTTTAAGATAGGAAGAGAGAAAGAGAGAAAGGGGGAGGGAGAGAGAGAGAACAACCAGAAATTTAAAAGAGGAGATGTCTAGAAATTGAGAGAATTTCTTCTTCTTTCCTTCCTTCACTTTGTGGCAATAAGAATGAGAGTTTGAGTGCTGAAAAATTGAAACCTTACCCACTATTTTTCGTACAAGAACAGAGCTAGGTGTGCAAAGGAAGCCAATGGAAGAAGCTAGCTAAAAATTTGGAGCAATAGAAGTGTTTTGGCATAAAGTAAGTTTATCTTTTTGTAAAAATCCAGTTTAGAGTTTATTATACTCAATTTGGGTTCTTCATAGGTAATTCTTGAACATGAGATACAAGAGGTTAGGCTTAAAAACATATAACTATAAGCAACAATTTCTGCCATCTAATTAGGGAACTTACTGAAACACCACAAAAAATTTGCACTAGGAAACTTTTGTTTTTGCACCTGAAAACTTGACTTGGTAAATTGAGAAAATGACCTTTCAATTCTCTAATTTTTGGGGAGAAAAGTATTGTAATATTGATAATTAATTTTGAAAATTTTTATAATTTTTGAGAACCTACAAATATTCCATTTGTAATCAAAACAGTGCAAAGAAAAATTTGCTGGACAATTTAGGCTGTTAAGGGAAATACTAAACATTGAAGGGGTTAGATGTTGAATTTTCGTATGCAAAATTTTATGTCATGTTACAGGAAGAGTAACTAAGGTCTTCATCAAATTTGAGAAAATTATGAATAGTGTAAGGCATATAATAAAATATAGAAGTTCTGTTGGATAGGAAGTGGATCAGAACAAACTAGAACTAGGGGTAATTATAAAAATTGGATTATTTGCGGGGACAAATGAATTATTTTTTACTTGAAATATTTATGTTGATTATATAACATATCTAGAATGATCCATATAAAATATCACGAATTTTTAAAAAATTTTACCTATCCAAAAATACGGACAATAGAATAGAGATGAAACCGAAACTAATATGCACTATTCTGAGTTATGGAGGTACTTCTTGGGGTGAGTGAAAGATTTATGTCTAAGAGATTCATAAAATAAAATATACATATAAAAGAACCTCCATGCAAATTTTTTAAATTTTTAGAGAACTTTTGTTATATTTAATAATAATATCAAAATTGAACAGAATCACAGGTCTTTTAGGGGAGTAGGAGCTCTTAAACTGGAGACTTAAGATTTTAGGTGTTCATATGCATGCATTAACCAAAGGCTTTTATATGTTTTAGTTTGAGTAGCTAGTTGTAACTTTGGCAGCCTTGAAAAGGAAGTGAATATGCTAGAATCAAAGTAGCTAACTTTTTCTTAGAACACTGTTTATGTTGTCACCTTCCCATTTATATGCTAGGGTTGTGGTCTTGGTGAGGTGGCCTCTTTTTGCAACTTTTCTTTCTTTCCTGCATGCACTCCTAACAACGTCTTTTTCCTTCAACGCTGAGTAGTGGAGACAACTCTTATAGTAGCAGCCATGGGTCCCTCCTACCTACAGTAGCAGCCAAGTGCCCATGCCTACCTGCAGCATACCACATAAAATTTAGCCCTCACTCATGCACAAAATATTAATATGCTGAAAATACCCAACATATTCTAGACTTCGTGTCCTTTTTCATGAATGCAATCATAATTTCACTATTAATTTCACCATATTTAGGTGGAGTTCTTACTAAATTTTTTTCTTAGAACACTGTTTATGTTGTCACCTTCCCATTTATATGCTAGGGTTGTGGTCTTGGTGAGGTGGTGTAACAACCTTTTTTTTCTCTTTATTATTATACAATATTGAGTTCACATACACGTCATTAATCAAAACGTATATACAACATATCAAACACATAGATATTTACATCTTGTTTATTTTGGTTGACCAATTCCGGAGATACAGGTGCGGGTGGTTGCACCTTCACCAGGATCTGAGTCAACTCGACCACAAACATCTTATTTGATTCTGAGATCTGCCTAACATAAAGTAACTCGATCCAATGTGCACTAAAAGCCAGATCCATAGAAAAAGCTGCATAATTAATTTTCTGAACATGATATGAAAATATAGTGAGAATTAAATCCCAATAAGTTCAATAATAAATCATCATCAATATAGTTCATCACGTCATGTTCAGCTGTATAAACTACAGAAAATCTCTTTGGTCACATGAATGCATTATATCTATGCACATAAGAATCATACAGTAATGATATGTATGACAGGATTAACTATTTTCAGAATATCATATGATGGCTATCAACTTATTCTCATTTCAAGTATCCTCGGTCAGGGTGAGTATCCTCCACTCTCCGGTACGGGTTTTTCTCACTCCGTCCGACATGGCACAGTTTATCTTTCTTTTCTCATAATCATAATCATAATCATAATCATAACCGTTGGTAGGGCATCCCCTACTGGTGTACCACACGGATTGCCATGTGACCGTGCTTGTTTCTTTTCTTTTTACAATGATAGCCAAAAATATGCTTTCAATAACAAGTATGTTTATCAAAATATAACTATTACCGTAAATCATCGGTAATCATGCCATGAACATAACCATTTCAAATATCACTTTATAAAATATTTTCATGTCAGAATTTTACACTTAGGATGGTAAGAAGTTCATACAATGGCAATGGCTATGGCATACACTAGTCATTTATTATTTTCATTTATAAGATTCGTCTTCTTTTTTAAATATTAATTTCATCTCTTCATTTTCTTTATGCTTGGCCTTTAGTCAATTTCTTCTTATTTATATCATTTCTAACACATGTTCTTACAAATTTATAGAGCATTTTCCTCCAATTTGATTTTTACTATTACCCTATAGTTAAAGAGGCTCATCTAGGGTAGAAAAATGTTGAAAATAGGTTTCACCAGCTTCCAACACGGTCTGATCATGTTCCAGCACACGGCCATACTTTAAAAATACTTCAAATGTACTCAAAAATAGCTCCGAACACGGCTAACCCGTGCTTGAAGCACCCAGAACATGGCCTGGCCATGTTTTATGACCTTTGCACACTAATCAGAGCATAACTCCCTCATTTTAACTCTGATTGAGGTGATCGTAGTATGGAAAGATAAAACAATTATCTAAAACTATTATGTTAATCATATCAGCAAAATAGTAATAAATCTTGGTGTTATTACTCTCTTAAATTCAATATTATTTCTTCTCGGGTAGGTTCTAATATTTACTTACTAATCTGACTATATCTCCCACATAAGAATTCCACATTAAGTGATTCCAGTGGCTAAAAATCCATGACACATAAATATATAATTCATATGTTAACCATTTATTTTAATTCCTTATATAATTTTCTCAGAAATTAAAACACCGAAGCTATCCTAACATATTCTTCCCTGATTAACCATTTTCTGACCTTTGTTTACTAATCGGAATATATTTACCTCATATGAACTCTAAATTGAATGATTCTAGTGGCTAAAAATCTGTGACACATATATATTTAATTCTTATGTTAACCATTTATTTTAATTCCCTACATATAATTCTCAGAAATTAAAATACAGAAACTATCCTAACATATTCTTCCCTGATGAACCATTTTCTGACCTTTGATTACTAATCGGACCATATCTACCTCATATGGAGTCCAAATTGAATGATTCTAGTGGCTAACAATCCGTGACACATAAATATATAATTCATATGTTAACCATTTATTTTAATTCCTTATAGAATTTTTTCAAAATTTAAAACACCGAAACTATCCTAACATATTCTTCTCTGATTAACAATTTTCTGATATTTGTTTACTAATCGGAACATATATACCTCATATAAACTCTAAATTGAATGATTCCAGTGGCTAAAATCCGTGACACATATATCTTTAATTCTTATGTTAAATATTTATTTTAATTCCCTACAGATAATTCTCAGAAATTAAAATACAGAAGCTATCCTAACATATTCTTCCCTGATGAACCGTTTTCTGACCTTTGATTACTAATCGAACCATATCTACCTCATATGGACTCCAAATTGAATGATTCCAGTGGCTAAAAATCCGTGACACATATATATTTAATTCTTATGTTAACAATTTATTTTAATTCTTTATAGATTATTCCCAGAAATTAAAACACAGAAGCTAAAAATTTTGCCACCCATAGCCATACTTATGCAGAACTTTCTATACCAGTCTATGTATTCAAACATACATCACATGCAAGATCAATATGTAAGATGATATAGCAACATCATGACTAATAATCAAAGTTCTAAGATCAAAATCTCATATAAATATTATAAGTTTCAAAAGTTTTCTTCAAAAAAAATATTGTTAAACTTACCTATAGCACTTAGTCCCCTAGACTTTTCCTTCTTCTTTCTTCCTTTCTTGCTCTCCTTTCCTCACTCTACCTTACTTCTATTTTTTCTCTCCTTTACTTGGATGAAATTCTAATGTTGTAAGGGTGGATTTTCTTATATAAACCACCAAATAATTCACTTTTCATGATCATGGGTCTACCTTATCACAATTAGGATACACTTTGTTGAATTTTTGGAAAACAAACAACTTATGTTCTTGTCTTCCTCTTCCTTAATCAAGATATGCATAAGAAAATGAGATTTGTATTTTAAAAATTATGATGATATGTTCTTAAAATAAGGGATAAGGTCCCTTTGATTTAGGGATTCATTTCCATTTTCTTTTGTCTTAAACAAGTATGATAGGTTTGCCTTTTTAGGTGGCAAATTTCTAGCCCTTGAATCTCCATTATTTGGTTGATATTATTTGTGTGGGATAGGAATGTTTTGTCCTAATGCCATGTATTATCATACCACTTGCTAGAATTATGAGTGTAGGATATAGATGTTTTTGTCCTAAAACCTTGTATTATCATGCCACTTGCCAAATTATTAATATAGAATCACACCACTTGCTAAATTTTTGTCTTAATGCCATGTAACCTAATCTTTATTATTATTACATTATTATATCATCACCTAATTTATTTTATTTTATTTTATTTTTTCTCTTGGATTTGGGCTTATTCCTACCCATTATGGGCTTATTCCTACCCATTTTCTTTGCTTTGGATAAAATTCTACCTTTCTTGGAGTGCTTAGTCACATTTTCATAATTTTTGGACTATTGGTCCAATTACTATATCCTAGTCCAAGTCTATGTTTTATTTCTTGTTTAGGTTATCCAATGGGTTTGCTAAAAACTTATTTGAAGTGGAAAAACTCTATATGAAATGTCCATAGGTAAAAGCCCAATTTATAGGTGGAGATACTAAATTTAGTAACTTTTACTCTTAAATTAGGAAAAATTACCCTAATCCAATCTTCTTAAAATTTTAAGACCTTTAATTCACAAAAATTTATCTTCCTTACCTAAAAATTTCACCTTTCTTTAGCATGTTTATTTCTAATATTTTCTCTTAGGTTTTCTTTCTTTACCTATTCCATTAATATTAGAATATTTCTATGCATATATGTAAGGTGAAGAATTTATAAGAAAAATATTTAAAAATTACGGGATGTTACAGGTGGCCTCTTTTTGCAGCTTTTCTTTATTTCCTGCATGCACTCCTAACAACGTCTTTTTCCTTCAACGCTGAGTAGTGGATACAACTCCTATAGTAGCAGCCAAGGGTCCTTGCCTACCTGCAGCAGCAGCCAAGTGCCCATGCCTACCTGCAGCGTACCACATAAAATTCAGCCCTCACTCATGCACAAAATATCAATATGCCGAAAATACCCAACATATTCTAGACTTCATGTCCTTTTTCATGCAATGCAATCATAATTTTCACTATTAATGTAATGGGTGCTCTTACACTCGAGAAATATAAAAACTATATATATTTAGGTGGAGTTCTTACTAAATCAACCAAATTACAAATTAATAAGCATGAAAAAAGCATGTAATAACTCTAATAAACTAGAGTTAACAACCTAACCGAGCCACGACCGAAGATTTAGTTTAGGTAAACACTCAACTCAAATTTTTGAACGTGACCTAAATGCTCCCGAGTGTCCAATGCTCTTGCAAGTGAATCAACCGTCCAAAGCTCTTGAAACAAGCTATTCTCCTATTGGATTGAAATAATTTTTTTTTACAAAATCGAGTAACAGACAATAAATAATATTAAAAATTAGTAGAAAATCAAATAATTATGTATGTATATAAGGTTGATAAAATTTTTATACTTACACTAACTACTTGAGTTTTGTCGTTGATGTATGATTTGTCAACCCTTTTTAATTATATAAATTAGTGTGTTATTAAAATTAAAAGAAGATTTTGAAAAATTTAAACTGACCATCTCAGTCTTCTTACACGCAAGGCTCTTCGAGCCAGTAGTATGTGGCATTGTCTGACGTCTTCTACTCCGTCTATTTTTTGTAGTCACATTCTAATTAATCTCATAGAGAAATTATTAGTCACAATATGTAAAAGTTAAAATATATGAACAGATTAATATAAGCAATTATTTTGAACTTCGCATCAAGCCAATAGTTGATGAAAGTCGCCCACTGATCGGTGGGATGCCAGTTGGGACGTCATTGCGCAACTGATCCCTAATTTTTGTACCATCATACATCAGCATAAATAAATTATAAAGTGCGGCTCCCCACTTCTCTCCCTGCAATTGCATAATCAACTTCTGGTAAACTCTGAATGCATCACAGACTATGTCCTGTACAGGGTCATATCGAATAATGGGTTCCGCGACCTCTACTAGTATTATATGATGTCCTACAGTAGGATCTTCTGTAATTCTTTCTTCGTGCATACTCCAGAAATCGTCTCGCTCCAAAAATTGTTTGACAATCAAGTGTTGATGCACAACTATAATTGTCATTTCTTGTATCTACACTTTGGGCATGAGCATATTATTCTACCTTCGACACCCAAGTTGGCATTTGTAAATTTCAAAAAGTCGTTTTGACCATCCAGGTACTCTCTGGTGTGTTAGGTTTATGAATCCAAAACTTTTCCATGTCTAAAACTATTATAAATTTAAATAGTAACTACACTAAATAACTCTTACTCTAAATTGAATTCACTACTATCTTGTACTAAATTGATGTAATTATATTTTTCTCCCAAATTTTTTGAAACAACTCCTCTATTAGTAATTTATGTATATAATTCATTTCTAAATTTATGTTAGTCTATTTCTGTTAATAGTTTTTTCAAAAAAATTCCTAATACTAACTCCATCTGTTTAGTAAATTTATCATTTTACTTCGTCAACTAGGTTTCAATTCCTCTATTAGTAATTTATGTAAATTATTTAATTAGATTGATTACTCTAATAATTATTTTAATTTCATCTACATGTGTCATTTTATTGTTTTTCCCATCAACTATGCTTCAATTTCGCTATTAATATGTAAATTTATGTTATTATAATTGTTTAATATTCATCTCATAATTATTTTAATGTCATCTGCATTAAATGTTGTTACATTAAAACTACAACAATTAACTCTTAATCTAAAATAAATTTACTAATATTTTAATTCTTTGGAAACATTTTCTAATTAAGTATATTTAGTAACTTTCTCGTTTTACCTCATCAATTGTACTTCAATTCTGTTATTACTAATTTATGTATATTATTTAAACATGTTTATCAATATAATAATTATTTTAGATTTATCTACATTAATTTTAATTAAAAAATATTTACACTAATTAACTTATATTTAAAATTGAATTCACTATTATTTTTTTTACTAAATTTATGTTATTATATATTTTTTTAAAAAAAATCTGTGTGTATTTTATAAGAACAAATTCTATTTTTAACTACGTGTATTTAGTAATTTTATCATATCATTTTGTCAACTCCGTTTCAATTACTCTATTTATAACTCATATATATTCTTTCTAATATTAATTATGTATGTTTTACCTCATAAATAATCAAATCCAATGTTTCAAAATTACTCTAAATAAGAATTACCTCTTAAATATATTCAACGCACATAATATATTATAATATTAAACATAATATACATTGCAAAAATGACCAAATTATAAATTTTATTCATAAATGTACATTACAATGCAAACTATATTTTTTTAATTAAATATAAAATACAAATAATACATAGTATTATCACATTCGAACTATAATATATGAAAAAAAAAATTGCACACCTTTAACATGATTCTAAAAAAACGAAGCGCAAAAGCGAATAAATTACCACAAATTCTTCACAAAAACAAATAAAATTTAATTTAACAAAATCATTTGAACATACAATATTTTTAAAAAAACTACTTAACCTTATTTATGTCATTACATGACAATAACTGATATATTTTGTAAGCAAAAATTGAAAGTTAAATTGTTCGTAATGAAAATTGAAGGAAAAAACAGATTTATAAAAGGGGATGTGGTTTAATGACGGTTTGCAAACCGTCCTTGTACCAACTTAACAACGGTTTGGATAAATACCCGTTGTTATGCTTAAATTTAACGACAGTTTAGCGAAAATCGTCGTTAAACCATGCCAATTCTGATGATTGGTTAAAATTTTAAACGTTACAACCTCACGATGATTTTCATGAAACCGTAGTTATATTACAACGGTTTCCTAAAAATCGTTGTTAAACCTCACTCTTCCCATGAACGGTTACTTTTCATCTTTTTCCTCAACGTATTACGATGGTTAGAGTTTGACCGCCGCTATTTAACAACGGTTATAGTATAATTGTCATTAATGTTAAGATTTTAACGATGATTATAAAACCGTTGTTATATCTGAATTTAGCAATGATTTAAGTCGACCGTCGTGATACTTTCGTCGTTATTACGCTCCTTTCTAGTAGTAATTTTTTATTTTCATCTTTCTTTTCTCTGTCTTTCATTTCTTGTACCCACCATTTGTACAAATTAAGTGAGCCAAGTCAACAACTCTATCATTATGTCAGTTCTTTAGGAGTGCCAATAACACATAAAACAATTTTTTTTATTTCCGCAATTGAAAATAATAATTTTATATTTCCATTATCTGTAGAAAACTACACTATCGTTCTAAAAAGTTTTAACTAGCTTACCTACATCATGGGAACGTTTGGTTCAGTGGAATAAATTTAAATAGGAATAGAAAAAGAAAAGGAAGTCAGAATGGATAAAAGAATGAAAAACTGTTTACTTTCTTTGGTATATGATAGAAAAATGGAAGGAATGAAAAGATAGAGTAAGTAAAAAACCCAATTACCCTTAATATAAAATAAAAAATTTATCATCTAAAAAAAATAAGAAATGATTTTTAAAAAAAAAAATCAATCACAATTTTATAAACATGCCTTTTCTCCTGCTTCAGCGTGAGTACCCCAGATCCGTTGGGCAAGCCACGATTTCTTTGAAGGACTAGCACCTCCTAGCGGCAAGCGACGCACCATGACCAGACCCATGCTGTGGCCGTTGAACCCATAAGCCATCTTCTAATCTTCGTTTTTGATCGTCGTCACCGCAAGAACCAGCACCTATCAAGTTAATGTTGCGATTCTCTTCTTCATCCTTTACTAACTATGGTTTGGGTCATAGAACGAGTATTCGTATGCTGATATTCATATAGATTGATTGTGGTGGATTGTTTTTGTGAGGATTTTTCATACGGTGAAGGACCACGAGCTGCGATGGACGTCGCGAGCAAAAGAAGAGAAAAACCAGAGATGGACGCTGCGAACAGAAGGAGAAAGAAGGACCGAATTAAAAGCATAAGCCACAAACAAGGACCACGAAGAAGGAACTAGAGATGGGAATGATAGGGGCCACACGCAGAGGGTCTCTGTTTTAGGGGTTTGATTGTCAAAAGCCAAGAATGTGTCAATGAACATCAAATTTCTAAGCTTTCACGGAGGAATGACTTTTCCATTAAATAATAGAATACAACATTTCATAGAATGCTCATTCCATCAAACCAAATGGTGGAATCACATATTCCAACTCTCTTTCTTTTTTCATTCCTTTAAATCAAACATGCACTATGTTCTCTTGTATATTTTTTGTTTAAAATAATAATAATAATAATAACTGTAATCTTTATAGAAAAGAATAATAAGGATAACTATGCATATTCTTTTGAATTATATCCACAAAATTGTTACAATATATAGAAAATGGCAATTATACTTTCAAATATCACATTAAATATGATCTCGGAAATTACTCAAAACTCTTATCCTGCTATACTTAAATTTTTTTTTTTGAATTAGCTGTCTTGTAAAATTCCTGCGCCCAACTTATGTAAAGAACCATTAGTTACTCAATATATATAAATTTTCAAGATGAATTAGTAAATTAATCCAACAAGCAAAGAATGAAATTGTTATACTGTTACACATGTTTGGATCTTAATTATTTAGGCTAATTTTTTGAGGTCGGACTCTAATTGCCTCTAGTGGGTCATTGCCTCTAGTCTATTGATAACCAGGTATACTTCACGACCTCCTCACACATCCATTTCTTTATCCTTAATTTTTTATTTCTTTTTTCTCCAATCAAGTGGTGACAATGACAACTATATGGTGTCCATGTCGATGGCAATTTCCGCAAAAGTCCATAGCTTTACTCTATCACGTGATCATATGTATTATTGTCGATGGCAAGTTCCCGGTCCTCCAATTAGTCTGGCACAACGACATCGTAAAGAATGCTTTTTGTTGGTCCTCTTCTTTGGTCCCCGCAGATATAATCAGCTCCACTGCTCTGAGCTGAAACCCTAATCGGCATCGTTCATGTTTGTTTTGAGCAAATCGGTGGTGATTTTACCAATTAACGTTGAGGCTCCTGTACCTCGCATCATTAGTAGTGTTTTAACATGAACATCATATCTAGAAAGAAAAGCAAGTTATTTTCTCCAATTCTTTCTCTCTGTGTGTGTCTTTTTTCTTCTTCTTTTCAATGGCGACCTTAGTAGTTCATTTAGATTACTACGAAATATGAAAACTGAAAAGGGAATAGTTTTTTTTTCTATAATAAAGATTGAATTGCGGTGGCTGATGATGACAGTAATATACGGCATGAGCTGCGACAACAATCTGCGCACCATGTTGTTTTCCGACATGGGTTGTTGTTGCTGCGATGAAGAATGTGCCAATATGATAATCAGAGGCCTCTTAGTTCTGATTGTTTCTTCTTGTCAATGCCTTTTTATGTTTGGTAGCCTTGCTTCATTAAAAATAAAGGGTTTGAATTTGTTATCCATAAAGAAAGCGGCAATAGAAAAACATTTGAAAACCTTTATAAAGAAACAACACATGTTCCAGATTTGCTCCAAAATAAAATAGCTTTCTTTAATCTAAACTATCAAGGTCATTCATTGTTTACAAATCTATAGAGTAGATTATGAATCTTCAAAAAATTGATAACACCCTAAGCTCTTACATAAAAGAGAAAAAAATTTCACAGTAAAAGAAAATAACACTTATAAAGAAAGAAAATTACAAACTGTAGAGGAAGGAAAGAGAATAAGAAGCCATAAACAAACAAAAAAAAAAGAGGAAAAAAATGCTCAAAAACTCAAGATGGAAAAGTTGCTTATACGAACAAAAATAGCTAACCACGTTAATTTGGACACGGAGATGGTGAGAATAGTAGAAGGATGTCAACCATTTTTTGTTGTTATGGATAACTGGATAAGTGGTATTTGTTCCTCTACTCTTCACAATATCCTTGATCATGTTTCAGTGAGATATAAATTTTTGTCCAATAAAAAGTTAGATACAAATTAAAACTGTTTAGGAAAGTTATTTTCATAATTTAAAATTTTGAAATAAAAACGATCTTCTGAATAGCCTACATAATCCCCATTCAATAACTTACTCTTAAATTGATTTTCTAACAAGGTGAACAACAGATAATGTTATGGGAACTGAGATTTTCACTATAATTTTTTTAATTAATAAATTAATAATTTTAAATTTTTAAGAGATAGAAGGGCGGTTCAGTGCACAAGGCTTCCACCTAGTTGAGTTTGGAGAGAGAAGATATACGCAATCTTATCTTCGTAAGCGGAGAGACTGTTTCTAAAATTTAAATCCGTAACTTCCAGGTTACAAGACAGCAACCTTATCGTTACGTCAACGCTCACCCTCCAAAAGAGCAGCCCAGTAAACGAGACTCTCACCTATTGGAGTCAGGAGAAAGTAAATGTACGCAGTCTTATCTCCGCAAGTGGAATGACTATTTTTAAGATTTGAACCCGTAATTTTCATGTTACAAAATAACAACCTTATAATTGCGCTAAAACTCACCATCGTTTAAGAGATAGAACTCCCCATAAAATTAATTATAGTAAAAATTAACAGTAATAGCTTGCAAGCTTATTATATAGTAGGTAGAATAAATCCTAATGAAAATTTTAAAAGATAATTTTATTTTGAATTTATTTAGCTATATATATGTTAGAGCAAAAATCTAAAAACAATAAAAGGTAATGAATTTTTTCTGAAACCAAATTGAAATTTTTTCTATAATTTTTTTATATTTTTGAATAAGATAATTTCTTTTTAAGTCTTATTCTATTTTTCTTTTTTCTTTTTTTTTTGGGTGATGTGATTCTCTTCTTCTTTATTTTAACTTTAAACGTATTTAACAAAATGGCACAAATTTAGTTTTATTTAGAAAAAATATATATTTCAGAAACATCCGTACAATATTTTATCCTCAAAATAGAGTTATATTATATGATTTTGTATAAGCAATGGTCACCATCATATCCTGCTTAAAACTTATGAATTTAATGATAAAAAAAAAAGTTCACTTAATCAAAAAGCATTGGTCCTCCTATATAATACGGAGTTTTACTTTTCAAAAAGTTAATTTTTTAATTAGATTAACTTTGAAATCCTCATTTTAACTTGTAGTAAAAAACAATTTATTGAGAGATGCCAAATTTCTTTTATCGATAGACGTAGTTTTTGGAGTTTAAAAAAAACACAGATTTATGTACTAGAAAGGCAAAAATTATTTTTTATCCGTAACCATGCGTTCCCAATATAAAGTCCACAAACTATTTGTCATTTGGAACTTTAGACCAAGATTCCTTTCCATAAAGGTCCAAGCAACGAGTAAAATGCATATTGTTCACAAATTTCAATCCAAATTTTGAATGGGTTAGAGAGGAACAAACATTGAAAGACAGATATTATTTCTTTGAAAGATGGTGCCCTAAGGTGGCTCTGGAAGAATCTAGGAGGCCCTAAAATTTGAAAGTTAGGATATATTTGGATTGAGAAAAAAAGAAAAGAAAAATAAAATGGACGGTTTTTATGAGTTTGAAACTTTCCCCTTGAGAGCTCATAGAAAAAAAATGAGGGATTCTTAACAATCTTTTCAAAATCTTTAAAGCTCCTAACTCCAATTTAAAAAAATTGAGAAAAAAAAAATCAATCATTGACTATTGTGTTATTTTTTTTATTACATACTAATAAACTAAATTATTATAATTAATTATTTTAACAATATTTGATTTTTTAAATTTATTATCTTATTAAGTTTAAACATCTCAAAGAAAAAATAATCAGGTCATTGTCTTTTTCTTTTTTTTGAATTTTTAAAGTATTCTTACAGTCAACTAATCTTCCCTCTAAATTGTCAACGCACGAAGTGATAGTAAATTGGCTAGAGTGCTTTATATTCACATGAGTTGGGGGTCGAACCTCCAACCACTTACTTAAGGCCAAAGTGCTGAACGCCCACCCACTCAGCTTGGTCGTCCTTTCTTGTTTTTGGGTACATAGTTCACTGTCCTTTCACGCCTCAATTGGGTGTTTGTTTTTTTATCGGGGAAGAAAGCAAAAAGTAGGAAGTTGCAGCGAAGGTTCCTTTTTTTTATTAAAAAAAACAATATTTTAGAGGATAAAATCTAATAGACTCAAAGATGAGGTGGTACTGAAACACGTACGAACTATGCATGCGATGGCATTATTTGATGTTGTCCACTCAGTGCTCCAAGGGGAAGCATAAAGATCACGGACGATGCACGGAGATGCGGACACTGTGTCTCCCTATATTTTTTCAATTTGAGAATTTAAGAGTTTAATTAATGGTCAAAATAAAATAAAAATAGATAAAATAGTAAATTAAATAAAAATAAAATAAAATATAAATTTGATAAAATTTTATTTTATTTAATATTTAATATGTATCAAAATATGTATTATGTTATTCTATTATATATTTTGAATAAATTAAATAATAGTAGAATAAGATATAAATTATATAAAATAAAAAAATCATTTTTATAATAAAATTATATATATAATTATTTAAAATCAATTTTAATATAATTTTATTATTATTTTAAACATTAAAAATAATTCTAAACAACATTCTATGTATATTATTGAAATGAATAAATACGTATTATTTTTTATATTTTATTTATATTTATATTTATTTTAATTTAAAATAATAACTTATTTATATTTTAATTTAAAATAATAACTTATTTATATTTTAATTTTAAAATAATAAATATGTAAAAAAATTAAAATATATTAAAAATAATATAAATTTAATTCAAATAATATTTTTATAACAATAATGCACTGTACATCTAATTTTAATAATGGTTTGAGATCCTTTTTCATTTATTTTTAATCATTTTTAAATCAAATAATATTTTTTATTTTATTTTTAAAATTTTTATTATTATTGATATAAAATCTGTAATCTTTGATGCAGAAGGAATGAACAATTTCTGAAAAAAATTATCATGTTCATAATTTAATCTATTTTATAGGATAATAATTTTAACTAAAAGAGTAATATTATCTTATTTTTTTAGTATTCTAAACATAAAATAAAAATAAAATAAAATATATTATTATATCTTTTTTTTTTATCGTCAAACGAGTCCTAAAATTTTTACTTATTATGACACGCAAAGATTATTTTCTTCAAAATCAATAATGTGAACATGAATTATAATCCATAAATTTGTAGATAAATTTTATTTTGGCCATTGAAAATTTGTTTTAATCTTAAAAGTTCAAGTCCATAAAAAATTATTTATAAACAAATAATTTTAAATAAAACTAATCGTAACTATACCCAAAATTTAAACATTTCACCTAATTTTTGTCATTTCTATTTTATTTTTTTAACACCAATTTTCTTAAGTTTATTTATGGATGTTCAAAACAGAATATACAAAGATAAACAAAGATCGAACTTTAAAATTTTGTTAAGTCCTGGTCAATTTTCTAAATATAATTTGAAGGGTTTCAGTATCAGATATATTAATATTTAAATTAAAATTATACTTTGATCATTAAAAATAACGTAATTATTATTTTTGATATTTTAAATTCTTTTAGTTCTTTTAAAATTAAAATTATTTTTATAGACATTATTGTAAAATTAATTTTCTTCCAATATTAAAAATATTAAAATATTTAATTTTTTTTACGATAATATTTTTTAATATTCAAACTTTTAAAATTCACTTGAAATCAATGAAATCAATTTTTTTATTATTTTAATAACAGAAAATATTATTTCATCTTGTAAAAATACTAATATACAATCTTTCAAACATCAAATACTTTATGAGGTTAAAATAAATTATGTGATGTGAAAAGCATGCTTTATTATCTAATAAAAAATGAAATTAGAAAATATTTATATAAATTAAATATACATCTAATATTTAAATTCATATATTTTTATTAGAGTCCAATATTATTTACCATTACTCAAGGATTTAAGATATTTAAGAATCTTAAATAGTTATATCCTCAGCACATACTAGAGTGGAATTTTAAATTTGTCTCAAAAAAATAATAATAATTTTGTAATACTGAAACATGATTAACGGGGTATCAATAATTGTTTTTATTTACCATCAGTCTTTTCTCTGTCATTTCTTGTACCTACTATCTGTACAAATTAGGGGTGCCAAGTCAACAACTCTATCGTTATGTCAGTCCTTCGAAGGTGCCAATAATTCATAACACGTTTTCTTTATTTCCGGATTGCAAAACTACAATAATTCACACGTTATGTTCTCTTGTATATTTTATATTTAAAAATAATAATAATCTTTTAACTAGCTTAACTATATTATGTTCTCTTGTATTTTATATTTAAAAAAATAACAATTTTATATGTTTCCATTATTCGTACAAAATTACACCATCGTACTAAAAAGTTTCAATTAATTTAAGAGAACGTTTGATAAATAAATAAAAAATTATATTTTTAAAAAAATATAATTAATTAAAATTATAATTTTTAAAAATATATAAAATATATTTGGTTAATCTTTACAATTATTCAAAATCTTTACTTAATATTTTTTGATAATTTTTTATTTTTTTGTTTGGTTATATTTAAAATTTTAAAAATATTAGTATATTTTTTAAAAATACTCCTTATTCTTATAAAAAAGAAAGTAAGAGTGAAGAGAAAGAATGACAGAAAAAGTGAAAGAATGAAAAGAAAAAAATAAAAATAAATAGAAATAATAAAAAACTTTTGTTATTATTATAATTATACTATTAATAAAAGATATAATTATCTTTTAACATCATAAAAAGATTTTTATACTTATGGAAAATTAAAATTCTCACCTCTCTTCATAAATTTTTTTTTTATGAAAAACTTATTAAAAATTATTTTTATAAATTTTAATTTAACAAGAATTAAATTTTTATAATTTGTACTAAATATGAAAATTTTAATTTTTTAGATTGAGATTTAAAAAAAAATCTGTGTACCAAATGTCCTATAAATGTATTATTATATTCTCCTGTATATTCTATATTTAAAAAAATAAATTTGTTTGAAAATTAATTAGAAAATTAACCCAACATACCTAGAATAAATTTGTTATACATATTTGAATTTTAATTACTTAGGCTAATTTTTTGAGGTCAGACGCTAAATCTCCGTTAGTCTCCACGTGATATGAATAATTTGTCTTTCACCTTATTATTTTTAAGGAGGCGAATTAATTAAATAGCACGCAAACTTCATAAATTGTGTTTCTCCTATAACTTAGCGCAGTGAAACGTACGGAAAATGAATTTTCTTCAAAATCAAATAAGTTAAAAATATAAATATAAAAATAGTAAGTATTTAATTTATTTTATTACTTTCAAGCTATCGTGGATTGATTGAACCCTTACTAATCCAAACAAATGAAATTTACGGATGCCGACGGAATATTATTATTGTTAGCCCTAATCATCCTCTCCATACAAAAACTTCCGTTGGCTCAGGTCGACTCGTGAGTAGCATAGTCAATGTAGAAAAGCGTCTTTTCTTCTTGTCTCTCCCTTTAACGACAAGCACGTGGAGCCATCCCATCAATTTCAACAGTGGGGTTACTCATTATTCGTCAGCAACATTGCATGCGCAGCGAGAATGCTTCCAAGTTAAATACAATTTCCACGAAGGAGAAGCCTCTCCAATAGCACATTGAATAAAAACCACAGGTTGTTGCTATGAAATCCGTAGAAATACAGGTCCACTCAGATTCCGTCATTTTTGTGCCTTTCCTCTCGCTGTCCCTTATATATTACCCTCTCTGCTGTTCATATCTTCAATCAAAAGCTACCCCCAAAAGGTACTTAATTACTTTACATGCAAATTAGTTCAACGATGGAAATAGATTATGGGTTTGAGTTCGAGGACTACTTTCCCTCCATGGTAGCGAGCATGGGAGCAGAAGGGTTTATAGAGGAGCTCTGCAATGGGTTTCGTTTGTTGATGGATGTAAACAAGGGTTTGATCACGTTCGAGAGCCTGAAGATGAACACTTATTTGCTGGGTTTGGAGGTCAGGGACGATGAGCTCGTGTACATGTTAATGGAAGGTGATATGGACGGAGATGGTGCTCTGAGTCAGATGGAGTTTTGCATTCTCATGTTTAGGTTGAGTCCCGGTTTGATGGATGATGAAGGACCTAAAATGTGGATGCAGGATATGGAGATGTTAATGTGATGTGAAGTGATGTGTTGTGATGTCTAACTTCTGCAACTTTTTTTCAGTCTAATTTGTAATTCTAATATCTCTTTGTTACAATGTAATGATATTGTCAATGCTTGTTCTCAACCATCTGCGGAGAAGAAATTTTATTAATAGGGCTTCAAAACTGAGTTCACTAATTCAACTCTAGTTGTTCTTGTCTAAACTAAAAATTCAACTAAAACTGATAATGAACACTAAGGGTAGTCTTCTCCATTATTCACAATAACGTTCTTTTAGAAATCGAATCTTCGGCCATTGCTGAATTGTAAGCCGCTACCATTCTGACCATGAGAACTAAAACTAATTTTATAATTGAATTAATAAGTTGGTTCAGTTGTTGGATTTCAAATCTATTTTTAACCCAACCAATCGATTATTTAATTAATAATTTAAATATTTTATATTATAATTATTTTCTATTTAGAAATGTGAAAATTTAAGAATTTATATGTTAACTCTTCATGATATTGTCAGCATTATAAGTTCTATTTATGGTTGTATTAATTATATAATTGACAGAGTTTGTTTTAATTATGATCGAATTTCATTTATTTGTTATAGTTTTTGGATTTAGTTTAAAGTTAGATTAATTTACTCCTCATATGAATTACGAATAATTTTTGTTGTTCTGTAATATTTTAAATATTTAATTTCATAGTAAATATTTAGAAAATGTAGAATGTTGAATTTTAAAATATGTTACATGTTTTTTTTATAAAAAAAAAAATACTATCGAATCAAATCCCAACTAATTAATGTCGAATTAAATTGATTCAATTATGGTCAACTTAATATTTTTTTAATAAATTAATTTAATTAACTAGTGTAGATATCCAAACATAAACACCCTTAATTATTTGGAAAAATAGCTAATTAATGGCGGGAAATTATTTCAAGTTTTCTTTTTAACTTTCCCTCACCTAATTTCTAAATTCCAAAGCGCCAAGCGGAGTATGAAATTAAGACTGTTAGAAAAAAAAATTAGGTTGACTTTTCATTCTTAAATTTATATTTATATTTAAAATTTAATTTGAAAAAGATTAACCATTTTAACTTAGTTTTAATGTGTTTAATTAAATGATTTAGTTTAATTCTTGGGTTTGGGTTCTGTATAAATATAATTGAAACATTTTAGATTGAATTGATGTTTTAGTTTTTGAAAAATGCATAATTTTTTAATTTATTTTTCAAAAATTTTATTTTTTTTTATAAATTATTTAAATACTTCCACGTCATTCTCATACTAATTTAATAATAAATTTTTTATTTAACCAAACTAAGAGTTAAGTGGTTTTGATATGTTTTTAATTTGGTCAACTAAATAATATGTTAGATAAATGTCAATGAGATTAATGCGAGAATTTTTTTAAAATTGAATAATCAAAATAAATATTCATTCTAGAAGTGAAGGGAATAATATACATAGAGGTGTGAATCACGTTTCCTTAAAAGTTTGAATTGGTGATTTTTTTTTTGGAAATTTATTTATGAAATCATGAGAAAAAAAATTATATCAACCACAAAGACTAACCATACCAAAAGATTAAAGCATGAGAATAAAAAAATAAAAAAATTAGTCATGCGCTTCTCAGTAAATATAAAATCAAAGAAAAAAAATATCTTCCAAGTATGTACTAACTTAAAAATATTATTAAAAATTACATTTCAACATAGCACAAACACAATTAATATAATAGAATATAGAAAATAAAAAATATTCATAGAGAGATAATGTATTTTTTGACTCTTTTTTGGACTTAATTTTTTTTATTAAAGTACAAATAAATAAGTTATAGATCTGATATATAAAATTTTAAGGCTATAATAAATTTTTTTCAATAAGAAAAACTTTTTCTATTAAATAAATAAAAGAGAACTCTTAAGGGGTGTTTGGTCAAGATAATTTTTTTTGTTTTTAGAAATTATTTTTTTACAAAACATAATTGATAGAAATAATAATTTGAATGAATATATAAAATATATTTGATTGATTTTTAAGATTGTTGAAAAATTTTAAATAACATTTTATGAGAATATTCATTTGTGTGTTTGATTATACTTAAAGTTTTTTTTGTGAACTTTTGTATATTTTTTAAAAATTCTCTTATCTGTTTTTTTTTAATTTTTTTGTTTGTTTAGTTTTTTTAACAAAAAATAAAATAAATTGAAAGACAACTAAAAGCCTTTCCGAAGTTCCTAAAAAAAAAAAAGCAACACTATCTTTGTAAAAAGAGAAATAACATCTATATTATATTTACTTATTTAGGTCCCAAGGCGTATCTAGTTTCTCAGCTGTCCCAAACTTGTGAAACCCCATCCTACTATGTTCATCTTCAAAAAAATTAAAAATCTCAAATTAAAGGGAAGGAAAGTTAGTTCTTATATTCACGTGCTTTATTGATGAATTTGAGACATTTTTCTACTAAAATTAGGGGTGTACAAAATCGTTCCCAACCAATCTGAACTGATTAAACTGAATAAAATTGATTAAAAATTGAACAAAACTGATTAAAATCAATTTTGTTTGATATTTTTTAAAAAAATTGACCGGTTCAATTCGATTTTTAGTTGAGACAGAGTCCCAACCAAATCGAATTAAACCGACCGAATTATTTTAAATATATTAAATTTATTTTTTATTATATTTTAAAAATATTTTACATGATTTTTTTTAAAATTTTTTGAAATGAGTTTAAAAAAATTTAAAATAAATTAAAAAATTGAAAAAAATTTGACAGAATTTTTTTTTCAAATAAGTGAACAAACCGAATTAAATCGAAGTGTATTCAATTAGTTCAATTTAGTCTAATTTTATAAATTTTAACCGAATTAATAAGATTTAAATTTTTTTATATTTTTTAATGATTGATTCAGTTTAGTTAAACCTTTAAAATCAAACCGAATCATACTATGAACAATTCTAATTAAAACATTGCAATTTGTGTCCAACTGCATTTCTCTGTATTTAAGAAAATGGCACTGGGCACTCAAATGAACATGTTCCATAAAATTGAGCGAAAACAGACAGCAGAATAATTTTTTTAAAAAAAATATAGGAGCCATGGTCAAAATCTGCTTTCCATCCCTAAGGGCTACGGATCAGACGTTCATGGACGGTGGAATAATGGGCAAAAGCTTAAATTTTTTGGTTTTTCTGTTCAGGAGAAGCTTATTCTCAAAAATCTATTTTTAAAAATTAAATTTTATTTATTTATTTTAACACCAAATAAATTAATTTTTAATTCTCAAATTAAAATTCTCATAAATTTAAAATATTTTTTTCCGATCAAACGTCTCCTTGTGAAAAAGAAACTATCATAGAACTCTTATAAATAAAAGAGAAATTATAATTAACAAAAAAAATATAAAAAAAGAGTCATTAGACAGAATATAAAATAATAAATTAGGAGTTAAACTCATCGATGGGCGAGCCTTTTGCGCGCTCTAAGAGCCCGTGAAATTCACTGACTTTTACGAATTAATATATAATAAATAATATTTTTTTATTTTAAATATTATTATTTATATAAATAAAAATATTTAAATTTAATTAAATATGTAATTATTTTTTATTATTATGTAGATTAAATTTTACTTAAATAATTCATAATAAAAATTAAAAATTTTATTATAGAGATTAAAAATTTTTATTAAAGATGTTCTAAAATTCAACAAAACAAAAAAACAAAAAAATGTTGTTGAATCGGTGACGGTTGAGGTTGTATTTTTTGTCATTAATGGCCAACATAGTCACGTGGGTTGTCTGGTCATTTATTAGGATGCTGCCGGTGGCGTTGACATTGGCCGATCAACTCATTGATCTTTATAAGAGCATCATCAATGATGGATTGTTTAAGTGAATTTTTTAATTGACATGTCAATATTTTTTTGTTTTTAAGTAATTTTATAATATTTTAAGAACGTGTGTACTCTAATAATATAATTTTAAAAAATTTATTAAATAGGTCATTCAAATTATTTTATATTTTTATATTTATTTTTATTTTAATTTAAAATATTAATTTATTTATATTTTAATTTTAAAATAATAAATATATAAAAAAAGTAAATAATATTTTTAATATAAATTTTTAAATAAAACAAAATTTTTAGTATAAATTTTAAAATAATAAATACATAAATAAAATTTTTAAAAATAATATAAACTTATTTCAAATAATTTTTTTTATTACTTTTTAATTACTTTTTTATAATTATTTTTCTTATTTATTTATTATTAAAATCTCCAAACTTCCTTCACGCTAGGTACCTTTTCTTTCTCCATATCATCTTTGTTTTTCTCCATATCATCCTTGTTTTTTTTCTATGGGACCCACAATTGATTTAAGCAACGTTGCTTATATAAGATGCATTCTTTATAATTTAAGCTCCCCGCGTTGGAGATGCTCTAACTCTTCAAGTCATTTAACTGTTCCCACGGGGGAGAGGAGAAGAAGGTCAGGAGGGGTGAAATCCTTCTAACTGTTTGGGATATTACTAGGAGAAGAAGAAAAAAAATAAAAATATTGGACTAATTTTCTTTAATTTTTTATTTTTAATCCTTCTAAATTAAGACATTTTAAATATATATATATATATAGATATATATGCTATAATGACTATTATATTTACAAGATAGTGATATATATTTATTAAATCTATAGTTGGAATTAGAATATTAATACATAAATTTATTAAAAAAATAGATTTTTAAATGTGTATTGCAACGATAGATAATAATTTAATCCCCTTTTTTTTCTCCTATGTATCTATTTTAATCATTTAAATAAAGAGTAACTTTTCAGGATACATAGATGAAATCCTTCTTATTATTTGGAATATCAATTTTAAATAAAAAATTTGAGAGATTTTGGATTAAATTCTCTTAACGTCATCCCTTTTATTTTTTAAATTATTTCAAATTGAAGAATTTTAAAAGATATAGTTATTTTAATACCCATTATACCTATAGGCTATAACTATTTGATGTTAATATATATTTATCAAGTTTGCGGTGGAAATTAGAATATTAACATATAAATTTATTAAAAAATGATAAATTTGTAAAATTGTATTACAACTATAATAATTTAACTTTTTATTTTTTTTCTCTTTGTATCTCTTGTTAATTACTCAAATTTCTCACATTTAAATCACACTCAATAGCTTTTTCTAATAAATTACATTCATTTTCTTTAAAATTTATAAATTTTACCATCACAATCTTTATAACTTCAAAATCTACAACAACAAAAATTCTTTTATTCACAAGATTGTTAATAAAATTTACATTTTTTGTGTGTTTTTTTCTAAAATACTTATAAATAGTTTAATTTAATTCAATACAAATAAAAATAAATAAATTAATATTTATAAAATTTTAAAATAAAAAATTAGTATAATTTCTCATATGATTGTGCAAAAGAGAGCCTCCACTAGTTGAATCAAAACTTTTGAAAAGGATCACTTATCAATTATTGAGATTGACATTGATATCAAAGACAAAAGTTACTTTATGGAGTATTTTTCTTTAAAAAATTTAATTTTCAATATAATTCAATTAATATATTATTGAAATAATAATTTTGAAATTCATTTTAACAATCAAAAAACTTAATCCCAAAGTAAAGTTATAAATATGTAAAATAACTTAAAATATTTTTTATTAACTAATTCGGTTTAATTTTTTAGGAACTCTATGTTTTTTTTTTAAAAAATAAATTTATCAAATCAATGTAATATAATGCAATTTTAAAATTTTTAGACAACAAAATTTATATTCACAAAGTTTTAGACAAAACAAATTATAGCAAGATCACGCCAACTTGTAATAAAAATAAATAAATAAAAATAAAATAAAAAAGCTAGACTAATGTTTACAGAGTTACCTACACTATATGCACAAATAATAAGTTATAATACAAAAATTTTCATACCAAATGTAAATACTAAGTACTACTAGCCTTGCACATTGACAGGGAACATAAACATACTAGAAATGGGAAAATTTTAAAATATATTAAATTTATAAAAAAATAAAGTAAAGATTTAAATATACTTCTAATCTCTACTTTTAAAAATAATTTAATTTAATCTTTTTATTTTAATAAATATCAATATAATATTCAAAATCTTTGTTATCGAGTATCTCTTTTAAGAATTCATTTATAATCAATTAAAAATTGAATAAATTATTTTTTATTATACAAATTTTTTTCTATTATAAAAATATATATAAATTTTTAAACAAAATGAGAGTAAAATACTATCTATATTAATTAATACTTTTATTACACTATCCTCTCCACTATTAAAAATAAAATACTTTTTTATCTCCTGATAAATATTTTTATTGCAGAGTTCTCTGTTCTATTATGAAAATATATATAAATATTTATTAAAAATTAAAAAAATAGTGCAATTTAATTTATCTTAAATATCTTTTATGAAAGAGAAATATATTAAAAATAAATAAATAAAATATATTTTTTTCTCAAATTTTTATTCTTTTTCTTAATTTTCAATCAAGTTTTAAAATCAATGAAATAAAAAAATTATGGAAGTATTATTTTATTTTATTATTTATTTATTTATTATAAAATATTTTTAAGATATTTGAATTAATTTATAACATATTTTTTATTTTTAAAGGAGTTTTATATATATATATATATATATATATATATATATATATATATATATATATATATATATATATATATATATTATAATAGAAGAGAGGGTAGTGTAATAAACATATAGACCAAGAGTGAAATTTTTTATTTATTTTTTATTTTAGTTTTAAGAAAAGTTTAAGTATAATTTTTAAATTAACAAAAATGTCATATAATAAATATATTAGTTAAGAAAAAAAATTGAGAGTAAACTTTAAGTAGTAAAGTAACTAAAATCTATTAATATATAAACATATTCATAGTGGACTAAGATCCTCTACGGTGGTAAAAAACATAGCACCGTGTGCTGTGATTGAAACGTACTGTATTGGATAAAAAAATCACAGGCCCAGCCCAGTCCATCGAGTTAAGCGACTGGTACAATCTACCAATCGTCTGTTGCCATTCGCCAGTTGACTGATAAGTTTACTAGTCAATTGGTAATTGAAAACCAAAATCTAGAGGCTAGTAGGGGTTGGACCAGTCGACTGGTCAAGCGCCTGCTAGCCTCTAGAGTTGGGACTAGTTGACTGGTACAATTGCCAGTCGACCGGTGAGCCCTGTGATGGATTCCAGAGGCTAGAAGGGGCATTGGAAGTTGACTAGTATGCCCTTGCTACAATTCTGGATATAGAATCAGTCGACTAGTACAATATCCAGTCTAGTCTCTAGAATTAATTAGAGAGGCTCGACAATCGACTGGTTAAACTGGTTAGTTAACCAGTCGACTGGTACCTTCTTATCAGGCGACTGTTTAACTCAACAATCGCTTGATAAGCAATTTTTTCCCTTACCAGTCGACTACTTTTACCGACAGTCGACTAGTATGACTCTTTAAACACAAAATCGCCTGTATTTCTACCATTTTTCTTGGTAGCTCCCAATCCCCTTTCTCGAATCTCCGGAACCCATATCTTTATTTCAAATTTTTTTGCCAAAACACATCGATTAAAACTCTCTAGACACCCTCTAATCTAAAACCCCCACCTATAATCCACCGTAACCAACCTACATTTTTTTCAAATCTGCCAAATTTTCCCAAAACGTAGTTAGGGTTCCTCGGCCCCATTCTCCAAATTCAACCCTCATTTGCAAATGTCTCTGAAGACATATTTCAAGAGACCACGAGTTGGAGCTCCTAGCTCATCTCAACCTTGGAAGTCCACACAATCTCAAGCTCCTGTCCCCCTATTGACCTTGGCAGAGCAAGAACGATGATACCAAAAGCATTTCATGGATAGGACCGTGGTTCAGGATATGTATCTCAATCTTGATTTTTTGACTAGAGAAAGATTGGAATTAAATATTCAAGTGAAAATTCAGTCAATGCAGCAGTACATTGGCTATGGGACATCATACTCACCTAGTGTAATTAGAGCATTTTTTACAAACCTAGCATATAACGAAGAATAATTGGAATTTAGTTCAGAAGTTAGAGGAGTAAAAATTTTATTTAATAAAGATTTGTTCGCTAGAGTTGTTGACTTGCATGTTCCTAATGATGATGCATGCAAGTTGGATGAGACTATGTTTGATATTTTTTGGTACAACAGAGAAGCTATTGTCTCCAGAATCTTAGGACAAACACGGGTATCTAGTACTAAGATATATACAAAGGATTTGAGTGTTAATACCAATGTAGTTTTTTACATGATTTTTCATATGTTGTTTCCAAAGACTGAAAATTATTTTTACATGAGTGATTTGGAGCAAGTATTGGTATATTGCTGGTTACAGGGGAGAGTGATAGATTATCCTCATTTTATGCTCAAATTTATAATTACAGCTCACAAGTAGGCTAAAAAGGGTCTACCATATGTATCAGTTATTGCCAGACTCCTCCAACATTTTGATATTGATACAAAAGATAATCAAGTCATTGTTCCTAAAGTATTCAATAAAAATAAGATGAATATGATGGAGTTTATAAAAAAAGATAATATGTGGATCTGGAAAAGAGAAAATGAAGATAAGCTAGTGTAAAGAGAACCTACTAAGAGTAATGAACCATCAACGGAGTAAGGATGAAGCAATAACATGTTAAAACACATATGTAGTATGCTGGAGACTACAAATTTAAAATTAACCAGCATAGATGACACATTGACAAATTTGAGCACTAAAGTGATAGGAATTGAACATAATATGGCTAATTTCTCTAAGAGACTACGTAGATTTGAACAAGTATAGTATGGACAAGAAGCAATGGATCAAGAGTCAGAGCAAAGTCATCAAGAAGCACAAGATGGAGACATAGGGCATGAAGAGCCATGTTAAGAAACTAGGGATGAGGAACCAGAGGAAGGCCATCTAACTTAGATTTTTTTTATTTTGATTGTTTCAATTCTATGTAATACATGCTATTTTGTATTGATCTCTTTTGTACTGAATTAATGTATTATATTTTATGAATATGAAACATGAATATTAAACTTTAAATTGCATTGTATTTTTGATTGAATTGGTATTGGTTTTTTTTGAATTGCATTGGATTGTCATTAGTACTAGTGATTGATTCTGACTTAATTGATATGGGATGGTTCTGATTTTGACATGAATGATGTCTTTTTTGGTTTGAAAACAGAAATAAAGTCATATCTGATTTAGCACAAAATGTGGATGCTTGGATTGATCTTGATCACAAAGTTATGTTTGATGTCTTATGAGTGGCTTTTGCTTTGAATTTGTATAGCCTTTTGCTTTTTGCTCTGAATTTGAATATAAAGTCTTATGAATGGCTGCCTCTCTCTGTCTGGCAAAGGACCATCTAAGATAGAGCCAAATGCATAAATGACTGCCTCTCTCTGTCTCCAATCTGGTTTTGTAATGTTCTCTTCAATGAAAGGCATTACAAGTGGCACAATATCATCTCCTACTTTACTTACAACTAAACCAAGGCATGTGCCACCTGCCATTGCATTCTAGGCACCTTCTCCTCCTGTTTGAGTAGGATTCCAACACCAAAGGGATAAGTGCAGGAAGAGCTTACTTTATAAAATACAAGGCCTATATGTGTCCCCATTTGAATCACCCCCAAAAGCAAGGAACAGAAGGCAACATCACTTCATTGCAAATATTCCTTATTAAGGTTAGTTATGCATTTCATAACTTGGTTGTTAATTGATCTTTTCTCTTGGACTTAGGATGAGACTTTTTTAGAAATAAGAATAGGCAGGAACAATATAATGATTATACACCTCATTGCAATCTATGCTTCTGACTATCAAACAATTCCACTTGAGTTGAACAACAAAATATTTCAAGACACCGAGGCATTGATTTTAAATCTCAAGTAGTAAATCGATTAAATAACTGAAGGATTATTTTGACATAGACAAAGCCATGTTTAATGGACATTTTACAAATTGTATAACAAAAAAATGTTTGTTTAAGCTTCATACTTTATAGATTTTTATTATCTATATTCTTTTCTCTCAAAAAAATTAGAGGAGAATCATGGATATTCAGTTTCACATACATTAAAAATAATTTCTCCATTCACATACTATGCATTTTCGCTTGACCATGGATATTTAGTCTCAACCTTTAAATCTATTAACATCTGAGATGTGTCCAGAGAACTTTATGGTGTCCAGCGACTGCATGAGCTGATCAAGCGATGTTTATGGCTGTTAAAAACAATAGTTATGAACAATAAGATAAAAGAAGAGTAAGACGAAGAATAAATTAATTCATTTCCGTTTAGCCATTAAAAATAATTATTCATACCATCAACATATTCATATAACTGAAATCACACTCATACTGTGTTTGGATGCATACAACAGGTGTTTTGAATATAGAAGAAGATATTTTCGTTTGAATCACACTAGGTGTCAAACAGGTCTGCAAAGACAAAGTATGATTAATTATTTATAAAGTAATATAAAGTAAGAAACACCTAATATAATCACAATTTCACTTACTTTCGAATTATTTGTTTTTGTAACTCTTCTTTTTCGGTGAGATTGAAACTCATCCCAACTCTTCAACCGTTTCTTACTCTTTATTCCAGTTTTCTTCTTCAATCCCTTCACTTGCACAACATATTCATTATCTGGTTCTATGGTTGAACCAGGGCTATAGTTTGGACTCTTTTGTCATATACGAAGTTGCGTGACTTGGTTGATCAATTCATTCACAGCCTTGTTTACCATGAGATACGCTTATGGGCAGTCACAAACCTTTGTTGTTAATCTTATCAACCTTGGACACAGTTGTTTGAACCGTTGGTGTACTTCTGAACTTAGAATTTTGTTCTATTTCATTCCCTCCTGTGTCATGAAAAACCCACTCCGAGTTTCTTTTGTCCACCACTTCAAAATGTACAGATCACAAAGTTTTTTAATATCTATCACATCAAGCGTCTTTAATATATGGCAGCACAATATATCACAAGTTTAAAATTTCATACAACCACAAGAAACGGTTGTATTGACAAAATAAAAAAAATTTCATATGATCCCTCTAGATTGACCATGCCAACAATATATTCAAAAATTGTATTTGTTTCATTTCTATATTTTATACATGCAGCCGCATATAAATCAAACTCCTTTTGAAATATGTCAAATACAATGATAGTATAAACTTCGGTGAGTTGTTGTAGCATAAGTGAATTCTCCATTTTCAATCTAGGTACTTTTTTCCATGACTCAAATTCATGCTTCAACTCGTTGTACCACTTTTCTTTTACAAATCTCTTAAAGTGTTTGAAGAATTGAGCAACATCTAAACTCGGGTTTATCCAACTCTTAAAGTTTGAATTTAAACTTTCACTTAGTTGGGTGCTTTTCATATCAAGGGTGAAATTTGCTTCATATAGAAAGTAGTCCATTTCTCCTTTATCTTGTGAAGAGAATTGAGTAAAGAATTTTCATGAACACCATATTTTGACAACATGTTACTCCATGCCATTTCAAATTGGGCTTTCTTTTTGTATCCATACATACACTTTTTGAAGTCAGTCAAAAAGTGAGAGCCATCTTTCATCAAATTTTCCAAATGCTTAATGCCATTTTGCATCAAGTGCCATGTGCATAATCTATGAGAAATTCCTGGCATCACCGCATGTAATGCTTTTGCCATTATTTGGTCTTGATCGATGAAAATAGTAAGCGATTTTTTTTTGCTTGTGTGTATTCAAGAAGGTTTCAAATAGCCATTTAAAAGACTCAGAAGTTTCGTTGTATAGTAAGGCTGCATCGAAAATCACAACTCCTCTAAAATGGTTCATTCCACAAAATAAAGCAAATAGTCGGTGTGTATTATTAGTACTATATATTGTGTCAAGAGATACTACATCACCAAAATAGTTATAATCAATCAACATTCTTGCATCAGCCTAAAACACATTGATTATTTGTTCTTCCATATCCATTTTATAGGCATGAAAAAATGATGAATTTTTTAACGTGTGACGTTAAAAATATTGCAATAGACAACCAACTTCACTATATACCATAATTCTTTATCTCTTAGTTCAGATATAATTTTTTGCGTCTAACCTGATAAAACCAAGATTAACCCTTCCTCCAACTTCCCTACTCATCAAATCAAAAGCCGACTTTTATTGGGGTCCAGCATCTTCAACCAACTCAATCTCATAAGCTTAAATATTAGATACTTTACGTTGAGATGCTAATATATGAATTGTTTCTTGAAGATGCAAAGGGTGATTATGCTCTTCTACAAAATCATTTATATTTTACTTTTCATTCTTCAAAATGACCCCCATTTTTACTCTACAATTAATTCTAATCTTTAATCGAGCATTTGTAGTATTTATATCTCTTTTATCACTCTTCCTACTTCTTTCTTTGCAACAAACAAATTTATAAGAAGTTATAATTCCATCTTTTGGTCTACGGTTGAAATAATGTTTTCTAACTCCAAATCCTATATTTCTACCATAAGCCACCCAAAAATTTCATACTTCATCTAAACTATCAAACTCTATACTTATCGCAGGCTTCAAAATTGTTTCAATAACAGATGGATGTATTTTTGGTTGATGTGATAATGCAACCTCCGATAACTCCATTTCTCTGCACTCCGCTTCGTCTATCAACTCCATGACTGCTACTGTGCCTCTGTTTTTGCTTCCTTCACCGGCTGTTCTTCTCTCTACTCTATGATAAGCTTACTCACCAACTTCATGTTTCCCGCTCTATCGTCTGTTGCTTCATGGTTTTTACACAACTTAAAAATAAAACGCTGCGTTTTATTTTATAAAAATAGTGAGAACAAAAAAAATGTGTACTACATAGAATGATATTGTGTGAAATTAGGGATTGATTAATAAATATAAAGTTGAGATTTTAGTTCATATGATGATTAGGAGAAATATTTTAGCAGTAACCATGAAGCGATTAAGGATTTTGGTGCTAAATAAGGAAGGAAAAATGTAGAAATGGAGCAACCAATCGACTGTCATGGGTTTTAAAGGCCTACCAATCGACTGGTAATGGACCTGGTGCCTCTGAAATCCAAAAACTCCCACACATCAGTCGACTGGCTATTAGTTCACCAGTCGACTGTCGAGTGTCTAGTCCTATATCCAGTAGCAGGGGGCATACCAGTCAACTTCTAATGTCCCTGCTAGCCTCTGAAATCCATCCTAGGGGCTCACTAGTCGACTGGTCACAACTCCAGAGGTTAGCAGGCGCTTGGCTAGTCAACTGGTCCAGTCCCTGCTAACTTCTGAATTTTGATTTTCAATTACCAGTCAATTGGTAAATTTACCAGTCGACTAGTGAATAGCAACGAGTGACTAGTAGATTGTACAAGTCGCTTGACTCGATGGGTTGGACTAGACCTGCAATTTTTTGATCCAATACAATGTGTTTCAATCACAATACGCGGTGCTGTGTTTTTTTATCATTGTAGAAGATCCTGATCCATTCATAGTAGAGAGTTAATCATAATATTACGTAAAATATTAAGAACTAATGTGTTAAAATGAAAGGCTAAATTAAATTATTTTTAAAAATAAAAAACATTAGAAATATAACTAAACTTAAACTAAATAATTATAAATAACTAAAAACTTAGTTAATTGATTTATTTTTAATAAATTGAGCCAATTTATAATATATAAATATCCAAGCGTTGAGACAAATTGATATGGACCACAAAATGGTGGAGTGATGGGCGTGGGTCAGGACTCACGCAACTCACCACTAGCTAGCGGGCCAAGTCACCCATCTTTTTCTTCTTTTGACTCCTACTCAAACAGAAGCGACGTACAATGATGCACCTTCTCCTTTTCTCTTTTCAGTCTCCATTCAAGGAACCTTTCGCTGTCTTCCTCTATCTACACATCTCTTCTCTGGCTCTCATTTATTTTCCTTCATTCTTGCCGGTGGTCATGAACCTCACTTCTTCCATTCTTTCATCCACGTCACATCCTATCCCACGTGAAATCTTCATTGCTAGGCTAATAGCCCATAAAAAGATACTGTTCTCTTTGCAATCTTCTTGTATGTATAATTTTATATCTCGCTTTGATTAAATAATAATATTAATAAAACTTTTACACTTAATCAATAATTGAGATCCTTTAAAAAGTTAAAAAAGGACGCTTACATAATAAACTTTGTTTTTAAAAAAAGACCCTTCCCATAAAACTCATGTTTAAATTAATAAAAAAATTTATTAATTAAATATTAATTTTATCAAATTTTATATTTTTTAAATTTATTATGTAAGATAACAAAAAAAAAGTAGTTCAATTAGTAAGAGTCAAAATGACTCTGTTTTTAGGATATAAGTTCAATTTTTGACAGTTCTCGCAAACATACATATTATCTATCCTAGTTTCAACTTCAAACACCTAAAGTATCCTTAGTAGAAGATTTTCCTTAGAATATTAGACAATTTAATGAATATATGGCAAGAAGAGATAATCAATCTCAATTCCAATCCTAGCCACCTAAGGTCTCTCTAGAAGTAGCTCTTGCCTAACTCCAAGTGACCATCAGTCGATTTAAGACAACTATAGTTGCTATAGAGCGAAAGCTACAAGAAGTCCTCGACCTCTAAGTACTTAACTATCACTTGAGTACTCTTAAAATATGTCTATAAAAATGTGAAACTCTATAATGAGCGAGCTACAGTAATTCCTCTTGATGACTGCAGTTGCAGAGAAAAAGTTTGGTTCTTAAAATACTTATCCGAAGGCAACCCGATTATAAAAAAAGAAGAAGAGAGAATAAGAAATTCCAATAAATTCAGTGTTGCGACTTTAGGTTTATTTTCGTGATGCCAAGCACTTTGCCCTAAAGAAATAAAATTGTAGAAGCCTCAACGTTGCGACAAATGTAGTGTCGCAATGCCAAGTCCCCTGCATTGAATTCCAAATTGCCAACATTGTGATGTTGAACCTTAACTGCCATGATGTCAACACGAAAAGTTGAGTAAAATATTTAGAGAAATTCTCTATACTTAATTTTTATTTTATTTTTATATTAAAAATGATGTAAAACTTAAAGTTAGAAATAAATTTTATGAATGATTGAATTTTGTAGTAAATATTTAAATTCTCCTTTATACAAGTACTATTTATTGTATTCAAGTAAATTTGTAAATGCATGTTTCAATTTTGTGTTTTGAATAATTTGTTAAAGCAAATAACACTAAAAATTGATAATTTGATTAATTTTAAAATTTTTATGACTTTTAAAAAATAGATAAAAATTATATTTATGTATGAATTTGACTCTTACTGAAATTTTTATTTTATTTTAATTTTGACTATTTTGAACACCTAACCTTGAACATTTAACTTATTAATACTTATAAAAAGTTTATATAACTTAAATATTATATATAATCTTATAAAACTCTAAAAATTATTTGATTGTCACTTAAATCTTAGGCTAACACCTCATTTAGAAGATATTTTAAGTATTTTTTGATAGTTTGAACCTTTCAAGTTAATCCATAAATTATTATATCTTTAATCTACTTATTTTGAGTATAATTGAACATTTTCTTTTATACCCATATTATTAACTGAGCTTATAATAAAAATTATATCATTATACTTTTATCATTTTCACTCATAAATGATCATGATTGAAAATTATATTAAAGGCTATAATGTAAAGGAGTGGAAGGTTGAAGGATAAAAAATGTAAAAGAAGGAAGATTGCAAATTTAAAAAATAATTTACAATGGAAAAAGAAAAAGACATATGTGAATGAGGAGAAAATGAGAAAAATTTTGATGAATGAAAAAGAAAAGTGTAAATAAAACAATTGATAGAAGGGGAGAAGAAAATAAGTTTTAGGCAAAATCCAATAATAGACTATAAATGCTCCGGCAAAGAATTTAGAATGATTATGTGAAATTTGGTCATTTGATCATAATTTAATGCCAGTCAAGTCACATTACAAACACATTGATGATTCAAAATAGTGAAATATCAATTGCATTTAAGTTAAATTAATACATGATTATAATTTTTGAATTTTTTTTGAACTAAATATTCTTCAAATTTTTTTGGACAAAATATCAAAAGTCAAAACAACTTGGTATTTAATATATAATTTTAAATTTTTTTAATTTTATTGTTTTGCTTGAGGGTAAACAAAATATTTAGTTTAGGGGTATTCCAAAAACTTGATAATGTAGGAATTTATTTTTATTTGAGTGTAAATGTATACTGTTGTTGTTAAGTAATAAAATTTATGATTATAAAACAAAAATTGGGAGTAAAAGCAAATCAAAATTGGGAGTTTAAAAATTCTAATTTTATCATAATTAATTCACTTAATTTATATATTCCTTTAATTTATAAATTATAATTCTAATTGTTAGGCGAAATACTTTCATCTATCCAATAGCATTTCTGGAAGTTTAACATAAATATATCTAAAAATTAACTTACCATGTTTTTGTGAATTAAAATAAGTAAATATGCTTTAGGTTTTGTGATTTTTAATTAAAGACTGCACAGATTATATAAGTACATTTCTATATCACATATAATTTATGGTTAATTACATAATGAATTAAACACACAAATCACCTCTTGATATCATTATGATTAATAATACATTTAATTGGTGATCAAGCAATCACAAACATTAAAAACAATACAAAAAATTCAATTAATAAAAATAACTTATTAATTAAATCAAATAGATAATACAAAAATTTATAATTAGGCTACATTATAGTTTTAAAAATAAATTAATTCATAATTGAAAATATAAATAAATAAAAAAACTCAAATAGAGATAGAACTAAAATTGCTGCCAAGAGAAATGTTCTCATCTTCTTTCATTTTGTAGCTTAGGAGTATTTTTAAAGCTCTTTTTGTCTTTTAAATCCATTCAAACTCGTTATGAAAACTGACTTATCACTCTCATGTCACGATACTAAGGCAATCTCTAATGGGGATTACTTAATCCCCATTGGGTTCCTTAACCCTGACACATGTCCTCGGTGGCAAGGAGAGAGAAAAAAATTTTAAGCACCGTTGTTTCTATAAGCAACAGTGCTTAAAATAAAAAATTATATATTGGCTGTGAGTCCCACTTAAACTCCTCAAATAGAGTATCACGGCTGCTGATGCTCAAATAATCCAACGTTGCAATGCTAAGGTCTTAAGTCATGGTACTTTGTTATTATTGTACTAATGTCACGATGCTATGATTAAGGCCTGTCCAAGGAGAAAGCACAAAGTTAGGACTTTAGGCCTCTAAAAAAAATTTATTATCTATTTTAATAATTAAAAAAATATTAAAAGTCAGTTGTACAAAAGATTGAGCCAGCAATTGCACAGAAGACTCTTTATTTTTCTTAATTACTCACCAGTCACCTCACGTATCTCTATCTCACCTACATAATGACTCAATGTTATAATAACATTAATATTTTGTTATAAAAAAATAAAAAATGATGTCTCTTCACTCATCTCTCTCTTGCTTTCTCTTTTCTTTCACGTCACTCTCACTCTCTTATAAACTCTTTTACGGTTCGTTTGGTTGGTGACAAAAAAAAGAATAAAAAAGGAAATTGGGAATAGAATGAAATAAAATATAATACTAAAAAAAATTACGTTTGGTACACAATGAAAAGAAATAAAATAGAAAGTTGATAAAAAGACAAAAATATCCTTAAAATATAAAAATAATAAAATATTATTATTTAACTTTAAAAAATTATTTAAAAATAATATAAATACAAAAATAATTAATAATATTTTTTATTAAAAATATTAATAAAATTCAAAAATAATTTAAATATTATTTTTTATTTAATATGATTTAGCTGAAAAAAATTTACAGGGCCTAAAAAAAATAGAAAAAAGTAAGTAGGAAAAAGCCAAAAAAAGGGGTATTTTTAGTTTTTTAAACAATATTTCATGCCTTCCCATACTTTTCCACGCTTTCCCTTGCTTTCGAGAGGTAATGGGTATTACCTCCCTTCATTCCAACTGATTCCATGCCTGTCAACCAAACATTGTGACTTGATGGTCAGCTGGATTCCGTGTAACAAACGGGCTCTTATAGACTCTCTCAGACTCACTCTCAACAATTTAGCTATTTGACAAACTATTTTCTTTCAATACAAAATATATTTTTTGTTATTTCTTTTCACAAAACAAAATCGAAGCTTCAATTTTCAAACTCTCTTTGACTCTCTCATCACTCGATCAATTTATAGTGGAGCTGGAGCATCAATTCACATTTAGTGAGATGATTTAGTGATGTTTCTTTGATCATTTTTTTTTTGCGCTATAACAATTATTTATTTATTTATTTTCTCAAATTATTGCAAAAATATTGTAGTTGTTTCTATTACATTTGGCCTAACAAGCAAGTATCCAAAAGTCAAAAGAATTTTCTTGATAGTCAGGTTTCATTAGTCTAACTTTTTTTTAATCTTGATTTATAGTCATTTAATTTAATTTTGAGAAACGTATATTTTATTTTTTATTTTAACATATAAAATGTTGATTAAAAAGTTTAAATCAGGTTATTCAAAACTAAAAAGACAAAAGAAAAAATTTGAAACTTTAATTGAATTACAAAAGGGGCCAATCGAGAAATTTTTCAAAACAAATAAGAAATTTGAAAATATAGATGATTGCTTGTTAAATGAACAAGTTAATAATGTAGGTATGGATGAAAATAAAAATAAAGAAGAAATATTAGTTAATGAACAAGAAAGAGAAATAAATAAATTAGAAGAATTCACTACTAAAAATATATATGATTCAAGTCAATGGATAAATATTGATACAAATTTGATAGATTTATTTGTAGAAAAAAGTCTTGTTATAGTTACTAATATAGATTTTTCTAAAGATAAATTTTTAAAACATTTTTCTTTATTACTTTACATTCAAAAGTTGACAAACGGTAAAAAACATGAAAGAAAATGGTTGATTTATTCCCAAAAGTTGGGCAAAGTATTTTGTTTTTGTTGTAAAAATGTTTAAAGTTCTTCCTAGTGCAAGTAATTTAACTAATGAAGGTAGCAGGAATTAGAGAAATATTAATAAAAAGTTGGAGAGTCACATTGTTAACATGAGTTTATGAATTGATTTAGAAATGATATTGTTAAAAAATAAAACAATTGACAAACATATTTAAGAACACAAATAAAAATTGGGAACATTGGAGAAATGTGTTATTCATAATTATTACAGTTGTTAAAACTCTTGAAAACTTAGCCTTCCGTAGAACAAACAAAAATACTTACCAAGAAAATAATAGAAAATTTTCAAATTTAATTGAAATGATTGTAAAATTTGATTCTATAATGCAAGAACAAATTCATCGAATTAAAGATAATGAAATTCATAATAATTACCTTGAACACAAAATACAAAATGAATTCATAAATTTGCTAGCAAATGAAATTAAAAAAAAATTATAAAAAAGTTTATCAACGCAAAATATTTTTCAATTATACTTGATTGTACTCCCGATATAAGTCATCAAGAGCAAATGTCTTTTGTATTACGATGTGTGGATATTTATTCAACACTAATTAAAATCTTTAAATATTTTTTATAATTTTTAAAAATAGATAATACAATCAAAAAATATCTTTTTGATACTATTATGAATGAAATAAATATTATTGGACTTGATATTAGTAACTTTAATCCTAGATAATTTTATATTCTATGTGATTGTCATACTCTAAATTTGATACTTTGTGATATGGTTAATTATTGTCTTAAAGCTACATCTTTTTTTGCAGTGCCACACACACACACACACACACACACACACAGATATATATATATATATATATATATATATATATATATATATATATATATCATATTTTCTTCATATATTAAAAGATGACAAATTCTACAAAATCATATCACTAATATAACTCTTAAATAATTGTTACAAATACGTTGAAAAAGTCGTGTTGAAAGTATACAAGTTTTAACATTTTAAATTTTAAAAATAGGAGATGTTTTATTAAAATTAGGTGAAGTTAATGATAAATTTAAAATAAAAAGTGAAACTAATTGTTTAACAATTTATAAGTTTAAAAATTTTGAGTTTTTATTAGGTATAATTATTTGGTATGAGATATTATTTGCAATAAATTTAGTTAGTAAAAATATGCAATCAAAGTATATGTATATTGATGTTGCTATACAACAATTGAAAGGTCTTATTTCATTTTTAAAAAAATATAGAGAAGACAGATTTAAAAATTCTATAATTTCTATAAAAAAATTGCTATAGAAAAAATTATAGAAAATAAGTTCTGTGAAAAACGTATTATTTATAAAAAGAAACAATTCGATAAAATTATTGATAATAAAGTTGTAAAATCTCTTGAAGAATCATTTAAAATTGATTACTTCTTGTACAAAATAGATAAAGTAATTATTTTATTTCAAAATAAATTTGGACAATTTAAAGTATATCAAGATATTTTTTGTTTTCTATTTAGCATTGATAAATTAAGGTCATTAAATAATAAAAATTTAAAAGAAAATTATCTTAACCTTAAATACTCATTAAAATATAATGACCACTCTGATATTGATGTATTAGATTTATTTATAGAATTAAAATTGTTAAAAGAAATTATACAAATAAAAAATAATATACCAATTGACATATTTAATTATATAATAAAACTTGATTTTTTTAAAATGCGTATATCGCTTATAAAATAATATTGATAATTTTTATAAGTGTTGTTTTGATAGAAATAAATTTTTTAAAATTAAAATTAATAAAATCTTATATAAAAGCTATGTTTGACAAAAATAGCTGATAAATTAACTGAAATTTTAAAAGTTAGCTGAAAGTTTAAAAATTAATTTTTAGTTGAAAGCTGTTAAGCTAATTTATTGAATTAAAAATGTTTGGTAAAATTAACTATTGAATTAACTGATAAATGTAAAATGACATAAAATGATATACTTATATGAAACTTATCTCAAAAAACACAAAATAAATATATTATCTAAAGTCACACAATAAATTAGCAATATTGTTGCGAATCTCTTTCATCTTAGTAGATAATTTTAAATTTTTATTCTTTGTATCACTATTAATAATATTTGAAAATTCATTATGGGATATGTAATTTGGATATTACTCAAGTATAGTAAAAATATTGTCATCTTGTGAATATGATAGTGTTGAAATTTGAATAAAATAATAAAGATAAAAAAAAATTATAAAAACTATCAGCTAAAAGCTATACGCTACTTAAAATAGCGTATGATAAAAAATTATAAACTACTCAAATAAATTTGTTTACCAAACACCTCTAATTTAGTCAAATGAACTTATAAGTTAGTCAAATAAACTATAAGTTAACTTATTTGACTTGTCAAACATACTCAAAATCGTTAGTGTTTCAATAAAAATTAAGTAGATTAATTTTATTATTGATTAAAAAAAATTATTAAATAAAATTGATTACAATAATTTAATATTTTAAAAAACATAAAAAATAAATTTTAAATAAAATTATAATAATTATAATAAAATTTTATTATTTACTTTTAAAAAAATTTAATTTAAAATTTATTTAAATTTTCGTAAATATTGAGCCGACCGTGGCTACCATACCATTGTTGCTCCGTTTTTGGACCTTCTAAATTCCAAGTATAACTTTATTTTTTTGGTGTTCCTATACTAAGATTTATTGTTGCGACGCCTGAAGTTCCGTGTAAATTTTGCAATTTTTATTTATTTTCTCTAATTTTATTTTTCAAATTCTACTCTGTTTTTTTAACTTATAAAATAAACGTACAATCACAAGGAGCGTACAATGATGCACCATCTCCCGTTCTCTCAAGTCTCCATTCAAGGAACCTTTGACCGTCTTCCGCTATCCACGCGTTCCTTCTCTCTCTCATATTTGTCTACCTTCATTCTCGCTAGCAGTCATAAACTTCCCTTCTTCTGTTCTTTCATCCACCTCAGCATACTATCCCACGTGAACTCTTCATTGCTAGGCTAATAGCCCATAAAAAGATATTGTTCTATTTGCAATCTTCTTGTATTTATAATTTTCTATCTCAATTTGATTAAATAATAATATTAATAAAACTCTTACACAAAATAAAAAATTGAGATTCTTTAAAAACTTTTAAAAAATTTACATAGTAAATTAAAAAAAATACACAGACTATAAAATCCATATTTGAATTAATTAATAATTTTTATTTATTTATTAAATATTAATTTTATCAAATTTATATTTATTTTTTAAAATTTTTTATGTCAAATAATAAAAGAAATTTTGTTCAATTAATAAGAATCATCGATTTGTAGCGCCAGTTTAATTTTTATTGTTGAGAGTTCTCATAAACATATATAATAATTTTTAAAATATATATTATCTAAAACTTTAATCTTGAAAAATATTTTTTTGAATGAGTTAATATTTTAAAAATATAAAATTATTATAAATTAATCTTGCAGTTAACTCTTTCATATTTCTTCATCCAAAAATAATAGTGTGACATTATAAGGTGATTTGAGAAAAAGATCATATCCACGTGAAAATAAATCTAAGAAAAACATAACATTTTAAGAGTGTGCATCACAAAATCTTTCGTGAATTTATTTTGTGAAAAATAGATTATTTTTATTGTGAAAAAGAATGTTAAGAAGTTAATCGTGTGAATTAACTTATAATAATTTTTTAAAAAAAAAAAATTAATTGGTTTAAAGTAATATTTTTTAAAATTAAAAATTTGAGTAATTTATTTTTTTGAAGACGATCTTATATATTTACTCTCAACTTTTTCCAACTCAAAATTTATCATGCAAAGTATTTTAAAAATCTAAAACTTCTCAATCGGATACGTGTATTCGTAAGGTAGGGTCCGCTAAGGCAAATCCCAATAGAAGTGCACCTGATGTTCACGTGAACAGAGCCCCACACACTATGACTCAATTCCACGTGGGAAAGGTTGACACGTCATCTGTCAAGGGCAAAAAGAAAAAGTTAAAAGAATCTCGGTGGCGCCGGGGCTATTTCTTGTCCCCTCATACACGCTAAACTATTTTCATCCCCATTTATGCTACACGTGGCAAGAAGTGATCCGCTGTGGAAATTCTTACTACGTCAAAATGGTAACCGCCCATGGTTAGCCGCCAAATCAGACCCAGATATTTACTTTACTTTTTGTGAAGTGACGAAAATACCCTTTAACTCACACTGAACCAGGGCACAGAAATGATGTAATTATTCGCTGAAAATGAGGATGAAAGTTGGGGTTTGGTGTATTTATCGAAAGGTACGGTGCAGCAGAAGGGAGACGAAGAGAGAATGGAAGAGTGCGCGTTGTGTGGGAAGCGGGCAAGGATGTACTGTGAGTCGGACCAGGCGAAGCTATGCTGGGACTGCGACGACAAAGTTCACGGAGCTAACTTTCTGGTGGCGAAGCACACAAGGGTTCTTCTGTGCCGTTTGTGTCAATCTTCGACTCCATGGAAGGCTTGCGGTCCCAAGCTCACCCCCACTGACTCCCTCTGTCATCCCTGTGCTACCACCGGTGGCCACAGGGAGGAAGAAGAAGATGATCGTGATCGTGATTGTGAGGATGAAGATGGGGACTACGGTTCTGACGCTGATTCTGATTCTGATCTTGGTGATGATGATGTCAACGAGGAGGACCAGGACGAGGAGGAGGGAGAAAACCAGGTGGTGCCATGGTCGTCTGCTTCTGCTTCGTCGCCACCTCTGCCTCTTACGAGTTCCGCTTCTGCTGGTGCTGGTTTATCGTGGAAGCGGGTACGAGGGAACTCGTTTGTCGATTCTGATGTAAGTTTGTTTTCTTCAGCGAATTTAAGGTTAATTTGTTTTATAAATTATAAAAATAGTTGTGTTAGTGAAACTGATTTCAAAACGAATTACAATTTTCTATCGTAGTAACTTGAAATTCCCGGCGGCCAAACAGGAATTATTGAGATTTTCGTTTTATCTGCGTAAATGCAGGATGAGATAGATTGTGCCTCATCTGAATTGCCCTCTGCTTCACAATTACCCGAAGATGATTCATCCTCTTGGAGCATCATCAGGCCATGGAAGCAGCCTAGAACTACTCAACGCAGCCAATCATCCCTAGTTGAAGATGATGCACGATGAGCAGAAGCCTAAATCCTTGATCTAGACCCTATACTAACTGCAATGGATTTTCTGACACTATATCAGCAAGATTTTTATATATCCCCATTGATTTTTTTTTTTCTCTTTCCCAGCCATGGATGAATGTTTCACCTTAGATTGAATATTATTACATTTTGGGCATCCTATTCAAAAGACCCATTCCATGTCTTTCGGCTAGTGTTTGTTTATTCACTACCTGCCTCGAGCTCAATGTGTAAACTGTTACATGGTTGCAGATAATGACACCGTATAAAATATTTAGTGTATATATTATATCGTACCGTATTCGTTACGGGGATACATCTTGACAAGTTGGAATTTGGAACATCTCCTTTGGTGACACTTTCAAAGGCTTATTATTCCATTTGGTTCCACTTCCTTTAATATTTACCGGACATCAGGGTTTCAAGACAATTGGCAACTTCAATTTGTGATCGCAATATTGCTATTATTACAATTTGTCAATTGCAATTTCAAACTTTGACAGACACTACTGCTTACTATTTGTAGAAGAATTGTGTCTACCATAGTTTAGCTGCCATAATCTGGTATCATATGGAGTAATGAAATTGTTCATTTACTGGTGAGGGAGGGAGGAGGAGGAGAAGAGAAGAGTTCATTTTGTGGGGATTGTAATAGCATACATTAAGGGGATGGCATGAAAAGGAAAGTCCTATTGAAACTGATTGCATAGATTTTTCCTAAATAATGTATGTGTTCACAGGTGACAATGGATGTTAGTGTTTTGTTTCATGGTTGGATAACTTGGTCATGTTCTCTTGTCTCTGTTTTGCTTTTTGATTTTTCTTCTTCGAGATGTCTCTCTTATTTGGGTTGGGGGTGGGTAGGGTAGGGCAGGGCAGGATTTGTGGTGTGTGAATTTATGTATCTCTTTCCCCTGCATATATATTTATATATAGTGTGAAAGCTTTGGTAAATGACTCACTGGACACACTCATCCACAGCCACATAGCCACGGTTACCTATTTCATGACTAAATCTGTGGCCAAAAATAGGGATGGCAACTAGACAAGGTTGAGGCGAGGAAGCTTTTTCTACTTTTCGTCTGTCACTCTCTCACTCGAGGACATATTTCTCTCATTTTCATTCTCCGTACTCATTAAAATTTTCACGCTTTTGAATTTTTATAACAATGAAGTTAAATATTATAGAAGTTGAGTAGAATTTTAGGAAAATTAAATAGTAGTCTTATATATATATATATATATATATATATATATATATATATATATATATATATATATATATATATATATAGACAGAGAAACACACTAAAATAGTTGAAACATTAAGAGTATTATAATAATTTCAATAAAACAAATTCTTATAGAACGGAGAGATAGTCCTTATCCCATATTTTAAACAGTAAAATTTTTATTTCCATCTTTGTTTACAGAAAATAAATTCTCTCCATCCCTGTCTCCATGTGGACAATCCCTGTAAAGATTTCCATAAACAGAAAAAATTGCCATCCCTATATTGATTTAGTATGGAAGGAAAGAGCCTTCAAAATGAAAACCGATTGAGATAGAGCAAGAAGGCACACACACACTCCTAATATAAAAAATTATAACATGCTAACTAATTAATTGTGCAATTTCAATAGGCAGTGTTCTACTTAGTTTCAAAGTTTTTAAAGTGAGGGCATTGAGTATAAGGGACATATAATTCATTTGTTTCATACACTGCAATTGTAACTGAGTTTAACTACAATATCCAGAAACGCAGGGGAAATAGCAGAGAAGGGAAGAACAAAGATTGGTAAGAAATGAGGATCCAAAATAATTCAGGGCTGATGCTGTCGACGGCAACTTTGCTTGCAATTGGCTCTAAAATGATGGTAAAAACATAATTTCTCATATACTTCCATTTACAGTCTTTCTCTCACTCATTTAAGCACTGCTTCAATTTTTCAATATAACTTTCAACTTCAGAGAAAGTTAATACTTGAGAGGGGGGAATATTAGAAAGAGATGTAGGAAAGAGAGGCTGATCAGTTTGAACTAAACACAAGCTCAAGGGGGAAGATCACTACCATTAATAGGATTGTCTATACAGATTTGCTTCTACTAGCTTTACCCGTCTTCCCTTCCTAATATGCAACTTATTGTCAATTGGAGCTTCGGCAGGAGGGGATATAATTATATAGACTTTACTAGGTTTTTAGTTTTTCTGTGATAGCAAATGAATTTAGTCCTATAGTTTAAAATATACTAACCGTTGTCTTTCTATTTTTTAAAAAAGTTTGAATTAAATCTTTTATTCACAATTTTATTTTATTTTTTGACAAGAAAATACTGACATAATCGTTAAACCACTATTTGACTTATTTTCCTTTTATATAGACTATCAAGATGATATTTAAATAACTGAAATAATGCATATTTAGTTAGAGAAAATAGTTTGAAAAAGCGTATGACATGAATAAAACAAAATTTTCATTGTTCGAGTACCATCTAAACAATCTACTAAACAAAAAAAAGAAAAAAGAACCACTTTATAAGTTTAATATTCATGTCAGCATTTTATATTAGAAAGTTTGTTATAACTATAATTAAAAATTTTAATTGTACTTTTTTTTTAAAAAAAATGGAAGGGTAACATTGTTTCATTTTAAACTACTTAGACTAAATTGAAATGTTTACAATAAAAAAAAAATTATAAGTGTAGTTAATTCCAATATATATAATAAGAATTTGCCAAATTTTACAGAAATTTTAAAAATATATATATATATAAGAAATCAATATCAGACTGTCCAATTATCTTATCTGCCCTAATATACAGTATTCACCTTTAATGTACAAATTATATGGGATGGTAAAGACGATTTCCTGATTTAAGTGACTTTTAGCGAGGGTCATATGATAATATTAATAATAATAAAAAATGGAGCATCTTTTAAAAAGTTAAAATATTAGGTACATTCACCTTTAATTTGGCTATATTTTTATATTCAAAAAATGAGGATTTTTCAATTTTGTAAGTAAAATATAGGAACAATTTAAGCGTTTAAGATATTTGTATTTAATCTATTAATAAGATGTTTAAAATAATCTCTAGGATATTAGAAGAAGGATGGCACCAAAATGTGTGTTATCTCATGCCATAAAAAAAAGTCTCACCTTTGAAATTTTAATTTTATTGATTTTAATAAAATATTAATTACATTATTTTTATGGCAATTTTCATTTCAAACATTATAATTTTAAATATCTTAATATCTTATATTATAAGATACTATAAACCATAAGATAACATTGCACCAAAAAACTTCAAGACAGAGAAAATAAAATATTTGGACTACCCGTTCCTTTTTTTTTTTTTTTTATTTAATGTAAAGTTTAGGGTGAGAAAAAGACAAGCTATCGTATTCTAAAGTTAGAATGACATAAATTTCAATGAATTCTAAAGTTAACACAAATTTAGTTAAAATTTACAAGAGTATTTATAAATTATTTATAAAATATATTTTTTATATTTGTTAAAAATAAAAATTAAATTTAAATTTTATGAATAAAGTATTTTAATACTTATCAACTAAATCAACTCATTAGTTCAACTGCCCTCTTTTAAATAACCACTAATGTGCACAGTACAATAAAATTAAGTTTTAACGACAAAAGTTTGCGACAGTTAAAAAAAAATTATCACTAAAATGTAACATAATGATGGTTTTCAAAATTGTAGCTATTTAGTGACAATTTTTAAATAATATTTAATGATGATTTTTAAATAACTGTCACTATTTGGCGACCATTTTTAAACAACTATTGTTAAGCATCGTTAATTTATATTATTTTTTAAAATCGTCCATTTTTAGTCACGATTTTCTAAAAACCGTGGCTAAATATTGACCTTTTTCTAAAAAAAAATCGCTAAAAATTGTTATTTTTGGCTCCCCTTTTAAACCTATCAATTTTTAGCAACAATTTTCTGAAAATCGTCACCAAAAATGTTATTTCTGACGTTTCTTTTTAAAATGTCAATTTTTAATGACAGTTTTTAAAAAACTGTCGTTAAATACTCCAGTCTTTATATATATTCCTCGCACGTCTTTCCCTTATTTTTCTCCCTCATATTTCCTCCATTATTTTTCATTTAGTTTAGATTTTTCCTTTTAATCGTGCTATTGGAGTTTTTATGAAGACTACTTCTCTCTTATATTTTCTCTCAATTTTTTCTACGAAGAAGCAACAATATTAATACAAGTCTTTGTGAATAATGTTTCTCCCTCATCTTCTCTTTATTTTTTTGTACAAAGAAACAACATTGATTCAAACTTTTGTGAACAATGCTTCTCTCTCATCTTCCCTCCATATAAATATATGTTTTAATTCTAAATTTCAATTAATATTTTATCATTTAATTTATTTTTTGTGGATATTATTATTATTGTGAATTCAATTATAAGAATACTAAAAAAATATCAAAATAAAAATAAACAGTCAAAAGATTTCGTTCAAAAAAAGAGAGAATAAATAAAAGGGTTTAGGGACGATTTTCAACCGTCACTAAAAACTCATCACAAAAATAAATTTAACGACGGTTTTAAAATTGTTGTTAAGTATGGTTTAGTGATGGTTTACCCATGGTTCTCAAAACTGTCATTAAATCATTGATTCTATGATGGTTTTTGTAACCGTTGTTAAAGGTTTTAGCGATGGTTAAAACCGTGCTAAAACCTATTTTTCTTGTAGTGGCATGTTAGTAATCAGAGTTAATTATTTCAAGAAGTTGCTTGAACTTAACAAATAAAAAAGTACTTTTTTATATAATGGTTAAAGAAAAAGATATCTACCAAATTTGTCTAAATTTTAAATTTTATATAAGCGATCAAAGCTTCAAACAAGTAATATTCTTTTATTGTACCTTATGGCACACTGCGCAGTACAGTGTTGGAGACGCACTATTTCAAGGTTAATGAAGCAGTGTGTTTCTAGCCACATGCGTCACCTGTGAAGCCACCAGTCGACTAATGACTTCCAAGGACTGGATCAGGCGCCTAGTCTAGCCCTTGTAAATGACCAAGCCCTTGGGCATTTTTAGCAAAAAAACAGGTGCCGGATTAGGCGTCTGTTTTAGCGCCTGTTTGCCTCTAGAAATGCTTACGGACAACCAAGCGCGTGGTCCTTATGAAAAAGGGAACGAGGCGATTGGTAGTTTAATCAATCGCTTGGTTCCCCCTAGACTCGAAGACCAGTCGACTATTGAAAATGACAGTCCCTTGGTCTCTATATCTCCCTAAAATGAATAGAACAATTAATTTAAAAAATAGCCGAGCATTTTCTCATTATCAAATAATCTCTTTAAAACTATCTAAACTACAAACACTTTTGTAAAAAAAAATTGAGGTTATTATTTTGTTAACATTCTATATTTTTCGTTTTTCTTTTTCAAAACACATCGTTTTGTTGTTTTGGTGGAAGTAACATATCACAAATGCCATGGAAAATCTTTGGTGAAGTAAGGAGAAATAGAGTTGCATAAAGAAATAGAGCCATGGAATGAAGCAAATGCAAATAAGTTGGAAGCACTCTCTTCTCCGAAGCTTGGTATAGAATTTCCTACTTTAGAAGAAGCGTAAAAATTTTGAGTTGATTATGGTGGGAAAGTAAGATTTAGAGTTAGAAAATAATATTTCAATCGAAGTAAAAAAGATGAAACTATAACATTTTACAAGTTTGTTTGTTGCAAAGAAAGGAATCAAAAAGCTGATAAGAGAGATATAATGACGACAAATTCTCGCCTAGAGACTATAACTAATTATAAAACAATGATGGGAATCTCACTGAAAAATGAGAAATATACTGTAAGTGATTTTGTTGAGGAACATAATCTTTCCAAAATAGTTCATATGTTGGTCTCTAAGCGCAAAATGTTAGAAGTCTAAGCTCATGAGATTCATTTAGCTCAAGATTCTAGGTTTTAACAGAGGGCGTCTTTTGACTCACTACAAAAAATAAGACTTATTGTGACCGAACTAATAGGTCGCAAAAATGATATAATCAGTCGCTAAAATTTCTACGACCAAATAGAGATCGAATAACAAAGGACGTAGATATGCTGGTTGCAACATTAATAGCGATCGATGTGTTACAGTGGCAACTTTTTGCGACCGAAATTTTGTTGCAAATCCGTCGCTATCTCACAAGAAACAAATTTTTAGAATTCTCTATTTTGCGTCCGATCTGGATGGTCACAAATTTGGCTTCTGCAAAAATCGGTCACAAAACTTATGAAATTTTCCTTATTTTCAATATTTTTGGATGTTCTCAAATTTCAATTATAAAAGCAAGCCAAATATAATTTAGAATAGAATCATCAGTGTAGCAAATCACCACCCAAACAAATAAGATAATGGCCAATAGATAAAAAGTAAGTCTTTTAGTCACCCAAATAGAAACATCACCACCAACTGGACATCTTTCAACTTGTGAAAAGGCTAAAGGAACCAATTATTCTAAATTCCTTCTAGATATGGGTGTGAAGGCATGCTTGTCAACATATTGCATCTAGGTCACTAACACAGTAAAGCCTTAACTAAACCCCAAAAAAAATTTCATATGCCACATTGAGGGGATTTTATTAATGTCCTTATCTCAGTTCAACATACAGATAAACATTGAGAGGTTTTTATTAATGGCCTTAATTCAATTGAACCTATTTTCAAATACAGGATTAATCAAATTTTTGAAAGCCTAGAAGAAATTCTCTTTCAATTTTTTTTAAAAGCAAACAACACAATATAGAAGGGTTGTGGACCTATTGGAGAATAACCTCCCAACACAGAGGCTTCACGAAAATAGTAAAAAAGCTCTCAAATTTCAAACATTCCAAAACAATTCGTGCTAGGGTAGAAGGGATAATGACAATAACTACAATTTGATGACAGGATAGTGACAATACCCAAAATTCTAGACAACCCACGGATTTATGGAAACCTAGCTTACAAATTCAACTCAATTCCAAAACAAGATCTTCACAAACATCACTTCCATTCCCAAAACATACATAGAAGCAAATAGCATACAAAGTAAAATACGATGCAATTAATATCCAAAACATACACATAACCCATTCCCATTAATCACATAAGTCAGAAGTAAATGCAAGAGGGGAAGAAATATATGGAAAAACAAAATGCAAAATGAAATACGCCAAATTCAGAAGTAAAATACGATGCAATTACTAACAGACAAGAACAGAGCATCATTTTGTAGAAAAAAAAACATATAACAACACTAGCAATTAAATCCAGACCTGGTTGGGAGTTTCAATGGAGTCACGAATGAGGGATTTCACTTAGCTAAGTTGCGCAATAGGTGATGGGGATAAAATATCGGCAACTGGAGAATGACTACCAACAGCTAGATACTGGCGAAGGAGGAGACGTTTGATGGGAGAGAAGAGCTAGAGAGAAGATAAGAGGCGCAGCTTAATAGAGGAGAAAAAATAGAAATTTGAGATTTAGGGCTCAAAACAAAATGCTAATGCCCACATCGGCTTCTTAAAATTGATTTCACATACTTTCAGTAACAAATGGTGTCCATTCGGTCTCCATTAGCGAACAATTTTTTACAGTCGCTAATTTCAAACACAAAATAGTAAATTGCCACTATTTTGCGAAGTTTTTGTCACCGATTATGTTTTCTACCCGATATCAGTCACTATATCGGTCGCAAAATTTGGTTTATTACTTTAAGGTAAATTCAATCACAAATATTGGCTTGTCAATCGTAATTGGAGACGGGTAAATTTCGGTCTCTAAATTCGATCGCAAAACGAAATTTTTTTTGTAGTGACTTTATGAGTAGGCAAGCAGGAGGAAGTGGCAATCTCGGTTTTACTTGGTTAAATGCCAACAATTATATTCTTTCGAAAAGACAGAAGCATGGCATATTGCGAGGTGTGTTATCTGCTATAATATTTTCACGTCAGTTGTTAGAAAATCCATCATTTTTCTATACTTATCTCATGAATACGAAAGAACAATAACAAATGTATTTTGGGTTAATGAGAGGAAGGTGATGGATTATAGCTATTTTGGTGATGTTGTATCTCTAAACACAACTTACAGTATGAACAAAGCAAACTGACCACTCACTTTGTTTTGTGGATTCAACCATTTTAGAGGAGTGGTAATTTTTGGGGCAGCCTTGATGTATGATGGGAGAACTGAGTCTTTTAAATAGCTATTTAAAACACTTTTGGAGGCACATAGAAAAACAATGCCTCTTATCTTTATGGACCAAGACCAAGCAATGGTAAAAACTTTACGTGAGGTGATGCCAAAGGTTTCGCATGGTTTATGTACGTAGCATTTGATGCAAAATGGCATAAAGCATTTAGGCAACTTAATGAAAGATGACTGTCATTTTTTGACATACTTTAAAAAGTGCATGTACAGATACGAAGAGGAACTACAATTTGAGATGACGTGGAACAATTTATTTTCAAAATATAGCGTACATTAGAATGCATGGCTCGGTTCTTTGTAAAAGGTGAAAGAGAAATTGGCAACTTGTCATATGAAGAAAGCTTTCACAACTGGTATGCGAAGCACACAACTTAGTGAAAACTTAAATTTTGATTTTAAGAGTTACATGAAACCAAAGTTAGACATTGTTCAATTCTTCAAGCAATTTAATAAGGTTGTATGAGATAAGTAGTACAATGAGTTGAAGTGCGAATTCAAGTCATGTCATAGAGTACCCAAATTGAAAATAGAGAAATCATTTATGTTGCAAAAACTTGCCCAAATTTATACTTTCATTATATTTGACTTGTTCTAGAAGGAGTTCGACTTGTACGCAATGGTATGCATAAAGTATAGAAATAAAAGTTAGTTAACTTTTGAATATGTTGTTGGTATGGTTAACCAAGAGGGAGTATACCGAGTTTTATTTTTGTAGGACTGTGACCCACAATCTAAAAATTAATTAAGAATATATTCTTCTACAACTCAACCACTTTTTGTATATACCCAATCATATAGTGAAAGTTTATTTATAGTAGAATGTTGATGGTGAGAGGATTTGTTGTGGATTAAAACGATATTTGTTTTCATAGTTTTATTTACAACTAATGTTAATGATTCTTGTCCTTTTATAATATAGGCACCACTTGATCAGCCCATGCAATCGCTTGATCCATTAGAGTTCTCTGGAACCATTTTCGATGAGCACAAACTTGTTGGTTGAATTATTACATTGTACTAGTGCATAATTTGTACATGCCATTAATGTAACCTACTCATTGTAAATGTTGACAATGAAGACCTATTCAATGAAAGATACTGCTTATTGAAATTTATCTTTTTATTACTTTGAGCAATTATTATTATCTGAATAAAGTTTTTAACCAATATGTCATCATCATTTAGCAGCAATGGAACTTTTACATGTGCACGCTTGGTGCATTCAATGGGGTATCATCTGCAATAAACCAATATTACACAATAATTCAATATCAATAGCAATAAATTGATAAATCGACATGACACAATAATTTAATATAACAGAAATCAAATTTCATTTAGTAGAAAATTATTTTTTTACAATATCGTGGATTAACATAAACTTAGACTACAAATGTAATAAAGTAAGTATGTGCAGGTTCATCCTCTACCAGTTGACTCTCACCCTGCTCTCCCTCCGAAGGTTCATGGTTAGCTAGCTCTTCATTTGACCTATCTCACAATTGTGTCATGTCAAGTCTCCATAGCATTTTAGAAAGCTCAGCCATGTTACATTCAAAATCTTGTACTCGAGTGCTCAAACCAGCCAAACATTGTACAATGATTGTCAGCCTATTATTGGTAGTCTCAAGCTTCCTTGTTATGTGCTATAGCATAAGCATACTTGATGAAGTTTGGTGCTTTGTTGAATGCTCTAAAGACCCAGAGCTTTTGTCTGGATATCAGGATTATCTTCATTATCTTTTTTTCTGCACCACTGACCATTTCTCTTGACATACCCTATTCAGTTAAGGTTATATTCATTAAAAGTTTTAGGTACAATTATCTAACCATCAATAGGTTCAATGCTAGGTAGTTTGCTGATTGTAGAGGCATATGGCAGGCCCTTGTTAAATTGTTTGTTCGCAATAATCATAAATTTCAACATCATGTAAGAGTAATCAATTTTTCTCCCCTAAAGCCAACAGTACACCATGTTCAATCTCAGTCAGGTAAGAATAATTTTCAACTTTGGACAACAATATATGACAGACCATATAATAAATTATGTTAGTGTTTACACTCAAATTTTTGGTGTAAAATTTGCTACTAGAACATATTGAACTTAAAACCCTTTCCACCACAGTTTCTCTCTTATACTAGGAAAGACCAGACAGAGATTCATCAAGTTGGAATGCCTCATCACTTAGCTCTGGGAGACCAACTACTCTACCAAACAAGTTTTTATTAAAACTAAACTTCACCCCTTTGACCATAGAGCTGAATTCTAATGACTCCTTATTATATGCTAAATTCGTAAAAAAATCTTATTGGGGAATATGGGGTGTTGGAGGTAAGGAATTGCTCCATTTTTTAATTTTTGATTAAATGATTCAATTCAAACATTTCTCTAGCCAAGAATTCTAGATTCAAACACATATCCTGGACCACAGTTTGGTCCATGAACGTTTTCTGATATCTTCACTGCTCCTCTGATGTGGTGAGTAATGGCTGAGTAACTTGAGCAAGAGTAGAGCCTTCGGATACCCTTGGCCTTTTGAATGAATTTTTTGGTGCCATTACACTCAGAATGGGATGGAATTTAGAACTTTGGATTTTCGGTGTTAGATGAAACCTAACCAAAAGTTCTCAAATTTCTCTGGTCAAATGGAGATGAAATTTGGATTTGAGTAGAGGATTTTGCTTCAATTAGTGTCAAGACAGAAGTAATTGGTGTAATTTTGGTTAGATTTGCAAAGAATGGCAAAGGGTTAAGAGAATTTAGGGATTCTAGGTTGAAGATTATCGTAGAATGTCGAGGAAATTTGGGGAATCTAGGTTTAATAGAATGGACCAGGTGAGTATGTGAATCAGACGACTGATTAAAGTATTAATAGCCTGATTCGTTTTCTGAAGGAAACTAGCGCTAGACATTAACTGATTCCATTTTTTGAAATGAACAGGCGCTGGACCAGGTGCCTAGTTCAGTATCTGGTCTTCAGGTCTCAGTAGGAACTAAGTGACTAATTAAAGTACCAATCGCCTGGTTCCCTTATTTGTAAGGATGAGGCACCTGGTGGCTCTTGGAAATGCCCAAGGGCTTGGTTATTTGCAAGGGTTGGATTAGGCACCTAATCCAGTCCCTAGATATTATCATTCGACTGGTGACTTCACGTGGGACACATGTGGCTGAAAATGCAATGTTTCACTAACTTTGAAATGGTGCATCTCTAACACCACATCGCATATTGTGTCTCATGGCATAGCAGAAGATTCATTCCCATTTAGTAACAGAGGAGTCAAGGATTAAGTGGATGTTTGGGCCTTTTGTTTTTGACTAAATAGAGAAACTAATGGCCCGAGAAAAAGAGTACAAGGATAAACTCGAAAGTCAAAAAAAATTTTCTGTTTTGTTTTTTCACTTATTCATTATCATATATTTGTGGACTTTTTGACATTTTAAGGGACAAAATTATATATTAAACATGTTATTAATGTTTCCAAAAAATATTTTAAAAAAAATTCAATAATGGAATTTTTTTTAAAATTACACAAATAGAGAGAAATTAAATCAAACAAAATACAAGGTTGACAAAAGATTTATAACTTGTTAGATGCAAGGAACTCGAAATCTTTTGTATAAAAGTTTAATTTAGTCTATAATTAAATGAAATTTTTAATAAATAAAATAATAAAATGAGAGAAAATGAAAGTTAAAATATCATACTTTCACTGTTGTGATTGTAATATTTATTAAAAAAAAATTCAAATTTGACGATCACTGGAAAGCTAAATGAGCTTACTAGTTTCCCACCAACCTCATTTGCTTTGTAACTCTCCAAAAATTAGTAAGACATTGAGGGTTAAAATGTCATACTTCTACTATTGGAATTTAAAAAGCTTAAGCATCTTTGAAAGCTAAATAAATCAACTTTTAAATAGACCTCATTGTAAATTAAAAAAATAAAAAATTATTCTCTTTTAACATGTGAAATAATAAATAAAAAAAGACAGTGAGTGAATTAGAATATCATACTTCTACTGTTGTAATTGTAATATTCATTAAAATTAAAATTTTAAATATAATTAAAAAAGATGAGTGAATTTACTTCCCATGCACATCATTTGCTCCCAAACTCTTAAAAAATGAGTGAGATATAGAGTTAAAATATCACACTTTTTTGCTATTAAAATTTAAATTCTTGTTCACTATATAAAACTGAAGTATCTTTAAAAACTTATTGAATTATTAAATTTTCAATGGACCTCATTAATTTGATAAAAAATAGTTCACAAATGAATGAGATCGTACAGCCAAACAAATGATAGAGGCAATTTAGAATACAAATGCTTCTCATCCTTGATGCCTATATATTCAATAAAATTAAGACCTGAGCTGTGAGTGTACGGCAATTCCTCTCTATTGAATATAATGAGAAATGACTACAGCATCTTCTTTTTCCTCAGCATTATCGGACACATAATCTTATTGCCTTTAGTGTCCGTTTGGTACGATAGAATAAATTTTAGTGAAGTAGAAAGAAAAAAAAAAGAGAATGAAAAAGATAATAGAATGTCATTATCTTGTTTGGTATGCAATGAAAAGAATTAGGTAATGTAATATTTTATTATTTAATTAATAAAAATTGAAAGAATATAAAGATAAGATAAATAAAATGATTAAATTAATTTTAATATAAAATAATTAAATTAATTTTTTTAAATAATTTTTTTAAAAAAAAATAAATTTTCTTTAAAAAAATTCTTACAAATTAATTTTTATAAAATATAATCAAATTAATTTTTTTAATAATTAAATTAAATTATTTTAATACAAAAAATTTAAAGTTAGTATTATTTTATAATAGAATCATGGATTCCATCCATTATTGGAAGGACTCCATTTTCCATCATATGATGGAATATAGCATTCCATAAAATGTTTCATTCCATCCATTCTATCATACCAAACAGTGAAATCTTATTTTCCATCTCATATTCCTTTCCATTCCAGCGTACCAAACATGCCCTTAATCTTCTTCACATCTGCCACGTCAAAGTAGTTTTTTTCTATTGAAAAAAAAGAAGTTGCAATTGCATTCGTAAATAATAAATCTTTCTTATTTGCACTTAATTAAAACTTCTCAGTTAAGTAATTTTTTCTTCACTCCAAGTGATTTTTTTTCTTCTTTCTTTTCCCAACTCTATTCCTTTTTTTTCATCTTTAAATCAAACATGAGAATATGGACATGGCAAAATAGGATTTATACACCCGGTTTTGTTATTTAGACCAAGTTAATCCTGAAACTATTAGACTGATCACTAGTCAAACTTCATTAACAAAAGTCATAATCACGATCCAATTTATGATCAACTCTTCTATTGAAGTTTCAACTACCATGAAGGAGAAGAGCTTCAACTACCATGAGTACAAGCAGTTTCCCCATAGCCATTGCTGCTATCAAAAGCCAAGACACACAAAAACATTCAATACCTCCCTTTTTTTTTATAACTATTTTTAAGTTTTTTTTTCATTTGACTCCAATTGAAATTCGAATTCAAATTTTTAACCCTTAAAACTACTTAATACAACTGAGCCAATTGGGTCATTGGTTACTTTTGATGCATTTGAGCCCATAGAGTCCAGTGACATTTTAGTAACTTGAAAAGTTATCGTCTGACTCGTCCAAAAAAAAAAAAAAAAAGTTATCGTCTGTAGGGGACAAAACAGAACAACAAAGAAAGTATATGGTAGATATTAGATGCCTTTCTTGAAAGTGGCCTTTGGATATATTAGTTGACTTAAAAAATCCATGATTGGATAGTACAGAAATAATAAAATCTAACAAGGAAATTATTATTTTTAGCAAACTGCTAGTTCTTGATCTTCCCAGCGGCCAAGAGGCAATACCACCTCCTTGGCATGCGACTCGAACCTTGATATTTAACAAGATATTAAATTTTATTTTGATTTATCGTTTTAATAATTTTAAAAATAAAAATATTTAAAAATATTTTAAATAATAATTTTTTTAATTTTAAAATTTTTTAACATAATATTAATAATATATATATATAATTATATTAAAATTAATTTAAATTAATATCTATAATTAAATAATAAATAAATAATTTTAACAGTATTCAACTTCTCCTTTATATTAATCTTCCAATTTTCTTAATTTTTTTCGTAATCTCTATCTTTAAATTTTTCTCGGTCGATTATGATTTTATCTCTATTTTTAAATATTTCTCTTAAGTACTTTTCTCTCTCGTTGATTTCTTCTTCAAAATAAAGACAATAAAAAAAATCATATCATAAGAATGAAGAAAAAAAATAAAAAAATGACAAAAACGTTATGACTTATAAAAAAAAAATACTTTAATATTAAATATGATGTGATGTTACTTTCATTTACTTTCAAATTATCAATTTTTTCATTTTTAATTTATTTAATATTTTTTCATCGAAACAACTCGAAATAAAAATATTTTTATCGAAATAACTCGAAAACAATTCGAAACAAAAATATTTCTACCAAAACATTCTATAACTTAATAATTTCAATTAAAATGACATAATTTTTTAACAAATATTTTATTTCATTTCGATAACTCCGTTTTGTATCAATGAATTTAAAAACAAAAACATTTCGATCATTTCAATAAAAAAAAATTTAATACTCTAAAAATTACAACTCAAATGATTAAATATTTCACATAAAATAGATATTGAAGATCAGAATAATTTAACCAACAAAAACTTTATATTTTTTATTCTACTAATTAATTTTGTTAAGTAAAATTTTTGGGAATGGATACTTCTTAACATGGGTTACACTTGAAATCCTCAATTTTGCCTTCTTGCCTTGGGAACTTAGTATCTAAAAAATCAAAGTTACAGCATCAATTCTTTTTCTTCTTCTGGGTCAAAATTCCAAGCTGTACAACATGTTCGAGTTGAGGAGAATAGAGAAGTAAAGGAAAGAAAAAGTTTGAGTTTCTCCATGTATGGAAATTTTCCAGAGAGTGAAAGATTATTCGTTGATCCTCCAATTTCTTTCATTTTCACCTCTTTCAATTTTTTCTTTTTATTCATTTCTCTTCTAATAACAACAACAATAACAATAACTAATTTTTTTATTAAATAAAATTAATTATATAAATTAAACGATAATATAATCATTTATAAAATAAAAAAGATATAAAGGATAAATTACTTTTTCTGATCCTATTGACAATAATAATAAAAAATGTATCGAAAATAAAAATGTTGCCGAAAAAACATAAGTTCAGATAATACAAATATAGCTGCGCTCAATTCTAGCAAGTACTTCTAATGAAGAAAAATACCCTAGACAGCAGATAAGAGCTCAGACACACAGACGACTTGCAAGAATGTGTAAGAAATTTTTTATTATTGTAAGTACCAAAACAGTTCTAATACTTTTCAATTACAAGTAGAAACAAATATTAGCTACCTAAACATTCGTTGTTAAAATTATTCATAATCACAGTTAGTTTCAAAACAAGTTAGAAATAGTTTTCTCCGAGTTTTTCTCAGTACGTCAAACATAGTCTGTCACCAGATTCTCACTATTTTCATACTTTTAAATAAACTTTCCATGAAACTATCAAGAAGAGGTAAAAATACTGACATTCTCGCTATTATCTTACTTTGATAAACACAGTTCTATGAAATTATTTGTTTAGGGTTCTCATCATGACAATCTGACCTCCCAATCACAGAACGGGAGAACCTGGAAAACAGGCGAATTTGCACATCTACATCAAAGAGTATATATACCACATCAGAAGATAAAACAGTCTTCCGACGGCCTAAAAGAACCGAAATCACATCGAGTCATACAAAACCTTTGCAATCTTTCCAGAGTTTATATGCATGAAATGCTCCGGGTACAAAGTGACCATTTGAAATAAAGAGCACTCTCTATACAACCGAGATTATATAACCCATACTGTTTCTGCTAATCCCTGTTGGAATCAGATACCTTCTGCAAGCCAGTATACAACCAAAAAAGAATGTCAAAAGAATGTCAAGAAGCAAGAGACCTATGAAGCAATTTGATAGTAAGGCTGAAACATGCATAAACAACGATAGATAGGGGGAGACCACATCAAAGTAGAAGCAGTTCTTTAACATCTAAATGCATATAGCAAAAAGAAAAAAACAAAATAAAACAAAAGGCACACCTGCAGAGAAAGGATAAAACTTTAACTTGGGTCCAGCTAATCCTCTGCCGCAAATCAACAATTCAGAAGTCAATTTACATGACCAGCATAAATGTATAGATAAAAGAATGAAGAGATCAATAACACCAGTTATATGACCATCAAGTGCAGTTCTAAGATACATTGGTAAGTCATATAAATCATCAAGTCATGAGACAGTAACTCAAGAAGTGTATATCTGAAGCATATTTACAGAGGAAAAATATTTTATATATAAAGAGAAACCAGTTCAAAACATTCAATCCAAAAAATGAATTTTATTAGTTTTCTTCTTCATAGATAAACATCTAGTTTACATTTATGTTCCGGAGTTGGCTTATTGAATATGCATGAGAAAGACGAGCAATAACATATGCGCAAAACAAACAGCAGGGACACTTTTGACCATGCATTCAACTTTTAAGGGTACAGCTCATCACATAATTCTGCTTACCATCAGCGAGGGGATGTGCACTATGCTTATATTATAAGACACCTCACTGACCTAAGCCAGGCTTTAGGCAAATAGTACCCCAACCAACTCAAGAATGGTTAAGACACATTTGTCAAATTTTCGATAAATAAAAGATATTCACACTATCACAATATACTAATATGAAATGGAACTTTAAAATTAACATCTTGCTAAGTATGGCATCCAGGTTGGTTCTATTTGCACGGTAGCTTGTTTCTAGTCACTGGTCACTACTGCTATGTATGTATTCTTGAGAAGCTAAAAATTCCATTTCCTTGTGATGTTTCAATTCAAAGAAGATGACCAACAGAAAAAAGAAAAAAGGAAAAAAAAAAAAAAAAGAGAGAGACTGGGTACACATCATACCAATCTAAAAATCAGTAAATCAGTGCTAAATTTATCAAAAATTGTAGCCCGATCTAAGTGCCACCATCCACCACGTTACTAGGATCAAGACCAAAATATACATCGAAGTGTGAGGCATTTGTCATTCGCTTCAACAGAATAAGCAAAACTCTTGACAAGTTTATAAAATTTTTTTTAGTCTTTTTAATACATGGCCTGCCCTCGGTACTGACTAAATGGGCATCGCAGTCATCAATCTACAAACATATTCAAGAATAGCCAGGTATAGCACGACGATTATGCCCCTCGAGGTATAGAACTTCAGCTTCGGATAATTATATCCGCAATTACAAAAATTATTAATTCCAAAACAAAAGAAAAGAAAAACAAGAACAAAAAAGAAAAAAAGCATTTTCAGTTCCATCGCCCAGGACCAGGAAGCCTAAGCACATGAACAAACAAAGTGAAAAGACAATTTCACGTATATTATAAGGTAAAATCCCAAACCTTTTTTATGCTCGTGTTCCACTGGCACCGTCTTGATTACTGCCCCACCCTCTTCCTCCTCCTTCACTGTCACTACGGCACTAACATCGCTCCAGCCACCAATTCCACCATCCTTATCATCTGGATACCGAACCACCACGACCGGACAAACACAATGATGCACGCAGTAATCGCTAACGCTCCCAAGCTTTCCATCGCTGCCCCGACGCGCTGCACCGAACCCTCGACTGCCCATGATGACGGCACTCAGCCCCAGCCTCTCCACCTCTAAGCACAAACGCTCCCTCATGTCATGATCTTTCACAATATGGATCTTAAACGGAATCTGAGCATCTCTGATCGGCTTAGCAAGATCGGCTGCCTTGGACGCCGTGAAAGCATCAAAGTCATCCTCAAGCTTCCTCTTCTGCTCATTGTTATTGACGTTGCTGACAGCATGTTCCTCAGAGTTGGGATCGGTGTTGATCGAAAGGTCGATGGAGCCCCAATCAGCACCGAACAGGACAGACGTGGGGCTGACGTGGAGGAGGATCACCGCATCGCCTGGGCGGATGTAGTTCTGGACGGCCCAGCGGACAGCGTAGGCACTCTCATCGGAGAAGTCAACGGCGACACCAATTTTGCGGCGTGCGCCGGCAGTGGGTGTGGGCGTGGCGGCACCGGCGGAGCAGGAGTGGTGGCGAGGTGAAGAGGGGTGGTGGATTTTGATTTGTGGGAGTTGAGGATCGGAATCGAGTGAAGATTGCTGCTGGTGCGGCTGCATTTTCCGCTTGGGTCTCCCAAAAGAGAGTGAGAGAGAGCTTTCTAGAGAGGTTCTTACTTCGTCGTACTACCCACCACAGTGCGCTTGAATAAAGGAGCGTGTCTGCGACGGCATGTGGGCTTCAGAACAGATATTGAACTTCAATTTGGGCTGTTGGGCTATAATTTCATAATTTGGGTGGGTTGGACCTGCCCAATGCCACACTTCGATAGATAAGGTTTAGATTCTTGTTCTTAGGTGGCCCAAATTCTTGCTGGTATGGTTGGCGCAGTAATTCTGACCAAAAAACAATTAAGTAATTCAAACATATCTTTGTCCAAAAAATAAATAAATTCAAACATAGTAACTTCCTATTATATTTAAACTTTGAAAGATATGACATTTGAGATTTTAGACCTATTAAAAATTTGACAATCCAAACACAGGATTAAGGACCAGCCAAGCTTATTTACATGCAAATAATTTTGGATTCCATCTCCCCATCTATCTAGCTCGTCATGTTTCAAGTTTCAAATAATTTTAAAACTATTTTATCTTTCAAGAAACTAATAATTTGTTCTATTTATAAAAATATTTTTACTTTTAATCTTTTATTTTATTTTGAAAATATGTTATTTTATAAAGTTAAATTTGTTTATATCTATTTTCAAATTTAATTGGCACAGATAATTATAAATATTACTTAATTTTTTAATTTAATTTTTTGTAACTATGATATTATTTTTATTTTGTTTAATAATTATGATATTTTTTTAAAATTGAAAAATGTCATTAATTGTTTTTTAAAAACATTGAAAACGTCTTTCAAATTTTTTATTTATACTTTTTTTAAGGAATATTTTCAAAAAAAATTTATTAAACTCTACTAAACACATTTTTAGTTATAATTTTATTTTAAATTAAAATGAAAATAAAAAACAGATAAATTAATCAAAATTTTCTTACCATTAGACACATTGTCAGATTCTTGCTCTTCTTTTTAATTAGAAAAGTGAGAATTTCAAAGTATAAATAATAATTTATCTCATTTTTATATTTGTTTTGCTAGTTGGATAATAATACTTAGCAAAATCTAATCATAATCAATTCCCAAGCTTAAATTTTGAAATTCTTCCTACAATTAATGAACATAACTTATGGTTTTATATCTTTTGAAATAGTGTACAAAGAAGTTTGAAACTAAATTTGGAGAAATCAAGGAGGGATTGAGTAATAAATTGTTACGGAGAAATCCACTAGTAAAGTCTTAATCATCTATTTATCTCAAAAAAAAGAGGAAAAGTCTCCAACTATATTTACCATTGCCATTGACCTCCAGCAACTTAGTTATTCTGACAATTATCAAGTCCTCCTGTTTGAAAACAATTTTTTATTTTTTTGGGGTATCACACCAAGTGTTTTGAGGCTTTCACTCTTACTTTGAAAAGCATTTAATGATATGAAAAATGAGATTTAATCTGGGATTCCTCTAGTCATCTGGTGGACGTGCCGGAGTGGTTATCGGGCATGACTAGAAATCATGTGGGCTCTGCCCGCGCAGGTTCGAATCCTGCCGTCCACGGTTTTTGTGTTATTTTCGGGTCGAAATTTTGCTTCCCATTACTGTAGACAATCTGTAATTAGTATCCCAACCACTAATATGGACTTTTTGATATCTTAGCCCTGGCCCAAAGTTCAATCCATAAATAGGTATAGTTTCATATTTGAGTTGTACTCTTTATTGTCCAAAAAAGAAAAACTTCCACCCATTTAGGAACCCAAAAAAAAAAAAAAACTTAATTACACTTTTAATTTGTTTTCAAAAATACATCAATTTAGTTTTTTTTATAATTTATAATATAAATGTAATATTTTTAATTTTAATAAATAAATTAAAATAATCCATATGTTAAGTTTTCTGTTTATTTTACCGCTAATCTACTATACATATATTATGTGTGTATTATTAAATAATACATTTTATATATAATTATTCAAAAAAAATACATAAACGATAAATTTAGTAATACACATGTGAGGTATACGTAATAAATTAACAATAAAATAAATAGTAAATTTAACATAAAATTATTTTAATTCATTTGTTAAAATTAAATAAATTAAATTTATATTATAAATTATAGAGGAACTAAATTGTATAAAAAAAAAATCCAAGGTACAATTAAATCAAAAGAAAAACAGAAAAAATAATAAACCAGTCCATTTCATACTCTTGAACCCTTCTTTTATTTTATTTACCTTGCTATTCAATATATATACCATAGTGACATAAGCAACAGTTTGCATTCTCAAGCCTTACATACTAATTAATAAGAAATAAACAAATAATGGTTATATATTTGTATTTTAATCCAAAAGTTGATACCATTAGCTTTTTTTATTAGAGGTCTGGAAGCTAAAATTTGTTCTAGCTAAGGAGTCAGGGAGACGCAAACCCGCACCGTCTTCTCTAGAGACACATCAAGTTTATTACTGCATTAAACACAGACACACTGTGCATAGCTTTAAAGGACTGCATATCTATTAAGATCGATACTAAGTTTGATTCACTTTAAGGATTTGCTGACATTGACTAATTTGCATAATTCTTTCATCCACCTAAGAATTTGCTGACATTTTTCCATAAAAGTTTAAATACAAATGCAAGTGTTGAAATAAATAACGCTTTGAAGGTATAGGGGAAATGATTTGTTATCATTCGGTGTCTACGTTCATTTGTTTTTTTCTTTTTTCTTTTTTTTTTAGTGCTTTATACAGTGCTTTCGTAAGAGAATTTGGTGATTTTGAAATCAATATAATAATATCTTCAGAACATATTTGCTGAGTAATTTTTTCCTTTTAATAAAAGTTCACTAATCGTAATGTATCATAAAAGATTTGCTTATCAAATTAATAAATTATGCTTTTCCCATAAAATAAATAATTTAATTATTGTCCTAAAAAATTAAAAATATATATTATATAATACATTAAATAATAGCATGCTCTATATCAAATTTTCATGCGTCACGCGGGACATATGCTAGTATATAATATGTAATATCTTGGGGCAAAATTCTTCTCAAAGATCATCTTCAATTAGACAAGCCATGAAAAGCTAGCACCCTGGGGTCAATTACTTCATTTACCTCATTTTATAGGTGGATGAGTAAAAGCTAACAACCTAATAAGTGTAAAGAAGAAAAAGTGCTTGAAATTATAATGCAAGAAAAATAAGGGGCTGTTTGCTTTCCTTGTTTTCTGTTTTCGTTTTAAATAAAAACAGAAAATGAGTTTAAAAACGCGTTTGTTGAAATTTTTGAAAATATTTTCTCTGAAAATATTTCTTAAAAGAAGCTCATTTCAGAAAACATCAAAATATTATTTTCAGCGTTTCTTTTGTAAAAGTTGAAAAACTGAAAACAAATAGTGAAAACGCGGTGGCATAATTAAAATTATAATAAAAATTTGAAAATAAAAATTATTTTCAGAAACTGAAAAATAAAAAATAAAAATAAAATGTTTTCAAACCAAGCAGCCCCTAAACAAAACATTAATTTGGTGTTTTACTGGTTTTGCTTATTTAATTTGCTAAATAAATGAGTAATTTATCTGTCATGACCCCAAGTTAGGAGTACGTAATTAGTACGAATTTTGAGAATAATCTTATTTCGTAAGCCACTAGTATGATACATATAAAATGAATTTTTCAAAAATAGTATAGATTGTAATAAAACTCATAATCACATTCCTTTGAAAACTTTATTATTTATACTATATAATTTCAATTATCTCAAAATATACATAAATACTATGCAAATGGAAGCTGAGATCCTACCTGTGATATATAGAGTAACTCTAGAGTACAAAATACAACATAAGTTAAAAGCTGGGAGCCTTGAAAATAAAGTAGGTTTACCTATAAAATATGTCGCCTATCTGACCAGTTATCTGTAGGAGACTGACCAAAATCTGTATTTTTATCTGAAAAATATAAAAATATCGTGTAGTGAGTTTGACAATTCAGTGAGCAGGTAATTTTTACCATAACAAAAACAGAACAAATAGGGCACGAGTTTTTCCTTCACAAGTAAATATTTAATGTAAGAAAAAGATAAATGCCATATGCATCATGTGTTTAAAAGATAAATGCCATATATTAAATTAAGATGATGCATATGGCATTTAAAAAGGGCTCCAGGTTAGACTGTTTACGGTCGAAAAATACTATTCACCAAAAACAAAAATTTGTCAGATAGCCGAAAAATTTCATATCTTAAGGTTTTTCTAACTCCTGAATTCATCTACAGTGTCAGATTTTCAATTTGAAGACTCTAAGTAGAAGTTTCAGAATTTACCTTTTTTTAATATTTTTTACCTCCGATCTGCGGCAATTCTATGACTGATTTGAAAATTTGATTGGTCAAAACCGTAGTATTCTCCGTCCTGAATACAATGGTATTCTCAATTTTGAGATCAGAGGCCTGTAAACACTCCAGATCTAAAAAAAAATATGAGAGTACTATCACATTATTCATACTATTCATGAAATTTTGCAGAAGACTCACGCTATCTCTCGGTTTTTCTCCCCCTCCTTGTTTTTCTTTTTTCTTTTTATAATAATAATAATAATAATATTTATTTAATAATTAAATAATAGAATTTTATTTTATAAATATTCATATAAATACTGTTTTTATTCTAAAACATCCCAAAAATTTCTAAAAATTTACATTCTTATAAATCTTTAATTAAACTCTTAAATCATGACTTTTCTTTATAAAAATTTTAATAAAACAAATCACAAAATAAATATTTTTATGTATAATAAAAGAAAGACTATTTCTAAAAATACAACAAAAATTTATTAAAAACCAATATAATTATTTTAATTAAAAGTATACTTACTTTTAGCAGAATATAATTATTTTTAAACAAATAAAAATATATTTATTTATAGTAAAATATTATTATTTAAAAAATAAAAATTACGGGATATCACATTATCAATATCATAAAATATAAAAAAAATACTATGATTTGCCATTAATCTTCATTAATTGCTTAGTGGTTTTCTTGAGACTAAATTTTATGCATAATTCTAAATATAGTGCATAGTTTGAAAAAAAATTAAACATAAGATAATGAAAAAGATGTTGATAGAGTATAAAATTAAATTCAGAATTTATCAACGTAAATTCAACTATACATATTTATTATAAAAAAAAATTCAACATGTTAATGGTTAATTTCAATATTAGATTAAACAAATTAAATATACTGCAGATCTTTAAAAAAAAATCCTGTCTTTTCTCTCCAATAAATATTATTGAACCAATTGGATATACAGAATAGAAGGATGGAAACCCTGTGTGCGTTAGAGAGAGAGAGAGAGAGAGAGAGAGAGTGAGGGACAAAAGTTCACAGCATTGCCAAAAATATTACAGCAAGCTAGAAGAAGGGAAAAGGAAAAGCTGGGCATAAATAAGATAAGCTGATAACCGACACCCAATCAAAAAGTGGGGTAGAGAGAGAGAGAGAGAAGCCAGCGCATCTCCTACTTCTACTGACACTGCCATATATTTATACTCATTACAGTCTTTGTACTGATCATCAGCCGGGGTTGTAGTAGCATAGCCTGGTTCTTTATTACTCACCACCAACAGCCACCACTGTCCCTAAACAAACAAAGGATCTGTATCTCCATATACAACATGCTCAGAAGAATCAGATGCTAGCTAGCTAGCTGCTCTTCTTCTTCTTCTTCTTCATTTTCTTTTTTTTCACTGCTTTTGGTGCCAGAGGGGCAACGGCAGTGCAAGTGTTCAGATTTTTGCATCCTTTCTGATGAATCTTTTTCACGTTTTTTGGATCATTCTCCAAAGGCATTACTTGAATCCCATAAGGGAAAAGACAGAGATGCCACCCATGTGTTTCAGCACAAAAAAGATGAAAACTAACTCTGGAACGGAAAAGCTTTCTAACCTATGTTAAAGTGAAAAAAAAGAAGGCTCTGCTAGTATTAAAATTTAAAAACTCAAGAACTGCTGCTAGGGTTTTGAGTCCTGATCAAGTTTTAAGGAAAGCTCCCCAATTAAGTCCAGCGTTTTTAGAAATTTCTCGCTGAAATAGAGTTCTCTCAATGTTTGTTTCATCTTTAAACCTGTAATGCACATTTTCTCTTTGAAAATATCAAAACTTATTACATTTTTGAAATCAGAGTTTAGAAAAGTGACAGTCTCAAACAAATAAGTTATAGAAATTGCTCATACTTAAAAAAATTAAAGGTAAAAAAAGAAGAAGAAATAATCAGCTCAAATGAAGGGTTGTATAATCTAGTTTAGAATAATTTCTGCTCATATAAGTGCCTTAATAACTGTAGAATCTACAAAGTAGAGCATAAATCAAATGAGATCAGATCCAAATAAATAAATAATTAGCTGAGACATTTAATTTTCAGGAGGGAAGAGATCTAGAGAGAGAGATTTTCCGAAGGAGGACATGCATACAACTGTTTTGCTGAGTATTAGTTTAACAACAAAAGGAAACTAAACAGAAAAAAGCTGTACTAGCTTGGGGTTCTTTAATTCTTACATATGCATATTACAGACTAGTAAAAGAAAAACATAATAAAAGAGTACCATCCTTCTGTGCTTCTAATACGAAAGCTTCAGAGACAAATCAATAGAATTAGAAGCAGTATCGCCATTGTAATAATTAGCTGTAGCAGCAGAAGCAGTAGTAGTAGTAATAGAAGAAGAAGAAACTTCACCGCCTACTGCAGCTGAACCTACTGTAGGCAATTCCACCTCCGTGGAAGTGCTTCCTCTGCCATCTTTTCCTGGGAAAAATTCATATTCCATGAAAACTCTCCCTGTCATTGAGTTTCCCTTCCTGTGAACCGCCACAACCTCCACAAACTGAAAACAAAAGAACCCCGTAAATATAATGAAGAAATATTAAATATAAATATATTGCTAACAAATATTTATTTATACCTTATCCAGATTACGAGCGGCATAAGATGTAGCAGCATGTCTGGTCGTTCTGGGGGTGAAATGATCAGTGGTTTCTCCAGTGAGGTTTGGGACTTGTTGGGGACTGAATCCCAGAAAATCAGGGCCATTGATGGGCCATATGTCTGAAGGCTTGTCTCTCCTTGTATTTGATCCTTTTACACTGTCCTCGCTGAAACGCTTTTTCTGGGACAATTGACAACAATAGAAAAACTCAATAAATCCTTCATAAGTACAACAAACAATGTAAACCATTGTCTCAAATTCTAGAAGGGAAAAAGGGTAAGAGAGAAATGGGAGGTTTAAAGTTTGAAAACCATTAATGGGCTAATGATTTCTTGGACACCAAACAGAACAAGAAGAATCTAAGTACCTTGAGATAAAAATCACAACGTTCAGATTCAGAATGCACATTTGGCATTGAAGAGAGCTCTTTCGAGGTCTCCAAAGGGCTTCCAACCAATGGACTCCAAACCGGAGCCCCGACTCCGTACGAATCCACCACATTCACCTGACTCGTCACCAGCCACCCGGCGCCGCCGCCGCCCCCAATAGGCGGACCCTGATCCAACCCAGGAAAGATGTTGCCATTAATCGCTGGTTGAAGTGGTCCATGATTTGCCGGTGCACCATACAGGAGGGGAACACCGGAAAACGGGTCATGGACAGGGAAGGGCGATAGAGGAGGATGGCAGTGAAGAAGGTGACGCTGATCAGGGAGGAGTGGTAGTACTGGAAGTGCAGAAGTTTCGGTCATCTTCTTCAAGGTCTCTTGAATCCTGAGGCTTTCCAGCTGAGCCACGCCTAAGCCTCTCTGGGGTTGCTTCTTCTGGTTTGGACCCTTCCCATTGGCTTTTCTGGCTCTGTTTCTGCTGGATTCTGTCTTGGTTTCTTCGGAACCACAAAGGGGTTTCAAGTTCTTGTCGTGGGCGTCGGCTTGGTCGGAGGCCATGAGAAGAAGCGAAGTGGCCATAGCTGGCGTTTTGTGTTTGAAGGAGAAAAAATTGTATGGAACAGAACCACAGAGATAGAAAATGGGGAAAATGTTTGGGGCTTTTAAAGGAGAGGGAACAGAGAGAGAGGGAGAGAGAGAATGACAGAGAAAGCTACAGTATTAAGCTTTTGGCTTTAGAGGGTTTTAGGGGGAGAGAGAGGGCAGTGAACCAAAGCAGAACTGCCTGTGTGAAATGGTGAAAGGACATGGCAATACGTGTGCTACTTGGGGTCTTGTATTAGTTGATTTGCGTCTTTTTCTACAGTGTCTTTTTGGCTGCTTCCACTCTCCTTTCTGCTTCTTCCACACATTCCCTCTTTCTCCATTCTAGCCCACGTATATATTAGAAAGGTTTCCGTGGAAGAAGTAAATCTGGTCTGGGCTTACTTATAGCCTCCTCAAAAATTTTCATGTAGAGTCCCTTTATTAAAAAATTTACCTATAAATTATGTATATATATATATTTTTTTTTTCTAATTAATTTGGTTTATGAAATTTTTTAATATTATGTTACCTAATAAATTCAAATATTTTTAGGTGTCCCTCCCACATTAAGGATTATTATCCCCACAATACCTCGAAGTGCGTCTGCTGCACGCTCCATATACCCTAATTCCATTCATCCTTTTAAACGGGATTGAAATACACGTTCTGATATTAAGATGTGGCAATGAATTGACACATGTCATGCCATGGGTGCGGTCGGAACCACAGGGCATTATCCCTTTAGGTAGGGGGTGGTGGCAAAAGTGCATTTGTTATAGTTGTCGTAGGAGGGTGTCAGATTATCCAAATTAGTAACAAATCATTAGGCTTCACAATAATAATAATATTTATTTTGAAAAAAGGCCCCGTTGATTTTGCCATCAATTTTCAAGGGTCATGATCCTCTGATCATACAGGGAGAGAGAGAGGTTCATTTAGAAACGGTCTTGAGGCAATCATAGGGAGTAAGATTTGGTCAAGGAATTTGAGAATCTGCCTATGGGAATAGGTTTGCAATGATGCCTATTCTTTCTTCATATTTGGTAACGAGAAAAAGCTTTACCCATGTGGTACCCTCTACCAAGGCAAAGTCTCTCTCCCACCCTACCTATCAACGAATGAAGCTCCTTTTTTTTTTTTGAATTTGTTTTTGGTTTATTCAATCTACAACGACAGAGGATGTGTCTAAGTTTTGAGCTAAGTACCTATGCCTATGAGTGGATGCGTACAAGTACTATAAGAATATTAGAATATGCATGCCAAAATCGCTGTTCTTTCCTTTCCATATACATTTCAGTAACTCAATATACACGCAAATCCTATGCCAAAAATTGCAAAATCTTAGTCAAGAATTTGAGAAGGGTTTGGGATTAAACCCAAACCGCGTGACCAACCCAATTCGTGCCTATTCCAAACAATCACAGATCTTTTCCTCCATCAATAAGCCTATGATGGATAAATAGATGTGGATGGGGGTAGATAGATGAATTTTAAAATTTTATCAAATTCAAAATGAAAGTAAATGAATGCAATTCAATTTATTTCTCTTCATTTTAAGAAGTCACATATTTGGGCAATTAATTTCGATAAAGTAACTTATACTTTTTTTTAAAAAAAATTTGAGATATTTAAATTAAGTTGTAACATATTTTTTATTTTTAAAAAGATTTATATACATATTTTTTTATAATAGAATAAAAAATAGTGTAATAAGTATATTAATCAATGAAATAGAGAGTCTTTTTATTTTATATTTATTTTTAATTTGAAAAAATATTTGTGTATATTTTTAAATTAGAGAAAAATACCATATAATATATAAATGCACAACCCAAGAGCATGAAGAGTAATTACTTTAAATTTTATAGTTGATTGGTTTTAGTCCAAGTCTAACAAGGGATCAGCGCTTGAGTACAAGTTTGAGTTTGAGTTAAGATGCTTGGTCCAAATATGACGTTCAGATATAAGTTTAAAGTCAAGGATCCAGTCCAAGTTTAGAGTCTAGAGTAGACTTGAACATGAATTTGGTATTTTTGACTAGAAAAAATAAATATAGACTTTGAAATTAAAGCCCGAATTAAATTTAAGTTTTTTTTTTTACTTTATTGAATTTGAGTTGAGAAACATACTTAAGCCCCACTAGTTTGGAATGCATATTTTTGTCACAAAACATTTATTATATATACATCAAATTAATTTGTTTAGTGCAGAAAAAACTATAATTTTATAGTTTTTAAGAGGTTTTCAAATTATGTTATCAGTCAAATAATTTTTTTTTTATGTTAGATCATTTTAATTTTTTAAATTTTTTTTTAAATAGTTAAGAGTGTACAAAGTAAAATAAAATCAATTGAATCTAATCAAATCAATCTAAAATTTTTAAAAAATTGAATATAAACAGGTTAAATTAATTTTAATTAATAAAAATCAATTGATTCGATTCAGTTCTCAACTAAAAGAAAATTTTGAACGAAACTAAATTGACCCATGATATAATATATATATATATATATATATAGACACACAATATTTTATTTTATTTGTAAAAGAAATTGATGAATTGAATTAAATTAAACCAATTTTCATTTGATTCAGATCTCTTAACTTGATCCAAACCGACATATTCAATTTTTTATAACTTCTCGTAATCACTTCAATTTGGATAAGTGTCGAAAGCCAATCAGATCAAACCAAACCCACATACACTCTACTCACGATGTCTCATCCCAACGCAACATAAAGAAGATAATATTCATGACGAAGTTCGAGATGATGCCGATACAAGATCGATGGCTTGAGGCTCACGAGCTTGGTAATTACAATCTTTATTTGCAAACTTAATTACATTGTCTTGTAGTAGACTATGAGAGTCCTTGCTCCCCACACCACATTTACCATACAGATATTAGCAAACTTACTAAGTCACACATAATAGTTTATTTGATACAGAAACATTGATATGCTGTTTGCTTAATTTAGTTGGCCGCCACAACACATTTGCATGGTCCAGCGCAATCATAGAAGCCCTTGCCTGCATCAGCTGGTTCAGTCTTGCTAATGGCACAACTCCAACCTTCACCACACTTGCAGAATACTTCGCTCCCAATTTCAGCCGGAAGCTTTGACTCCTGGGCTACTACTTCACCATCACTGCATCCCAAACCAAATGTAAGATCTCAGAGTTAGGATCAAAACTAGTTTAAAGATTATAAATGAGCAAGAGTAGAGTTTAAAATTTACACAGTGCAGCTGCAATTTTCACCACATTTAAAGAAAGTTTTGCCTGCATCAGGGCCTTTAGTCTTGGTTATGACGCATGTCCAACCCTCTCCACACTTGCAGATAACGTTGTCCAACCCCAACCCAGACTTGCCTGCGACTGCCACTTCCCTGCACCAAGAGTATGAAATAAAAGGTGAAAGCATGAAAAATGGAGTTTTGAAGAATGAAATTAGGTAAAGGGAAAGTTGAGAGACTTGTGGATGGCGCTTCCAGACTCCATATTGCTTCCTTCAACAGTTGCTGCCTACACTTCTCAAATCTCTCCTAGCTATGGAATGTTCATTCTCATTCCTCGTATTTATAAGATATTACTTCGGATCTTGTTCCTTCAGAAAGTCAAATATACCCTTCGGTTACCAAAATACGAAATGTGAGCTGCTCAGGGCAATGTTGTAACTCTGATAAATAATATTTATCAAACTTAAAAAAATATTTATCTCCCACAACAACGTCATGGCATGCGTCACCCATTTGAATCAAAATTGAACAGAGCCACCTGAACATATAAATTTAAGAACAAAATTTTTATTATATCCTTGGGCACATGGGATTGGCATCCTTTTTGTTTCTGGCATTTTATAACAATTCACATGATACTTAATGAAAAAGCAAATTAATTTTTCTTATCTTACTTAATTTTTTATTACACTATTTTTTAATTATTATAAAAATATACACTACTTTCATTTAAGTAAAATAATTACATTTGCTTCATTGATTAATATTTTTATTACTTTATTAAAATAATATACACAAATTTTTTTAAAAAATTAATTCAAGGTCGAGGATTGAGACTAAGTCTAAAGTCGAGAGCAGACTTGAACACAGAATGAGTATCTAGTCCAATCAAGTCTAACTTGAAAAAATAAATATAGTATTTGAAATTAAAATCTAAATTAAATTCGAGCCTTTTTTTTTTTAATTATTAGAATTGAATTTGTTTTGATTTGGAACTTTCTTCTCAAAATAGACTTAAACCCGATTCGCTTCGAAAGCATATTTTTGTTAAAAAAATTTATTACATATATCAAATTAATTTTTTATGTAAAAAAAATATAAACTTCTGATTTAAAAACGTGTATTATTTTATAAAATTGTTTTTTTTTTGTAAAAAAAGTTCAAGTATCCTAGTTTTAATTTTTAAAATAATTTAAATAAAAAATTATTTTCGACTTTAAGACAAAATTTATTTTTTAATTTTTTTAAAAAATTATAATTTAAATAAAATCAAGTACAATTCATAATTAGATCTAATTCAAAATAAAATAAGTTTAATTCATAATCACGTCTAATCCAAAATTAGATTTAAATCTAATTAATTTGAGAGATAAATAAAAAAGAATTTAAAAATCACTAAAAAATTTTGTAGCATAATTATTATAAAATTGAAATTACTTAAAATTTGCACATAATATTTAATGTTAAAATATTTCAAATACTTCTTTGAAATTTAATTATCTTTACAATTTATCATCCAAACACTGCACACAAAAAAACAAGTAGGACGGAGCGCCGCTTCTTACTGGTATCTAGGTAGGGCCCACAGGAGGGGGGTGGTGGTCCCCTTCCTACATTGGGGTGTGGTGTGGGGTACGAGGTGTCAGATGTGGCTCCGGTACGGAATTTAGGCGGCTGAGGGCGGAAGGAGGGGGGAGAGAGAGGATTGGCACGTGTGAGGGAGCCACGTGTAAGAAAGGTGGGAAGTTTTGCTGGGTTTAGGCAGACACGGTGGATTCTTGGGTTTCTGGAAAGCAGATTGTGCCCTGCATGGAATGATTGGTATGACTTCCCGCGTATTTAAACCTGCACCCCCCTAGCATCGGTGGGCCTTTGCGGCTCCACTACTCTTTGCTGGGGACCACTTGACACGTATCAATCTCCAATTCTTATCAATTATCAATTTAAGTATTTTAATAGTTTTTAAATAAAATTTTATTTTCATTAAAGATGAAAATTTTTATATATTTATAGATATTAATTCAAAATATATTCAATTATTTACATTAATTCAGGTTACCTGATGTGTGTTAATGTTACCAAAGTCATATTTCAATAATAATTTATTTTCATATAGCTAATTCATTAATTCACATGATACCATAATTTTTTTAAGTTCATTTAACTTTGATTTAAATTAAAATTCAAAATAATTAATTTTAAGAATAAATATGATATTATTAAAATAATTAATTCATTAGTCACATGAAATATATATATCATAATTAAACAACATTAATTCTATACATTATTACAAATAAATTTAATTTTTTTTAATCAAAATCAAATACCATCTTTTTTTTCCTAGAAAGAAGTCAAATTGCATTTTGTCATGATTTGAGAGACTCTAATTACTTGAATGGGCTTTTTTTTTTAATTTAGTTTGGTTTTAAAATTTATTGCCAATTTTAGCTTTAAAGGGGGTGTGGGTTTGATGTTTAATCTTAACTTCTTCTTTTTTGGACCGGTGTTTAATCTTAACTTGAACAAGGGAGAAGAGATGAGAACAAAAACACATGCAGGGACAGGGCCCAATGAGCAGGTGTTATGAAGATGGGCAAGACATTTTAACCATACTTAAATTTCACGAATATAGAAGAATCCTGCCTCTGGAAATAGGGTTTCCCTTATTGTTGTGTAGCAGCAAAAGGGGGTTTAATGAGGGAGAGAGACAGTGAAGTATGGAAGGGTACTAAGCAACCAATACAAATTGTTTGTTTGTAGAGGGAGAGAGAGAGAAGGGTAATTGCCTTAAAGGAATGGGGGGCAGTTAGAGTAAGTGTAAGTCCTTGCTTTTATGCAAGTTGTGAAAGAGCAAACCATTTTGGTACAAAATAGCAAAAGGATCCAGTCTCACACCCCCCCTAATTCCCCCCTCTTCCTTACATATCTACAGCAATAAGACAATCACAAGGGGAAGGACCACCACACCCAGATCAATATTTAGATCTCAGTCTGAACTGAGATTTGCACTGCTCCCACTCCCTTTGTTCATTTTACCTTTTTACCCTCACCTACCATCCAAAATACATCCTTTTGTCCTCCATCATGGCATCAGGTATGAAAGGGATAATCTGGACCGTCCAAGGGAAGGGAAGAAGATTTTGGGCGTTTGAGTGTGGGTTTGAACACTGATTTGAGTCTGGCCTTAGGTAAAAAAAAAAAAATTATTTTGAATGCATTGGACAAATAATTTTTTTAAAATTTTTTGAGATTAAATAAATAATTTTAATATTTTTAAAAAATTCAATTAAATGAAATCCGATTAATTTCACTAGATAAAATTTAAATTTTTAATCAAATGTATATGTTAATTTTTGAAGTTAAATATTAAATTGACTAAAGGATCAATATTTATTATTACTAAAGAGAGAAGAGGTCGCTATCAAGTGGTAGTTGTGGTGGTACAGCCAAAAAGCAAAACATAGACATAAAAGCAGCATGTGTCCGGTACGTGTCCCAGTGAATAAAACCCAGAGAGAGCTGTCCCTCCTGCCACCCTTCGACCCCCAACTATCAACTATACGTATTATATGTACCCTACATCTCCCTTGTAATAAACACTCATGCAAAAAATATCTTAAATAAAACATAATGCTTTAAATTACATTTAATTAACGATTTCCAAAGCAATTCGTTGGGCATATAAGAGTCTTGGCTAGGGTAAATTAACAGATAAGGAAACACGTATCCTTTATTTTTTTTAATTTCCTTTAAAGTGAATTATATATATATAATTTAATCTTTTAAATTTTAATTTTGTTTATTTCAGTTTTTTTTAAAAATATATTCTTTCAATAAATTTATTTATCTAATTTAATTAAAAATTTAACTAACCATTAAATAAGATGTATTTTATTTAAAATTAAAAACTTGTTGTCAAAAGAGTAGAGGGAAGAAATTTTTTGAATAAATTTTTAAAATTAAATAAAATATATCGTATACAAATTTATGTTAAGTAAGTTTCTGTTTTTAAAAAAACAAGACATTGTTTGAAGAAATGAAATAAAAAATTCAAGCTATAAAAATCAAATGAAGAAAATATATTTGTTGAAAATTATAATAATAATTTATTTTTTTGGATAAAAAAAGAGGAGTACTTTAATCATTAATCATTGTTGAATAAGAATTTGGAAAGGACGAGGCTCTGAAATTTGTTATGATTTGAATTTAAAATATAAAACCCACATAAAGGTGTCCAATTAATTTATACTTTCGCTCGTCCAAAAAAAAATAATAATTTCAATACGAGTATGTACCTAACAAAGTCTTAACTTAAAGGGATCTGGATCTTTTACGGTAGGAGGGAGCACAACACGCCTCTAGCAAAGAGATTAAATGATTGATTTGGAGACCAGTCGTCTAGTATTTTTTTTTTCAATCAGGCACTGGTTGAGGAATCAGTCGCCTGATCCCTATATTGAAGGAAGCACAGCATGCAGTGCTGTACCTACTCTCACCGCAAAGGATCCAAATCTAACTTAAAGAAGCATGTAGTATGGGGTGGCAGGGGGTAATGCATTGCAGAATGTGGACCCCGTTGGTTATCCTTGAAACAGAGCCAAACAAGAAGGCAGGCCGTCGGTGGTACTAGCAATTTTGTAGAGCAAATTTAAGGGGATCTACAATAAGTTACATCCAATTCAAGCATCTTCCTCATGTTAGACCCATTTTTTTAATTTTCTGGATTTTGTTTAAGATATTTGTTGGATTCCAAAGTATTTATATTTGATGCCATTGATTTTTGAAAAGGTTGTTCTTCTTTTTTTCTTCGTAAATGAAACCTTGAAATGTGAAAGGTTCCTATCGTAGTCCATTGCAGGGGTACCTCAACAAATAGGAGACAAGGACGGTACACAATAGAGCTGGGTGTTCCATCCTTCCTAAGATGTAATTCCTGTATCAATTGGATTTTTTTAAAGAGTTTTTTTGGACTTGTTTGAAAGTGTTTATTTTTATTTTACTATTTTTAAAAAATAATGTGAAATTTTTTTTATAATAAAAGAACAAAAAAATTGTTTCAATATAAATTTTAAAAATAATGTTTTAAAATATAATAGTATGATCTGATAGATAAAAATTAGTTTTAACAAATTATTTATAATTTTTATTATTAATAAAAACATTTTTCTTTATTTTTTTAAAAAATTTAAAACAATTTTGTACAAAAACAGTTTTGACAAATTATTTTGTTGCTTTCTTTGATTTTGTACAACAAAATTATTTTTTTAAAAAAATAATTTTTTGAGTCACACTTTTATAAAATAAATTTTAAAATTAATTTATAAAAATAATATAACAAATAAATTTTTTTATTTTTGTAGAACAAAAAATCTCATTTACCTTTAATTTTATGTCTTTGTCTTCAAGATGTTAATAAATATGCTGATAGGAGCAATAACTTTTTGAGTTATATGTTTTATCTTTATGCAGTACACTTGCTTTTTTACATATACTCTAAATTGTCTCAAATATTAATCAAATACTTGAATTTGATCAACATAGTGAGAGCTGCAGATTAGAATTTGTTGTATTCGATCGAGTATTTGGCTTTGAATTGATGAAAATTTGAGTCATGCTTGAAAAGGAAATTGTTATGTTAACTCTATTAATAATGTGTGGACAAAAAAATGATCGTGAAACACAATTAATCTTTAAAAAACTAGCTAACTAAGAAGGAAGTCAGTTTTAGACTATCAAATTAAGGTTTTATTCTGAAAAATGACGGCGTAAAAGTTAAAAATCCCTTACCGTGAATATATGTGGTGAATCCGCAGCTAGGATATTTTTTGTAAGTTTTGGTTCAGAAAACTGGGTTCCAATGTCTGTAGAACATTTGTTTAGTCACTTTATTATGAAACAAAAGTAACATATTGGAAAGAGTTTGAGTTTGAAGAGTAGTGAAATGCAGAATTGGTTTCGGAAATGAATCCTGCATTCGGAGTTGCAGACAATATCTGGGTAAACTTGACTTTACCTCGCATGTCTAGAAGGAGAACCACCCGAATAGCGTTTGCCAATTCTAAAGAACCATTTTGAGGTACAATAATTTCGCAGCTTCTTACACTTCAAAACCACTATTCAAGATATCAATTAAATTTCGAGTAAAATTACATTTATATTTTTTTAATTTCAAATTGAAACAAGAATTTCTCTTAAAGTTCATCAAACTTACATTAATATCTTTTATTTTAAGTTTTTATAAATATTAATTTGAATTTTTAATAATTTGTATTATATTAAATTATATTATTTATGACTAATTAAATTTTTTTATAAAAAAGTATAAAATATAAATTTTATTGATAGTTTTGTGAATAGAAAAAAGATTTTTGTATAAACTGAAACTAAAAAAATATAAAATAATTTTTAAAAACTTTAGAAGAAGAGATGAATATAATTCATACACAATTCTTATTCGAATAAATAAAAAAAGACTTTGAAAGAAAGTCAACATGTCTTCTATTTTCATTAAGGATTTAGCCTTTTTTAAAAGAAAATAAGGGAGGGTAGAGAGATGATAAAAAAATTCCACCATAAAAAAAGAAGAAGAAAAGAAAGACAATTAACAAAAAGAAGATAAAAGGAGAGAAATCTACCGTGCCCTCTGAACTCTAATGCTAGATAAAAAGGGAAAAAAAGGGACACAGATTCTGCACTTTGTCGGTGGATTGCACTAACTGATGAATATACCTAGTCTAATTAAGTGGGCCTAAGCCCAAATTTAGCATACGGGTTAGTAGGTTTAAAATTTAAGGCCAATTATTAGATTTATACAATTATAAAATCAAGTTAAATTTTGTTTAGAGTTAATTTGGGTAATTCATAAAAAAAATTTGGTCCTTATATTTTATATTATATTTATTATTTATATTCTCTTCCATCTTTATTGACGTAAAAAGTTCATCAAATTTGATAATACCAAATAGAAAATATTAATGGGTTAGATTGATGAATCAATGCCATAGAAAAACAAAAAAAACCTCAGACAATAACTCTAATAAAGAAGCAAAAAAAAATCTGTAGCATCATTTGGTAAAATATTCATTGCCACAATTGTGTAAGATGTAAGAAAGCGGCATGAATAATCTATTCTAATATATATATATATATATATATATATATATATATATATATATATATATATATATATATATATATATATGACTGGACTCTTTTAATATTATGGTTTAGTAATAACTAATGAAAAAGTCTTTTTTATCCACTTTTACCCCGATCTTTTTCTTAAACAGCCTTATCTGCTACTCACTTTTTATAAATTCATAATTGACGTTGAATATTCAAAGCATAAATATTTTAAAGCAGGTTGATCATAAAAAAATAAAATAAATTTCGGCCAGTCCACTCTAGCCCACTTATCAGCTCAAGAACCGAAAATGGGTCATAAAAATAGTGATCCAACTTAATCCATTCCATTTGCAGATGCCAATAAACTTACTTTGACAGTTTTAAAATGTATTTGATAAATTTAATAAATTAATTTATAATTTATTTAATAAATTTATTTAATTAAATTTATTTAATAAAATAAATTTATTTAAATAATTTAAATTAATTAAAAATTTATAAATTATACGTTAATTCAAATAGTATATAATTTATAAATTTTAAAATAATTTATAAATTATTTTTGTCAAATTGAACTTTATTTTAATAGATTATTTCATATGAATGATTCTTTCCACTCAACAAAAAATTTGATTCTTATATATTTTCAACAAAATCTCACAATAAAAAAATACAAGAGTTAGTCAAATTGATAAAAAAAAAAAAAGACCTCTCTCCTTATCAACTTTCAAATCAAACTTTTGAAAGTAAAATACCCTTACTCTAATAAAAAAAAAAGGTTATGACAATACAAACTAAGGGAATTATTAATTTAATTGATAAAGAGAAATATTGATCTCTCTCCTTGTCAAACAACTAGAATATTAGATTATCAAAACCATTATAAAAAGTAAAATTCCCCTTATATAAAATTAAAAAAAAAAAATCTCATAATACAACTATATGTACATCTCCAAATTTTTCATCTTCTCAGAACATGGAAATCAGACAGATGCAAACACATGCAGCCTACAATCTGCCTTCAAGATTTCAAAGTCTCAAACAAACCAAACCCAGAAATTAAAAAAGAGAGTATATAATTAGTAATAATTTACAATTGCTAGTGACATTATTAATTAAGCCCTGGCATGAACTAGGAGCACTCCTACTCCTTCAAACTTACAGTCCTGCCTTTGCCTTATGACCTTGCCATAGAATTATTAGAATCCATGGACACACGTACGGCTCCGGCTCCTCTCCAGCAGCCCTCCCATGATGATCCTCTTCTTATACTCAACGGAATCCAACTCGACCTCTTTTCCCCCACCTGGCTGCAGGTAGCATCGCCTGCTCCGGCGAGGCATGAGAGAGAACAAAGTTGAAGTAGATAGGATAGCATAGAACTTACCCCACACTATCAAAACCAATAGGCTAATCAGAAGCAAGCACAATGCCTTGTTAGAACCTGCATGTTTTTTTCTATTATCTTTGACATCTTCAGGTTTCTTTATCGCTAAGCCAATTGTTGATGGGGAGCTTGAACTCGTAGAGGATGATAATGAAGATTGAGTATGTTCCGATGAACAACGGAAAGAAGATGAAGTACTTAAATCCGTTCTGTGGGTTCTACGCGCTTCTTTTGAATTTCTATAGGCCTTTTGGTCTGATTTGATGCTGCTTGATCTGGAAAATTGATCTTTAGCTGCTTTCCTCTTCTTCATCTTCTTTGCCTGTAAAAAAAGAAAAAGAAAAAAAAAGGACAAAAATGGATCGGCTAATTATCATTTCAAAAAAAAAAAAAAAAGTAATTCATGACCAAATTTAAACTTTAAACTTTATACTCTAAATCTCACTATTCAAAATATCTTTTTCAATAAAAATTAACTGATCAGTTGAACAAGGAATGAGTCAATAGGATAATCCTTGAAGAAACCATGCACGTAAGATTGAAAACTAGGGTTTTAATTTAAAATTGATTCCTACAAACGACATGAGAGCAAAAAAAAAAAAAAATCATGAAATTACAAAAATTATGGTTAATTAATTAAGGCTAACGTTGAAATTGTGACAAGAACAAAAGAAAATATATGGAAGCTTAGAAATTAAGAAATAAAAACATACCAAGGATGTCTCATTCAGAGCCTTCTTAATAACCTGCCAGAGACAACTATCATCCCCTTTCTTTCTCCGGCCACGGCGAATACTTCCCTCTTGGCATTCCGCCACCGTGGTCAAAGCCGAAGACAAAATAGTCGGCAACGGCAACACCCCGCCGCCTCCTTCCCCGTCGCAAACACCAAAATACGTACTGAGAACCGCGTCGGCTTTCGCTTTCTGACTTATCGGTTCGAATGGATCATCCACGATTACCGGCTTGAAACACAAAGACAACCAGTTTTTAAAACTTCTGTTCTTGGACCTGCTCCTCGTAAACTCCATGAATATAAATATCTAGGTTTGAAAACCGAAAAGCGGCGGTTTGTGAGGGAGGAGTTGGCAGCGGTCGTGGTGGTAGGAGTTGGAGGCATGAAGGCTTGTGAGCATCAGAGAAAACGAAGGGGAATAGGGTGTGTTCATGCGTCGAGTGGTAATGGGGAGGGGGTATTAGAGAGAGAAAGAGAGAGGGTGGCGTTTGAGATTTCGTGGACGCCGGTTATGTCGCTGTTGGTGTACTTGGTATATATAAAGGCAACGGAAAGTCTGTGTATTTAACAGCATAAAATAATTAATATAGGATAAAAAATCCTGTCTAACTTAGATCACTCAAACCCATTTCTAATTGAGGTTTTTTTATTTAATTTTCTCCCTCCTCTAAATATGTTTAATTATTTATCCCCTAAAATTAGCTTTAATTCTCTTTTTTCTCCAAATAGTTTCTTGAATTTATAAATAGAAAAAATCCACTTTCAAAATTTTTAATTGAGTCTTTAATATTAATAGTTAATCACTATGCTATCTTCAAGTATTGATACGATAAATGAGTTATACACAAAGCAAATAATTTCAGTGAATTTTTAAATAAGTTTCTATATAAGTTTTTATTTTTTAAAATACTTTTATTTAATCAAGATAACTTAATTTTTTAATTTCGCATTAATAATTTTTTTTCTTATTATCTAGTTCTTTATATTTTAGTTATTTTTCAAGCAATAATTTGTTTTTTTAACCTGAAATGATTTTCAATTATTAATTAATATAGTGTTACTTAATTAGATATAGCAAATTAGGACTCAATTTTAAAAAAAAAATTCAATTGCAAATTTTTTAAATTCAAAGTAACAAACTTAATGGAACTATATAGATCGTTTCGGATTTATGGCTACTAATGTTACAACTAATTAGTATTTAATCATGTGTGCAACTTTGTTTTTTCACTTGATTTAATTTGTTTATTTCAAAATTTTAATTAAATAATTTTGAAAGATGTTAGAAGAAGTTGTTTTTTTTTTGGAAAGTTGAACCTAACAATTTTCAGTTGAAAAAGAAAAATTATGTTCAAAGTCAATTGGAAAAAGAGATTACAATGAAATTAATCCGTTGATTTTGTCAAATCCAATGATTACAGTAAATTAGATATGGAAGATGGCTTCAAATTTCTATATTTATTAATGAATTTACTAATTATTACAAGTTGATCAACTAACATTTTTGTTCGCTGATCAGTTTTAAAAAAATCTCAATTTTAGCAAGTGAGGAGCAAAAATCTAATCTATAAATTTTAACTTTTCTTTTTATATCGCTACCACAATCTAAACTTAATGTGTTTTTCTCTAAATATTCGCTCACCTAAATCAATTGAGTCAACTCAAGTGCCAATTTTAGAAAAAAAAGAAGAAAAAGATAAACTCAAGCCGCTATTACTTTTGAAGTTCTATCTACTCAAAATCTAATATAGATATATGGGGTTTAACTATTATGATAATATTATTTTATTGATGTGACAATTAAGTAAACTGAAATTATTTATTAAAGATTTATATTAATTTATTTTGTTAGATTTAAAACATTAAATTTATATTTTATAAAAATAATGAATGTTACTTAATTAATTTAGATATTTACAATGACTTTACAAATAAAATTATATTAGATTTTACTAATAAATATACAATTTATAATAATTTTTATTACATTTTTACCAACCAATTTTCAAGTGTCACTCACTGAGCAATATTGATCATTGGCTAAGTATACATGAGCAACTAATAATAATGATATTTACAATTTAAACATGTCCTACAATATTTTGTTTTTTTCATTGGCTTCCATTATATTGATCATTTAAAGAATGGAGAAAAACAGGAAAAAAAAATACTAGACCTGCAAGTGCATACTCATTTCCGTAATAGTCATATATATAAAAAATATAATATAACGTATTAATGTGAAATTGTTTTAAAGGATGGAGAAAAACATTAAATAAATAAATAAATAAATAAATAAATAAATAAATAAATATATATATATATATATATATATATATATACTAGTCCTGCTAGTGCATATTCATTTCCATGGTGGTCATGTATATATAGAGAGAGAATGCTGAAGAACCCTTACTCTGGGAGCTGAGACCGAGACAAGACTTGTTTCACACAAAAGCATTACCCCAGAAACGTTTTTCACAGGAGGAGATATTTTTTTTTTCTCCTCTCCTTTTCCGTCGCAGCTGTTTCTGGGTACAAAGATACTTGGCATTGGCTTAGGGCAAAGCCTCATTTTTTTTTCTTAACCTCTTTTGTTTCCCTCTTCGAAAATCATCTGAAACGAAAAGGGTTTTCGCTGAGGGATGATGATAGACCCTATGGACTTACTTCGATCAAATCTATCCCGCGTTCGGATCCCAGAGCCCACCAATCGTATCTACAAGCAAGAATGCTGCTTAACTTTCGATACTCCGGTAATCTCTCTGCTCCTTGTTTTGTTTGGAAATGATGAACCTCAGGTCAGAGCAACCATTGGCGAATGCTTTTTCTTCTTGTTGCTCAAACGCATTGAATTATTTTCCTTTCAATTACTGGCTTTGCCATCAAATTCTTTCGGCCGCTTAACAGTGGCTTTTACTGTTTCGTTGCTCAGAAAGCGTGACAATCATTAAGAATACACAATTGTTGTTTCTTTTGCTATTATTATTTTAGTATCGGTTCTAACTAAATTATTTCTATGCGAAATTGTGGATTAATTGTTTTTCAACATCATGGTGGCTTTTAGATACTAGCTATGGGCCAATGCTACAGTCTGTGAAGATGTTGTTTTAGGCAATTACTTTTATGAACATTAACGATATTTACAATCAATAAGCGGGAGATATTGAACTATCGGCCTCTTATCTTTCCTTTAGTTCCCTCGATCATTTTTTGTGACTAGTAGAGTTTCTTTTTTCTCATTTTTGTAATTTTTATTCTTCAAGGTTATATGGAGTGATTGTTCTGTTATTATCTACTTTCCTGAGGTTGGCAACTAGAAAATTTTGGTTTTATAAGCATTGAAAATCGAAGATATTAAGGCGATTTCTTTTTTAAAATTTCCTACTGTTTTCCCCTATTCTAGTTGGAAATTGAATTGGTATTACTTTTTTAAGTTGCATTTTGTTTAAAACTTTACAGTACATTAAATTGTCGCATACTGGTGGTGATTTTCTGATGAATTTCAGAGGTCAGAAGGTGGACTATTCATCGACATGTACACTTTTCTTGCCTTTGGGAAGGACTGTGTGCGTTGGAATTATGAGAAGACTGGAAATCCTGTTTATCTGCATATAAAGCAGACAAAAAAGATAGTTCCTGAAGACAGACCTTCTAAAAAACCAACTCTCTTGGCTATAGGTACATGAATAAGGGTGTTGTTTGACCTTCTTATGAACACATATTCTAACATCTAGTTCTTATGCTTTGGATTGTGTAAATACTCCACAAATCTGTTAAATCTTCATTTTATTTCTCACGTGTCAGAATAGTTGAATTTAATTATATATGGATGGAGACTAATGTTGGCATCCCAATAATTATCTGGAATTATCCACCCAACCAGTCTAACGGGGGGACTTGACTTCAAGTCATTACTTGCTCTGTTCTGTATTCTTTTAATTTTCTACTAGGACTCTGACAGTGAAATGTAGTTTTCAAGTTGTTACTTGTTCAGTATTCTTTTATTCTGCATGATACAGACTTGTATAAGCCTTTACATGAATGATGTATTGTACACAGAAATGATAGTGTTCTTGTTCTTGCTTTAGTTGACACGAGTTCTAGTGTGTTATTTACTTATATTTCTTATTGGTGACACCGAGATATAGCACTTTTTTCTAGGAACTAGAATATGGGTCAGTGGTTTGGCAGGCTGAATCATTGTTCTTTCCAGTATTCTTAACATCTGGCTGTTCTTTTCTAGATAACATAATTTTATCCATATTGTTAATCTGTAGGTGTTGATGGAGGATTTGATAACAATGAACCTGAATATGAAGAAACGCACAGTATAGTTATATTGCCTGATTATGTATCTCTTCCTTTCCCTTCAGTGGAATTACCAGAGAAGGTACTTTATATGGGTGTTTCCTTATACTCCCCAACTTTTTATCATTCAAACAGAAGCTGTATGCCAAACAGGAGTTTAATTTGGGGAAAATATTTTTATCAAAAAAGAGAAACAAGGAAAAATTGCTAAATTTTTTGAAACATTTGATAGAAAAACCAGCCAAACTATATGTGGCATCACATGGGCTGTTGCCAATATTACTGGCCCCACTGCTATATTTGTATCTCTTCATTTGGTCCCATTTTCAGCTTGATTTTCTGCGCTGTGTGGCACAACTTTTAAATTAGTTATTGCACCTGCTAATAATACTACAGGTAAGGTTGGCTGCTGATGCCATCTTACTGGCTGAGGGTGCTGAGCGCAAAGAACAAGTTGCAGCTTGGACTGCTGATAAGAAACTAGTTAGTGCATATGCGATGAATTTACAGCAGATTGACAATGGTGTTATTATTCCTCCATCTGGGTGGAAATGCTCCAAGTGTGAGAAGACAGAGAATCTTTGGCTAAACTTGACTGACGGATTAATCCTTTGTGGGAGGAAAAACTGGGATGGAAGTGGTGGCAACAACCATGCTGTTGAACACTATAGGGAGACAAGCTACCCTCTTGCCGTGAAGCTTGGGACTATCACTGCTGATCTGGAAGCAGCAGGTAATGCCCACCTGCTTTATATATGAGGCATTTTGACATTATTTTCTTACAATCTTACTAATATTAATAACTTTCTTGCATGCCTTGATCAAATTTGTAACTGTAATGGGTTGATAATATGTTCTTGTGAATTATTTATGGGTGACAATTGATTTTGAACCTATTTTGGCTTAATTTCACTTTTGACCCCTCTCATTTGTTTAGTAAAGCAATTTAATCTCTCTAATTTCAGTTAGAGCAATCCTATGAAGCACGAACGTGCCTATCTCGAGACATTTTGGCATGTCGGACATGTGTTTTGACAGTGACACTGCCATGATATGTTGACAACACATGTATGGATGTATCTAAGTAATTTTTTTTTTTTGGGCTCAAACACATGCTGCGTTCAGCTTGGACGTGCACTCAAGACAATTTGGACATAACGGACCCAAAAAAATAAAAGGGGAAGAAAAATGATCAAAACAAATATAAAAGAAAAGACTAGAAATATCATTTTGATGAGAGATAAGTTCTTTCTTAAGGTTTTTTTTGGCATGAATAATATGTTTAGCATCTTATTTAGTAGATTCTTTTTAAGAAAAAGATTAGTTTTAGGTATTCAGAATATAGAATAAATTTGGATTGTATTTTTTTTTAGAAGTAGATCACTAAATATAAAGTTAAATAAAATTAGGATATATATGTGTATGTGTGTGTGTGTATCTGAAGTTTGATGTATCAATGTGTCCGTGTTATTGTCCATGCTTCATAGGAGCAATCTTATTGCTTGTCAGAGCAATTTAGTCCCCATAGTTTTAATTAGAGCAGTTGTTATTTGAGAAAAAGTAATTAAAGACAATTGTAAATTACTTTTCTGACTTCTTAATGGAACTGAGCTACTGTCCCTTAATTGTTGTCTTAATAATTAAGAGGACAACATTGCTTTAATTGAAACTAAAGAATTGCACTAATGAATAAACTAGAGGGATAACATTGCTCAAATTGAAACTGAATGGGAAAAATTGTTTAATGAGCAAACTAGAGGGACCAAAAAATATTTTTATATGGTTCGGCCAATTGATTGTGCAGTTTATGGAAAACTGGTTATTGCCTACTGTGGGTAACTAGGTTCAAATACTAATAAATAAGAACTTCGACTTTCATTTTGAATATTGTAAGTTTGTAATGCTAATAGCAGATTGTTTCCAAATGAAATAGAAGAGCAGATTGAAAAAATATTAGAAAATATAAAACTATGCAGATTCTCTTAAGTTCTTTTGGGAGGGGAAGGCAGGTGGTTTGCTTAAATGAAAAAGAAACCATCTTGACAAATTTGTGGACATCATTACCTAGATCCATTTGTGACACCGGGATTTGCTGTTTACTTTCAGCCTAAATAAATCAGTTCAACTACATTCTGAAATATGTATTGCTAGAATACTTCTATTAATGAAGGATTTTTTTCCTCAATTGTATATCAATTATGGGTAATGTATGTGTTAATTATGGGTAATGAATTGTGGCAGCTCAGATGTTTACTCCTATCCAGAGGATGACAGTGTCTTGGACCCACTTTTAGCACAGCATCTGGCATTTTTTGGCATTGACTTTTCTTCACTTCAAAAGGTTAATTGTTTATATTGGAATGGTTTTTTTAGCCGGTACTTGTTTACTTATTGATACTCTGATCTGACCCGTTGACTTTATTTCTGATAACATTATATGGTTTATCAAATTGCTTTCCTTCATGTGATTGGAGAATATATCTAGGGATGGCAACCAAGTGGGGGTGGGGAGGCCTTCCCTACTCCCTTGCCTCCCTGTCTCCATTCCCTACTGTCGTCGGGGACATTATTTCCCATTTCCATTCCCCACAAGGTACAGGAACCCATGGGGATCCCCATATTTATAAATTTTTTTAACAATTAAGTAATTTTTTTTGGAACTTAAGTATAATTTTGAAAAATTAAAACAATATAATCTTAAATACAGATATGCCCATAAAATTAAACAAATATTAAAGTTCATTAGTATACATTATAAGTTTACAATTACCATTATAGACATATTTATACTAAAGTAATTGAATAAATTAAGGGTATTCTAGTAATTTCAATATACTGGGGGTCCCACGGGTGGTTTAGGGGGGTGAAACTGTCACTGTACCCATATTTTAGGCGGAGAGAAACTTACCTTCATTCCCATCCCCCTAGGAGAGAAATTCTCTCCATCCCCAGCTCCATATAGAGCAGGCCGAGCGGGGATCCCCATGATTAGGGAAAATTGCCATCCTAAATATATCTTGGTGAGCGCTACTTTTGAAATGAAGTTAAATCCTTTTAGAACTTAAGGGAAACCATGCATTTAAAAAGACATATATCTCTTTTTCCCCCTTCCTTATTTGATGAATTCTTTATGTGAAGGCATGAAGGTCTTTATTGGACCCCATGTACTTTTGCAGGACGAGATGCTCTATTTTCTTTCTTTACCCAATTAGCTGTCTTGTAATAAAACCAGTCAGTGCTGATACTTGCTTCTTGGTTCCTTCTTCCATGTTTGATTGAAATATTATGATCATGTAGAGTTGAGGAATGAGGTGAAGCTGAGACATTGGGGACATAGAATTAGGGGGGAAGCATTTGTTTGTTTGGAAGGGTACCTATGAAATTGAGGGTATAGATATTTGGATTCTGCAATTCACCTTACAACAATTTATGCTGAATCATATGAATTCCAAATGGTAGGATCTCTCCTTTTGAGTTTGGGACATTAAACTCCAGCTGATGACAGGTGAGCATTTGTTGTTCTTTCTCAAAAGTCAAAACCAGTCTATGTAACTGCCAACAAAGGTTGGCTCAATCGAGCTATTTCAAGACCAAAGGGTCTTTGGTTTGAGTCTTTCTGGCCTCCAATTGCAGTGTGTCCTGCCTTTGAGGTGTAACAACCTATCTCTCTTAAATTTTTTTTCTCACGAAAAGAAAAACCAGCCAATGTAACTGTCCAATTTTTTTTTTTTAGGGTGGGTAGAGAAAGCTAAATGGAAGTTTAATATTGTTCAATAATTTCCAATCCGTGGACCAATCTCTTCCTCTTCTGAGCAGTGAGTTCATGTGATAGTTTCAGACAGATGTTTAAACATAATTACGAGGTTAAAAAAATATGCAGATGGATATCTAAGCATTAAGATTTGACTTGTTACTATATGATAAACAATGGTGAAAGTTTTTATATAAATTATTATTTCAATAAAGAGAGGGTGAGCCTTGGCGCAACGGTAAGGTTGTTGCCTTGTGACCTGGAGGTCACGGGTTCGATTCCTGAAAACAGTCTCTCTGCTTGCAGGGGTAAGACTGCGTACATCTACCCTCCCCAGACCCCACCAGGTGGGAGTTTCGTGCACTGGGCCGTCTTTTTTTTATTTTTTTATTATTTCAATAAAGAATTGTATATTTGATATCACATGAATGATATTATTTTTAGAAATTAACCCCCTTTTTCTATCTTCAGACTGAAATGACAACTGCTGAAAGGGAACTTGACCAAAATACCAATTTTGATTGGAACCGAATCCAAGAAAGTGGACAGGAAGTGGAACCAATTTATGGACCTAGATATACAGGATTGGTCAATCTTGGAAACAGGTAGACTTGATGATTGCTGCTTGTTATAATGTACTTGTTTAAATTTGTTTCTTGTAATCTCATTGTGCTTTTCTTTTCTAGCTGTTACTTGGCAGCAACTATGCAAGTTGTGTTTTCAACGCGATCCTTCTCTTCATGGTCAGTACATGTTTTTTTTAATATTTTTCGTCATGGGCAATTTGGGTTGTTTCCAGTAACTTCAATGTATGTTATGATTGCTCTTAGGTATTATATGAACCAAAGTCTAAAGAAGGCATTTGAGGCGACACCTGCTGATCCAACTGTAGACCTGAATGTGCAGTTGTAAGTAATTAGCTTGTATTAAGTTTTAGATTGCTGCAGGCTGTAGCTATTCATAATCTGTTCATCGCGTTTTGCTTCATGTTGTTATTTAGTGAGACTTTTTTTTCTGTGCCATTGGTACTTGAAAGAGAAGTGTAATTATCATGGTTTCTTAATCCTATATGATGTCAGGACAAAATTGGCGCATGGCTTACTTTCTGGAAAATATTCTTTTCGGGCATTTGAGGTGTGTCACCCATTACTCAAGCACGTTTCTTTGAAAGATTTGTGTGTAGTCTTTGTTGACTAATATGTTACTTTCTGCCATCCAGAATGATGAAAATGCAAATACGGCTACATCAACTGCGACTGCTGTAAGCTTTCTGGCTGTTTTGTGATTTATATTTTTGGTTATACCATCAAATGTTTGAAGTTTTAACACTTGGACAAGTTCTTCTGTCAACAAAACGTTTGGATTTTTCCTTTGTTTTTTTGGTCTACTGTGCTAGTTTCAGCATTGAAACCATTTTTTACATCTTCAATTTTCAAGCAATATGATATTTTGGGCTTAAATAGATTATTGTTGAATTGACTTAGGTTTAGGACGAAGTCTCAACTGAAAAGAATAGATTCACGTCATTGAATGTTCCCTTGTCCTGATGAGATTTCTTTGCTTGTTTTCTCTCTCTGCTCCTTCCCACTTTCTTCAAACATTAGAAACAGGAAGGCATACCCCCACGTATGTTCAAAGCTGTAATTGCTGCCAGCCATCCTGAATTTTCATCTATGAGGCAACAGGTATCTTAACAATTTTCTCTTTCTGAACACGAATCATTGGCATGAGAAGTTTGTAATATGATTTCATTTGATTTACAAATTCACTTGGAAAAGTAACTTTTACGATAAGCTTGTGTTAGGAGACAGATATGTTTACTTTAATAGTATGAAGCTCTGAATTATGACAAATGTTGTCTTCTTGTTGGTAATCATTGGAAAGTAAATCCATATGAACCATTATAGTAAGTATATATATTGAAGATAGAGGGAAACTCATTTTACTTGCAGGAAAGTGTGTTTTTGAAAGTTAATCGGAAAGTGTACGTTAGTACATGAAAAAAATTCTGATAGATAGTTCAAAACAAAAGGAAGAAGTTGGAGCTGAGCATCAAAGTGCATTGTTCTCTACGTAAAAATAAATTAAAGTACATGAAGCCACTGGGTGTGATACTTGTGAGAAATTTAGATAGTCTGCAGGTCTTACATTCAAACCTATGTACTGCCATGTATGATTCATAAAAAAAAAGGTGTATAATGGGCCAGCAATAATACATTTATGGGTATTAATTTGAAAAATAAGTGTAAGATATGCTGTTACTGCTGCCAAAAATGGCAATTGGAGTAAGGTCTGATACTATGTAATTGCAGTATTTGTGCCTCAGTCAACATCCACAGTATTTTTGTTCAATAGATGATTGGGAATGGATTATTGGTCCAATAATAGGTACATAAGGAATGCCATGGCCAATGGGGTCTACATGGAGTCCTCCATCACTTTTTTTTAAAGCGTCTCTAAGAAAGGAGAGTATAACACTGGTTTTATTCTTGTCTTCCCTTTATGGCGAAATCCTTTCTTATCTTCACCCTTCTATTCTCCCAACATTTGGTGCATGGTAATTTGTAATAGGAAATTTTATTGTCAATTTACAATCTCTAGCTGATGACTTAGGCTATTGAAAGCGTCTGATGTTTTGGCCTGACTGGTGCTTTGTCTACATCTGCCAGATGCTGGCCGTAAGAATAAAATCTTCCTTACTACTGACTACTGACTTCACACAATGCTGCCCTTTTTAATGTAACTACTACCCAGTTTTTGACACACATGTTTTAAGGAATATATTATTTGTTTTTCATGTATCGAGTCAGAGGAGAGTTTATTGTGAGATGTGAGAGGTAAGAGGAGCTAATCTTGACGATTACCCCAAAAAAATTGTAATGAAAAAAATGGTCAAGATAAAAGGACCAAGTCATGTGGAACTTCTAAGTTGTTGTTTAATTTTGACCATTATGTAAGATCCAATGGTTTGGACTCACTTCTCTTATCCCTTGTAATAAACACTTCTTTTTGAAGATATGAATTTTTACAAATTTTATTTTATAATTGTCACAATAGTTTTTTAAAATCAATTTCACTACTATCATATTGTTTTATGTTAATTTCTTTTATGACATTCTCCGTCTTATCTTTTATTGATTCAATCCTCTTGTAAAGCATATGAATATTTGTTTTCTTTAATATTATATTAGACATGAAACTATGTTGAGATAATTAAAAATGCATTCAAAAATTTAATTGAACTAGTAACGCTGAAATTTGGAGTTCAAGACTGCATTCAATGAAATTTTTGTTCTTCTCATCTCTCATCTCTCATCTCTCTATATTGAAGTCTCAGCATTTTCTTATATTAATTGAAGCAGTAGTTATACTAATTTATAAATTCTGAACATGTAATCTAGCTAAAAAGCTAGGGATTCACAAACAATTTTATCTTTTATATTTTAACATAGCCTAGTTGGGTTTATTTTTGATTGTTTGTATAACTTTTTAGGCCTTTTTTTACTCATTTTTGTTTTTGTATGATCTTAAAGTAGAAAGTTTATTTTTGTCTAGAACTTTCTCCCATCATTTAGTGTCTTTGTTACCTTGCTATCTTCTGACTTTATACTTCCAACTCATGATAGGATGCTTTGGAATTTTTCCTGCATTTTCTTGACCAAGTTGAACGAGCTAATGCTGGGAAATCTGAACATGATCCTGCAAGGAGTTTCAAGTTTGGTATTGAAGATAGAATCTTGTGTTCATCTGGAAAAGTTGCATATAATAGAAGGCATGATTACATTCTTTCTCTTAATATCCCATTGCATGAAGCAACTAATAAAGGTGGGTTTCATAGACACCAATACTTGACTTGTCTGTGATGTCTTGTGAATCTTGTATCTAATACTTGTATTGTTTGAGAAAATTTCAGAAGAACTGGAAGCCTTTTACAAACTGAAAGCAGAGAAACTTGCTGAAGGAAAGGAAGTGTAAGTTCAGATGTTTAGATATCTTATTATTACCCTCATCTTCCTTTCTAGACTCTGCTGAGCTTATATATTCTGATAGGTCTGGTGATGAGATTGTACGCCCGAGGGTACCTTTAGAAGCTTGCCTTGCAAACTTCTCAGCTCCTGAGGAGATAAATGATTTTTATAGCAATGCCTTGAAAGCAAAGACAACAGCAGTGAAGTAAGCATTCTGGTTTCTCTTAATCATGTTGAATTAAAATGTCATGCTTGTTAGTTCATATTTGATGAAGTTACATCAGACTGTTACAAGAATCTTGTCTTTGTTTCATGAGAAATAAAGTCTAAATAAGCTGTCTTCAGTGAGTAGATGACAACTGCACATGGTTAGAATGTGTTACTTTGACTCTCTAATGTAATAATAATATTATCCTTAACGTTGAAAAATTTATCTTGATGCTGAAACATTATTCATTCTGTAGGACGGCAGGTCTAACTTCATTCCCTGATTACCTGGTATTACACATGCGGAAATTTGTTATGGATGCTGGCTGGGTACCCAAAAAACTTGGTACATTTTATATTGATATGTCTAGATTACATTACAAAGTCTTATCTTAAAATTTTTGTCATCTATATATATTTCTAAGCATTTTTCTTTTTCCAGATGTGTATATAGATGTTCCTGATGTCATAGATATTAGTCATATGCGCAGCAAAGGTCATCAGGCCGGGGAAGAGCTGTTACCAGATGGGGGTATGAGTAATTTTTTGGTTCAACGACTATGGTATGGAGATTCAAAAAGTGGAAAATAAATTATTTGATTCAATAAATGGAATGGAGAAAAATTATGTTAAAATTGATTTATTTGGGCTCGTGTCCACATGCAATAACTTGTAGGTGTCAAAACTAGCTAATTAAGTAGATATCTAGTTTTGTCCACTCTGCCTAGACTCGAGGAGAAAAAAGAAGAAGAAGAAAATAACAGACACAGAGGATAATAGTCCCATCTCATTTAGTGATTTGGTAACTAACAAATTTCTCTTCTCGTTGGTATTCCAACTCTTATGATCATTTGGACTTGGGCCTCTTTTGGCTTCATATCCTAATTATTACGCTAGCTGGGTGAAGCTGAAATTATGCTTATTTATTGGCATTTGTTATCTGTGTTGCACAGTACCTGGTGAGGAGGATTCAATCAAGCCTTCGGCCAATGAAGATATTGTCTCCCAGCTTGTCTCCATGGGATTTAATTATCTTCATTGTCAGAAAGCTGCAATAAGTACGTCAAATGTTGGAGTAGAAGAGGCAATGAATTGGTTACTATCTCACATGGATGATCCAGGTAGTGGGATTGGTTTTATTCATTTTGAGAGAAAAATCTTTTGCTAGCAGTGTACCCCTTATGCAGGAAACAATACTAAAATATTTAATTTTCTTACCAGATATTGACAGTCCTATTATCAAGGAAGGGCAGAGCTCTGAAACTTTGTCATCTGTTGACCAAACAAAAGTTGATACTTTAATTTCTTTTGGATTTCAAGAAGAAACTGCCCGAAAGGCACTCAAGGCATCGGTAATTTTCTGCTTTAATATTTCCCCTTTCTTTCTGTAAAGATGACTCTGGGAGAATTTGACTAATTGTAAATGAATGTTAATGACTGCTGGGTGGCAATAATTGTTCTGTAGGGTGGTGACATTGAAAAAGCTACGGATTGGATATTTAGCAATCCTGATGCATCTGTTTCCAGTATGGATGCAACCTCATCAAACGCTCCATCTCTTCCCAATGATGCTGGCCTACCTGATGGAGGAGGGAGTAAGTTTCCTGTATTTTGCTGTTGATTATTATTTATCCTTAACTAGGAAAAAAAATTAACGACACTTATTATGCTTGTCATGATGTGCATTCATTCGAGTATCTATATTCTCTTGATGTCATTTCCTTAGTCCATTTAATTAAGTCCACAGCCAATGTCGCCTGAAAAGCTAAACAATGCTGATTGGATAACTTCTTTCTGTTGCTAAAATTGTTGCTTTTGTGTAATTGTTGAGTGACACATTTCTAATTTGCTAGAAATTCTATGAAATTCCCTTCTTAACATTCCATGAAGATATATATATATATATATATATATATATATATATATATATATATTAATCTTGTAGGTTAGCTTTATTAACACATCCAGATGATGCTGAAACCAGATTGTAGTGTTACTCGACACTTAATAATAAATGTTTCTGATGTTGTCCTTGGTGCTTTTAATTCTGTGTGTGTGTATATATATCAATTTTTTTTTTTGAGAGAGGGGGATGAGGAAGTATTAAAATTGCTTCTTTTGATCATTTTGTTGATAACTTTGGTTTTGATTATTTTTCTCACCTTTGGTGTTCATCAGGATATCGACTAATCGGAATTATTAGCCATATCGGAACCTCTACTCAGTGTGGACACTATGTTGCTCACATTTTAAAAGATGGTAGATGGGTTATTTTTAATGACACCAAGGTTGGGGCTTCCATTAATCCTCCTAAAGACATGGGCTATCTTTATTTCTTCGAGAGGCTTGATAGTTGAATAAGATACTGTATTACCTCTTTAACAAGGTGAAATTTCCAACTACATGGAGGCACCGAGCATTGTAGAGGATGCTAGAAGGCTAAAGGCTATCTTTGATTCATTGGCAACACCATTTTTTCTAGGTTGGCCCGAAGTGCAGAATTCTTGGAACAAACAGAACTTTCTTTATCTTTTAGAGTTTTCTGGTCTAATGTTACTTTTCTTCGGTAAGGTTAGATATTCTAATAACAATTCAAAGCAGCCAATGATGAGTTTCAGTGATCTGTTCCTACCTTCTACTTCTGTTATCATATACTTCTTTGACGAATAGTTACTTAAAATTTGCTTCATTAGTAGAATAGAATTTGCAGAAAAGAGCATTCCAGCCATAGAATGTTGGCTAAAAAAAAAAAAAACGAAAAATCAAATATTGATTCTTTCCTAGATCTTTGTTTAGAGGAAAGAATGTGCATGATAAGTATATAACCGGTTAAATTATGTATCACATTTTCTCTTTTTTCTAATAGAAATGTAATATTGAAATCTTAGAAGATTTAATTTATTATTACTATGCTTAATAACGATTATACAACTAGTAGTACTTAATTAGTTTTTATATCATTGGTGAAACATAAAACTGCTAAAAGTTTGTGAATTATTCGTTTTCTCGTACTCTTTCGATACATTTTGTATGTTGTTTATTTTTTATTTTGGACAGATGTTCTTTATTTGTGTATCTAGACGAATAAGTGATGGGCTGGCTCAATTTAACCCACCACTCATAGAAGGAAGGCTGGGTTGAACCACCCATATGATAATCCATTTGTCGAAAGGCTCCACCCCAGCTCACCAAAATAAGTCGAATAATTTATCCAAAAGGAATGAGAGAGCCAGTCCAAAAAAAGAAAAGAAAAGAATAAGACCGAATAATCTTGGTCATTATAATAACCAATATCAGTTCATCCATCGTCACAATCGTCGCCTGCAAGCAAATCCAATATTAATGGCGAAATCAAAAATCAAAAATCAAAGCTCACGACGGTAAAACATTATTTTTAGCAGCAACAGTTTTAGAAATTGTGAAATCAGCACCAGCTTCCGTTCCGTCCATAGCCAATTTGTGAACGGCAGCCAAAATGAAAAGGACAAGAATGTAGTATCTGAGGTAGAATATTTAATAATTTGCTGTAATATTCTTTGTTTCATCCTACGTACTCATATTGCAATTGAGTGATAATCTGCCTTTTAATTGCATGTGAAGCCAGTTGCAGACTTACAGTAGTACTACAGTATGTCGCAGCAGTTTGGAACCATATTGCAGCAACCGTCAAATGCATTAGATAGGGTGTTGCCGTTGCAGTTGCAGTTCAAGGGCTGGCAGCAAATGCCGAGCGAATCAGTTGTATCCCTCTCATTTTGACCTTGTAGAGTAGTAGAAGCCGGCGATATCACAGGCGTTCCCTGATGCGCTTGCTCAATCTCGAGAGGCGTTAGATGAGGCCGAATCTCGGGAGACGTTGGCTGAAGCCGTGTCTCAGAAGGCGTTGGCTGAGGCTGAGTCACGGGAGGCGTTGGCTGAGGCTGAGTCACGGGAGGCGTTGGCTGAGGCTGGGGCTCTTGAAGCTTCGGCTCAAACAGTTCTAAGGTCAGGTCTTCCGTCTCATTGATTATCCACTTGATATCAAAATTAAATAGATTCTTTGGTGTGCTCTCTGCTGCTGGTGGAACAGTTCTTGAAGTGGATGCCGGCTCCTTGCCTGGTCTCCTTTCGAATGGCTGGTAACCTGCCGTCTCTGTACTTGGACTTGCCACACGCTTCGATTTAGCTCGTTCAATCCAAATATTCATCTGATTGCACATATCAACCAGCTGGGATGCGCACTCTGACCACTCTTCCTGGAACCAAAATGCTTGTCATTTGATAACTAACTCGATTGTGAGTATGAAAAAATGGTGCATCAATCTGTCATTTTGATTTCTTACCCCTTCATGGACAAATAGCCTGGGATATGCAAGGCCGGAAGCAGCCAGAAGACTGAAAAATGCTATTTCAGAAGGCTTATATCGATTGAAATAGGTCACTTCAGAAGAAAACAAAATATTAATCAGACTTGGCCTGAAGAGAAAGATACGTATACATTAGCTGAAATGAAGGGAAATTCAAAAACTCCCCTAAACAAGGACAGACTTATAAGCAGATTTTCTTCCCATATATTAATTCGCATGAAATGAAGCTACTCCCTCATAATACAGGTTTAGCATTGTACGAGGAAATCTTATATACACAAATTCTTTGTTACGTGTGTATTAACCTCCTTGAGATTGGATGTGTTGGTAGTGGGTCCCTCCTACATAGGGGACCCACCACCATTGAATTATAGTAAGAAGGAAAGGAAAGATTGGAAACGCAAACATGCAGCCGTAATCTTTGACCTTTTATATTGTTAGGCGCCGAATTTAATTTGCTGCTAAAGGAAGGCTGAAAATTTGCAAATAGAAAAGCGGCTGCACACGGAAATTGGTTAGGCACCAAAGCCGAAAAGAAAAGTAGGCACGGAATAGCGTTTTGTCAAAAATTGCAGAAAGAAAATCGGTGGCATCCTTTTGCAAGCGCATCCTCAGCCTATAAATAGGCAAGGAATGCAACGGGAGAAAAACACACCAAAGCAGAAGAAATATAGGCAGCAGCCTGAGTAGTCAGAGAAGTTCTCTGAGGAAAAAATAGGGGAGAGTTTTGTGTAAAATTTGGGAAAAAGTTCCCAAATAGTGAGTGACAAAATAGTGAGGAAATACTTTCGGGGTATTATGGGAAACACTTTGTGAGCCACTATTTTGGTTAGATCTCTGTTGTAGCCTCTAGATTTATTCTAGGGAAGACTCTCATTGTACCTGCTATTTTATAGTGGAAGATTTATTTGGATTTGGTCCCGTGGACGTAGCCTAAAATTCAAAGGTGAACCACGTTAATTTTCTGGTGTTATTTTTGTTGATAATTCCGCATTTATTTCTTGCTGGTATACCCGCTGTGCCCAACAAGTGGTATCAGAGCCTTGGTGGTTATTCCTTTAAAATTCTTAGTATGCTCTGTGGTTGCAGTATTGACTGATCTTCCACATCAGAAAAGATTTTATTGGAATTACTATTGGCTGAAGGAAACTGTACGGGCACTGTTCATACGTACTATTACTATTCATACGTACGGCACTATTCATACATACGGAGGTACTGTTCATACGTACGGTACTATTTATACTGCCTAAAATGGAGGCAAAGACCAGCAAGATGATCAACTTAAATGGCACAAACTACCACATCTGGAGAAACAAGATGAAAGATCTCCTGTTTGTGATGAAATTCCATCTACCGGTGTTTACTACAACTAAACCCGTAGCCAAATCTGATGAAGATTGGAAATTTGAGCATGAGCAGGTGTGTGGATTCATCCGACAGTTCGTCGAAGATAATGTGTACAATCACATTTGCAATGAGACTCATGCACAAACCCTGTGGCAGAAGCTGGAAGAGCTGTATGCTTCAAAAACCGGCAACAACAAATTGTTTTATTTAACAAAACTGATGCACGTGAAATACCGAGAAGGTACTTCTGTAGCAGATCACTTGAACGAGATGCAAGGGATCGTGGACCAGTTGTCGGGGATGGGCATAAAGTTTGACGACGAAGTACTCGCTCTCATGGTGCTCGCCTCTCTACCAGAGTCATGGGAGACTTTGAAGATCTCAATTACCAACTCAGCGCCTAACGGTGTCGTGAGTATGGAATCTGTTAAAAGCGGTATTCTGAATGAAGAGATGAGAAGAAGATCACAATATTCAACCTCTTCATCACAATCAGATGTTCTGGTTATAGAATCCAGAGGGAGGAGCCAGTCTAGGCATACAAAGCCTAGATATAAAAGCAGAGGAAAGTCAAACAAATATGCCAACATTGAATGCCATTACTGCAAGAAGAAAGGGCATATCAGAAGATTCTGCCGAAAGTTCAAGCAAGACAAGAACAAAGGCAAGGAAGTGAAGAAAGATGACAGCAATGATGATGAACAGACAAATGCCATAGACGAATTCAATGTCGTTTATGATGATGATATTGTCAATCTGACAACCCATGAGACCAGTTGGGTGATTGACAGTGGAGCTACCATTCATGCCACACCTCGTAGAGAATTCTTCTCATCTTACACAGAAGGAGATTTCGGTATTGTTAAGATGGGAAATGACAACTTACTAAAAGTTGTTGGCAGAGGAGATATCTGCTTGGAGACGATGAATGGCACCAGATTAGTACTGAGTGATGTCAGGCATATTCCAGATATTCGCCTGAATCTGATTTCCACCGGCAAACTTGATGATGCAGGCTTCTGCAACATGTTCATGAATGGCCAATGGAAACTCACTAAAGGTGCTATGGTGGTGGCCAGAGGTAGAAAAGACTCAACGTTGTATGTTATGCATACAAAGCTCTCCAACGATGCTGTGAATGCTGTGGAGAAAGAAAATACAGTTGAATTATGGCACAGGAGACTTGGCCACATGAGTGAGAAAAATATGACACGTTTGGCCAAGAAGAAAATGCTCTCTGGAATGGATCAAGTACATTTGGAGAAATGTGCTGATTGCTTGGCGGGAAAGCAGAACAGAGTTGCTTTCAAGAGTTCCCCTCCTTCCAGAATGAAGAATGTGTTGGATCTGATACATTCAGATCTGTGTGGACCAATGCCAAAGTCACTTGGTGGTGCTCAATACTTTGTGACTTTCATTGATGATCATTCCAGGAAAACATGGACATATACTTTGAAGACAAAAGATCAGGTGTTAGATGTCTTCAAACAGTTCCATACCTCAGTTGAGAGACAGACTGAGAAGAAATTAAAATGTATCCGGACAGACAATGGTGGAGAGTATACTGGACCATTTGATGCTTATTGTAAAGAGCATGGTATTCGGCATCAGATGACGCCTCCAAAAACACCGCAGTTAAATGGCTTAGCTGAGAGGATAAATAGAACTTTGATGGAGAGAGTCAGATGTTTACTCTCACATGCAAAGTTACCCAAATTTTTTTGGGGTGAAGCCTTGCTGACAGTTGTACACGTGTTGAATTTATCACCGTGTGTTCCTCTTCAGTATGATACACCAGAGAAGGTGTGGTCAGGAAAGGATATTTCCTATGATTACCTGCGGGTGTTTGGCTGCAAAGCTTTCGTGCATATCCCTAAGGATGAGAGAGCTAAACTTGATGTCAAGACACGACAGTGTGTATTTATTGGCTATGGTCAAGATCAATTTGGCTATAGATTCTATGACCCGGTCCAGAAGAAGCTCATTAGAAGTCGTGATGCTGTGTTTGTTGAAGATCAAACCATTGAAGATATAGACAAAATGGATAAGGATGTTCCTGATTCCAATGGCGACTCAACAAACTTGAGATTAGTTCCTCCAACAGTGGTGCCGAGGCAAGTTGGAGATGATGATCAGCCTAATGATGCTCCCATAGAGGCTGAATCAGAAGATAATGATGATGCTCACCATCAACAACCTACACCTGTAACTTCCCCAGATCAATTGAGGAGAAGTAGTAGAATAAGACAACATTCTACTAGATATCCTGATGATGAGTATGTAACACTCACTGACGGGGGAGAACCTGATAGCTTTGAAGAAGCTATGGAAGATGAGCACAAACAGAAGTGGAGAGAAGCCATGCAAGATGAAATGAAGTCCTTGCATGAGAACAGAACGTTTGAGCTGGTGAAGTTGCCAAAAGGTAAAAGAGCTTTGAAAAATAAATGGGTGTTCAGGATCAAGCATGATGAACACAGTCTCCACCCAAGATTCAAAGCTAGACTGGTTGTTAAAGGATTCAACCAAAGAAAAGGCATTGATTTTGACGAGATTTTTTCACCAGTTGTGAAAATGACATCCATCCGTACAGTGCTGGGCTTAGCAGCGAGTCTTGACTTGGAGGTTGAACAGATGGATGTAAAAACTGCCTTCCTTCATGGTGATTTGGAGGAAGAGATATACATGGAGCAGCCAGAGGGTTTCAAGCAGAAAGGAAAAGAGGATTATATTTGCAGACTGAAGAAAAGTCTATATGGCTTGAAACAGGCACCAAGACAATGGTATAAGAAGTTTGAGTCTATTATGGGGGAGCAAAGTTACAAGAAGACTACTTCAGATCATTGTGTCTTTGTGCAGAATTTCTCTGATGATGATTTTATTATCCTTTTGTTGTATGTGGATGATATGCTGATAGTTGGCCGGAATGTTTCCAGAATCAATTGTTTGAAAACACAATTGAGCAAGTCTTTTGCCATGAAGGACTTGGGGCCAGCAAAGCAGATTCTTGGCATGAAGATTACCAGAGATAGATGCGCCAAGAAAGTATGGTTGTCACAAGAGAAGTACATTGAGAAAGTACTTCAGAGGTTTAGTATGGATAAGGCTAAAGCAGTTAGTTGTCCTCTTGCTAATCACTTTAGACTAAGTTCTAAACAGAGTCCCTCTACAGATGAGGAGAAGGAAGAAATGGACAAGGTTCCATATGCTTCAGCAGTTGGAAGTTTGATGTATGCCATGGTATGTACACGGCCAGATATTGCTCACTCGGTTGGAGTAGTGAGCCGGTTCCTTTCTAATCCAGGTAAGGAACATTGGGCTGCAGTGAAATGGATTTTCAGGTATCTTCGTGGTACTTCCAAAATATGTTTATGTTTTGGAGATACCAATCCTGTGTTAGTCGCCTACACAGATGCAGATATGGCTGGTGATGTAGATTCAAGAAAGTCTACTTCGGGTTATCTAATTACATTTGCAGGGGGAGCTGTGTCATGGCAATCAAAATTGCAAAAGTGTGTTGCTCTGTCGACTACCGAAGCAGAGTTTATTGCAGCAACAGAAGCGTGCAAGGAGCTGCTGTGGATGAAGAAGTTCTTAAATGAACTTGATTTTCAGCAAGACAGATATCAACTGTTTTGTGATAGCCAGAGTGCTATTCATCTTGGGAAGAATTCCTCCTTTCATTCAAGATCCAAGCATATTGATGTGAGATATCATTGGATCAGAGATGTATTGGAGAAGAAGCTACTACAGCTTGAGAAGATCCATACTGATGAAAATGGATCAGACATGTTGACAAAGATTCTACCAAGAGAGAAGTTTGAGTTCTGTCGATTAGCTGTAGGAATGGTGGAGCCCTCTATGTAGTCGGGAGGGGGAGAATTGTTGGTAGTGGGTCCCTCCTACATAGGGGACCCACCACCATTGAATTATAGTAAGAAGGAAAGGAAAGATTGGAAACGCAAACATGCAGCCGTAATCTTTGACCTTTTATATTGTTAGGCGCCGAATTTAATTTGCTGCTAAAGGAAGGCTGAAAATTTGCAAATAGAAAAGCGGCTGCACACGGAAATTGGTTAGGCACCAAAGCCGAAAAGAAAAGTAGGCACGGAATAGCGTTTTGTCAAAAATTGCAGAAAGAAAATCGGTGGCATCCTTTTGCAAGCGCATCCTCAGCCTATAAATAGGCAAGGAATGCAACGGGAGAAAAACACACCAAAGCAGAAGAAATATAGGCAGCAGCCTGAGTAGTCAGAGAAGTTCTCTGAGGAAAAAATAGGGGAGAGTTTTGTGTAAAATTTGGGAAAAAGTTCCCAAATAGTGAGTGACAAAATAGTGAGGAAATACTTTCGGGGTATTATGGGAAACACTTTGTGAGCCACTATTTTGGTTAGATCTCTGTTGTAGCCTCTAGATTTATTCTAGGGAAGACTCTCATTGTACCTGCTATTTTATAGTGGAAGATTTATTTGGATTTGGTCCCGTGGACGTAGCCTAAAATTCAAAGGTGAACCACGTTAATTTTCTGGTGTTATTTTTGTTGATAATTCCGCATTTATTTCTTGCTGGTATACCCGCTGTGCCCAACAGGATGATGATCTCGTTGATACCACGACGTCCGAAACCTCCTAGCTCTTTAAATCTGGGGTAATAGTAATAGTCCACAAAGTCGAAGGCCGTTATAGAACGCATTCGCCATTGAAGTCCATTGAGAAGAGAAAGCTCCCCTTGCAGTATATATTTAGGAGGGATAGACATACCTTGTCTGGTCTGTTCAACAAAATAGTATATTGAACATAAGACTATGCATAAATTATTCCAATTCTCCACCATGAGATCGATTGAAGTAAAGAAAATGTGATGCAGAATTACCAGAAATTCGCTTGCACTGAAGGAATTTAGCCTCATCTTCGCTGCAATTATGAGGCAACAGATAGCAAACACACCAATGTGTTGCCTATTCTCTCCTCCAAAACCCTTAGTCAGGGAAATTAAAATAGGTAAACACTCGAGATACAACACAAGGAATTGAAAAAAAAAAAAAAATCGTTCGAGAAAATGTTATCTTTGGAAAGTGGAATCGAAAAGAGATATACCGGCAGTGGGCACCTTGAAACGAAGCGATCATAGTAATTCATGGCAAGATAGGGAACGAAGGCATCAAATTCTTCATCCTTTGAATACTGCGAAACAATATGTAGAAGAATGCAATGTGATCGGTAGAATCCGTTGGTAAAAGTAGCATTTTTCAACAAGGATTAATGAACACGATACACATTGTTCTATATTCATCCTAATAACAACATAATGCAGATGAAGGCATAATCTTGAATGGTAGAAAGAAAATTCAGGGCATATAAAACTACGAGAGAAGCAAAAATTTAGGCCTTGAGAGGAGCACAAGTCAAGAATAAAATGACCGCGTTCTTGTTTTAAAGAAAATATTCCAGGAACTTATTTTAATTAGCAAAGAGCAAGCTGAACCATCGTAAACTCACTTGACATTCAATTTCCTCTGTTTTCTCAGTGGAAAAACAGAGACATCATTTTATTTTCATAAAATAGAATCTAGAAACTCTAAAGTTCTACCAAGAAACCACAGAGTATCCAAAATAACAGGACACTTACAAAATGGGACAAAAATTACAATCTTGTGAAAGATTATCTTTTTATTTTTCTCAGAGCACATACACATACATAAATTAAGTTTCTGATCATGAAAACGTATACTGAAAGGCATTGAAATAAAATTTCATCTCAAATTTCACTTACCTTGGTGATTGTATGAATGGCATATTTTCTCCCTTTCTCTTTTACGGGATCGTCGAAGAAGTTCTCCATGGTCATGAACTCTAATTGGAGACCGAAGTACTTGTCTATAACTTCTCGTTGTCTGGGAGTCGGCAGTGGAAATCCAGGATCAAACTCCATTTTCTGAATCCTTCTGGTGGAGCGAATGAAAACCCAAGAAAGTGAGAGAAAACAAGAATTAGGAGGAAAACAGAAAAAAATGGGGAGAGAAAGTTCAAGGTGGGGTCTCTTCTATTTATGTAGAACGCAGCTCAAGGATTCTCATTTCTCTCTCTTAATCTCTCTCTAACTCGAGGCGGTTGAAGAGAATACTGAAGGCTGGTTGGTTCATTATATGTTAGAACTTAGAACTGGGGAGGAGGGGAAGCCCGCGAGTTTTTTGAACTTCGGTTGCACGCGTTCATGAGGGCTAATTAATCTAATTTGAGATAGAAAATGTTTAATTTTAATTATAATTTAAAATTAAAATCTCTTTCCAAACTTGTAAAATATATAATCACAATATCTTCCATTTAAAAAAAAATTATAATAACTTTCGCCATCTTAAATTTTTATAAATATTAAATTAATTTTTAGTTATTCATATTATATTGAATTATATTATTTATAAATTCTTTTAAAAATAAATGAAATATAAACTTTAATAATTTTATAAATGATTCGGTCAAAAAAAAAATATGAATGAAGAATACTTGTTTTTATAAATTAAAATTAAAAGAGGTATAGATTTTGAAAATTCAAATAAAACTAAATGTAATTTTTTTTTTAATATTTTTATAGTAATGAAATAATAAGAGTTAGAAATTTGTTAACAATTATTTATCTTTATTCATCAAAGATATTGTACGAGGAGAGAGAATAAAAAATCCAACTCAGATACATTAAAATTTCCGATACTTATATTAAAAAGAGTATCATTTGAGTTGAGACTTTGAAATTTGTAAATAATTACTTACTATTATTATAAGAAATAATAATGTAAAAAATGAATTATATATCTTATAATTTATATTTTAAGATTTGTACGTGAGAGGCACCTAAAGAACAACGGAACTTTTCACAACTATACCTATTTTTATATATGATTGTAATTTGTATTCAATATAAAAGAAATGGCCACCGAATCTATTTTTTTTTTCTTCAAAATATTACGCGATGAAGAAAGGAGTGAGAATCCAAACGTAGGAAAGTCTTTCTTGAATTAGCTTCTTGGATTTCAATCACTTCTATTTGTATTTTTTAAAATGTTTTTATATGTCTAAAATATGACTAAAAAAATCATTAAATATAATCTAATTATGTAAGACTTGAATCATTTATAAAAATCTCACAAATTAAAATTTTCGTGCGATAATATATACTTAAAAATTATGACCAAAGATATTATGAGAATTGGCTATCCTTTGCTACATAACAAAAATCTCCCACTTGACTTGAGCAAGTTTTGCTTTAGCCACTCCCACTTCAATTAAGGCATATGGCATAGCTTTCAGTACAGTTTGGACCCTCAAATTCTCTTCGTAGTTGATCTCCAACATGTAGCTTTGCACCGGATATGGATCCTTTGCTGCACTTTAAGCACAGTAGATGATAGCTGTGTTTTTTCTTTTTCCTTTAAGTTTATTTTTAATTTACTTTAGAACAATAAATTTTTTCATACATTTTTAATTTAATCTTTTAAAATTTTTATTTATCAAATGGATCATCGCTATGTGTCGAAGACACAGTATTTTTGCTGCGTTTTGGATTTTTTTCTTTTTTCTTTTAAATTTATTTTAATAACAATAAATTTTTTATACATTTTTAATATAATATTTTAAAATTTTAAATTATTAATTTAATATTTTTTACGATTAATTTATTTTAAAAAATATTTTCATATTTATTCTATTAATAAATATTTAGTACATTTTTTTATCTATTATAATTAAGAGTTTGCATAATTTAAACAAAGATATAGTTTAATTAAGTTTTTTATTTTTATTAGTTAAAATTTTTTATTATACGTCTATTAATTGAGTCAATGTAAGAACAATTATAAAAAAAATTAATTTCTTTAAGTAATATGTTGAAAAAATTAAACTTTATAAAAATAAAATAAAAAAGAATATTTTTTAAATATCAAAATAATAATTGGCTCTTCTAACTAATTTGGGAGGGTTTTGGTGATTTAATTAAATATAAATAAATAAATATATTATTATTAAAATAAATTAAACATAATAAACAAAAATAAAACCTAAAATGCATTGAAAACCTATTTTTAACACATTTTGATAGTGACATTATGTTACGATTGCTCTTAGGTATTACATGAACCAAAGTCTAAAGAAGGCATTTGAGGTGACACCTGCTGATCCAACTGCAGTCTTGAATGTGCAGTTGTAAGTAATTTGCTTCTATTAAGTTTTAGACTGCTGCAGGCTGTAGCTATCCATAATCTCTTCACCGGATGTCGCTTCATGTTTTTAGTTAGCGAGACTTTTTTTTTTCTGTGCCACTGGTACTTAAAAGAGAAATATAATGATGGATTACTAATCCTAATATGATGTCAGGACAAAAGGACGTGTCTTTGAAAGATTTGTTTATAATCTTTGTTGGCTTATATGTTGCTTTCTGCCATCCCGAATGATGAAAATGCAAATGCGGCTACATCCACCGCAACTGATGTTAGCTTTCTGGCTGTTTTATGATTTATATTTTTAGTTATACAATCAAATGTTTCAAGTTTTAACACTTGGACAAGTTCTTCTGTAAGCAAAACGATTGAATTTTTCTTTTTTCTATTGGTTACTATGCTAGTTTCAGCATTCAAACCATTTTTTACATCTTCAGTTTTCAAGTTATAAGATATTCTGGGGTTAAATAGATTATTGTCGGATCGATTTAGGTTTAGGATGAAGTCTTAACCAAAAAGAATAGATTCACGTCATTGAATGTTCCGTTGTTTTGATTGTTGGATCATAAACTTGATCCATTATGGAGGCCAAATCTATACCCAATCAAATTGGGTTCTAAGTCCAAAACTAAAGTCCAAGCCCAAAAAAATACTCACTAGTTTTTGACACACTCACGTTTTAAGGAATATATTATTGTTTTTTCATGCATGTATCGATTCAGAGTAGAGTTTATTGTGAGAGGTAAGAGGAGCTAATCTTGACAATCACCCCAAAAAAATTGTAATAAAAAAGAAAAAAAAAGGGCAAGATAAAAGGACCAAGTCATGTGCAACTTTTAAGTGATTGTTTAATTTTGACCATTATGTAAGATCCAATGGTTTGGATTCGCTTCTCTCACTCCTTGTAATAAACACTTCTTCTTGAAGATACGAATTTTTACAAATTTTATTTTAAAATTGTAGCAATAGTTTTTTAAAATAAATTTCACTACTATCATATTGTTTTATGTTATTTTCTTTTATGACACTGTCCATCTTATTTTTTTATTGATTCAATCCTCCTGTAAAGCATATGAATATTTGTTTTTTTTAATATTATCTTAGACATGAAACTACGTTGGTATCATTAAAAATGCATTAAAAAATTTAATTGAACTAGTAACGCTGAAATTTGGAGTTCAAGACTCATTCAATGAAACTTTTGTTTTTCTCATTTCTCTTTTTCTCTGTCTTTGCATATATTTTCAAATCTTAATTTATTTTTCGCCATTAAGTCTATATAGGAGTGTGAGTATTTTCTTATATTAATTGAAGTAGTTATACAAATTATAAAGTGAACTTGTAATCTAGCTAAAAAGCTAAGGATTCACAAACAATTTTATGTTTAACATTTTAACATAGCCTAGTTGGATTTATTTATGATTGTTTGAATAACTTTTTAGGCCTTTTCTTACTCATTTGTGTTTTTGTATGATCTTAAAGTAGAAAAGGTTATTTTTATCTAAAACTTGCTGAAGGAAAGGAAGTGTAAGTTCAGATGTTTAGATATCTTATTATTACCTTAATCTGATTTTCTAGACTCTGCTAGCTTATATATTCTGATAGGTCTGGTGCTGAGATTGTACTTGTTAGTTTGCATTTGATAAAATTACATTAGACTGTTACAAGAATCTTGTCTTTTTTTCATGAGAAATTAAGTCTAAATAAGTTGTTTTCAGTGAGTTGACAACTGCACGTGGTTAGAATCTGTTACCTTAAAACTCTAATGTAATAATGATATTATCTTTAACGTTGAAAAAGTTATCTTGATGCTGAAACATTATTCATTCTGTAGGACGGCAGTCTAACTTCATTCCCTGATTACCTGGTATTACACATGCGGAAATTTGTTAAGGATGCAAGCTGGGTACCCAAAAAACTTGGTACATTTTATACTGATATGTCTATATTACATTACAAAGTCTTACCTTAATATTTTTGTCTTCTATATATATTGCTAAGCATTTCTTTTTCCAGATGTGTATAGAGATTCAAAAAGTGGAAAATAAATTATTTGATTCAGTAAATGGAATGGAGAAAAATTGTATTAAAACTAAGGGTTTGTTTGATTTCTCAATTTTCAATTAAAATTGAATAATACAAGTTCTCATAATCTCTAAGAAAGCTACGGTGATTCACAAGATAAAGACACAGATAAAATAATTATCTTAAACAACATCACTTAATAATATTTTTGTTGAGCTTTATCCATGGTATAAATCTTTACTGAACCGATTCAATGAAAAAATGTTAAATTGTTGCATGTCTCCCAAAAAAATGTGGAAAGGGATAACACAGCAAGATGTACAAATAAACAAAAATTATGTAGCAGGGAATGAAGCAAGTTGGCCCTTTCTCTGTTTTCAATATAATGGAGCCACGTAAGTTGCAATTGTAGAATATGTGTTTGATCTTTTACAAGACCAACGGTTTGATTTTCAGCTCTATCATTAATATAATTGTTTATGTATTTGTTTTTACACACTTCTTACACTGTCTAATAGCACAATATTTAATTTTGTTTGGATTGGAACATTTCAAATTCCATGTAATGTTGAATACAAATACAAAAAATATGAATTGTTACAGCTCAACAATTCATATTACTTGCATTTGAATTTCTTCATTTAAATATAAGAGAAAAAAATTATGTTTTTGTCAATGACAAGTATATGAACTTTATATTAATTTTTTAATTTAATCAAAGTGCTGACAATGCATCTCTCAATTAAGTCACTATTTAAAATTTAATGTCAAATTTAATTTACTATTGAAATTGTAATTTTGTCTCTAACATTTGACTTGATATATGAATTAGTATATAATTAAAATTTAATTAACATTGTCATAGTTCTCATAAATAAAATTTTTAAATTTTTAATTAAATTATCTATATTTATAAATTTTACTTTTAAATGTTAAGTCAATATAAAGTGCATGCTAATTCAGATGTCAAATCAGGTAAATATAATAAAAAAATATAATTTCAACAATAAATTAAATTTAACCTCAAATTTTGAATAATAACTTAATTGAAAAATAACATTACAAACACTCTCTTCTATGAAAAATTAAGTTAAAATAATTAATCTATAAAAAAATGAAATTGAAAATTTACCTACTATTTGTCAGATGAAAAAATAATCTCTCTAAATAATCATAGTATATATAAAATTCTTTATTAATTTTATTATTGAAATTTGAATTTAAAAAAGGGTAAAAAAATAAATAAAATTAAACCTTGCTACAATCTTCAATCTTCAATCAAATAAATGGATAAAAGATTTCATGGCCCTATATTTTGTAAAAAAATTAAAACTTGGAATTAAATAATTGGACAATAGTTTAAGCACGATGCTCCTACAACTACAACGGCGTATTTCCTTCCCTCCAAATCATTCATAAAAATGTCATACAAAAAATAAAGAATATAGTTAACAAAAAAAAAAAAAAAACACTTCACTGCCTTTTCTTTATTTTTTTTCAGACAGGCACTTCGTTGTCTTTCATGTTGGCAACCTGCAGCCAAATCCAAGCCCCTTTCAAATCTGGGTCACAGATTTTCACTGCAATCGTTCCCTGTGGCCGTTAACGCACGCTTCAACAGCTTACCAAAGGAGACGCTTTTCGGAGGGGGAACAGGGAGGGATTGGACCGATCCATTTTGGGCATCGAGGAGTACATGGTAGACTCGCATGTCCTCAGAGTCTTCCTCTACGATTGGCAATTCGTCCCCGTCATCGCCCAAGCATGGGTACAAGCTACTGAAACTATAAATGGGAGTGTCTGCCGAATTAGCAAGGGATGCACCATCAGATTCGTTGAGCTTTAAATTATGATAAAATTGCTAAATTAAATTATTGCAATAATTTAAGAAAAAAAGTTAATTCAAATATCATAAAAAACTACTTTCTTCCTAAAATTATTTCTTCCCAACATTGTATATTAAAAAAAGATCTCAAGATGCGTACCTTTTTCCAAACCACCTTGTAAATTGGAATCGTCCAAGTTCTCTTGGATACCAATTAGTCCACCCTGGACTCTTTTGTTGGAATAGTCTGATATTGTATATTCACCTCTCTGAATATCTTTAGGAAATTTTATGCAAATATGAATGTCCTTTGTGTTTAACCACAATACACGGCAATCCTCCAATCTTTTTCCATATAGTCTTTCTCTTTGTTTGTTTAGGTCACTCTTGAGCAATTTCAAAGCCAGACCCAATCTTTCTTCATCACTATGAAACAGCTGCATTATTTTACAAACAATGAATATGAAGCATAAAGTTGTATATTCAAAGATTTAATCAATTTGTGAGTGATCATACTTGAGGGGAATGATTTATATTTGGCTCAGCTGACTGCTGCATAAACTTAATAACGAAAATACCACTATCATATCTACACATTGAAAAAAAAATCGACATTAGTATTATAATTCTAATGAAACATTGTAACTTACATGATGTTAGTTTCGATATTCAGCATTATGATGAATTTGAAGTCTTAGCTTCAATAATTGCCTTTACATTGAAAAAAAAAAAGAATAGATAAACTTACTCATTGGGCTGCAACGTAATAGCATTTGCTGTTGTTATTTGAAAATATGAAAATGTCTGACCACTGTTCCGTATGTCATCGGCGAATAATATAGCAAAAGCAAGCAACTAGGGAAAAAAACCAAAATAATCAATCAGAATAGATACCACGCATGACAGAAGAAATGTTTTACATTTAAAAATTGAAAAGAGAAATAATATTGACCAATTTTTCTGCTCTCTCTCTGTGTTCTTCTTCATTTGTGAAGGAAGGAAAAAAATCCCATATTTCAATCTCTTTGGTCTTTAAATGAATTACATATAAATAGAAATGCCCACAATCTTTATCCTTGTGAACTGGAATAAATATCTGTAGCAAATAATGGCACAACTCACACAAACAAATAAAATAATATTAATCTTATGTAAAAAAGTAAAAATAAAAATTTTTGCTATCATATGGACAAACATTAATACCTTCTCACAATCTACCAATTTGGACATGTACTTTTCTCTTATCTGCTTTTTAGCATAGTATAGAAATAATTTTCTATCTTTGCTCAGGGCCCCAGTCTAAGAAAGAATATTCAATATACTTGTCAATGAAATTTATTTAATGTCCAAAAAAAAAGAAATTTATTTAAATTCAGAAACTAAAATATATTAAAAAATTGAAAAGGGGAATTAAAAATTACCGAAAATTTTACAGGTAAATACCAATTCAAATTGCTACTCTTATTCTTGCGCTCAATATCAGTGAAGTACTCAGCAAAAATATCTATTATCTGAGAGAGAAAACTGTCAAGTCAACTAAGAACTTAAGACATGAATGCATGTTATAAAGATGAATACTTACCCTTGAATCCAATGAGCTCTGTGGTTTAAGAGTACAAAATTCTTTTAAACTCAGATATGAATTCTCTGATGATAAAAACACTGTCTGCCTTTAAAAAAAAAAAAGTTAATTTCAGCTTGTAAAACAAAATACATAAATAGTTATACTAATGATATAGCTGGAAATCAAACCATTGGATTAGGAGGGGATCAAACAAGTATTCTATTAATATCCAGTCACGTGCATCCACCGTATTGGAAACAACGAAAGGGCCAACTTGTTTCATTCTCTGTTGCTCAGTTTTCGTGTTCATTTGTACCTGTTGCTGCATTATCCCTTCCCACATTATTTTGGGAGACATGTAACAATCTAGCATTTTTTCATAGAGTTTGTTATGATCCTTGGGCCTACCTAATATTGGTGAACCTGTTTCAATTATATGATATTCAACAACTTGTTTAGTAAAGATTTGTATAGAAGCTAAAGTTCAACAGAAATATTGTTGAGTAACTTCATTGGAAATAATATTTCTATATGTATCTTTTACCTTGTGAATCAAAGAGATTCTCTTGAACATTACCAGAACTTGTATTACTATTGAGTCTTTTGTTGGAATCAGTGTTAGGTGGAGGAAACTGGGGACAGACTCTAATACCCTTGCCTTTAGTTTGAGAAACATGAGATTTGATCCTACTAGCACTTTTCACAAAAGCAAGGCCACAGTATCTGCACTTAACTCGTTTCTCATCCAATATTGTAACATGTTTCCATATGTCAGACATTGGTCTTCCACCACCCAATGATCTAGCCATTATTACTTTTCCTGCATGCATATATATATATATATATATAGCATCATCAATATCATTAAAAATACTATTAATGTACAACAAGCACATGTAAATTGCGCAATTAACAAAATTCACGCTACTAAATTAATTCTGTTTTGGTTAAGTTCTTAAATCCTAATCACACGTTGCATCAAGAATAAGCACTATTCCCCCTCTCTGCTGGTGTGGGCCACTATGACTTTCCAATTCCCTCTGCACCAAGGCTTCGATACTCTGAACCAAACCGAAATAAGGGTGGGCTTTATGACAACGTTTCTGAACAAGCTGGGCAGCTACAACAGAATCTGTCTCCACACATACCTGTTTGTTTCCCAAATCCCAACTCAGTGCAAGACCTGTAAACAAACCCTAAGGTTCAGTCAAGAGAACACTCCCACTCCCAATGCTACGAGAAAAACTTTGGATCCGGTTCCCTCCCTTCCCCCCCCCCCCAGCCAGGTCCCCAACAATCTCGAACCACTTCCCCATAGCCACAGCGAGAACCTCCGTCCACTTGCTTATACCGTGGCATATAACCATTTGACTAAATCAACTAAAAGCAGAGAACAGAAGGAAACGGGAACCTGATTTAATGCCAGATCGATGAGATAGTGTTCAAGCAATTGTTACTCACTTGGATGATTTCTTTGATTTGGCTACCAGGCGATGGATTTGGCGAAAGTTTGGACCTTTTTATTCCTGACAATAAAAAAGAAAGAGTTAAGTTAAAAGAGACAACGGACGGAGGAATGCTTTTATAGAGGGCAAGGAGAGTATAAGTTGTATCAAACGCTGGAGTATAAAAGGTATTAAACGAAAACGCGGGCAGTCAAAGGTTTTTGAAGATATAAAATAGTAAATAGAAAAAATTAAATACATTTAAAATTTATCTTGGCTTGTCATTTTTTTTTCTGGTACATGTTGAGAACTTCAATTCTATTAGATTTACTATAATATTTTTAATATATTCAATTAATTTAGTATTGTATATGTATATTGAAAATTATATATTTATGATTTATACCAGTTGAATAATATGTATATAATTATTTTTTTATTATTCAAATTTTTTTTATTATATTTAATTGTTAATTTCTAAAGGACGGAGATATATCTTTGCAAACCCCATACTCTTGTCAAAAATAATGATGAGATGAATTTATACAGGAATAGGGAAATAAATTGAGAAGATATTATCAATTATTTACGTTTTGAATCATGCTTAATTTATAGGGATTTAGTTTAGTTTTAACTGTTTTTTTAATTAGTATCCCATAAAATTAGGAGTTATCATTATTTATGAACAGGAAAATAAATTGTGAAGATATTATCAATTATTTATATTTTAATAATGCCTAACTTAGTTAAACTTTGATTGTTTCTTTAGTTAGTATCCCATAAAATTAGGAGTTATTATTATTCATAGTGTAGTGCTTTAGAACAAGAAAACAAATTGTAAAGATATTATCAATTATTCATAATGTACTGCTTCAACATTTTACTTAACTTTCAGTTTTTGGTAAAGGCTATATATAGCCAAGAAAAATAACATTCTTCTATATCTCTACTCTTTTTTGACTAAGTCAACACAAATAACAGAAAAAAGAGAGTAAACAAATTTCTTCACCATCACCTATCGAATCAACTCCGATGTTATCTCCGGCTCTCAAAATCTGTGAATTATTAATTTAATGGATTGACCCCATTCTTTTTTCTGGATTGTGTAGCATGATTCTTGGAAGTCTCAACTAATTAGTTTGCAGAGTAATTCAGCCTAAGAATATACACGTTTGGTATTTGATGCACCTATGCAATCTTATGTGTCTGGCTTGTACTGGACTTGGTATCTTTCGAATCATTCAGAAGATATTATGATTACATGGACATATGGCTCCGCAGATTGGAAGCTACACTATGAATCTTATGATATTGAAAACCTAAATATTTATGGTTTTATAATATTTTTAACTTCTTCAATTAATTTAGTATAATATATGTATATTAAAAATTATACATTTATGATTTATACTAGTTGAATTTAAATATATATATATATATATATATATATATATATAATTATTTTTTAATTAGTCAAACTTCTATTTATTTTTTCATAAAATTATATTTAACTTATATAAAAATTATATAGGACGGAGATCTTTGCAAACCCCATACTTTTGTCAAAAATAAAGATGAAAGGAATTTATATAGGAACATGGAAACAAATTGTGAGGATATTATTAATTATTTACATTTTTTAAAATTCAGAATTGAATTGAATTATTTTTTTTAAATTCTAGTTATATTGATTGTAAAGCAAAATTAAATTTTATTTTCTTAAAAAATATATATTTTATCCTAGTTTTCAAACGTCACTAAAATTAATAAAATTTCACTTTTATTTTAAGAATTCATTTGGTGATAAAAGAGCGTTGTCATCCTTCATTATTTTTTATTTAATAATAAAAAAATATTATTATTATTATAAAATTGTAATAATAAATAAAACCAAAGACTTCTTTTGAATTAACTTTGAAACAACTTATATAAGAAGATTTGTTTATTAGAGAGAGAGAGAGAGAGAGAGAATGAATGAATGAGTACCGATGTTTGCAAAGAAGAAGGGGATTTTTATTTTATTTTATCTTATGAAACAAAGAGAATATATTGATATTTGGCTCCTGCTGGGCAATGACAGAATTGTCAATATTCATTATCACGTCTCCCAATTTTGTAAATTTTGAGTTTTGACCAAGAAGATATAGTAACTTTCCTATTAATTTAAATTTTTTTTAACAAATATGTCAAGTGTATTTTTTTTAAAAAAATTAAATTTAATCTAATTAACTTCATCTACCATAATTTAAAATTATTAAATAAATAAAAATTTTGATCAAATTTAAATATTAATTTTTTAATTTTAAATTGAGTAATTCCATCAATTTAATGTGATATTCAATCTCAGTACTCTCTCTCTCTCTCTCTCTCTCTCTCTCACACACACACACACACACACACACACACACACACACACAAAGGCACGTTATTTCCTTTGATAAAAGTGGGATTGCAACTCATGTATAGAATAGACGTAGGGTCAAAGCAATTTCTTTTTTAACGGGAGGTGTTATTTATGATATTATAATAATTTTAAAATTAAAGAAAAATTTATAATTGAAAATATGGATGATAGTGAATATAACTATTTTTCCTTTATTTAATTACTTTTTTACCTAAACCAATGAAGGAATGATTTGGCTAGATGATAAAATACATTAATCTTAATTACTATTCTCCATAAAATAAAGAAGAAAATACAATTTGTCACCCTGATGTATTGGTGTAATTACAATTTTTTCTCTATCCTTTTAATTGCAACAATTTTCTCTTTTATCTTCTTTCTTATTGTATGTTACCCCCCAATGTAATATCTGTCATTAGATCTATCTGTTATAGATCATCAATGTCTAAAATACCCTTTACAAAAAAAGTGCCGTTAATTTGAACCCATCATCCCTCACCCCGTCTGAACCCATTATTCGCCCACCCCTGCTCCCTCCTCTTTGAGGTCCGTCTGCATGAACCCCCCGGTGAAGCCCCCCTCCCCGTGAAGTCCTGCATCTGCGTACTCCCTGCTCTTCGAGGTCCTGTAGCTGTTGTTGGGCACAGCGGGTATACCAGCAAAAAATAAATGCAGAATAATCAACAAAAATAACACCAGAAAATTAACGTGGTTCACCTTTGAATTTTAGGCTACGTCCACGGGATCAAATCCGAATAAATCTTCTACTATAAAAATAGCAGGTAAAATGAGAGTCTTCCCTAGAATAAATTTAGAGGCTACAACAGAGATCTAATCAAAATAGTGGCTCACAAAGTGTTTCCCATAATACCCCAAAAGTATGTCCTCACTATTTTGTCACTTACTATTTAAGAACTATTTCTTAAATATCACACAAAACTCTCCCTTATTTTTCTTTCAGAGAACTTTTCTGGCTCCTCAGGCTACTGCCTGTACTTCTTCTTCTGCTTTGATGTTGATGGTGTGTTTTCATCTCTCTTTGCGATGCCTATTTATAGGCAAGGATCTGCCTACCACTTTTCCACGCTTTGTGTGAACAGGAAAGACAAATTCTGCGTCTAATTTATTTTGCGGCTTCGATGCCTAAGGCCATCTCCAGCGGGGTTGCTTAACCCCCGCTGGAGTTGCTTATTCTGACACACCTTAAACTTTTGTCCAGAGTGACATGAAAATTTAAGCACCGTTGTTTTAGTAAGCAACGGTACTTAAATGTAAAATGTATATTTTATTTAAAAAATAGCTGTGGGGCCTATTTAAGCACCCACCGCGTTGGAGAAGCTCTAACAACCAAGAAAAAAGTCAACAATTTCGGCTTAAGGTTTGCATTTCTGATTTTTGCTGTTGCGCGGAATTTTCATTTTCCTTGCATCTTGTGGAGTCAAAAAACTTCTGCTACTTTTTACAAATATTTTAAGGTGTGGGCCCTCCTATGTTGGAGGGACCCACCACTTAACAGCTGTGTGAAACCCCCTACCCCGTGCTCCCTGCTTTTCAAGGTCCTCCATCTGCGTGAAGCCTCCCTCCCTGTGTGAAGTCCCCATCTGAACCCATTATCCCCCCACCCTGTGAAGCCCCCCTCCCTGTGTGAAGTCCTCACCTGTGTGAGCCTATCTGAACCCATCATCCCTCCACCCCATGAAGCCCCCCTCATCCTGTACATTCTAGGAGCCTTTCTTGAACCCATCATCCCCAAGGTTGTCAAGTATCGCACAAGCCACTAGAGCAACTCAAAATGCAAGTGGGATTTTATATTGGAATACCTTAACAGTTCTGCTCTGCATAATATAAACATCAATGTTTAATGTGCTGAAGGATGATTAAAAGTTGCAAAAAACGTATTCATTTGACCTAGTCCATATTTAGTTAGTTATTTCCTTAAAGTTCTGCATTAGATGTTAAGGTTGTTAGTGGTTGCTGAAAATTTACTTCAGTTGAGATTATTATGCTTAGTGTACGTTGCATGTAAGCCTGTAAGTAGGCACCTTCACTATTAGAATAAAGTAAGCATTTTAACGTGAGCAACTTCGAATATATATTTCTCTGTTTTTGTGTCAATAAGCAGAGCATAACAGAGTAATATTTTAGCTTGACTTAAAGTTAGCTCATGCCTCCCCAACATAATGGTCAATCCTTTTGGCTTTTAGCATTATTGTCAAACACTTTTTTCATGTTTACATGCATCTCAACATAAACCTAGATTCTGTATTATTTATTGTAAGCAGATGATAACAGTTTCTTGAGTCTTAAGGCTATTTTTTTTTTTAATTCATGCAGATGTAGTTAATGTGCTTGGAAAATTTGTGCTTAAGAATGTTCAGCAGGTAATTTAAACCTTCATGAACTTCAAATGTAAGAAAAAAAAATTTAAGTGCTGTTATTAAGAGTGTGCTATCAGGTTCTTCAAAAAAATTATGATATATGGAAAAAAACTTTTTTAAAATGTCAATAATGTAATTGAGTTGTAGTAACTATTCACGTGATATTTTTTTATGAGAAAACCTGATAGTAAATGCTTAAGTAATTTCATTATGTCTTGTCAATTTATAAATACCATTTTACGTTAACATGCATGTAATCCTTTTGGTTTGTAATGTTCATTATCTCCAACCTAACTGTAGGGAGCAGCAACTACTTGTTATGTGGCGTTGAATCAACAATTGATGGGAATTAGTGGTGAGGATTTTTCAGATAGTAATTTCGCCAATCCAACTCTGCAGGCAAAGGACGTGGAATTGGCAAAGAAACTCTGGGATTTCAGCATAAATATGACTAAATAGACCACTCCCTGGCAATCGTAAATAGGTGGTGAAAAAAATTATAATTACATAAAACTGCAGTGTATATATATAAACTAGATTAATACTTGTACTTCATGGACTTGAATTTCAAACTTGCAATAAAATGAACCTTGTAATGGGCATATAAACATTGGGGATGATGGGTTCAAGAAAGGCTTAAACATTGAGGATGATGGGTTCAAGAAAGGCTCTTGGAAAGTACAAGAGGAGGGGGGCTTCACGGGGTGGAGGGATGATGGGTTCATGCAGGGAGGGGGGCTTCATGCAGATAGAGGACCTTGAAGAGCAGGGAGCACGGGGTGGGGGCTAGCTTCACGCAGCTACAGGACCTCAAAGAGCAGGGAGCACGCAGATGCAGAACTTCACGTGGGGGGTCTTCATGTTGAAGAGCAAGGAGCACACAGATGCAGGACTTCACAGGGACGAGGGCTTCACGTAGGAAGGGGGGCTTCGTGTAGACGCAGGACCTCGAAGAGGAGGAAACACGGGGTGGACGAATGATGGGTTCAGACGGAGTGAGGAATGATGGTTTCAAATTAACCGTACTTTTTTGTAAAAAGTATTTTAGTCATTGAGAATCTATAACAGATAGATCCATCCAACGACAGATATTATATTGAGGGGTAACATATAATGAGAAAAAAGATAAAAAGAGAAATTGTTGTAATTGAAAGGATAGGAGAAAAATTACAATTGTACCAATACATTAGGGTGATAAATTGTATTTTTCTCTAAAATAAATAGTTAAGATTATTTAATAATATTTTTTTTTACAATTTGAAAAATTACAACATTTCACACCCATCTCATTTTTCCCACTCATTCGATTCCCAGAGCTTGTTGCAGCAAATATTCGAAACAAGTAAGTGTATTCCTATATGAGAAAGATCTAATAAGACTGTTTTAGAATTTAAGTCTTACTGAGCAGTTTAGAGAGAGAAAAGAGCAGTAGAGACACAGGCATAAGTGCACGAGGAAATTAGGGTCCATCACTAACGTAGATATCCCCTGTTTCTTTTCCCTCGCAAATAAGCAATACTACTGGCCCAGGTGTCATTTATTTCCCATCCAGACTCATATTAACGCAAACGAGAAACATACCCCATTCTCAACTTCAAGTAGCCAAAACATGGCAGAAATAGACTCACAAAGCAACATCATATTTGAAAGACTAAATTACAAATATATTATCAGCATCACCCAAAAGCTTTTTTTTTTCTAAGTAAATTCTTGATTCTTTCTGGAAACCACAAAAAATAAATAAATATTGCCATAATCACGAAGTTCAAAAACAATGAAACGTTGTGTGAGGATACCTAAGAATTAACAAATAAAAAAAACACACTGTGATATTTGAAATTAATAACTTACAATAAAGATACTACCGTTAATTGAAACTTTCATGGGGGGGGGGGAGAGAGGGGTTATGTTAGGGACTTTCCAAATTTTATAACTTTCATATTATTGTATTTCATCATAAAATCAATTCATAATTTATAATCAAATTCTATTTCACCTAATACACTCTATTAAAGAAATTTGAAATTAGTTGTTTGAAAGCAAATTGTAACTTATAAGGATTATGGATATAAATAACCTAATATCAATTATATATGATAAGTGAGCCCTTAAAGAAATTTTTACAAGTCATTGTCATCCTAGGGCGATTTAAAAGCAACGAGAATAGACAATATTTAACATTGGTGAACTTGTGTGTGAAGCGAATAGATTCCACATAAGGATCTAGAGGTAATTGTGGATTATTCTACAAAAACACTTTTATAACGATAAATAAAGAGAATAGCGTTGCATAGTATTTGGGAGGAGCATGCAAAAGAAGCAAATAATCCAAATGCATTGATTTGCCATCAACCCTATTATTGTATAAATGTTGATAAGACATCCACAAAAATTATAATTATGTGTTTATTAGACATCAAGCCTATTATTTATCCAAAAGAAAATTCTCCTAGATATTAAATCTCCCCTTGGCCAAAGGAAAATTTCAGACTGATATATTAAATATTATTGTAGAATATCAAGTAATATTCGAGAATAAGAAACGAGTTAGTCCAAATTGCAGAAACAAATGCTTATCAAACTAGAAAGGCATCTATGATTTAATAGACGTTTCTATAACAATTGGCAGAATCTTAGTTGATGCTTCTTGCGTAGTTGCTTACGTAATGTAGGATGGAGGACACCCAAATCCAACTTGAGATCCAAATCTAATTTGAGCAGTTCAAATTGCAGAAACAAATTAATGGTCATCAGACTAGAAAAGCCATCTATAATTTAGTAGGCATTCCTGTATCATTTGGCAGAACTTGCTTAGTTGTTTATATATATAATGCGGGATGAGGAGATCCAAATCCAAATTGAGTACCCTTTATCCTGAATTAAAAAAAACCATGTGAAAATCTAGATTTCTCACGTCTCCTGCTTTATAACAGACTATAGAAAGCAGGCCATATTTTAAAATACATAATCCAGTTTACAAATCAACTAAAAATATCTTATCACGTAACAATTTCGTACAACCACAGTTGGGATTGAAAAAATAAATAAATAAATTATTTAAATGATGATAGGACATGTATTATTTACAATTCTTCGTGCTTAATTTTCTTCCCCACATTAAGAACATAAATATATAAAAATGCCTTTGTGACTTTGGATCAATGAATGAATAGGAATAAATCTACAGCTATGAGATTATAAATCACAGTGGCAAATGATTGGATTTGGAATAAATAAAAACTGGTTTAGAAGGTCAATCTATTGGAAAGGTCAATACTAACTAAAAAGTAAAAAAAAATAAAGAATGAGCCTATGAGATTTAAAAATAGATAGAAGAGACATTTAACAATGGTATTCAAGAAACTGACTTAATGAACTATAATATTATGCTCAGTCCTCTATTTTGTTTATTATAAATATGGAACTTAGAATTTTTTGTGTCACTTCATGGCTGATAAGAGTGTTTATTGAATCGGGTTGATTAGAGAATTTTCCGATCGACACTCGCTCTTCTATGTAGATTGCACTCAAAAAAAATTTTGATCTGTATTCTATGCGTCCATATTTAACTCAATCTGTGAACCTACCAATCCCATGCAATCTTTTATGGTATGTTTTTTAGCACAATAACATAAATAGAAAGATTAACACATACTATTTTTTTATTACATTACATATGTTATTGTTAGATATTAGTGATTAAGTAGATTATTGAAGATGTAACGTTTAGTTTAGAGGTAGAAGGGACAATTTGGAGTATAATATATTTTTGGATAAACTTTCTTAGGTAAAATTTAAAATTTAGAGTAAATCATGTTCTATTCTTTTGACTAATGCATTTTATTATATAATTTTTTATTTTTAAAATATACAAAAAAATAAAAAATACTCTTCTCTTTTGATTAACACTACAAGAAATTTAATTTTTTGTGGCGACTTTTAAATTCGTCACTAAAAGCCATTTTCAATGACGACATTTAGGGTCGCCACTGAAAGTTGTGCTTTCCATGGCGACTTAAATATGTCACCACCGAAAATCATACTTTTAGTGGCGACTTTAATAATGTCGCCACTAAAGATGGGTGTAAAAAGTGATTCGCAATCTTTTTTGTGGCAATTTTTCGGTGTTGCCACTGAAAGGTGAACTTTTAGTGGCGACATTTGACGTCGCCATTGAATCTTGGCTTCAGTGGCGACAAATAGTTGCCACTGAAAAAGTTTTAGTGGCGATTTAAATTAAATCGCCACTGAAAGGTAAAATTAATTTTTTTTTAAAAAAATCATCTTTAATTTATTTTTAATATATGCATAAAATTTAAAGTTTTTATATATATTATATCAAAATTTATATTTTTTAAAAGATTGTTTTGTTGAGAGTGTTAAAAAAAATTTTGAAAATTTATTTAATTAATATAGAGAAAATTTTAATATAATTATATCTTTATTTCAACTATCACTACAAGAAACTGAAGAATTAGTGGCGACTTTTCTGTGGCGACTACAGGAAGTAATCACAGAAAGGTATTTTTAGTGGCGACCTCCCAGAGGTCGCCACTGAAAGTGTTTCTTTAGTGGCGATTGTGAATAGTCGCCACTGAAAGTCAAACTTTCAGTGGCGACTTTATAAAGTCGCCACTGAAAGGTAACCTTTTAGTGGCGACTATTAACAATCGCCACTAAAGAAACACTTTCAGTGGCGACCTCTGGGAGGTCGCCACTAAAAGAAAAAAAATTTATGTAGTTAAACTTTCAATGGCGACCTTAGGTCGCCACTGAAAGTAGAAAAATATTTTTTATCATTTTTTTTTTAAAATTAACAAAACCATATTTTTAGTTAAGATATATAAAATTTTAGTTATAATATAAAAAAAATATGTTAAATATTTAAAAATAAAAAAATTTCAAAATATATTCATTTTGAGTTAATTTTTTTTATTAAATACTAAATTAATAAGGCAAAATTTTAATCATCAAATTAATAATGTATATATCTTTGAAAATTCAAAATAATTATTTAATTTAAAAATGATAAAAGAAAAAAAAATTATTTTTATTGAAATATATTAAAGACAAATTTAAAAAAAATCAAATATATTTTCTCAAAACCCCCTGAGCATATATCTCTTCAAGTATGGAAATTGTACTTAAATAATTCTCACAATTATTATATGTCTAAATAAAATCATCCAAAAGAGAAGCAGCTTTGGGGTTTAAATTAAATAATTTACAAAGTCATTATACAATTAATTAAAGGATGATGAAATAATTAATTAGATTTAATGATTTTAGGCATAAATTATTCTTTTTGATTGTGCTTTTTTTTATTTTTGTTAGAAATTGATTTCGTAATTTTCTTTACATTTGAAGTTTTGAACCATAATATAATTAATTATTTTAAATAATTAAATACAATGAAGGATATCAGAATTGATGTTGGCGACAACATGTGCAAAAAATTTATTAAGTTTATTAATGTTATCTTTTAATATTCTTTTTGTTTCTATCACTGGATCGTTTTATCTTTATTAAATTTTGTCTAATTTTATCTTTTTATTGTTAGAAAGTGTAATTTTTATTAATTTTTTCGTGTTTGATTACCACATGATTTTCCTCAAAATCGGAAGTTAAATCAATCAAAAACTTCTCCATAGTAATATGAAAAATAAACAAAATAATTATACTTCTTTAGCCAATTGAAATTAAACTGTTGGTAAAACTTAATAGTGCAAATTCATTTTTTTACTAAAAAATTAGGTTGAGCCCTAACAGAATGAAAGGAGCATACATGTAATAAAGAAGTGACTTTACAATAATTTATAATCAAGATTCATGCAATTTACAAAACTGAAGTACTTCAGTTGAAAGAAATAAACTATTAAGAAAATTTATAAAAATAATTGTTCTACTTATTTAAATATAACTAATTATGCTTAAATTTATAATAAGTTTATAAAGGTATTTCATATCATGATTTTTTTAAAAATAAATAAATAAATAGTAATAAAAAATTACCAAAAAAATAAAATATTTAATTGATTTCAAATAATATTTATTAAAATTTTAATATAATATTAATAATATAAATATATAAAATTAATTTTAATTAGTATCTTAATTGAATGTATAAAATTTCAACAGCATTTAACAATAATTTTTTTTTTTGCGTCTATCTTTCTGTCTTCTTAATTTTTTCGAAACATCTATTTTTAAGAGCCCATTTGGATAGCAGAACTTATAGCTTATTAGAGCTTATGTATTAATATAATGTTAAAAAAATAGTTTTTAAATTGGATATAATAAGCTACTTTTATATTAAAAACTTATAACTTATTAGAGTTTATCAATTTTTAATAAAATAATTTTAACTTATTTCATAAATCAATTTTTAAAGTTTATTAAAAAAAACTCTATGAAAACTCAAATTCACATGACTAAGAAGCTACTTTGCACTTTTACAAGTTAAAATTTCATCAAAACTATTCCATTCACTTCTCTCCTTCCATCAAAACTATATCCAAATGTTTTAAAAGAAGTTTATAAGATTGAAAAATACTTTTTTAAGTATATATGTATCCATACTTGAACAATGCCCGTTTGGTACGCTGGAATAAATTTCAGTGGAATGGAAAGGAGAAAAGAAGCAGAAATGGAAAATAGAATAGAATGACATTATCTTGTTTGGTATGCGATGAAAAGAATTAGGTAATGTGATATTTTATTATTTGATTAATAGATATTGAAAGAATAGAAAGATAAGATAAACAAAATGATTAAATTAATTTTAATATAAAATAATTAAATTAATTTTTTTAAATAAAAAATGTTAAAAAATTAAATTTTCTTTAAGAAAAAATTCTTACAAATTAATTTTTACAAAATATAGTCAAATTAATTTTTTTAATAATTAAATTAATTATTTTAATAATTAAATTAATTATTTTAATAAAAAAATATGAAATTAGCATTAATTCATGATGGAATCTTAGATTCCATCCATATAGGAAGGAGCCACTTTTCCATCATATGATGGAATAGACCATTTCATAGAATGCTCCATTCCATCAAACCAAACAATAGAATTCTACTTTTCATATGAGATTCCTTTCTATTCTAGCATACCAAATGGGTGTTAATGTGATGCTACTTTTATCTATTTTCAAATTATCCAGTTTTTTCAAAATTAATTTTGTTCTTTTCTATCGAAATAAAAATATTTCTCTCGAAATATCTCGTAATATAATATTTTTAATTGAAATGATATAATTTCTTAATAAATACTCTATTTTGTTTCGATAATTCTATTTTGTTTCGGTGACTTCAAAAATAAAAATATTTCGATTGTTTCGATAAAAAAGAAAAAAAATTTAATTTTCTATCTAATCTAAGGTGGCTCACTCTTATTTTACTATATTAATTATCGCTACACTTAAAATTTATTTTAGATATATTTAGTTTTTTTTATGTATATCTTCATCAATTGTTGTATTTTACAATATATATATATATATATATATATATATATATATATATATATATATATATATATATATATATATATATATATATATATATAATTTTATTACTTGATCGTACAAGATATTTTCACCTTGATTTTGAGCCACCATTTAGAGATTACCTACACAAATTTATATAAAATTATTTATAAATGTAAACCCAAACTAACAATTTTGGTTTATAGATTTATATATTTAATTAAGTTTACTTTGTTGATTTTTTTTCAAAATTCACAATTTAAATAATTTTTAAATTAAATTTATTTTTTCATTTTTCAAATTATAGCATTTTATATTTCTTTCATTAAAAAATTCAAAAGAAATTTGAAAAACTTTATCCTTCAACCCATTTTTATTTATTTATTCCTTGAATTAGAATTAAAAATTTTTATAACATTTTTATTTTACCTAAATAAAAAAAACTACTAACAAGTCAATAGGAGAGAAAGACTATATTAATTTGCTAATAAAAATAAATAAAAAAACCAAAAATTCTTAAACCTAATATGTCAAATATTTACTAATAAGTGGCGAAAAGTAGAAAAATTACATTTTTTTTTTCTCTTTTCACATTTAACAAAACTAAATTTTAGTTAATTGTATAAAATTTTAGTTATAAGATAAAAAATATGTTAAATGTTTACTAATAAAATAAATTCAAAATTTGTTTAACTTGAGTTCATTTTTAATTAAATACTAAATTAATAAGGTACGATTTTAAAAATCAAATTAATAATGTATATATCTTTGAAAATTCAAAATAACTATTTAATTTAAGAAAATGATAAAGGAAAAAAATTTATTGTATTGAAATAAATTAAAGACAAATTTTAAAAAAATCCAAATATATTTTCCTGAAATCCCTGAAAATATATTTTCTCAAGTATGAAAATTATACTTAAATAATTCTCACAATTATATATTCAATTAATTTTAATTTATCTATTTTTTAAATTAACTTTATTTTTTTTGTTTTTTAAATTCTCACATTTTATACTTCTTTCATTTAAAAATTCAAATAAATTTTGGAAAACTTTATTCTTTAAAATAAAGAGAAACATAAAAAATACTAAATTTCTTTTATTAATAACATTATAATCTTAAAAAAAAAAAAACTATCATCCTTTTATTATTATTTTACAACGGTCACTGGGGCTAGAGGCGTACGTAGCTAGCATCACCATATCAGAAGAACAGCAAAACAATCCCACCAAGTTTTCCTGAAAATCTCCTTCCCCCTCTCGTTTTCCCTCTCTGCATTTTCATTTTCCCTCTCAGCTTCTCCCCCTCCCATTTTGGCACCGAAACTCCTCTGCCTTGGCAAAAATCTCCAATCTCTCAGAGCTTCCCATCTCGGTCTTTCCAGCTCTCAGTCTCTCGCATTTTGGCCGGTGTTCTTCCCCTTCATTTGAAGCACGACCACATTTGCTCTTGCTACTCCCGAGTTGTGGTTGTGGGTGTGAGCTTCGTAGCTCCCAAAGAGGTTAGTTTCTGTGACCATAGAAAGTCGCCACTGGATATAGGTTTGGTTTTATGCCTTTAAACCAAGCTGGCTGTTCCTTATTGTTTTTCTATTCTGCTTGGTATTGATTTTTTTCTTTTTCTTTTTTGCATTTGAACAAAATATCCTTCGATTTTCTACAAGCTTTTAGTTCAGTTTGGGGGTTTTGATATTCTGTTTGGAATGGATGTTTTTAGGGGTTTTTTGCTGCATTAAGCTAATTTTGGGGGGCTGTAGAGGTCGCTAGGGAACGAGCAGAAGACTTGTTCTTCTTCTTCCCTAAGTTGGAGCTTGTAAACAAGTGTAATAACCAATATTAAAGCAAAGGTGATGGTATGAAGTCTATGTACAGATAATGGGCAGGATGGAAATTAGATAAAAGAAGGTCTGGAGATAATGGGCAATAGGGAAAGATCTCCCAATTGTATCCACGTAAGGAAGCAAAGGAGATAAGGGCTGGCTTTGTCTATATCAAATCTTAGGTAGAGAAGCAACATAAAGCATCTGGTTCATTAACAAATCCACAAAGAGGAAATGCAAGTATATTAGAGGGAAAACAAGAGAGATCTCAAAGAAGCAGAAGCAGAGAGAAAAAGAGAGAGTTCCCAAAACCCAGTAGGCTAATCAACCTAGGCCTTAACATCACCATGATAATGTTTGATACACCCACGAGCCCCCTTGTGTGTGTTCTTGTTTGTTCTGGGGAAGTTTCATAGTGCCACTTTTTTTTATTCCTTTTTTAAGATAAGTTCAAATGGTTTTTGAGAGGTTTCGATCAATAAAAACAGAGCATGAAGTAAGAGAGAGAGAGCGAGAATTTGTGTGATTGATGAAGGTTTTATGGCCTCTTTCTTTTTTTGTGCTCTGTAGCCATGTCTTCCTATTGAATTCTTTTTGCCTGGTTTTCTTGAGTCCATAAATTGTGCTGACTTTTTTACAATTTTTTGCTTTACTCCACTTCATCTACTTATGCTGTAGATTCAGACTATACTTGTCCTGGATATAATAGGTTCTTTTTAATTTTTTATTTGTTTTACATTGTATTATGCTATCAGAGTATCAGGCTATAATATTTTGGTTGCTCGTTGTTTGCACTTCCTTGTTTCGTGCATATGGTCGGCTAATTCCAATGGCGGTGTCTTAGAAACTCTTCGATTCAAAGAGGGTTTTAGAGTTGATGTTGATGTTCCAGAAAACACATGGGTATAAGCTCCAAGTTTCCACCATATTCTAATTTTGAACATAGGGCACTGGTAATTTTAGATTAAGTGATTTATTCTGTCAACTAGTGACATGCTCTTGCAGTTTTTCATTCTAGTTGTTGAAATGAAAAATTGAATACTTTAAAAAATAGGTGATGTTGGGATCTCTCCTGTTACTTGTTATTTATGGAAATGTAACAACAATTTTTGTCAATTACATAGGATGAATAAGAAGACACCGAAAACATCTAGAAGTAAAAGTCACAACACTCTCAAACAGAACTCAATATTCTGTGCCCATCAAATTTTGTCATTAATCTCATAGACAAAAAATAAATAAAAAATAAACATAGTTATCCCAAAAATCTCTTCCAAAACAAGAAACACTTATTATTACAATAAGAATAAGAAAACCTTAATCAACTTTCACCGTCCACCCGTAGCTGTCCTCCAAATCACCTACCTGGATGCCTCTAATCATATCATTCAGCTTCCTTGACACTATTTTTTCTCCTGTTTTAAACTCAAACCTGCACATTAAACAATATCAATTAATTTTTGTTTAGGTAATCTCATTTTTTCAGTTGCTTGATATTTCATTTTGTCATTCTGTTTATGAAAAGAGTATTTTGACAGTTTTACATAGTTATTTTTAAATTTAATATCTAATTTATACGGTAAAAGACAAAATGCAATATTGGAGCAGATAGATTAGAAGATTAATTGTAAAAATTAATAAAATAAAAAAAATTACAATTGAATATAAAAATCATGGTAAAAAATGAAATTTCTCTGTCTTTATGATCATCGTCATCTTCATTGGGGTGATCATATAACGCTCGGGAAGAAACGAGAATTTGATTAATGCTACTTACTTTTTATCCTAGTAGGTTATACTCAGAACAGGAGAGATCCCAACAACCGTTCCAATACAGAAAACTTCATCAGCACTAATAACTTCTTCTACCGAAACTCTTATTTCCTCAATGTAAGCAAGATGAGAGTAATTCTTGCTGTAAAAATTTTCCTCAATGATTATTAGATTATGGGAAACATCGTCTGGTAATTGACGAATATAAATCAGGATAGTTAAAACCTATTTTCGCTAAAAAATTATGGAATTAATGAATGATAATTTCCTTTCTGTAAGGAAATTAGAAGTGAAAATTACAATATTTAAGCAAAAAATTCTTACTTAAAAAAATAAACATGATCTAATAATATTATTAAAAGGGCTTGTTACATGATCTGGCCAAATAAATTTAAAGGATGTGTGGCATGCTTGAGGCCGCTTTCAGAGATTCACTGTCTCTTGGTTTTGTCGTTCTTCAAATTCTGCTGCCCATTGTCAGGCTTCCTTTTGGGTGTACATGCAAAGCATCTTATTATTCAATAACAGCTTAGGATGCTTTTAACTTTTTTGTTTGTTGTAATTGTCTATAGATTTAAGTTTAATAAAATATAAGTATAGTAATTAATTATTAAAAGAGTCAATTATATAATATTAAGTTGTAAAAACTATTTATCGATCTTTCATATTTTTATTTATAACAGCCATTATTTATTCTCATTACTCTTTAGATTTGTTTTTAAAATTAACACTAATATTGTTTCAAATTAAAAAATTTCTTCAAGAGAGAACCAAGAATAATTGTTATTTTAAAAAAATAAAATCACAAAAAGTAACTTGTTAGATTAACGTTTCATGATCCCATGAATATATTTTGAGAATTTAAAAAATTAAAAAAATTTATCATCTTTCAACAATAAAACTTTTAACTTCTTTTTTTTGAGATTACTAATTTATACCTTAATTTTTAAATATAATTTATGCTTATGATCTCCACCTACAAGCATGTTTTCAAAGGAATGGGACCCCATATTATATAAGTGGAGGTGTGCTCTGGAGAGTTCAATCTCCCAGCATTAGTTCGTATTAGATTTTATGAAATTTTGATCTATTGACTTAAGAAAAATTATACTTATTCACCCTGATTGATACCCCAAATTGTAGTTTCTTTCTGTTCAGTTTCTTCCAATTTATATGTTCTATTACAATGAATACACATCCATCCAAATCAGACATTAAGTTTGACACTTCCCATTTCCTATATATATATATATATATATATATATATATATATATATATATATATATATATATATATATATATATATATATATATATATATATATTCTTCCAATTTATATGTTCTATTACAATGAATACACATCCATCCAAATCAGACATTAAGTTTGACACTTCCCATTTCCTATATATATATATATATATATATATATATATATATATATATATATATATATATATATATATATATATATATATATATATATGCTATCAGTAATAAAGGAATTGATGATATCATTCTACTCCTTTGAATGGCTTTTTTTCTTAGTTATTTTATCAACACAATCTCATTGCTCATACATTTGGCAACATTGTCATCATTGTCATTCAAGCACCATCCATACACTTTATTTTGGCAAAATTTTTCTTGAATATTATTTTTCAATTGCTTACTTTGACTCAAACCTGTAGGCAGTATAATGGACAAGAATTGGATGAATGTTCTGAATAGAGCAGATCCAATATACATAAAAGGGATTGATAATTTTCTTGAGTGGGCATATAGTCAACCAAGAGCAGGCACCAGAATTAGGTGTCCATGTAAAAAATGTAGAAACACAGTATTCAAGGTTAGGCATGAAGTACGATATGATCAGTTGAAAAATGGATTTTGGCAGTCTTATAAAGTTTGGGATCTTCATGGAGAAGTTGTAGGGACAACTTCTTTTCCCATACATGAAGATAATAATCAGTTAGAAGACAATGGTGACGACGATGACATAACTGGGATGATACATGATGCATATGGAGTTATGAACACAGATAATATGAATACTAATGTAGAAAACAATGAAGCTCCAAAACTTCCCGAAACCCTCAACGTCTCTGTTGCGTGAAAGAAGCTTCCCAAAACTTCCTCTCCTCATTAGCTCATTAGACAAGGTTGCTTGAAAACCATTCTCCCCAAAATTTCTCCTCTCGTCGTTAGCACCTTGGAGTCATCAGAGTCTAACACAAGCACCTTCGAGCTTCTCTATTTTCTCCTCATAAGTGGTTGTTCAAGGTTAGGTTTTATATTTTGAGATTCATTTGATTTTACGTTGTTCTGCAATGTATGGTAGAGTTTGTTGTATTTTATGGCTATAGATGTTATTTTCTTTGTGAGATAACAAAGAAACAAAGCTGATATCTAATTGCAAATAGGGAGTAGAGATAGTAGAAGAAGTGAGAGTGAGAAAGAGAAGCCAAGCCATGTGTTTATCGTTCCTCTTCCGCTGATAGTTAGACCATTTACTAATGAGAAGCCAAGCCATGTGTTTATCGTTCTTTTTCGTCACTTTCTTTTGCTTGCTTCTTCTTCTGGTGTTGAAATCAAAGTCCAAGAGATTCATTTAAAACTTACCCGAGGACCATGGAACAATTAAAATAATTGTAGTTAAGATAGAAAAGAAATTTATATATATATATATATATATATATATATATATATATATATATATATATATATCTATATATATGTTTCTTTAGATGTTTTGTTGTGTAACTTTAGGTTGCAGTTAATCAACGGTGTGTTACCTCATTTTCTTGTTTTTCGCAAGTGTGGTTTTGTTTATTTTGATAGATTACAGATCCCAGTAGAAAAGATCAAGTTCCGATCCCAGTAGATGTGAAATTGGTTATGGGCTATATATATGTATATGTATACATATATATGTATACATATACATATATATAGCCCATAACCAATTTCACATGTACCATGGAACACTTAAAATAATTGTAGTTAAGATAGAAAAGAAAATTATATATATATATATATATATATATATATATATATATATATATATATATATATGTTTCTTTAGATGTTTTGTTGTGTAACTTTAGGTTGCAGTTAATCAAAGGTGTGTTACCTCATTTTCTTGTTTTTCGCAAGTGTGGTTTTGTTTATTTTGATAGATTACAGATCCCAGTAGAAAAGATCAAGTTCCGATCCCAATAGATGTGAAATTGGTTATGGGCTATATATATGTATATGTATACATATATATGTATACATATACATATATATAGCCCATAACCAATTTCACATGTACCATGGAACACTTAAAATAATTGTAGTTAAGATAGAAAAGAAAATTATATATATATATATATATATATATATATATATATATATATATATATATATGTTTCTTTAGATGTTTTGTTGTGTAACTTTAGGTTGCAGTTAATCAAAGGTGTGTTACCTCATTTTCTTGTTTTTCGCAAGTGTGGTTTTGTTTATTTTGATAGATTACAGATCCCAGTAGAAAAGATCAAGTTCGGATACTCTCACGGCCAAATGTTAAATGCCCATTTTTATATTAGATTTAGAGTGTATTTAATAATTTTAATAAATTAATTTATAATTTATTTGATTAATTTTTAAATTTATTTGATTAAATTAAAAATATTTAATAAATAAATTTTTTTAAATAATTTAAATTAACTGAAAGTTTATAAACTATATACTACTTTAAATAATATATAATTTATAGATTTTTAGTTAATTTATAAACTTTAAATTAATTTATAAATTATTTTTATCGAACAGAACTTTCATCATGAATTAAGTAGCATGCTTAGCTTAATAAATCAGAACATGAAATTTGAGGTCTAAATTAAATTTGGCAGGGTAAGATAAAAAAATTTGAACCGATCTCAATTTTTATTTAAAAATGAGCCTAAGCTTCATCCAACCCAAAAAAAATAAGTTGATTTGGTTTTTATAATTTCATTAGACTTTCAATTCTGTCATTCAAGAATTGAATTGAGAATTGAACGGATTATATCAGTTTTTAAAAATGAAATCATCAAATTGAACCAATGAGAAAGTTAGCTTTAATTAAATTTGATTGAAATTAGATACAAAGACTCCTTGATTATAGGACCAACGAAGTGTGAAATACTTTACTTCAATAGTTTGAATATATAGTCTCAGTTTAATATCCCAGTGTGAACATCTTGCTAATTTATAAGACGCCAACATAACCTTAACAGATTTCTTAATCAGAGTTGATTTTGTTCAACATGACGATAAAACTTACAACATAATTTTGAAAATTCTTTGAGAATCATATAAAATTACGTAAGTGGTAATAAAGACTGGTATTTTAAATAGTAAATCCACTAATACTTCTATTTTAATAGTGTAAATAAGTATGTAATATATGGTCAGAAATATTATTACAAGTTCAAATATTATTACAAGTGTAGTTAGGCTCATTTGGACACCTTTTTATCATACTATCCAAAAAATAAAAAATAAACTAATAATTTAAATTTTAAATTTGTAAACTAACCAAGTTTTATGGGCTACATATATATATATATATATATATATATATATATATATATATATATATATATATATATATATATATATATATATATATATATATATATATATATATATATATATATATATATATATAGTGCTTGCCACTACCTCATCTTATTTCATATTGATCTAAATTATGTTTAGATTTGTCTAGTAGCTTATATAAATTCTCTTTTACAAGTTACGTATCAAGGCGCGTTTCTTGTTCAAGTATTGAATCTCTTATTTGCTTGAAAAAGCATAAAATTTGTGTAACCCAATTTACCTGCTTTCAACTATTTCATAACAAAATAATAAAATTAACCAAATATATATAGATATATATGTATACATATACATATATATAGCTCATAACCAATTTCACATGTACCATGGAACAATTAAAATAATTGTAGTTAACATAGAAAAGAAAATTATATTTATATATATATAGCCCATAACCAATGTCACTTGTACCATGGAATAATTAAAATAATTATAGTTAAGATAGAAAAGAAAATTATAATAAATCAATCATCCTTACACTATATACTTTGCAATCTCTATCTAAGACTACATACTTTCTGATCTTCCTTTAATTTCTAAGCGATCAAAATTATACTCTTACAGATTATATTATTTTAAATGGCTTTAAGCTGAATTGTTTCTTTCGGAAGTTGTTGTTTGACCAATCCATGTTTACTACAAACTTTTACAATTTTTTGTGAAGTCAGGCGGTCTTCTGAGTGCTTTACGACACCCAAGACATCCAAAATCATTTTCCTAATAATAGGATCCAATATTGACACATGCACTTTATCTTGTCCAAGTACATTGTTCACTCTCTATTTCAATTGTTCACTTTCACTTCAATCAATTTTGTAGGAAATATTATGGATAAAAATTGGCTGAATATTGGAAATAGAGCTGATCCAAGATATATACAAGGGGTGGATAATTTTCTTGAGTGGGCATACAGTAAATTAAGGGCCGATAGCAAACTTAGGTGCCCATGCAAAAAATGTAGAAACACATTATTCAAAGTGAGACGTGAAGTGCGGTTTGACTTGTTGCAAAATGGTTTTTGGCAGTCTTACAAGGTGTGGGATCTTCACGGAGAAGCCTTAGTGACGACTTCATATCGTCCTCATGGTAATAATGTTGAAGAGGATAATATAACTGGAATGATACACGATGCATATGGAGTTGCTAACACATAGGATATGAATACTCCTGTAGAAAATAACGAAGAGCCAAATTTGCAAGCAAAGAAATTTTACCAATTATTGGAAGATGCCGAAACAAAGCTATATCCAAATTGTGATAAGGTGTCAAAGTTGTCATTTATTGTTAGACTACTTAATCTGAAGTGTCTTAATCACTGGAGCGATAAATCTGTAGATATGTTGTTGGATTTATTTAAAGAAGTATTGCCAGATGGGGCTCAAGTACCAAATTCTTACTACGAGGCCAAGAGAACAATTCAAGACTTAGGGTTGGACTACACCAAAATAGATGCATGTAAAAATGATTGCATTCTTTACAAGAAAGAATATGCTAATGCACAATCGTGCCCTAAGTGCAATTTGTCCAGATGGAAATTAAACGGGCAGAAAGGTAAGAAACAAGCACACAAAGTGTTGCGATATTTTCCAATAAAGCCTAGATTGCAAAGACTGTACATGGCAAGACACACTGCTAAAGATATAAGGTGGCATAAAGATGAACGTATTGATGACGGAGTATTAAGACATCCAGCTGACTCCATTGCTTGGAAATCATTTGATAAGGAATATCCTAATTTCTCAGTTGATCCTAGAAATGTTAGGATGGGTTTAGCAAGCGATGGTTTCCAACCATATGGAAACATGAGTTCCAACCATAGTATCTGGCCAGTTATTCTTGTACCATACAACTTGGCTCCTTGAAAATGCATGAAACAACCATACTTCATGATGACACTTCTTATTCCAGGCCCTAAGTCTCCAGGAGATGATATAGATGTCTATTTAGAACCAATGATTGAAGAGTTGAAAGAATTGTGGGAGTTGGGAACAGAGACATATGATGCTTATTCACACTCAAATTTCAATATGCGGGCCTCTATCATGTGGACAATAAATGATTTTCCTGCATATGGCAATCTTTCAGGGTGGTCAACAAAAGGAAAATTAGCATGTCCTTGTTGTCACAAACATACTCACTCTATATCATTGAGAAGCAAATTATGCTATATGGGCCATCGTCGTTTCTTGCCAGCCAATCATCCATGGCGTCGAAATAAAAGGGCTTTTGATGGTAAAGTGGAGAATAAAGTCGCACCTACATATCTAACAGGTGAAGAAGCACTTGAACAATTAGAACTTTTATCAAATGTAACATTTGGGAAAGGTAAAAAGCGAATGCGTGCCCAATCTAGTGTTGCTTACAATTGGAAGAAGAAGAGCATTTTTTTCCAATTGCCTTATTGGAAAACACATTTGCTTCGACATAATCTCGATGTGATGCACATTGAGAGAAACATCTCGGATAATATTCTCTCTACAGTAATGGGAATGACTGGAAAGACGAAGGATACAGTGAAGAGTCGATACGATTTAGTGGATTTGGGAATAAGGCCAGGCTTGCATCCTATTGATGATGGAAATAATATTTTGCTACCAGCAGCATCTTATGTGCTATCGTCACAAGAAAAGTTAAAAGTGTGTAAATTTTTGGCCCAATTAAAGGTTCCCGACTCTTTTTCATCAAATATTTCGAGGTGTGTCAATGTCGAAGAAAGAAAGATATTTGGATTGAAGTGTCATGACCATCATATATTATTGCAAGAACTATTTCCAATTGCAATACGTGGGTTGTTGCCGAAGGAGGTGAGTGATCCTATAATAGAGTTGGCACAATTTTTCAAGATTCTTTGCTCAAAGTGTTTAACTATGGAAGATTTGAATTCCATAGAAAAACAAATTGCCATAACCTTGTGCAAACTAGAAACTGTGTTCCCTCCAGCATTCTTCGATGTCATGGTTCATCTGCCAGTTCATTTGGCAAGAGAGGCAAGGATTGCTGGACCTGTTCAATACCGATGGATGTATCCAATTGAAAGGTAACTATGTGACATATACTTGGGATTTAGTTTCATTTGTTAATAGATAACATAGTTATTTCAATTCACATTTACAGGTATTTACACACACTAAAATCATATGTCCGTAATAAAGCTCGTCTCGAGGGCTCAATCGCTGAAGGCTATTTAGCAGATGAAAGTCTCACATTCTGCTCAAGATATTTGAGCAATATTTCAACAAAGTTTAATAAAACTCCAAGGAATGATGATGGGAACATGACAGCTCATGGGGAGTCAATATTTGACCAAAGCGGGCAACCGAGAGGTGCTGCCAAATTGATTACTTTATCTAATACAAAATTTGCTCAAGCCTGTCTATACGTACTACAAAATTGCGAAAAAGTTTGGCCATTCATAGAGTAAGTATACAATATTTTACTAGCAATTAAATTGTTACTAGAATAAACTCATTTGATGAAATGATGTGTTGTAGAGAGCATAAAAATGAGCTTCAAGCACGTATATCAAATGTTGATTCGAGACACATCTCAGAGTTTCCTCAATGGTTTAATCATCAAGTAAGTGTCTTTCAATTACACCTACAATGCAATATGTCAATCCATGTGTCATAACCTTTAGATGTTTTATAATTTTCAATAGGTTATGAAGCCAGATTCACAGTGGCGAGGAGACAATGAGCTTGTTAGCTTAGCTATGGGTCCTCAAAGAGTTGTATGTAGGTACACAACATTTCTGATCAATGGATTTAGATTCCATACAAGAGATCGAGAGTCTCAAAGAAAAACTCAAAATAGTGGAGTTTTAGTTAAGGGGGATGATTCAAATCCTGAAAAGGAATATTATGGTGTCGTTGAGGATATCTACGAGCTTTCTTACGTGGGAGAAAGGAAAATATATCTTTTTAAGTGTCATTGGTGGGATGTTGCTCACTTAGGAAGAGGATATAAAGTTGACAGATATGGATATACAAGTGTGAATACCCGTTGTTCGTTGAATACAAATGAACCATTTGTCATGGCATCTCAAATAGAACAAGTATTCTATTTAGATGACACGGTTGATCAAGATTGGCTTGTTGTTGTGAAAACAAATCCCCGTGACCTTTTTAGCATGCCTCACATTGAGGACATAAATGATATTGCAGTGGTGTTATATAGGGATGACGTGCAACCTCAAAGCCTCAACCATCAGAGTGAGGGTACAAGTGTTAGAGAAATTAATTTCATCAATGACGATCAAGAAGATGAGACTATGGATGAAGAAAGCGATGAAGGAGAATTTTTATCTGGAGACTCAATGTGAAACATCATATAGTGTAAAATGTTTACATATGCTTAATTTCTTGTTGGTTTATATTATTCGCATGCAGTTATTATATTTTTATAATCATTTATGTCATATTTAATTGTGAAAATGACAACATGCTCTATTTATATGCAACAGGTAGGTTTGACGATGGTGGGAAGAGGAAGAGGTGGACGAGGTGGTCGTGGACATAAAGTAGTTGCGCGATGCCCTTTAAACGAAGAACCCCCACAGGTATCTATACAGCCACACAATGAAGAAATCCAGGCACTGCCTGTCACACCGACTTCTCGATGTCCAAATAGTAGTGCAGGTATAGATATAGAATATTGAACACGTGTTACTTAAGATTGATCACTGTAAAAGTAATAACAATCATCACTTGATTAACAGCTTCTTGCAGTGCATCTAGAAAGGTTCGGGGAAGTTATAAATGCCTTACCGTGGATGAAAAGACCAAAAATAGACATAAAATTGTAGTTGAAGTCTCCGATGAGATCCTTCGAGTCGTAGGTGAAGGATCGAGGGATATTGTCAACTACATTGGGTATATCACACGGTGCACATGTCCATTAAAAGTGAGAAAGTGGACCAAGATTTGGGAAGGATATGGAGAACAGATTTTGATTAGAGTGAAGGTAACAACTAGTATATTTGTCTATCACACTATTGTTAGTATACATTTAATAGATTTATCACATTTGGGTTTATTATTGTAGGAAAAATTTGAGGTCAGAAGAACTTCGGAGCGACGATTTGATGCATTTATTCATGCCACTGCACAAAGGTCTTACAGAACTTGGAGGACAAACTTGCATGATCACTACTCTTTGTATGACACTAATGAAGAAAGGCTCGCGAATCTTCCTCCTGGAGTCCATGATGATGATTGGAGGCATCTGATCAGTTATTTTGACTCAGACGAATTTAAGGTAGTTTGTATTAACACATTTTAGTAACACGTACAATGCCAAATGCACTAAGCTCATTTTATGTTAAATTCAGGACAAAAGCTCAACAAATGCAAAGAATAAGGCTAAGCAAACAACAAAACATGCGTGCGGTTCTCGATCATTTGCAGAAGTTGAGGAATCAACGGTGAAATTTTAGAGTAATGTACTTTCATGTATACATTTATGTGCACGTTGAGTAACAATAATGTTTTATAATAGAGAAATATTGAAACTGGAGAGAAGGCACCAATTGATGAAATATGGGAGCTGCAACATACATGTAAGACTAAAGAAGGCAATGTCATATGGTCCGATACAAAGTCTCAAGAAGTTCATGTATAATTACTGCAACGTTTATTTCTATTTAGAAATTGTAATTTATATTCATATTTTTATTTCAAATGTATGCTTTGTTTGATTGTAGGGTCAACTTCAAGAGATTATAGCCAAGCAATCTCAAGAAGATGCCACGACACGTTTAAGCAATGATGAAATATTGACTCAAGTACTTGGTCAAAGGTCGGGGTTCTTTCGCGGTAAAGGATACGGTGTGAAACCTCCCTCCAAGAGAGTCATTGATCGAATCACACCTCAAGAAATTCAAGAGCAGAAAAGGAAATTACGTGAAGAAGTTGTTGCGGAGGTACGTGAAGAGATGAGAATTCGAGAAGAGAGGTTACAGGCACAGTTCGAAGAAAAGCTACAATCACAAATGGCTTCTCTTATCGCATCTCTCCAACAGGTATTCCTTGATAAGATTTGCTTGGTTCAATTACATTATGTAATTGAAACTACAAAAATTGTAAATCAAATATGCTTATAAATTAAACCCAAATCATTCATATACTAGCCAAACTTGATTTAAATTGTGGCATAAGGACTTTCCCATGTAAGCCATTTGGTTATTTTTTTGGGCATACTATAATTGTGTTGCCACACTGATAGATGATCATGTATAGACCCTACTTTCTTTCATGATAGAAGGTTATGATTTTAAATCTTGACCGCACTCACTAGGCTATTAGCACTTCTAACCTTTTCGTGCTACTATTGCTAAGCTGGAAAGCTTGAAACTAATGAATCAATTATATTCTAGTAATTGCATGTCTGCATAAATGTATAGTTATTAACTTGTTGGTCTATTTGAATCCACCTTCATGTATGCTTTCACAGTATTATAAATATTTTGTTTATTCTAATTCTCTTAAATAATTTTATTGTTTATGCATAGGGACAAATTCCGATAAATCTTATTGGTAGTGCTGCACCGGGATCTACAGCTAACACAACACAAACATCTCCAAGAGAACCACCGACTTGATTGATTCATGTGACTTTATTGTTATATGTGTTGGTTTTTATTTACAGACGGTATTTGTCTCAAACATTTGTTAGATTTGAAATCATGTTAATGTATACTAAAGTAGAGAGACATTGTCTTGTCTATGTTTGTAATATTTCTGAAAATTGAACCTAAGTTTTATTATGGTATTTCTTATAGATCTTTTATATGTCAATTTTCTTGACAAAGAATGGGAAAATAATGGAAAAGGTGAACAAAGCCTTCGAGAAAGTTAAGATACTAGTGGAAATGGAGGTGGAAGAAGATGAACAAGCTACATCATTGCAGGAGAGTAACTCATTCGTATATTTAGAACTAATTTAGTCATAACTGCACCTAGTCCACCAATCAGGAGTTTTCTTTTATGGAATCTATTATTAATCTTTTTCTTTTTATATATTTGGTGATCAATGCAAATGTCGCTAACTATGCAATGTTGTGCTCAAGAAACCGGTGGTTTGTACGAGGTTATGGAAAAAGCCGCAATGAGAAGTGAGGTACATTGTGTCTCCTTTACCTTATATTTTGAAGTTCAGATGTTTGGTTTTATTTATGAAATGTTGAAATTTTAGAGTTTTTTTAAATATAACTTGTGAGTATGGGCTCTAATAGAGGAGACACTAACCTGCCTGTTTCCTTAAAAGTTAAATTTTTTTCATTTTGAGAAAATGGTTGAAAGCATGCTCCAACTAAACCTGAATTTGAGCCTAAAACATAAGTTATAATCTAAAGTCATCTCTACCATCATTTGTATGATCTAAACTATTTGAAAAGGGTAAGAAACTATTCTACTATTATATGTTGCCACCCACTTTTCTTTATATAGCCACTCTTGTTATGTTCTAACTTCTGAGATAGTTTGCAAACAATCATACATGGGTTTGATGGTTATGTGGTCAATTCGTAATTTACTTGTGTTTCTCAACAGCACCAAGTGGCTAAAGGCTGCCTTTAATGTTGTGTAAAGTAACTTTTTTCCACTGCTTATATCCTTCTTGACTTCTTCATTGCTACAGTTTCAAATGGCCAAACCATAGATATCCAGAGAGGGGCCACGTTGTTTCGTCAAAGTTGTATTGGGTGTTATGATACTGGTGGAAACATAATACAGCCAGTTAGCCTTCCTTTGTAAAAGACATCTAGTTATGTATATGTTCTTCCATGTTAATCTCTTCTCTAATTCATAATGTTCTCTTTATTTTTTCTTCCAGGGGGCAACTCTCTTTTTAAAGGATTTACAGAGGTATGAACAACAACCTGGGTATCCTTATGATGTGAGCAAAAGATAAAAATAGTAATGGCTGAAGGTACTAAAAATGGTAATGGCTGAAGGTACTGAAATTTCAGTCTTGTATATTTTCATCTATTGGTTATTCTGTCCACCTAATGCCTTTCTTGTTTCCAAAGTTTAATTAAAACTATTGATGGACCTTCAGCTACTAGCTTAAGCTTTCATGGCCAAGTGATCATGAGTTTGACTTGATTTGTCAAGCCTTCTTGTAAAGGGATGTGTTACACTTATTTTTATTTTTCTGTATTTCTTATTGAGTACTGTGACATATTAAATAAACCTCCCTTGTTACCTGCTGTTAACATCACTATGCAAAATTGAAATCATAAGGATATTTTTTTCTTATTAATGTTCTTGAAAGGAATATAGGTTACGTATTGTCTTCTTCTTATGTTACCTTGTGAATATTGCTGTTCCCTCACTTGGCTGTTCATAATCTTTATTGGATCACAAATTTATAGCTCCACGCATGACACTTGAAACATTAGCTCTTATATAAACTTGTGAGCTTTATCTTTTGTATCTTTGCTGAAAAATTTGAACAACATTCATGACATGTTAAAAATGGTTTACAAGCTCTGAATTTTGATAATACATATGAAGTTTTACTATTTTTTGTTTCTCAAGTAGGGGTGCTCATTTTCTTCATACAGGACAACAATATTCTTGAAGAGTTTAGTGCATCAAATTAGGCAACAACTCTTTATTTTACTAAAAATATAAATATTGATGGAAGTATATTCCATAGGTAAACAATCTATCACAATATTTTTTCTTAAACACTTAGCTCAAAGGAAGTTGAAAATTTGAAATAACATATTGAATCAACTCCTATAGCTAATGGGTTTACCAACTAGTTTATCGGATAATTGTTATCTTTTAATTAAATAATTTTAAGTGTGTAATTTCCCAATAGTACTTGACTTTGATCATCATTGTGGTAAAGTTTTTTCTGACTTGATTGGCTTGTTTTTGCGCTTGCAATTTTGATTTGTTTTCTGCAACTGAGATTTGATTCGGTGTCTTCTTTTTTTATTATAGAGGGATGTGACTTAGTTATTGTGATAATTGCATTTCTGGAGTTTTCAATCGTTAATTTGCTAAATTTCTGGGCCCTTTTAATATGACATATGCAAGTTGATATTCACTTCTTTCTCGCAGATTTCCTCTAGACTTGTTAAAGAAGCTCAGCACCGATTGTATTGTGATGCAAAATCATCTTGTGAGTGTTATATTGCTGTCAATGTTTTTAACTTGTCATCGTTGAATTCATCTGTTAAATTAAGAATTATTTTAACGAAGTTCATTATTTAGATGTATATATTTTTGAAACTCATGAATATAATTTGCATCTGATTAGTGGTGTAATAATTTTTCACTGTTGTTTAAGGAAATGTTTGTGAGAACCCCATAACTGGTTTAACTTGGATTTGTTTGGTTTGCTAGTTTTCTGTTTTTTTATTTTTATTCAAACTAAAAAATGTGTTTGGTAGAGTGAAGAGAAAATTTGTTTAGTGTTTCCAAAAAATAACTGGTGATGTTTTTGTAATGATGTAAAAGAAAATTTATCATAGTTATTAAAAAAATCAAAATATTCTAGTAATTATAGAAAATCAAACTCAAAAACCAAGTAATATTTATATCCATCTATGTCAATTTGATTTTAAAATAAATATGAACAGATTTTTAACTTCACTAAATAAAAGTATTTTCTAAATGATTGTTTGTGATTTGTGAGTCTATTGCATTTTTAAACATCTCAACGACAGTTTGTTTTTGCTATTTCCTGTTTTTAGGTTGATTCTAGAAGGAAAAATGACTTGTGGAGTTTAATGCGCCACCAGTGCTTGAGGAATGATAGGAGTGGTGTTGTCATTTGTGCCAATTGCAAACGGAAGAGATATTACTAAGAGTGATTTGTGTATAATATTAAAGACTTGCTACTTTATTAGTGAAAGAAAGAATATGTATAGATTTTTAGTTTCGTAAATGCATTGTATATATGCAATTTGTATTGAATTTAGTCTTTTATTTTATTTTCACGAAACTTGCATGTATTGCGTGTCTATGGTCAAATTGTATTTAAAGTATGTTTAATCTTGTCTTTATCTATACTACAGTCAAATTCTTGACAAGTATGATAATTTTCTTCTTGTGTTTTATATGTAATTCACACCATATCTATACTCATTTTAGATTGTATAAAAGATTTTTTTTCATTTATGTATATGACAATTATGCTTGATTTTAGTAATATATATATATATATATATATATATATATTAAATAAAAATATTTTATTAATTTTTAAGTTTGTTTTTACATATTATTAGATTTTTATTATAAAATATAGGTTAAATATAAAATTAAATAAAAAAATTTAAATAAAAGCTTTTAGTGGCGACTATTTTCTGTCGCCACTAAAATTGGAATTTCGTGATAATATATAAAAAAATTATTTTTAGTGGCAATAAATGTAATCGCCACTAAAAAATTTTTAGTGGCGACTATGATTGTCGCCACTGACTCGGTTTCTGTGGCGACGTGTGTGGTCGCCACTGCAGTGGTTTCAGTGGCGACTTTCGTGGTCGCCACCGAAGACTTTAGGGTTAGGGGTTTCTGTGGCGACCTATATGGTCGCCACTGAAGATGTTTCAAGGGTTTCAGTGGCGACTTAGGTAGTCGCCACTGAAAATTCTTCAGTGGCGTATATGGTCGCCACTGAAGATGTTTCAAGGGTTTCAGTGGCGACTTAGGTAGTCGCCACTGAAAATTCTTCAGTGGCGACCACACAAGTCGCCACTGAAGACCTTTCAGTGGCGACTACCCAAGTCGCCACTGAATTGGTTTCCGTGGCGAGTTGTGTAGTCGCCACTGAAGACTTTTCAGTGGTGACCACACAAGTCGCCACTAAAAGTATAATTAATAGGTTTTAGTGACGATTTTTTGAGTTTTAGTGGCAAAAAAATTTTTTTTGGTGGCCACAAATGTCGCCACTAAAAAGGTAGTTTCTGTGGCGCTCATAAATGTCGCCACTGAAGAGATAATTATTGGTGGCGACATTTTGTTTGTCGTCACTGAAAGTTTTAGTGACGGTCGCATAGGTGGCGACTTTTTAGTGGCGAATTGTCGCCACTAAAAGGTATTAGTGGCGATTTTTAAACTTTCAGTGGCGAAAAAAGTCGCCACTGAAAGTCAAATTTCTTGTAGTGTATATATAAATTTTTATTTATACTACGTAAGAAAATATGTGAAATGAATATTGTTGTCACGTTCTATCTTTTTTTTGTTATTTTAATTTATTTTAATAACAAAGGGTTTGTTTCAATTTTACTTAATCATCAAAAAATTTCAAAATTTAAAATTTTAAAGTTAAAAGATCAATTTGTTATTTTAATCTATTAAAAATTTATTTTAAATTTAATTTTTTTGAAGTTTAATTTTTAAACATATTACTTAAAAAATTATTTTCCTTGTATAAATAATTGTGCATTAACTATATTAATAGAAATTGAATAAATTTTTGTAACTAATTAAAATAAAATTTTAACTAAACTTTAGCTTTGCTTTAATTATAAAAAAATTGTTAAATATTTATAAATAAAATAAATTTGAACACATTTTTAGATTTTATTAATTCTTAAAAGATTAAATTGATAAAGGTAAATTTTAAAAAATAAAGTTGAATATATATATTTGAAATATGCAAAACCTATATTCTGGTTCTCCATTCATATATTTTAAGAATAGATTTTCTTTTTTTATTAATAATTACAAAAATTTAAAATGGTTCATGTATTAAATACAATATATCAATTGTCATGAAAAGATGACAATTTTTTCTTGTAATATTTTTATTAAAAATTCTAATATATGATGGCATTAGCATAATCTTAATAGGAACTGTTGTTGGTTATTCTACAATTTCAACTATGATTTCTAATTTTTTTTTGGGTAAAAAATGACTATATAAAACTCAAAGTCATAGTATAGAATGTAGGGTAGCTCCTTGAAGTTTCCACGATGGTGAGGTGGATATTTGATAATTGCGCCTCAACTAACTTTTTCTCCACTAAAGTACTATAATAAGTAACTATGACTTTATTTATGTATATATATTACTCTATTATTATGTAACAATTAAAAATCTTGTTTTATATATTAAATAAAAAATTTGAGGGTCTGAAGATTTGTCATTCTTCCACACTTAGCCCAAAACATGAATTAATGTTGCGTACAAATGTATAAATACATGAAGGTACAACATATAAAAAATGTAAAGAAGGAATATAATGTGTTACGTATATAAATTTTTTGTCTATAATTTTTGAAACATTATTTAAATTATTGGTAGAGATGGAATTTAAAGACGAAATATTTTATCTATAAATTTTTCATCTCTAATTTTTAAAATAATATTTAAATTATTGTCAGAGATAGAATTTAGAGAAGAACAAATTTCATATCTAAATTTTTTATCTCTAATTCTATTCTACTTCTCGAAATAATATTTAAATTATTATTAGAGATTAAATTTAAAAATAAAATTTTCATCTCTAATTATATCTCTACTTTTTGAAATAATAATTAAATTATTGTTAGCGACAAAATTTAACGACAAAAAATTTTGTGGTTAAATTTTTGTTCCCAATTTCATTTCTATTTTTTGAAAGATTATTCAAATCATTCTTAGAGATGAAAAAATTGTGCCCCTAAATTTTTCATCTTTAATTCCGTCTCCATTCTTTAAAACATAAATTAAATATAATTAAAGAAAGAATTTGAGTCTTGTTTGAGTTGTAAAAATAAGCTGATGGAATGAGAATCCAGATTCTATTTTATCGATTTATTGTGTTTTATTAATAAATTTGACTGCAAATTTGATTCTTACGAAATAATTTTTTTTTCTTATATAAGAGATGACTTTGCCTTAAAAAATTGATTAAAAGGGAAAAAATGCAATGAAATAGAAAACAAAAAGAGTAAAGTACCCATCACTATCCATCGTTCATATATCCACTTAGTGATGCATTTGTTACCACAAGTTTGTTAGCTCTAATTTTCAATTCAGTTCATCCTTTTTATTTTATTAGCAAAATAGGTCATTGACACAAAACGTCATATTTAGTAAAATAGGCATAACTGCTAGTTTGGTGGAATTACAGGACTTATTACCATAATTTTGAAACTCATTCAAAGCTTCATAACAGCAATTAGACTTGGTTAAGGATGTTTCAAGCCCAAGAAAATTCTTTAAAATGTAAGTTTCATGCCATTTTTTTATTTTGTCTTATTTTTAAAGATTTATTTTATATTTTTGAATTTAATGTTAATTAATACTCTGTCTTACATTATTCCTATTTAAATCTATATTAATGAGAATTTGAATTAATAAGAATATTTTAAAAATAATATATAATATTTAAATTTTTTGTATTTAATTTCAATTTTACATATTTCCAGAATTAATGAATAAATATATTTTATTAATATCATGGATATAAATTTTATAGTTTTAAAATGTAAGTAAAATTTTTAAAAAAACAAATGCATTTCTTCGAAATAGAGGTGTTCCTTAAATCTTAAGTTTTGAATTCAAATTTCATAAAATATATTCTAAAATATGAAATTTTTATTTTACCCTTAATTATCCAATAAAAAGTTTATTTTACCCCAATAAAAACCTGGTTATTCAAAACTAAAATGCCATTTCACCCTTATTTCTCTTTGGGCGTGCAATTCATTTCATTCCCTCCCGCTGAAAATTTTGCGTAGTTCATTTCTCCTTGGGCGCGCAGTGTAGCTGAAATTTTCCCTCATCCATTTCATTCCTTACCTGGTTTCATCCTTCCCAAAACCCAGCCCCAATTGATGAAGCAGTCACCGTTAGATAGCAAATGGGTTGGGTGTTGTATGGTAGCAAATCCATGAGGAAGAAGCTGAACTCCAACGTTCCCATCCCCTCCTCATTGCAGACTCATCACATACCCTCCTCATCGCAACCCATCTCATCCCCTCCTGGCCGAATACCTCACCCATCTCATCCCCTCTGTCTTCCTGGGTCGACGCATCGCAGACCCATCGTAAAACTTGGCTCAAGATGCATCACAGACCCATCAATCTACCTGGCTCAATACGCATTGCAGAGCAAACCCCTTGATCTTCCTGCCTCCCGTCTGCCTTCATCAAATCCGTCTGGCAGCTGCACTACGCTCCATTCCTTGGTTAGTATCTCTCACTGTGGTCTCTGTTCTCTCTTTGTGTCTCCATTTTTGTATGATTGGTCTCTGTTCTCTCTCTGTCTCCATTTCTGGCAAATCTGCGATTGTTCTCTGCCTTCATATTTTGTGTTATCAACTTTTATTGGATTGCTATATATGGAGTGGATGGCTTAAGTTTCTGGGTGGTTTTCTTCTTCTTTTTGTTTTGATCGTTTGCTGATAAAATTCTTCTTAGATTGTTTAAGTTAATTGCTTATCTTTGCTTATCTTTGTTGGAGTAAATGGTTTAAGCTTCTGGTTTGTTTTCGTCATGTTGTTTTGATGTTACTTCATAGCTCTTAGCTCTAACTTTATTATTTGCTATGTATTGGCTAACCACTCTTGATCTTGGTTTCTTTAAGGAATTGGGGCTCTTTGTTGCATTGCAAACTCAGGCATGCGTTTAGCATTTAGCCTTGATTGATGCTCTAGGAGAAATTAGGTTGACGCCTCCAACTAGGATTATAGATGTTGGAATACGAGTTCTTTTGTTGTTGAAAGTTTCTTAGAAAGTTGGATGATTTAGGATTCAACTAGCATTACTCATTCATATGGCTTTTGTAATATCCTATATTTTTTTAAAATAATTATTTTATTTTATAAACAAGTATTATTTTTAAATGATTATATTTTGCTAAAAGCAAATATACTTTTAATCAAAATGATTTTTGTTTTGCCTAAAATAATTATATTTTCCTTTAATAAATTTTTATTTTATTTTTAGAAATTTTCTTTCTTTTAATATATATAAAGATATTTTATATTGTGATTTTTTTTATTAAAATTTTATCAAGAAAAGTTTTGATTTGATATTGCAATTAAAGTTTTGCAAGAATATAAATTTTTAGAAATTTTTGGGATATTTTAGGAGAAAAAACAATATTTATAGGTATATAATCAAAAGGAAATAATTTAAATCTTAATTATTTAATTATTAAATTATAATAAAAAAAAAAAAGCAGAAGCATATCGGGTAGACGGAGCAAAGTGTGAGCAGCATAGTTCCATTTCCCCTCTTCACCTTCTCTCTCTAAAAAAAACTTCTCTTTAAGATATCTTCCAACCTAGACATTCAATTGAGATACTGGAAGTACCATTGGACTCGTGGCGATGAGATCTTCAAATCCCGCCAATCAATTTCGCTGGAAACTCGCTAGAAAATTTCTGGAAACGGTGAACAGTATACGGTGAAAAGTAACTACAAGGTAAATTTGATTATTTTGAAATTTCTTGGTGTTTTCTAGTGATTTTGACCTTAGAATCATGTTTAAGAGGTAGAATACTCCTTGTATGCATGTTTTTATGGTTGGATAACATGATTTGGTGCCTAAATCATGCAAATTTATTTCGGATGAACAGTACCCCCAATGAACAGTTTTTTACCTGCGTGAACAGTACATGAACAGTACCTGCACAATAAATTTTTAGATTTCGAAATAGCTAAGTTGAAGAGTATAATTTAGAGTGGTTGGTGATCATTTTTATTTGGAAAAAGGCGAAAAGAAGCTAGTCCAATTGAAGCATCAAATTGGTGAGTAAATCACATAAATTATGGTATGGAGAAAAGAATTATAATTTGTCTCTAAATTTATAAATTGTATAATATGGTTATGTAATAGAAATTGATGACAATTTTTGTATGATGAGATTATGACTTGGGTGATGTTTGATATTTAGATAGTATGTCATTAAAATATGTGAATGTGTGAGAAGTGAATTGAGATGGGTAGGTAGTAGACATGTTAGGAATGGTGAAAGTAAGATATGTTAGGATTGCTTAAGGATTGGCTAGTGATGGAAAAATGTCATAAAAGGAAGATTTGAGCATATTAAGTTTACTTGAGGATAGGTAAGACAAAATTAGATTAACGATTCCAATTTGTTGGAAGTGATAAATAGAGGAAATTTTGAAGAAAGTTGGGCATTAAACTATTCATAATTTAAAATAGTAAGTTTGCACACCGAACTGAATAATAAATTTTTAGGTGAAAGAAACAGACGTTTGATGGTCTTAAGGTGCTTTGAGGAATGTAATAAAGTGAATTAGTGGTGTTGAAATTCTTAAGGAATAAACTATGAGAAGTAGGATTACCATGCTAAATTGAGTCTAGTTTTAGGATATGAATTATGTTGAGATTGGAAAGTTATGTGTGAATAATTGGTGAGGAAAGTCTTAGAATGAATGGACTAGTTAAACGAAGTTGATAGGAACTAGAATGATATGCTTTTAGAAATAAAAGTAAGAAAGGCTTGAGATTAATGGGAGAATGTTGACATGTGAGAATCAAAGATGATTTGATAGAAGTCTGAAATAACAAAAGTTGGATACTCTATATAGATGTGTATATATTCTTTTATGTGTATGGTTTCTAATTATATCAACTTATGGATATCAATATGCAAATTTGAGGATAGTTCAGATATTAGTGAAGATGATTTATAATGGTTTGAGAATTTATTATGATAAGTTATATATGTATAATGTATTGGGTATGTTTTATCCCAAGGGTGTAAAATGTTCTAACTAGAAAATTTAATATCATGATCTCCTGTAACGTATGATGCTTATACTATGAACACATATAAGTACATGGATATTTATGTATAATGGCATCTCAAATAATATTTAATTATGACAACCCTAATGGATATTGAAATAATAAATAATGATACAAGATTATAAGGTTATATGCAATGAAATGAGGTATGACTATCAAATTGAGATTTCTTTATTCAAGTAAGCACATGGATGTATATACGTACACTTTAAAAATATAAAGGAGTCAAAAGAAAATGAATGAATGAAAGTGATATGACTAAATATGATGATTATTAAATTTGGTACTCAGTGATATAATGAGTATGATGATATGATCATGATGGGTTATTATCAGATATTGATTAAAACAATAATTTATCTTAAAACTTGAAAACAAAGAAATAATTAAATAAGATTAATAATAATTACATTGGATTCCTTTTCAGAAACACTGTCAGCTAGCGGCAGAGATGGCTAGCCTTGGTGCACCTTGTAACCCTAGCTAGCAAGGGAGTTGCTAGCCCCTTGTGCGAATGGACACATGAGGATTGAATTATGAATAAGTATGGAGTTGAGTATGTCTCCTCCAATAGCCAGTGGCAATTGGCCTGGTTACTTATGATAAGAATGAGGTGATTTACCCGTCCTATTGCTGTGTGCTTAGGACAGTCAACATATGAAAATGTTAGGGAGTTGAGGAGAGCTCCTCCCAGCCTTATGATATGAATGATGAGAATATGATGATGTTACTCGTCCCATTGCTATGTGTTTGGGATAAGACATGTATGTGGTGATTTACCCACCTTTGCTGTGTGTTTAGGTAAAATGGTGATTTTTCCTTACCAGGCTGTGTACTTGGGTATGTTGAAATGGTTCTGGATTGGGATCCTCCAAATTAAATAAAATACGCTAATAATAATAATAATTTAAGAATAAAATTGAAAGATATTAATAAAATAATAAGTCTTATTTATATATAATAAATTAATATAATTATTTTACTTTAATTATACTCTTGAATATACATAGCTTGAGTATTAAATACATATCTATATGTACACAAATAACATAGGATAATTTTATATGACGTAGGAGCATAATAATATAGTGGCATAATTTTAAGAAAGATGATAAAGTGGATCTAGCCCATTTGATACACCGTGTGCAAAATTTTGCACGTAGAAATGTTCAAATGTCTACTTAAAGGAAGAACAATAAAGGAAAGTAACTGAGAAAATTCAAGAAGTCTTTTAGAGGCCTACATGTTTATGATGATGAAACTAGATAAGAAAAAGTATGAGAATGGATTAAACCAAGGTAAACGAATGAACTAGAAATTTCAATAATGTTGAATAAATTTTGTAAATAAGATACTATTCATAACATATTTCTAATGAGTATAAGTAAATAAAACTAGCAAGAATACTTCAAAATATTCATAACTTAAACAACATAAGCTAAACCGTAACCTAATATAAAATATAATTTTTCTACATGTTATAATTGTGTTATTTACTTGCTGAGTCGCAAGACTCACCCCAATCTTTTAAATGTTTCCAGATAGGTAAAAATTGAAGGCATACGCAGAAGCAGTAAAATTTTCGAGGTAAGCCCAAATGTGTCCTGATGGGCATAGTTTCTTGTTGTTTTATGTATTTGTACTCTAAAATTGCTCCACATTATCACAGGCATGATCCCCGTTTCCTATGCGTGAAAAGAAAAGGTAAAACCTATGTAAAGCAAGAAATGCAAAATGATTTGGCATCGCTTAATGAAACTAGATCTTTATTTATATATTATTTGTGTTTAAAGTTTTACAGAGTGATTATGTGATCACATGATAAACTAGACTGATTATTAAGTTTTAGATTCATAATGTGATTATTAGGCTTACGAAGTGGGGAGAAACCCTCATTTCGTGCCGGTCTCGTGCTTGGATAAAATTTGGGACGTGACAGCTTTCTCTACAGTAGTTACAAGTCATGATTAGGGCTTTATTGGTAAAGGTTTCAAATGCCTCTAGTCTTTTTCTAATAGTAATTGATTAAGTTAATATGGCTATTTGCATGTCTACTTCATACATTCTTTCTTGTTTTCTTTGGGGTTGTCTCTCACTTAGTCATTGGTAATTATTAGAAGACATCTCTTCAAAAAGTTCATAGGCTTATTCTACTTGCTTATCCATTAATGCACTACGAGCCATAATATCCACGATGGTTTTAGGTGATCCCTATAGCCCATTATAGAAAGATTGGACTTCCAAAACAACAAGAAGTTTAGGCTGTGGGCATCTTTTTAGCAATTCTTTGCATCTTTTACAGGCCTCATAAATTGATTCTATCTTATGTTGTGCAAATGAGGTAATGTCATTCCTCATTTTGGCTACCTTGACTGGTACAAAGTATTTAGCTAAAAAACCAAACAAAATGGTGTTAATGATGATGCTATCTAGCTTAGGCTCTTTGTATTCTCAATAAAAGGCAAGGCATGGAGTTAACTAAATTCTTACTTAACATTTTCTATTGCAACATAGGATGACTTGACTAAAATTTTTTTAGCTAAATACTTTGTACCAGTCAAGGTAGCTAAAATGAGGAATGACATTACCTCATTTGCACAACATAAGATAGAATCAATTTATGAGGCCTTTAAGATATGCAAAGAATTGCTAAGAAGATGTTGTCATGAAGAGATTAAATTATAATATGAAATCTAAAATTGAAAAATATATTTTTTAAAGACTAAGAAGGAGTTTTACTCCACGTCCTTGTGTTACATAATTGATTATTTGTTTCACTTATATCGTATATTTGTAAGATTTTTTTAACTATTTTTCTATAATCAATGTTTCTAATTGTTTGTCAATACGTAGTATTCACATAAATTACTTTTACAAAATTCTTCTAATTCTGAATATTTAAATATAATTAATGTTGAGTTAAATATGTGACACTCTTTATGATTCAAATAATCCTCTTGTTTATTGAAATAATGTAATCAATATTTTTAAGTATAATGTCACTTAAAATTTGATAAGAGTCACAATTGTACACGATTTTATACAATATTGAGTATGATAAGAGTAGTCCCAAGTGATCTTGATTTTATTACAACCAAGAGACCTTAATTTTATTGCAATTTTATAAATAAAAAAAATGAAGGGAAAAAGCCCATATTTGATTGGAACTTCTTGTCACCACTTTAATTGACATTCAAGATAATGCTACCCCTCATATTTTGTTTAGGATTTGCAACTTACGTAGTAGTGACCTTTGATTATTTTCCCTTTTAATTGTCTTTCAGACAGTGATGTGTTAGAGTAGGAAATTTTGTTGATGGAATTTTTTGCTAATTATGCAGAATTAATGAGATAATTATAATTATTATTGCTAACTAATTTTTTTGAGTTGCTGAGTGGTATTTTTTGTTAATTCTAGCGAAATAATGTACCAACTCCTTCATTATCTAGCTAAATTTTTTTTTTCATATTTAATATTGCCATAATTAGGGTCTCATGTCTTACTTACACTATCTATCTTGTGATACAGGTTTCTATAAAAAATTCATGACACATTTGATCTATCAACTTATCATGTCTTGACAACAGCACCAATAGCAAGTGATTTGTATATAATATTACAGAGTTTGCTATTTTTTTAGTGAAGAGAAGGAATATATATAAATCTTTAGTTTTGTAAATGCATTGTATATATGAAATTTGTATTGGATTTAGTCTCTTGTTTTATTTTCACGAAACTTGTATGTATTGTGTGCCTATTGTCAAATTGTATTTAAACCATGGTTGTACATAGATGTTAAAGAAAAACGTTTTATTAATTTCTATTTTTCTTTTGATCTCTTTACATATTATCATATTTTTATTACAAAATATATTACAAAATATAGTTCAAATATAAAATAGAAAAAATAGAAATAATTTTGTACTATTAGTTTTAAAATTGTAAATTTTTAAATAAAAAAAATAAAAAATCTGATTTTTAGTGGCAACAGAGAATGGTCGCCACTGAAAGGTTTTCAATGACGATGAAAGAGGTCGCCACTGAATAGTTTTTAGTGGCGACAGATAAAAGTCGCCACTAAAGGGTTTTTGGTGGTAACCAAAGGTGTCGCCACTAAAGGGTTTTCAGTGGCGACACACAAAAGTTGCCACTAAAGGGTTTTCAGTAGCGACATACAAAAGTTGCCACTGAAGTGTTTTTAGTGGAGACAAAAGTCTTTACTGAAGGGGTTTTAGTGGCAACTTTTGTCGCCACTTTTAGCCTAAATTCAGCAATGACTATAGAAGGTCGCCACTATTACTAGTTTTTAGTGGCGATTTTTTTGTTTTAGTGGCGACTTATTTCGCCACTAAAAATATAGTTTCTGTGGCGCTTAATATCGTTGCCACTGAAGACATAATTTTTTGTGGCGACTTATTTTTGTCGCCACAGAAACCCTTTAGTGACGGTCGGAGTGGCGGCGAAATGTCGCCACTAAAAAGTATTAGTGGCGATTTATTGACTTTCAGTGACGAAAAAAGTCACCACCGAAAGTCAAATTTCTTGTAGTGTAATACACTTATTATACTATTTTTTTTTTGTTATGAAAAATATATACACAAAATTCTCTTAAAAATAAAAAATATATTACAACTTAATTCAAATGTTCTAAATTTTTTTTATGAAAGTGATATATACCATTAATTAGTCCTTAAAATAATTGTGAAATGATATATACCATCTAAATACTAATTTCATTGGCTCGGTTGAAAATCAAGAAGAAAAAAAAATTAAGAGTGATCTTTCATTTATTTATTTGTCTTCTTTTTGTATAAAAGGCATTTAAAAATTTGATTTAAATTGTAGTATATATATATATTTTAAAATTTTAAGATATTTTTATGTATATTTTTATAATAGAAATAGTGTAGCTCTTCCTACCAGATTAACCACTTCCATTCCATTATAGCCTAGCTTCCTCTTTAAGTTTTGCATCTTCTTTTTTTTTTTGCTTTTATCTCCATTAAAAACAAAATCGAGGGTTTTTGCTTGAGAGATGAGTCTTTCATCTCTCAAACTGTCAAAGCAACCCCACGCATGGATAATTCCAACTTATGGTAGTCTTGATGAGAGGTGAGGCTTGATAAAGCCTACCTCCTCGCCATAAGTATGCTTATACCGTCCTTCTCAACGCCCCCTTATCATTACTGTCCGCTTTCTATTTTTGTTTTTTATTCTTCCCAGCACCTCCTTTAAATATATTTTTTCTTCTGACTCCATCCCCATGTTCTGGCCTCCCTTAATTACTTGCTCCTCTCCATTGGTACCTCATTCTCTTCTTTTACTTAATCTCAGAGTTACTCTTACAGCTTTAGACAATTCATGCTCTATGACTGGTTAGTTATTGTTTTTCTCCATCTCCCCTTCACTCTATTCTTCATTTGGGAACTCCATATAATAATGTTGGGTATTGTTAATTTCTGTTGTTTTTTTTTCCTCCTCCACCCTTTTACGTTTTCTTCTCTTGTTTTGGGACTTTCGTGGGTCATTTTTCCTTTCTACAACACTAAAACCTGAACATCCTCCCTGCATTTTTGTATTCCCATTGGGCTCAAGTTGATGTCTAACCCATTGGATCTATTTAAATCAATTATGCCCCAAGATTCCATAGATTCCTTTTCTTGGCTTCACATTTATGTGACAATGGCTTTCTTCCTAAGCCCAATATCCTACTCTTCTATATCCAGCTATTTAAATTACATGGGCTTAGCCCATATAATTTAAATAGCTGGACCCATGTTGGCCTTTTAAAATATTTAAGTGAATCCTTGTTGTAGCCGGCAGCTTTTTACTCCTATTCTTTTAGGAGATCTTCTCTCCTCCCCTCTATTGCTGCCACTTTTCTTTCCCTTACGCCTCGTTTGGTTGATGACAACGGAAGGAATGAGAATGAAAATAGGAATTAAAAATAGAATGAAATGGAATGGAATGCTGTTGTTAAAATTGCGTTTGGTATAACATAGAATGGAATAAAATCTTCATTACTTTCCTACGTTTGGTATGTCATAAATAATACAAAAATGGAATAGAAAGTTGATAAAAAGACAAAAATACCCTTAAAGAATAAAATTATTAAAATATTATTATTTTAATCTTAAAATAATACAAATAAAAAAATTATTAATATAAAATTTTTATTAAAAATATTAAAATATATTAAAAATAATTTAAATATTATTTATTTTATTTTATTTTAATCTTACTTTTTTTATTTTAGAAGGGTTTTTTAGACTTTTTTAATCTCATTCCATTCTATTCCCTCTTTTTCCATCCATTTTCAAAGGTAATGTGCATTCCATCATTCAAGGTAATGTGCATTTCATGGAGACAGCATTCCACCAATCAAACACTATATCTGATGGAATGGGAATGCTGATTCCCATTCCATCACTTTAAATCCAGCAACCAAACAGGACCTTATCAAGTTCAGACTTTCGTTCCTCGTCTCTTTTCCCCATGACCTTAAAACTGGTAAGGGTTTTATTTTTGTTTTTTTCTCTAGCTTCTCCCCAACTCGGTAGGTACATCGGCCGGTCACCTCCTCCCTTCCTAGTGGTCTCAGCAGCTATGGAAGCCAAGGCTCTTGCCAGAGCTACTCCCTGTCCATGTCCATATCTTCTTTTACTCTCCTCCTGTGAACAGGGACGGAGTGTCGTTGAGCTTTGAGGGCGCTGTACCAACCATGTCAAATTTTTTTAATAATAATACAATATTTATTATTTATATATAAATATATAAAGATTTAGCCCCCCCTCAATTAAATTATTATTGTAATTAACATTCTTATATCTTAATTTCATAAAAATAAAATTTAAAAAATAATTGTAAGTAATTATTTATAATTTCTTTTAATTTATAAATTATGTATATATTTAATTATTTTAAATTTTAAATTTTTATATATAATATTTTTAAATTTTTTCTCTTCAGCCCCTCCAATAAAAATTGTCTAGCTCTGCCCCTGCCTGTGACATTTCTTCATGTTGAAAATTGCAATTTTTCTGCTCATGTCCAACTCTTCCATACCTCTAGCAGTATTCTTGTAACTTCTCGAGACTTATCCAAACTTTGGGTAGATTTTTTCTTGGAGTCCAGAACCTAGTTGTAAATGGCTCCTTCATGTTCATGAGCACTTTAACCCTTAGGAAGTACCTCAACAGTTTGCCATTAACAAGAGGATTCTCAACCTTCATCACCTCTCCCAGCCTCTCTCCTATCTTCCTCCCATTTTTGGCATTTAGGCTTTCTAATGGCATCCCATAAATTTGCGCCCAGAAGGCTACATACGTGAAATCTAACTCATGCAAGGCTATGTCTAGCACCTAGTAACATAAGCTCAGAATGTGACCTATAATATTCCAGAGTGCTTCTTCCATTTTCCTCTTTGCTGTCTTCCCTTCTTCAAAATTAAACATAAAGATGTTGACTCCCAAATCCATTATATCTAACTCCTGTGGTTGCCCCCACTCTTTTAGAATCATACCTTTTACTGTTTTCCCATTCAATGGTTTATCAACCACTATTCTTCCCACCAGACTCCTTTCGGTAATCTTCAAAGTTTGCTCCTCTTCTACCTCCAGCTGCACTGTATCTCCCTCCAGCTTCATGTTTCTTTCTCCATCCATCTCCACTTTTTCCATTCCCTAACACACACCAACTTCCCTCCTGGATCTCTCCAAGTCTATGAGCGGTTGCCCAAAAAGAGACTAGAAAGAGGCTACAGCTCAAGGATAGTTGTTATAGCTATCTTACTCACACAACTAGCCTCCCTCTTTGCACTTTCCAGAACCTTGTAAAGTGGTAACCAACTGAGGCTAACACAGCAGAACTTGTTTTTGATTACACGCAAATTACATAAACTTTAGTCATGAGGAGACTAATGAGTGATTGTGTAACGAGGAACTAAGGCACCAAGGATTCTTGAGCAAGCCTTAAGCAAAAACTTTCCCAAGTAGAGAAGAGAGCTCTTCGGACAAGAATGGTGTTGGGTGGGCCCTCATCACCCAATAAAACAATAATTATGTTAACTGATCGCGAACAGTAGATAAAGTCAGTAACTATATTTTTGACAATAATTTGGTCTAATGCAGGAAGGCGAAAAACGAAAGGCACATGATAAAAAGGCACTATGTATAGTGAAGTTCCTAAAAAAAAAAAAAAGCGATATATTCCCCAAAAGTTAATGTTGACTTTGTATACTACTCTAGAAGAAAAGAAATTTTCAATTAGACTTGGCCCCCAGAGAAAGACGGACCTGGATCCTCTGCTGTGGCTTTGAGCGTGCTGTGCACAAAGCGCAGCGTTTTATTAAGATAAAACACTGCATTTTGAATAAAATCATGATACGTTGTCCATTTACATTCTATCAGGCGCCTGTTCAAAGTAAAAGTCGACTGAAATAAAATCAGTCGATTGGTTCTGTAACTTTTTATTTCAATCCCCTCGACCTTTAGCATCATGCAGAAAAAGATTGACAATCCACCCTGCGCAATCAGTTGACTGGCCCAGTAAAAACCTCAGTGAAAGAGCAGAAGAAAAAGAGAGAAAGTATGGAGAGAAACAAGGAAAGCGAGTGTGAGTGAGAAATTGTGAGAAAAAAGAAGTAAAAGTGATAAAACCATGGAAAAAAGAGGAGCATAAAAACGTGAAAAATAAGCATTTAAAATTCAATTTTTATAGAGTAATTTGAACCTGGGAATTATACCTATTAGCAAAACAGAGGAGGCTGAACATTCTTCTCTCTCCAAGAGTAAACAGAAAGAAAATCCACGACAGGGCCAAGAGAGAGTCACTGTCTGCCCAAGCCATCCCATGTGAGGTCCTCCACCTTCCTTTCAAAGCAAATCCTCTAAAGCCATGAAAACATGAAGAACCGTACATCCTTTTGGATAGACTCTCTTCTATAACAATCCTGGCTCAATTTTCTGCTTCTGAATCTTCAATTATCAAGTAAACAAAAAGAGTTTACCCCACAAGAAAAAAAAAAAAGACTTCAAGTAAAGAAAATACCTTCTGAAAAAATTGAAATGTGGATAGAAACATTTTTACAGGGACATGCAAAGTATCTGTGGAACCTGAGATCAACGAGCTTGAGCTCCTTTTTCGATTAAGAAGACAACTATCTGAATCTGCCATGGGGGTCAGAGGAAAGACTTGAATTCTTCGTTGCTTTTGCTTTGGCACCATTCTAGCATGATTCGAAGAGTTGTCGCACCTTTGAAGAAAAAGTTGAAAATAACTGGTGTTTCAATAGTGATGAGCAACGGCAACAGAATCAAACGGTGAACAATGAACTCATCCTCCCCTTCGTTGCATTCACTGGAATCCCAACCAAGTTAGATACTAAACTCCCTCAGTCTCTTAGCCTTTATCTTTGGCTCCCTCTCTCAGATTTCTTTGATTACGTTTTGTTTTCCCCTCTCAAATTCTCTCAACTCCTCTCTCCTGCTCTCAGATGCTCTCCTTCTCCTCCTCAAATGCTCATTTTTTCACATTTTTTTGCTTTTATTTTTCTCCTCTCTCCCTCGGTCTCTTAGCCTTTATTTTTCACGTTTTTTTGCTCCTCTTTTTTTCCATGTTTTTATCACTTTTACTCTTTTTTTTTCTCAGAATTTCTCACTTACAATCGCTTTCCCTGTTTCTCTCCATGTTTTCTCTCCTTTTTTTTTTTTGTCAATCCTTTTCTGCACGATGCTAAAGGTCTAGGGATTGAAATAAGAAGTTGTAAAACCAATAGACTGATTATATTTCAGTCGACTTTTACTTTGAGCAGGCGTCTGATAGAATGTAAATGAACAACGTATCATGATTTTATTCAAAACGCAGTGTTTTATCTTAATAAAACGCTGCGCTTTGTGCACAGCACGCCGTGCTGCCACAGGAGAGGTGCTGCGCGTTGGAGTGCAGCGTTTCATTAGCATCCCCCTCTTTTTTAAGAAAAAAAAATTAATTTATAATTGTTATAAATAAAATAAAAAATTCTTTTTCATCAATTCTTTGTACGCTGAGAATAATACGTTTAAGATTTTTTTATTTATTTTATTTTAATAACAATAAATTTATTTTAATTAAATTAAATTACTAAAATCTTTTAAGAGCTTATTATTCTTTTGATATTTAAAACTTTTTTAATTTAATTTTTTAAAACATTATTTAAACAATTATTTGAAATGAAGTTCGTTCAAAAATTTCCCTAAACAAATATTTATAAGCACTCTTATTAATCTTCAGAGAAAAGGATTTTATTCCCATATATTAATTCAAAACTAATCCCTCATAATACAGGTTTAGCATTGTACGAGGACACAAATTCTTTGTTACGTGTGTATTAACCTCCTTGATATTGGATGATGATCTCATTGATACCGCGACGTTTGAAACCTCCTAGCTGTTTAAATCTAAGGTAACAGTAATAATCCACAAAGTCGAAGGCTGTTATAGAACGCATTCGCCATTGAAGTCTATTGGGAAGAGAAAGCTACCTTTGCAGTATATATTTAGGAGGGATGGACATACCTTGTCTGGTCTGTTCAACAAAATAGTATATTGCGCATAAGACTATGCATAAATTTTTTTATAAATGAAGAATACATTTTTTTATAAATTAAAATTAAAAGAGTTATAGATTTTGAAAATTCAAATAAAAATAAATGTACCTTATTTTTTTATTTATAGTAATAAAAGTTATAAATTTGTAAATAATTATTTATTTTTATTCATCAAAGATTCTGGATGAAGAGGAGGGAGAATAAAAAATCAAACTCACATATATTAATTAAGTCTCTGACACATAATAAAAAAATAATTTGAGTTTAGACTTTTAAATTTGTAAATAATTACTTACTATTATTATAAGAAATAATAATTAAAAAATGAATTATATATCTTATAATTTATATTTTAAGATTTATATGTGAGAGACATCTAAAGAACAACAAAACTTTTCACAACTATATCTATTTTTATGTATGATTATATTCCATATAAAAGAAATGGCCACCTAATCTTTTTATTTATTTATTTAAATATTACGTGATGAAGAAAGGAGTCAGAATCCAAACGTAGGAAGAATTACTTGAATTAGCTTCTTGGACTTCAATCACTTCTATTTGTATTTTTAAAAATAATATTTTTATATATCTAAGATATTACTATAAAAAAAATCCTTAAATATAATCTAGTTATGTGAGATTTGAATAATTTATAAAAAATCTTAAAAATTAACATTTTCGTACGATAATATACTTTAAAACTAATACCAAAGATATTATGAGAATTAGGCACCCTTGCTACATAACAAGAATCTCCCACTTGACCTGAGCAAGTTTTGTTTTAGCCACTCCCACTTCAATTAAGGCATATGGCATAGCTTTCGGTACAGTTTGTACCCTCAAATTCCCTTCGTGGTTGATCTCCAACATGTGGCTCTGCACCTTCACTACCTCCCTCAAACACTCTTTCCTTATCTTCTAGCTTCTCCTTAGAACAAGTTGCTTATATTCCCTCTCTCTCTTCCAAAGCCCATCTGTTTACCATCCCGAAAAGGATCTTCCATGGCTTCCTTTACTCTCTCCTCCACAGCCCCTTGTCAGGTAAGTAACCCAAGAACCATGATTCTCTATTTTTTTCTAGTTACTCCATGAACAATCTGTTGCTGCTAAATGCTTATTTTCAGCTGCAATCCAGCAAGAATGGAATTTTCTCCTCATCACAAGCTCTCTTGCTGAAACCCACAAGAACCCATTTGGTTAAAAGGGAAATGGGTGGGAAAATCACATGCCAGGCCACCAGCATACCTGCCGATGATAGGGTCCCTGACATGGGCAAGAGGCAGCTCATGAATCTGCTTCTTCTTGGGGCTATTTCTCTTCCCACTGCTGTTATGCTGGTTCCTTACGCTTCGTTCTTCGCTCCACCTGGGTGAGCAATTATCGGCGGCTATTTTTCATACAATTGTTTGTCTCTGTAATCTGACTCCTGATTCTTCATCATCACTGGTTCTTGAGTTTCAGAACGTGAATCTAATTGGCAATAATTTTACGATCAGGTCAGGAGGTGGTACTGGCGGTACCATAGCAAAGGATGCGCTTGGAAACGATGTCCTTGCCTCTGAATGGCTAAAAACCCATGGACCCGGTGACAGGACCTTAACTCAAGGTTTGAAGGTACTTCAATTTGCCAAATACTGTAGTTTTCTTCCATTCAAAAAAACTGGGAATTGACTGTTCATTAACTTTATGTTTAGCTTTCCTATATCGAATCCCACAATTCAATGAATCGGAACATACTTCTAAGCTATGCATATAAAGGGGTTTATGGTATTGATTATACAGATTGTCATCATAATATGAGAATATCCAGTGTTTGAAGGTATCTGCATTTGGAGCTATCCAATGTAGGCCAGATCTTGGATCATGAAAAAGAGTAATTTAGTTACAGGACACATTCCAAACTTCCAATTCATATAGAACCCATTTAGGGTTCAATTGATATATTGTTATCGTACATTTTTAATATCTTTAATATTATAATATAAAACACCAAAGTATAAAATATCATAGTATTAAAAGTTACTTATTGTTATTTTATAAAAGTTAACGGTTAAAATTCTAAGGATGTGAGAAATTTTCCTTCGTGTTCTTATATTTTAGATGAAACCAAACATTTTAAATAGAAAGTTAAAGGATTAAAATTCAGTCTTCCACATATTGACCAATTCTCAAGTTGGTCCGTAACACCCTTTCATTTTCATTCTGACCTCCTGAACCGCCAATTTTATTAACATACTTAGTGATGACATGTCATAGAAAATGTGTCGTGTCACTAAATCCATTTGTCAAAGATCAAAATAATTATGTATAAAATGCTTCCCACAGCTTGGAAATAACATTGAGAATGCAATTGAAATGCAGGGAGACCCAACCTACCTTGTGGTGGAGAATGACAGAACACTGGCAACATACGGCATCAATGCTGTTTGCACACATTTAGGTTGTGTGGTGCCATGGAATACAGCTGAGAACAAGTTTATCTGTCCATGCCATGGTTCTCAGTACAACAACCAAGGCAGGGTCGTCAGAGGCCCTGCTCCTCTGGTAAGCATCCAACAACTATAACAACAATCGCAGTTAAACTCCTAGAGTAGGCTCTCTCTCTCCCTCTAATAACCTTGTACCCAGCTAACTGTGCTCACCATTTTTCTTTGCTAACAGTCACTGGCTCTGGCTCATGCCGATATTGATGATGGGAAGGTACTTTTTGTTCCTTGGGTTGAAACAGATTTCAGAACAGGCGATGCTCCATGGTGGGCTTGAAAGCACATTCCATAATCATTAATGTTAAGTTTTCAACTCTTAAATTCTTTTCAATCGTGTCAAAAGAATCCCGAAAACAAAAAAACAAAAAAACAAAACTTTCAAGTGTCCAAAACAAAAAGCAATATTTCAAGCATAGAAGTTGTATCGATTCTTATTATTGACTACACTAAATTAATTCTTCAAAGCAAGTACTTCTCCCCCTTCTTTTCAATCCTCATAGTTGAAGGCTTTATGGTTGAATTACTTTGATCAGTGTTCACTTAGAAATATCATTTAATTATCCATTGTTTTATGTCACAATTATTAGAAATGGGGCCATTTAGGAAACATGTTCTCATGGTTATCGCAAAAAGTAATACTTAGTTATAGTTTAATAGATATTAGTCATTAGGTTGTGAAATAAAAATATATGGGAATATTTTTTTATAACTCGGGATGCTTTAAAGTTCTTTCAAACAATTTCACTTACTATTTTTCGTAATGCAAATACGTCAGATCTATATGGTTTAAAGAGTGCTTGCTTTTTTCCTGTTAAATACTAAAATAATCTGGTATTGACTTTCAGTAGATAAAAAATTAAGACATTCCCATCCAGGACCTAGAGAAAATTGATGTCAAAATAGCAATACAAAGCTAAACAGACATTATTCCCACATTCCTCGAATCAACCATGTTCTGCCATGCATGGGCAACAGAGGTACATATAAAAGCATAGATCAATTGCCACCCCTTTCTGTTGTCACTTGTTTCGCAGTATCATCCACATCTACACATGCAGTCATCAAGGACGAGGAGGATATAATGCTATTTTATCTTTCAGATGGAACATTATAGCCATTGGGACAATGGCACTTACGACATAAGCGAATTCATTATAAGAAAATAAAGTATAACGAATCAGAACATAAAACTTGGATTACTGACAAGCTCCCTTCCTCATGCACACACAAATAAAGAAGCGGGCCAAAAGGATCATTGCAATGATATACCTATGAATGCCTGAATATTATTCTTATTCACTTGTATTTTTCTCTACATGAGTTGAGTTAATATCAAGAATCAGAAAAGATTAAGTAAAATTTCAAATTGCAATGCCAAGTTCCCAGCATGTTATTAGAAACTAATTAACAGCTGGTAAAGGAATGGAAAAATTTGAAGACAATCAGCTTAAACTAAGTACTTTACCATTTTCACTCTTCTTCAACTAGAGTCATCAAAATTTTAGACCAAAATTTGGCAGCGAAAGGCCACCTGTTATGGGGCCATCACTCCTTCAATGGTATAAGACAGAGACTCTGCCCAATCAGCTTTAAAAAGCAGCGTCTGCAAAGTGTGCAGCACATCATATTCTGGATCAAGTCTCCGTTGCCAGCCCTATAAAGAAGAGAGGAACAAGTTGCACTAAAATTAGTTCATGTTTAAGCTGAGACCAAAAAAAAAACTGAGAGCTCTAATTTTTCAAGAATCAAAGATAAATTAGCTCTGGAATTGCAGCATCATGCCTCCTTTAACATCCTTCCCAATACATTTTTGAAGTTTTCATTTCTTCAATAACCTGAATGGTAGAGAAAAAGTAACGAGTTTCACTCCCTTAGGCTTTTACTTGAGTATGCTTCTTTTACTCCAAATCTCAGTAGGAAAATTTGGAATGTAGATTCTTCTTATGCTTTTTTTTTTTTTGGAGGTCCTATTTTTCAGTTCCTTACTCCTTAGAGAGAGAGATTTCTTCTTGTCTCGTGTCTAAGGTCAGGACTCATGTTTGGACAGCTATACTTGATAGAATTAACACATGCCATGTTGCAGGCCAGGTTCACGGGACCCATACAGCCTTTTCAGTCTTTCTCCAAATATGTGTGATATACATAATTCTGCTTCAAAAACAGTATCATTTACTCTTACATTGTTGGACAGCAACTCCCCTTTGGAACCAATTATCTGGGATTCTTGGGGAGCACTGGATCTGTCCTAACTCCTAATATCTTGGATTCAATTTAAAGGTTTTGAAAAAAAAAGAAAGAAAGGAAAGTAAAATCTTAAAGTAATGTGTGATTTATGCAATTTTGTGACAAATATGGTTAGAGAAAAATGCTTGCATCTTGAAGGGCACCTCTTTGCCTTTACAAATATGTTGGGATAGGGTTGTATTTATGTTTGTTGAAGGATATCTTACCCTCCCCCCAAGTAGTACTCCATCTCTTTTCTCTCTAATAATACTAATTTATTAGAAAAATAAAAAAAAGAGATGAAATAATTATCATCTTATTTTTCTTTGCTTATGCGTCTAGGGAAACAAAAAAGGCTACTAGTTTTGTGCTCAGATGCAAAAACAGACATAGTGGATTGGAAACAGGAGTTTTATGTTTCAGTTTTAATTTTAATTCGGGTAGGACCATAAAGCATTCAGAAACTTGCCCAATCAGATGGTGAGAAACAGTGTCTCCATCTTCAAGCATATTTGTAATACCATTAACAGACAACTCCGTTGCTCATTACACAAGGAACATCAACATGAGGCACAAAAATGGTTTTCAATAATCTGAAAAGTTCATCCAGATTTATGTTAAGACTAACAAAAGAAGTAACTTGAGATGAACTTTCAACCATATAACAATTGCTGGTGCAAAGGGTAAACAATTCACATGCTGTAATGCATTTATCTCATTTTAAAGGGTGCAAATATTATATTGACATGGTAAAAGGAATGATTCAGAGGCAGCACTTACCTCCAAAACCAACATGGTCACCACAACAGTGCATATTTTGCCATCCAAATTGACTTTATGCTGCCTGACATGCTCAAGCAATTGCTGCATACAGTCAGCTGGGTGGAAGGTTGTTGACCCCCAGAGCTTAAATGATTTCTCTACATCCTGTTAAAAGCAATATATATATATATATATATATATATATATATATATATATATATATATATATATATATATATATATAAAGGTTATATATTGGCAGCCGCTGTAATAAGTAAATGACATCATGGTCTACATCAATAAAAACAAATTTAAACATTTACTGACATTATAACAGTTAAGGAGACAGAGGATAACAAGTATACTATGAGGCACGGACACAAACACGGGACACATAAATTTTTAAAAAATATAGGACATAACACGTTGAAGATACATAAATTAAAAAACATATATATAACCAGAAATTAATAACACAGAATGAGTTACAACTCACATTATAACTTAATCTCAAAAAATTAATCATAAATTTATAATACAATCAACATTCATTCTTCTTCAATATATTTGGCTTCTTTTCCTCCATAGAGAAGTTTGAAACCCCAAAAGCAAACTTTTGAATAAGTATACGTAATTGCATAAAAACAAAATAATTAATGAACTTCGAAGACTCTTGTTGAAAAGAAATATGCACATGGCCACACACACAGACAAATCCGAAGAGAGGAATAGAGGAAAATATTCTCAATGGTCAACAAAAACGAACAATAAGGATGCGATGACCAGGATGCAAGCTATGATGGATGACAATGACCCAACTTCAACGAAAAAGACGAATAGCGATGATTGTCGGTGTCAGACAGAGAAAATACAATGGGACCCAACTTCAACGAAGAAGATGCATTGCGATGACTGGGATGTTAGTTGCGATCATTGGTGTTGGACAGAGGAGACACAAAGGTTCGAAGTTCAAATAAAAAACTAAAGAGAATGGATGATTTGTACCCAAAATGGCTGAAATAAGTGTTGGACACATTCAAAAGCGTTTTCGACACAAGTCCTTTTTTTAATTTTTTTTAAAAGTTGGATACGTGACACTTGTCGAACATGTGTCCCAAGAGTGTTCAAAGAGTGCCGGTGTCCGTAGATTTTCGGTGTCCATAAAGTGTCCGATCTGTCAACACATCCCAAAATGAAATGCCCATACTTCATAGCTAGTATACTAATCAAAATATTTAAAAACAATCAAATTCATTTTCCATTTTGTCTCAAAGGTGATGTATAAAATGTTTACATATGCTTATACTCACTACTAGCTAGCATTGACTTGTCAAAATTGATAAGTAAGCTCTATCAAAAAATTGGGTTGACCATTGATGAATCTACAATTCTTGAGCTTAAATACTTATCAAAGTATCTATCAATTAAGAATCTTCAATTCCAAACTAGAGAACTCATAAGTTGAATGTATGACAGTGCTTCAGATATAGGATTGTAAATAAAGGTCAAGTGATTCCATATGTGTAGTGAGTTTAATTAGTGCAGGTTGTTAATAAAAATGAATAAGAAAATGCAAAACAGTAATTCAATACCTCAATAAAAGAGTTTGGGTTTGGGCAATTTTGTTGTTTAGATAATCTAAGTGTGCACTCCGCAGCAGAGCGACCATCTTGAAGTGCAACAGCCTTGAAGAATTCCAGTAAGTTTTGTCGTTCCCTCTTAGAAAGCTCAGTAGTCATGCCTACGTCAAGGAAAATGACATGAGGCCTTGATTTAAAGAGCTGTAGATGGGATGATCTGCTTTTTGTTACACGCACGAGAATATTTCCAGGATGCATGTCTGCATGGATAAAATTATCCACCTGGAAGAAGACAAATATCTAAATTATTGCAATCAATTATTTCACTCAAATGTCTAATTATAAATAAGATAACAAACTGGCAATTGCAACTTGAAACCATAAATGGAAAAGGGAGAATCATGCCAGAACTTCATGATGCCTTATCACATGCATTTAGAATTTAGGACAGTAAGAAAATATTCAACATGTAGGTCAGGATTTTCCCCCCACAAATCCCTTGAAGGCTAGGTCATTTTCTTCTTGTACAACTTCATCCTCTTGTACAAAAAAAATTCATAAATCTGATTTGTGGAAATGTACAAGTAAAAAAGCCTATATATAACATATCTATCAAATTATGGACTTATAGATCGCTATTATAAACAACAAAAGAAGGTTGTAAAAAGGATCAGTGAGGTTATTGAATGAAGCCCTTTCAGAACTAAAATTCTTTGGAATTTTCTCATTTAAATATCTCTCTTTAAAACAAACAAGTAATCTGAATAACCGGGTATAAGGGTACATCATCATTCTGAGACAACCATATAATACTATCAAAAGAAACTGATATGCACAACCAATTTATTAAGGAATGTAAGAAAAGACAAAATGCAAGAGGATCCTAAATATTTTACCAGAAGCATCTTTAAAAGAGCATGTGTTCCAATATGAGCAAGAGCACTCTTGATTCGCTCATGTCCTTCAAGCTCATCAACATAGTGCAAAACACTTTCACCTTGTTCATAGGTTTCCACTAAAACAGATGGGTGCACTAGAGGGTACAAAGGCTTTGGGAATGAAACATCCTTCCATCTCCGGAAATTATAGATAAAGCGACTAAGATGTGCTGCTTCCCTTGAAAGATCAACTTGAGACATCATAAAATCAGCAAATTGCCTTAAGCTTTCATCTAATCTCAACCACTTCAAACTAGGGAAGAACCTTGAAATCTTGGCAAAAAAATTGATAATGACAAAATCCCTTCTAATAGCTTCACTAACCCCTGGATGCCGGACTTTAACTGCAACAACAACAGGTTTGATTTGCTGACCAGGGTATTTGTATTTAAGTGTAGCTCGATGAACTTGAGCAATGCTACCTGATGCTACAGGCTCCTCGTCAAAGTTTTCAAAAATTTCAGGCAATTTGCGACCAAAAGCATTTTCAATACTTTTTCTGCTATAGGTAAATTTATGTGATGGTGCTTTTGTGTGAAGTTTTGCAAGTTCAACACAGAGGTCCTTAGGGAAGAGATCTGGTCTTGTAGCAGCCCATTGACCCCATTTAATGAATGCCGAGCCAGCTTTTTCAAGAGTAAGGCGGACAACATGAAGCCATCTTTTTCTAAAATGAATACCAGCCAAGTCCACAAAAGGAGACATAGCTATGGAAGGTGAGAACAAAACTACTAAATAGATGGCCCTGAAAAACAAGAAAAAAATTTCAAGGACATTGAACAAAAATGTGGTTAAATATAAATGTCCATCTTGTCCATCCATGTACAAGGAATCCTTCGGTGGGAAGGATTCTGCCTCTGCCCATGTCTGTGGTGTCCAAGCAAGCTCTCCTAATATGAAAGCAACGGCGCCAGGCATAACCAGATTTGACCGAGACAAAGCTAGACTTACTGCACGGGCAATTTGACCTATCGGTGGCAGAGCTGGCACAGTATGGAAACATATTTGAGAAATCCTGTTCCAAACTTGAGCGCACTGATTATTCGCATTATTTTCCCGAAGTGCATAGAAATTCCCTGTTCTGCTACTTGTCAAAAAGTTACTCTTTGATTTGAATAGCATAAGAGGGGTTTTGTCTTTGAGTACTAGTCTATAGTATAAATAAAATCTGTATACTGAGAATGGGGATCCCACTGTGTAATGTTGCTCAATATTACACACTTCCAAGCAGCTAGTCTTCTGTTTCCGGAGAAAGGAATGTGTAAACCTTTTAACATTTCCACAAGCAAGAAATCTGCATATTATATTGTATAAAGATTTTGTCAAGTGAACCTACAGATGTAGTACACAAAAATGAAAGAAAAAGAATATTGCAGCCGTGAGCTGCAAATAGACAACTTTAAATAGATCGCTACTGTATTAAGAGGGTCACACAGAACACTAAATGCTTTTAGTTTTAAAAGTTTTAAAATGAGCTAGGCTAGGGCTTCAAAACTTATAATAACAATGTGAGCTTTCAATCTGGATTAGCTCACCCAAATGAGAACTTTCAATTGAAAATTTTTTTTGTTGCCAAAGAACCTATCTTTTAGTTCCTACAAACTTTTAAGAGGTACATACTACAACAAAACTAGAATACAAATGATCCGATTTGATTCATGAAGCAAGAGACCCTAGCTATTGTCCTGCCTACTCTTTCATAGTCAGCCATCACTGTCCTCATTATTCAAACACCAAGCAGATAAATTTCAACAATTTAAACTACATTCAGTTAAGTAACATAAATTCATCTACTAAACTTGTTACAGGTACCAAATACATGTACATTTTGGCCAAAAAGAAAAATATCAATTTCTTCACCCCTCATGTAGTCCATGAAGTAGAAAGGTTCTTTATAAGTAAAGTTCTAATATATCACCGTCAAGTTTATATGCATATTATTGCAAAAGTACATGAGTGCATAATTAATTGAAACTCATATACTGCCAATTTTCTGTTCTTAAATGAAATCAGACTCAACCAAACAAATAGGAAAGAACCACACAAATTAATACCCCCAACTCCAACAAAAAAAAAAGATAAATAAATAAAAGGTAACCACAGAGAGAAAAACAGGCAGCTAGAGACACAAAGGAATACTGTTTGTCCCAGAAAAAAAAATCCCCAACTTAAATCTCGAGAGAAAAATGTACAGGAAATTCAAACTTGCTTCGGCGTGCAAGAAAAAAGAAAATAAAAATGGCAACAATATGATAAATCAGAGAAAACCCAGAAAAAAAAGAACTTTTAATAGTACACTTCCACAAGCAATTGCAATGAGCAGCACGACACACTATCTATAATCTATTGCCACACAGCGATTACAAGACACAATTTTGATTTTAAAAAGTCCCCTCGAATGAAGTTACGGATATTAAGATTGCAGAAATTGAAAGGAAAAACAAAAAAAAACTGAGAAGGATAAAAGCCACCTAGAGACAACGAAAATATGCGGTATGCATATTTAATAGACTTGTCAACGGTCCAAATAAGATGAATGGGTGACATTACTGATGGTAATTGCTGAAGATTATGATTCAAAGTTCAAACAAAACAATGAATGAAAACTATAGTATAGTCCTGAACACAGAGAGAGAGAGTTATCGAAGGCAAGAACCTAGGCATGGTAAGGTGGATCTTGGGACAGTAAGCTCCGAACTGTTCGCGTGGCGGAGAGCAATCGCCGGCATTTTACTAAGAAACCGGTGCACGGAGCATCATCTTCCTCGGCGGCCAACGTTTGCGAGTCCTCGCCGCCGCAAATGGTGGCTCATACTGGTGGATAGAGGCGCCGAAACCCCCTTGAAATAGGGATGGTATAATCTTTCTGTTTCTGGTGAGTAGTTAAGACCCGTGGCGGTGACTCTAAATCTTACGGCCGTGCGTCATCGCTCCACAGAAACTTGCTACTCCAGTCTGTTTTGATTTATTGGTTAATGTGATTATCGTCTCAACCCTCAATGCATTTTTGTTTTCCGTTAACTGGTTTACTTACAAATTTAATAATGGATTTTGGGCCACACGGGCCTCACGTTTAAATTCAATGTTTTATTTATTTATTTGGGTTTGGTCAAAAATTAAAAAAAAAAATTGCAATTATTCCCGCTTATTTTTTGTGTCATTTGTAAACACTTTTCTTAACTTTAAAAATCAGATGTTAATTTGTTGATTTTTTTTAGCAACTCTTTTTATCTATTTTTCACTAATAAATTTAATAGTAGTACATTTTTGTTAGTTTGATTGAAAAAAAAAAGATGTTAAAATACTATTTGACAAAAGTTAAGGTAGATACTTCCCAACCAGAGTTAGTTTTGTTAGAATACTTTGAAAAAATAAATTAAAAGAGATAATTAATTATTTTCATAATCGAAAGAAGTATTTACAAATGATTCATAGTTAGAAAAAATAACATTTATATATTTTAAATAAAAATATTGACTAACCCAAATAACTAACTTTCACCAATATATGAAAGAAAATGACAAAGCATTTTTTTTAATTATAAAAAATATCTGTAGATAAAATTTTCAAGGAATAAAAATGAAAATAGATAATCGTGCGCAAAAGCATGAAACTAATATAAAAATTGTGATAAAATAAACCTTTAAGGTAAATATTTTTAAAATATTAATATAAGCATTTGACGCAGCACTTTATATATATATATATATATATATATATATATATATATATATATATATATATATATATATATATATATATATATATATATATATATATATTTATTTATTTATTTATTTATTTTATTAGTGAAGGTTCATGGTTTAAGCAAAATATCATAAGCTTAAGTTTAAATTTTATTTTTAAAATTTTTAATAACGCCAAAAAAAAGGACCCGTGACTTGTAGATAATATATGGATCTCTGAGTGCTAGGAGAACCTTATTCTCCAAAAGAGTCTCTTTCAATGTCTCACAAAAATAAAATAAAATAAAATAAAAAGCGTCCTACCCACTTGTTATTACGACGTAAATAAAAATAAAAATTAAAAAAGGTCCGAATGTTTTAGTGATGACTGAGAATTCGAGCCCAGCCAATTTTCCACAAAGAAAGCTCATATTTTGAGTATTTTCATTTTGGGGCGTATGAAAAGCAAAGCGCTAGATGGTTTGGGTCCATTTTTCAATGGACAGATCATAGCTTGACAGACTCATGATTTGATGGTTGCAGAAAAAAAAAAAAAGCTACCTTGTAACAAATTCTAAGAAAGATTGATTCGATCAAAACCAAAGGAGAACAATTGCTTTTTCGTAGCTTTTTGTAATTAAAGATCAACCTTAAAGCCGAGAGCTCGGGCAGAGGTAGTTTTCGAGAGGCCCCTAACTCTGGATGGTAGCTTTTTCTTCTGTAAAAGATCTTCTTCTTTTTTCTTTCAGGAATTTTAGATTTTGATTGGTCTCCTTGACGTTCAATTACATTTTTTTTTTCTAGATATGCAATTCTAGCAAGAGAAAACTTTCTAATAGACAAAATCCTTAAAGAGAGTTGGAAGGGTATCTTGTGTCTCCGTAAAGATTTGCAAAAGTTTCTTATTATATTTTTTTAGTCAGTTGTAAATCTGACTACTTTTGTGGTTAATCTTGAATTAGTATGGTGTGTTGACCTGTTTTGTTGAATTTCTTTAGGAGTGGGAGCTTTTTATGATAGGTGTCTATCTATACTCCTATGATGTATCTCTTATTTTCTCAGACTTTTATGTTAAAAAAAAGATCAATTTATAGCCCATAAATAATCATTGCAGCATTTTAGAAACCAACTTGTTGGCAAAATTAAAATGGGTTAAGTCTCTTAAAAAAGTATAGAACCCCTCCTGATGAAATAATAATCCAATTTTTAAAAAATGCTGGCTTGCCCAATTCTATTTAGCCTCTGGGCTAAGGCCAAATGATTTTTAATTTTTTTTTGTAATAACTTTGCAATTTAAATTGAAATGGAAAGATAAAATTGGGGAAACAATGAATTATTTTATTATAAAAAATTTAGTATATTTTATTTTTCTTTATATTAATTTTTTTTTTTTTGAGGAAGCTCTATATATTGTTATCTACTTTAAGAAATAAAAAAGTTCAAGAGATTATTATAGCTAACTTTTATGGTAACTCTTATAGCCATATTTTAGGGTTTGCGCTGGCCTTAAGTCCTTAAAAGCTCAATTTGAGGTATAAAATGATATTTCATTTTATGAAAAAAAAAAAATTGGTCTCAACCTATTTAGCTTTGACAAAGAATACATTCTTAAAATGGCTCCAATAGAGAACTTAACTCAGATAAAGTTCAATTCTCACGATAATATTAAAAAAAAAAAAAAAAGAAATTTAAGAAGCATGTGAAAGAATTGAGTGATGACAAAAGCAGCACGGCTCCCTTGAGCTCTTTAGTCTCCAACCAGAGTGAAAGGTTGAAGGACGAGATTGCCGGAATCCAAGAAGCAAGTCAAAGCTTTGAACGACAAAGCAAATGGGAAGAGACGTAGACGGAACCAACTCCCTTAAATTTGTCTGTAAAAATCAATTTTTCCTCCCTTAAATTTCAATTTTGTCTCTTAAAATTCTTTTTGGTCCTTTCTTATCCTGAGCATTAAATTTTTTGTTTCAAAATTTTTCTTCCTGTTAACTCCGTTAATTACATTTATGGTCCATCCTTCGATTTAGGAATTTTTGTTTCGTTCAAGTGTTGGAGTTCCTGTCCATGTGTTATTGGGCATTTTAGTTGCCATTTTTTTTTAGATTTTTTTTTAAAGAATTGAGTATTTTAAGTTTTTGAATTAAGGGCATTCTAGTATTTTTAATTTTTAAATAGCCACGTAAGATTAATAAAGTGATGTGGTAAAAGTGCAAGTCCAAGTGTACACTTCTGTGAGCCACGTCAGCAAATTTGAGTTGGGAAAGAAGAAAAAGTGAAATTTTGGTAAAATTTGAGGCACCAAAAGTTTATTTTTGCCTATTGCTTTCAATGTCAAATTAATTCTCTTTCAATTATATTTGAAGTAATTAAGGTATCTTTAAGAAATAATTACTCTCAAAATTATGGAGAATTTCTTTAGATAAACAAAAAGGCTAATAAACATAATGCATAAACAAGAATAATCTTGCAAGATATACATAAATACTAAGCTAAAAAATAGTACAATATTCTGAACTCAAATGAATAAACCGTGAGGTAATAATCTGCATATTACAGCACAGCCTTTTTGCCTGTTTAGTTACAAATGTCCAGAGCCATTTAAGCCATTTGAGATATTGTTCTACACCAATATGTTCCTGCAGTAAGTGTCCCTTTCAACACCTTCAGCAGTGGAAGATGGTGAATTCAAAGTTGTCGGACTAGAAGATGAAGGTGTGGACAATACCAATGACACCAAATTGTTATGCACAATTTGATTTTCCCAGATATTGTTGAACTTGTTGGGTGAAGAAGACAAACTTTGCATAGCTGATTCAGCTCCATCATTATATTGCCACAAATTTGGTAGAGTATTTTGGCAGCTAAAATTAGTGTCACTAATTGGAAATATTTGCTCCAATGTTGCTTTGTTACTTATTTGGTTTTCTTGAACTGGGATTTGGGGCTTGTATGGCTGGAAATATTGCCCAGAGTTATGGAGTTGGTTTTGCAGTAGAGTACTTTCACCAATTAGGGTTTGCTGCAAATTTTGATGTGTGACATCTGGGTTTTGGCTGTGAGATGGTAATAAAGCAGCAAGCAAAGTTATGAGGTTAGGGTTTACCATATTTTCCATCCCAACCAGACCAGGATGGTTGAGTTGAGTTGGATTATTGTAGAAAGAGGAGTTCATGAGAGTGGAGGAGAGCTGAAGGAGATCAAGGCATGGGGTATGAGTGACAGGATCTATTCCCATCTTCAATAGCTTCTTCTTGATATGGGTATTCCAATAATTCTTGATCTCATTATCTGTTCTTCCTGGCAAGCTAGCAGCAATCGTAGACCACCTAAACAACACAGAAGATTTTTATTTAGATATCAATCATTTATATTCTACAAAATGACAAAAGAAAAACAAGTTGTTATTGTATATAATATATATATCATTGACTTTGCATGCACATGCAGCAGCCTCGGCAGCCAGACATTGGCGATTCTATTTATCATATATGCTAATTTATGAAAGTTATCTTCAAAAGAGAGGCATATAGCACGCACATTTAAACAAAGAGTCTTATTTGTGTTTGACACTAGTGGAAACTCTTATGTAGTGCTACAAACTCTTCAAATTTTGATGTATTATAATGTTTTTCTTTTTGTGTTGTATTTTGTGTCACTATTAATAATGTGTATGCTTTTAAGCAAAGGAGGAATAAGTGTTGGAATAATTAAGATTGAATTGCTGTTTTGATTGATATGTCCTTTAAAATTGAATTTTCACAATTCAATTAAAAAATTGTTCTATTTTAAAAATAATATTTTTTTTGTTAACCTTGATAACATATTTACTTGCTTGGCTTATTATTAGACTTAATTTGATACACTATTTTTAATCCAATGTTAGATATTTACTCAAAAAAATTTCATCACTTTACTCTTTTGAACCAAAAGTCTCTAATTAATGTTAAAGCAAAAGGCAACAGACTACAATAGATTAGACAAAACAAAACGTCAACGTAAACTTTCAGTTAGACAGGGCACTTAAATTTGATAACGTAGTTAATGTGAGTGAATTTTTTAAAATAGGACAATCTTTTGAGAATTGAAGCAAAAAAAGTTGAATTTTGAAAGATGAAATTAAAAAGAAGTGTATCTTTTGATGACCAAACTAAAAAAAAAAAAAAGCGAAAAGAGAGATGATTTTGTTACTTGTTTCCGAGAACACTGTGTAAGTTGATGATTATTTCTTCTTCTTCAAATGAGAATCTTCCTCTCTTAATATCAGGCCTCAGGTAGTTTTTCCAGCGAAGACGACAACTCTTTCCACATCTTTTTAGTCCTACCACCGTGAACAAAACCAATATAAGAATTTCAAGCATATATATATTGATTAGTATATTAATTAACGGGTAGAAAGACGTAGTATTGTACCTGCATTCTTCGGAAGGGATCTCCATTTCCCATGTCCATATTTCTGAATAAAATCGATGAGCTTCTGATCTTCCTCTGGTGTCCATGGACCTTTCTTCACTCCAATCTTTTCAGCAGAAGAAGGAGACTTTCCCATGTCTGTATGTGTATACGAGAGAAAGAGAATAAGGAAAGCTAGCCAGCTGTAGGGTGAGTGTGAGAGAATGCGTATATATATAAAAATAGTAGAGATCTTAAGATGGAAGGCATTGTAAGAAACTTGACGGGAAGTCAATGAGATTCGGTACCGCCCTTTGTTCATTTTAGAAGACGTGTCTCACTGTGAAGAAAATTTACAAAGCTCTAATGATTTTATCCATTTTTCTTAATTTATTTCTGACTAAAATTCGGATTTAAATCTTCAACTCTTTCGTTACCACAAAGTAACTCACTGGTCATTGTCACTCTGACTCAAACTACAACTGCAAATGGTTCTGTTCATGCATCTTAACAACGTTACAGTCACACATAACTTCACTTGTGATAGATATATTTGAATTTATTAACTAAATGCATTTTTATAAAGTTACTTAAATTTAAAGGGTATATCAGTACAATTACCTTTATATAAGTTAGGTTTAAAATTAATTCATCATTTTATAGTTTAAAATGTGCACTTAATCATGCATCTTGTCGTATTTCACTTCATTGAAATTTAGTTAACTAATAATAATCAAGCGAATGATAAAAGGGATGAACATACAATTTCATTGTTGGAAATTCCTTTAGCTTATTATTAAACTATTTCATAGTGTTTTGACGAGGCTATTACTAAGATTAAGGTCATAATTTTAACTTTTAAAGATATTTTTTATCTTCACAATAATTTAGAATATTAATCATAAATTTGCTTAAGGTATATAGGAGAAAACATATATACTTTTAATAATACAATTATTTTTGTTTAACACTCAGGTAATTATTTTTGTTAAAATTAATTAGTTTCAAAAATATATATTATGAGATAATTAAGTGTTAAACAAATTACGAAAAACGTTTTAAATTACATGAAAACAGTTGATTTAATTAACACCAATCAGAGGGGAACAAATTGTAATTTACTCAACTATAGTTGGATTATAGGTTTTTCCTTTTTTGTGTGTACAAAAATTTAGACTGAGACAAAAATGTCTTAATTCAAAATCAGAGTAAGTTTTCGAACTTAACAATTAATTACAAAAATTTAAAAATAATTCAATACTAAAAAAATAAACGAGAGAGTCTATAATCAAAGTTGTGATAATCACTCTTTTGTTGGCAGTTGGATTAGAGGTTTAAGTTAGAACTATTATTGTCTCTCTGCAATATTACTTTTCAACATCTTTTGGCAAATTTGTGTTTTCTTTCTTGCTGAATTTTTGCGTAGCAAAATCATGTAAGGCTGATGCAAATAGAAAAAAGGGGCATAAAACACTAAATTAATCCCATAATTTCGAGGTTAAACTAGTAAATTCAAACCATGTCCAATAAAATGATAAATTTCGACCGCTCATTTTGTGTATAGCCAATGCATGACAGAACCAATTGTCTATGACCGAGAGAATATCGCCACGTAAGTCCAAACCTGACGCTACCGGAGACCGTGCTACAGTATGCACCTTATCTGGCATCCAGATTACGTGAGCATGGGCCCCAGCCGCCATGCGGACGCAAGTTACTGGCTTCAGCAAAACCGCACCAAAAAGCTCGAGCTCCAGCTGGGATGCGTGTGCATATTTTTCTGGGACTATCTTGGACTTCAATGATCACAGTACAAACACATGTTCAATTAATCTATCTATTTTTCAAAGACAAACTTTGCAAATTGCGCAGCTATTTATGTTTGACTTATACATTTTTATTTATTTTTTAATTACATGCGACTTAAATATAAATAGCGTTTTTTTAATACTGATTTTTCACTTTTATATACTATTTTTTAATCACTTTTAGCCTATTTACTTGGATAATATAAATGATTTATTTCTTTTGCCATTGATAATATTTAAAATTAATTATCTGCACAGATTTTTATTAATTAAAATAATATGTACCAAAAATAATGAATAAATTCACCTGCACAAATTTTGTGTGTGACAGCAGATCTGACTATATATATATTATGTTGTATGTGTTAGGTCTATTATTTAGTTAATGAATAATTTTAATTTCAGATTTGAAGAAACTCAAACTTAATTAATCATATTCCTAATTACTCACGGTACATCACAAAATATTTAATATTAACAAATTTAGTAACGAGAATTAAATAGAGAAATTTAAGTGATGCAAAATTAAAATTTTAAAGTAATAGAGTGAGAAAAAAATTTAATTTACAACCTAGTCATAATTAAAAAATTAAAAACCTTATTAGGTCAAAATTAAAAAAAAAAGGTTGAAAAGACTATCACAGTGGTACATATATTTTTATTGAATTTTGAGGCCATGCCCTCTTCCAGCTTTCATCCCTTTAAAACATCCCTTAATAAACTTGTATAATGAAAATTGTCATCCTAGTTTGAATTCAGTTGTTAAAATTTTTTTATAGTGTCAAGAATTTGAGCCTACGAAAAAAAATCTTATAGAATGAAGTAATTACTGAATGAAATTAATTCTATATTCAAATGGAGTAGAAATATTTGTATTAAAAAATAATATAGAAAACAATTATTAATTATATATATTGTTACTTCACATAATCTTGTAATTGATATATACTAATATAGTAATATTGGACACCTCACACCCTTCCAGAACTATCAGAAGATACCTAGCTACCTACTCTCTTCATTATAACTACTAGCTTGCTTCTGCTTTAAGCATGGGATGAACTTTGATGTTGAACAGACTGAAAATCATGTGGTAGAGAAGCTGCAAAATGGAGCAAGCAACTGATTCTTTTCAAATTCAGGCTAAGATTGCAGCCAGCGGTCGCTAACCAAAAATTTGAAGCAAACATAAGCAACATGATACTTAATCATTAGAATGCGATTAGATTAGGTGAAGGGTCTAAGCTAAGTCTGGAGACTCACGTAAACTTAGAATTCAAAAGGTTGTCTACATATATAATATTAATTAATTGCAAATGATGAAATCTGTTTTGTAGTTTTCTGCATAATAAACAATCATCATTATTCTTGAAACAGTCAATTTTTAGGTGTATCTAATATATGTGTCAGCTAGTTATGTAAGCTATTGGAAATTTATTAAGGTACTGATTTTATGAATTTTTATAATTTCTTAAACTGAATAATTGGACAAAGAGTGTACATAAAATTTGAGAGAAATTACACTTTCACTTTGATGTTGCATCAAATTATAATTTTGATTTCCCTTTTACTTATGAATTTTTACAATTGACTTTTCAATCTATTTCTCTTGTTGTGTACTTAATTAAACTTTTATCATTTAAATTATAAGTTAATTTTAACAACAGTTATGTAAAATTATCTGATGTATCATTTTGTCTTCTTTATTTATAATAAAAATATTTTAGCAATTTTAAGTAGTTACTCTTAAAATTAATATTTAATTTAAATGATATAAAATTAAATGTAATAGAACATTGAGGAATAGAATGCAAAAACTAATATATTAGAAAAAAAATAGCAATTAGAGGGAAAGGTTGAAGGGACTAAAATTTGTTGAAGATTTAATCGTGAATGATTGTAAGCATTGAAGATCGTTTCTGGGCAAGGACCACTCAAATAAACACAGTCAAATACGACGCTTTAATAATTTTTTATTTA